>CM034540.1:7969079-8011886 GCA_020002185.1 Paraescarpia echinospica
AATATTGTGAACATAGGAAACATTGGGGTATTGTTTTTTCTTCTGAATGTGCTATATGAATGTGCAATAAAAACAACATATTTGTTTTCGCGAACGTCTCGTTTTTGCATGGTGGGTCATAATTTATGTCAACCATTTTCAAAACATGTTCACTACATAAAAAAACATTACTTGGTCTATAATCTGTTTCATGTTTTAAAACAGCAAAACCTAATATGAGTACAATGTCAACATGATGTTGATGATGGCACAAAATAATCACAGTGATAGAATAGTCAGCAATGATGGTGGTCACTACACAGAAGGAAGGAAGGAAAATAAGCAAATAAGTTTAATGAAAAACCGTCCCAACAGAAAATTATTACATGCACACAACTGATTAAGCAATATGTTTATAATAGAAAGAAATTATATTAATTGGCGTTGGTTTCATCTCGATCGAATCATTAAGGCGAAAAAAGAAACCCTAGGCTTTATCTACCAACCCTAATATTTTAAAACTGCGTCAATTAGACCCACCAACCATTGCAACGAGGACCCCCGCGACATAAAGACCACTTCCGTCACAAGCAAGTGACAAATGGGCAGGCGCCGCAGCGTAAATTTGACACGTGATGCGGGGGATTCGTAACGCAATTGGACATTATTTCGCGGGGGGATAACAGCATTGAGAATATAGGTGGGCATTTTTCTAACAATATTTCTAACAAATTTGGTGGGGAAATTATATTCAATGTTTGTACAACACATTTAGCTAGTCATTTTAGTTGATGAGAAGGGAGTACGCAGACTTTTATAATCCTCCGACTTATTATTAAATATCTGTCAATATTATGGCCTTCAAAAAATTATGTTTTACTTATTGACATGACTGCCGCTTGGGTAATTTATTACTATAATTGGCATTCATTGGCACTTCGTCTTGTGGATGAAAACTTTCTAATATAATAATTATAATCTCGAGTGCGGTTTTTATTTTGTAAGGGTGCCCTCTTAATTGTTGAAGTATTCTCCATCAGTCCATGATGAAGAAGTTCGCTGGAGGTATATTTTCTATGTAAATCACTAACAATTATGAACACCTAACATAGTAGGTGGTGCGTAGCCAGGTCGGCTCTACGTTACTACCGTCGTTAGTTTTTAATGTTTTAATATTTAATACATTAAATACTATCGACCTGCTATGCTAATCCGTATGACTAATTTTAGGTATCGCCCTGGTCGCTCTATGCTGTACATTCTCAATTACGTTGACATTAACTCGTCGTCTGCATGTTGTATATTATTGTGGCCGTAGTGCATGCACATAATTTTGTATATAATAAATTACAGTTGCCATTCACCGTCCATCCATCCATCCATCCATCCATCCATGTATTGTATTAAGATCCTGTAATGTCACTGCATCCTCGACTGATGCAACTAACTTGTATCACCCGCAAATTTACAAATCAATTATTATTACAAATACCATCGTGTATGTCGTTTATATTTAAATAGTAAATAAAAATTGGTGGCGTTGCATAACTGCTCCCAAGACTGAACTGTGTAATGACCCCAATCTTTACAACTGCCCATGATTTTATTTTGGCATTCCGACCTTGATCGACCATTTATGACGATTCGATCGTTAATTATACTCTGTTGGATGGCCATTCCGTTACCCATGGACTGACATCGCCTCATGGGCCACTCTCCAAAAAAGTCTGACAGCTCGTTTTTTTTAAATTGCTAATTGGCCGTTTGTTACCTGTTTAGAAAAAATATACTGCATTTCACAAAAACGGTTACGCCCGGCCGGTACCAAGTTTTAGTTGTGTTTACCATGGCGCAATCGTATTTGACATGGCGTTTTTTCTGAACAGGTTTTTATGGAAACAATTCTGATATGTAATATGAATTATTATTTATGTATCCATACATTTTGAAATAATTGTGTTTGTTATATTTTTGTCTCAATCCACATTTTAGCTTGATATAAGGCGTAACCAGTTAAAGTTTGGCTGTTTTTTTATTTGCACAAAGATAAAATTTACAGAGAATATAACAGTAACCGTTATAAAATAATATCTACATCAAAATATTGAATATATATCGGTTTACTAACAACGTTAACTTTTTTAAATAAAACAATTCTAATAGTGGCACATTGGTGAAGAAGTTTGGCATCAGGCGTCAGCGAAAAGGCCAATTAGCAATACAAAAAAATTGGTAAAATTATGTACCTTATGGAACTATAATCATTATTATACTGTGTTACATCGATAAGATAGTTTACCTTGGCATCATATATTAGCAAAATTGAATTTCCAATATTAAGTATTTTTCAGGGGTATCAGAAATAAATGCATGTTTAAAAATGGAAAGCCTATTTAATTTTGGGTTTTTAGGCTACTCTAACAGGAATTAGGCACCTTTACTTGCATGTTGCTATATGGAGTTATCCATACCCTAAAACACCTCGTCGACACGAATCCAATGATGTGTCTAACTTATATGTGAGATCACAAATGAGGAAATAATACAACGTAGAAAGTTTAAATTTAGACGAACTGTCAGACTTTTTTGGAGAGTGGCCCTCATTTGCACAGTACGTGTACTTTCATCGCAAGTTGGTATCTTAGTAATGAGCTAAAGATTAATTGAGTTGAACACCAGTGCATTCAGGATTATACGTTATAAAATTATGTTTATGTACTTGTACTATATATGACTATACGGGTATGTAATAACTATAGTTATACTGTGTAAGGTACAGCCAAGGTACCATTAATTTTATTCCGATTTTGTATTAACAATACGATGCCTCAACAATTTGCAGTTTAATATGCACTCTATCTGGTTCAAGTAACACTATTATCCAGAGCATTGCGAACACTTGCGAATAACACAAAACGGGCCCATTTCAAAATACATTAATTTTAACGAATGCAGCCGCCAACATGAAGGAAATCACCAACAGGCAGGAAACGGGAATCCGGAAGAAAGTTCGTGAACCGGAAGAAAGTTACCGGTATTCATACGCGGTGCGCGCGCAATGTGTAGAACATAATTTTCAAGTATCAGGGCCTATTTCTTTTGAGAAATTTGCTATTCTATTTGACGCGGAGAGATCACGTGATCTCTCCGCGTTAAAAAGAACAGCCCGGAGAGGCTCTCCGGACCGCTCCGATTTCTCCGCCTGTAGGGCAAGGCCCTATTTCTTTTTCAGTCCGCGGAGACGCCGGAAGCGGAGAGGGTCAAATAGAATAGACTTCGGCGCACATAGGAGATGGTAGCAACCACCTTGTTATCGCCCATAAACAACATGGACGCAGAATCGCTAGCCGAGTCATTTTGTTAGTTGTTTTTTCTTAAACTACGATGATGCTTACAACATTAAATATGTTACATATGCTCACAAGTTCACATCATGTGCTGTTATATTATTAGTCAATCATACTAAAAAAATATGCATTAATATTGTAAAAAAATAAACACTGTCGTATGTGTAACGCCTGTGTCAAGGCCGATGCGTTCATGTGATCTGTGTATGACATACTCCGCATTGTTGTTGCTTAATTTGTAATGCCTAATAACGTGTTCGCCACGTATAGCAAGCAAATAGGGTAGAACAAATGGATACTCGAACAAAAAAAACATTGAGTATTGCAATCACATTTACTTTAAAATATGCATTTATTCGTGTACTGTGTATAATTGGAGGGGCAAATTGTAAAAATAGTGTACACCTACTATCAGACCTGGGTTCAATTCACTTTTGTCAATTCCAATTAAATTGCAATTCATGTTTATTTACCAAGGATCAAGTCCAATTTAATTCAATATACTCACAAGAAGGATCAATTCCAATTCAATTAATTTTATTCAAATAAAATTCGAGCATATTGTTGATAAATTCAATTCAAATAAGAATTGAACCCAGGTACGTCTGCCAACTAAATATTGATAGTTGTGTGCACAATATCATATTTAATGGGCGTGTGCACAATATCATATTTAATGGGCGATTCAATTCTGAGAAAAACAGACAAGACTATATGCGAGGGGAAGGACGTTGTTGTATGTCTACCGGGGGCTAGGATAGAGCATGTGACCGAAAGGGTAGAGAAGGTACTGGGGCATGGCAAGGGAGGGTCTATACTAGTACACGTTGGGACAAACAATGCAGACAAGGAGGGAACAACTGGGATAGTTCAGAAGTACAGACATCTAGTGAGGAAGCTAAAGATGACAAGAGTGGAACAGGTTATTCTCTCAGGAATTTTGCCAGTAATGGGGGGAAGGGGGGCAAGATACAGAAACTGTAAGAGGATGGCGATCAACGCACTAGTTGAGCAGATGTGTGAGGAAGAGGGCGTGGGATTCATAGATTTATGGGGGTACTTTGTTGGGAGAAAAGATATGTACATCAGAGATGGCCTCCATCTAAGTGGAAAGGGGGCAGCAGTATTCTCAGAGAATCTGCTGCGATCTGTTGACAGTGGGACAGGTTGCATCTATTTAAACAAAATTCGCAGGGGGGACTCGCAGAGAAGCCTGAAACTGGAGGCATAGATAAAGGCAGCAAACATAATTCAGCAAAGAACAGTCTGGAAAACTGTTCTGAAGCTGGATATAAATGTGTTTGTTTAAATGCAAGGAGTATAGTAAACAAAAGAAATGAACTAAACATTATGGTAGAAGATATTGACCCTTACATAATAGGTATAACCGAATCATGGGCAACCACCGATATATCAGATGCCGAATTGGGACTGACAGGATATGTAATGTTTAGGAAAGATAGAATGGGAAGAAGGGGAGGTGGAGTTATTTTATATATTAAAGAATCTATCCAGGCTTTTGATATAAAATTAGACAGAGAAGCAGATTGCAAAGAAGCTGTTTGGTGTAACATAGTTACAGGAAACTCAACGTTAACAGTTGGATTAGTTTATCGAAGTCCAAACATAAGCATAGAAGAGAATGAAAAAATACAAAACGCTATAAGGGAAGTAAGCAAACGGAACTGTATTATTATGGGGGACTTTAACCATGGGCATATACAATGGAAATCTCTACAGAGTATGGGGAGTGAGGACCACAAGGTTTTAGTTTTAGTACAAGATAGTTTCCTTTCTCAACATGTGCTAGAACCAACCAGGGGAGAGAATGTGTTAGACTTAGTTTTGTCCTCACAGAATGAATTAGTTGATAATGTTAAATTATGTGAGCCTCTGGGAAGTAGTGATCACAGCCAGATACATGTTACCATCAAAGTAAAATCAGAAAGAAATAATAAAAGCAGTTCAGGAGAAATTTCCACAAAGGAAGATATAAGGAAATGAGGAAATATTTAGCAAAGATCGACTGGAATAATACACTGAAGAATAAGACAGCAACAGAATGCTGGAATATCTTAAAGAATGAAATAGAGTGCATCGTAGATAAATTTGTTCCCTTCAAAAAACAAGGGAAACGGACCAGAAAGAAATACTTATCGAAAGAAGCCATTAGAAAAATTAAGTATAAACAAATGATGTGGAAGTCATATAGACGTACTGGCAATGACGAAGACTACAACATTTATAAAGAAGCACTAAACCAAGCTACAGCTGAAATTAGAAATTCAAAGAGAAGCTATGAACATAAATTGGCTTGTAATATAAAACATGACAGCAAGAGTTTTTATGCGTATGTTCGAAGCAAACAGAAAGTTCAGGATAGGGTCGGTCCTCTAGAAGATAGTGCTGGAAATATAATATCAGAAGGATTCTTAATGGCTGAAGACCTAAATGAGTATTTTAGTTCAGTGTTTACCAGAGAAGACACTAATTCACTGCCAGTACCAGAGGCTAAGTTCAAGGGGGCAGAATCAGACTATTTAAGACAGTTAATTGTAACCCCAAAAATGGTAGCTAAGAAAATTAGGGCTATGAAGGAAAATAAATCACCTGGAGTGGATGGTATTCCACCCAAACTACTATTGGAAATTGTAGAACAAATTAGCATACCGCTTGCAACAGTTTCAACTTGTCATTAGAAGAGGGAGTGGTTCCTTTAGAATGGAAAGAAGCAAACATTATACCGTTATTTAAAAAATGTTCGAGAAACAAGTCAAATAATTATAGACCAGTTAGTTTAACATCGGTGATTTGTAAATTATTAGAAAGACTAATTAAAGATCACATGGTGGATTTTCTTGTTAAACATAACTTGATAAACCCATCTCAACATGGGTTTCTAAAAGCGAGGTCATGCTTAACAAATATGTTATGTTTTTTGGAAGATATCACTAAGTGGGTAGATGATGGATCACCAGTAGATATCATCTACTTAGATTTTCAAAAAGCTTTCGACAAAGTGCCACATCAGAGATTACTGCTTAAACTAAAAGCCCATGGCATAGGAAATGGTATAATTAACTGGATAGAAAATGGCTGATTGACAGAAGACAACGGGTAGTTGTTGATGCGGAGGCTTCAAACTGGAAATCAGTTTTGAGTGGGGTTCCACAGGGATCAGTACTGGGACCTATATTATTCTTAATATATATAAACGATTTGGACGATGATATAGCTAGCAAGGTGTTGACATTTGCAGATGATACAAAAGTGTTTAGAAGGATTAAAAGTGATGGGGATAGACAGCATTTACAAGATGATCTAGACAGGTTGATCAAATGGTCTGAAAAGTGGCAAATGTTGTTCAATTTTGGGAAATGTAACTGCCTTCACACAGGACATGGGAACGAATATGTAGAATATACAATGGGGGGAACTGTACTAAGTACTACTGTAAAAGAAAAAGACTTAGGGCTGACAATTACTGCTGACATGAAGGTTTCAGAGCAGTGTGGAATTGCAGCTTCAAAGGAAATCAAATCCTTGGATTGATTAGGCGAAATATAGCATATAAAGAAAAAGAACTAATAATACCGCTGTACAAAACAATAGTTAGGCCTCATTTAGAATATTGTATACAAGCGTGGAGCCATACCGCAAGAAGGACATAGATATGCTAGAAAGAGTACAGAGGAGAGCGACTAAAATGATACCAAAACTGAGGGATCTTAGTTATGAAAAACGCCTAAAAGAATGTGGTTTAACAACACTAGAGACCAGGAGACTGAGAGGAGATCAGATAGAAGTGTTTAAAATATTGAATGGTTATGAAAATATTGATAGAAATATGTTTTTTTCAGTTAAGAAAGATAGAAAGACTAGAGGACATGAAGTTACATTAGTAAAGGAGCAGTGTAGATTAGACGTGAGAAAGTTCTCATTTTCACAAAGGACTGTGAATGAATGGAACAGATTATCTGCTGATTGTGTGGGTGCTAGTAGTGTGAATATGTTTAAAAATAAAATCGACACATACCTCAGAAGGGCTGGATATATGTAGATAAAAGGGTTGGACTCTCGATAAGCCAAAGGGCTTCCTTGTCCACCTGCCACCTAGAGTTAATTCTCTGGATGGCAATCTTGTTAAATCTTGTTAAATCAATATGTAACTTGTTAAAATCATGTTGTGCTGTAGTGTTGTGTTTAATGATGTAACTATTAGAAATAAATAAGAAAGACAATTCTGATCAAATAAAAGCGTGCATGCTATTGCGTGATGTAATCCCACATGTTCACATTACATGATTGTATATCTTTTTACAAGATGCATTGTATATGTCACACATCCATTGTATGGTCCTTCAAGAAGCTGGGTGTATAACAGATATGTGGTTGCATTTGCATGGCAAACAGTTCCCTTTAACACATTCCGATACAATAATTATTGTTTAATTTGTATTACACTGATGATGTGTTCACGGAAACTGTTTGAGAGTAGCTACCTAACCTGAAGGAGACGAGAAACAATCTTGGATCATCATCAATGTCAGGATCATAGTCAAAGCAATATGTGTGTTTTTCATGATGTAATTGTCTTGCAACGGAGAAATAAAACAGTTGAATTGCATTATGATGTTACCCTTACTAAATAAGTGCATTTAATGTATGTGCAAATCATTCCATGCAACAAAGTTGCATGTTCATATCAGTATGTAGGCATTTGTTATGCAAGAAATACATTTTGACTGTCACAGGAGTGATATTGAGTAAAGAATAAAAAAATGTATACAATCTCTTCAGGGTTCAAATTAAATCTTCAAACACTGTTAATGATTGATTTGTTTGTGTGTTTTTTATTAATCACATAAAAAATACATCACTTCAGATAGAAAAGTGGTAGGGGCGACATCAAAAGTACATTACACATGCTGAAGGCAATTAATGGAATCAGTGGATGTGCACAACCAGTACAGTTTTGTTTGCAACATTCAAACACCAGCAGGAATTGAACCTGCCACACATCACTGGACCATTATGAATCCCACAGCTCTGACGCATGGTAACATTGCATGAATTACAACATTGAAAATAACAGTAATCTATTTCAAATTATATAATTTTTAAAGAAAAATATTAAACATTATGTGCCATTTAATTTCTGAAAATCCTTACATTATTGATTCATACAGTACATGTTAAACTAAAAATGGATGCTTGCAAATAATGTAATGAACATTTTAATTAAATTGTGTTATTAATATTACCCTGTATTTACTCAGTTTCCTAATTCCAAGAATGTTATGCTGTGCAGCAAACAATCACACCACTACAGTGGTATCTTATGGCACTGTTTTATGGGGTACCAAAACATAACAATACGAGAATGTTATTAAATGTACATTCATTGTTTTGATACTGCATCAAGACTGCAATTGACAATACAAACATGTCACAACGCCACTAAGCTCTGTTATACAAAGACAACTTGGATCAGCATCTTTATGCTGATGATACTCAGATCTACATTTCGTTGGCTACCCCGAATACAAATCGCTCCCTTAACCAACTTAGTGATTGCCTTCAAGATATCTTCCACTGGATTACTGACAGCAAGTTGAAATTAAATGCAATTAAAACTGGATTGATCATTATTGGTACTCCAATGCAGCGTAGTAAACTGGATGTTTTTTTCCATACACGTATTTTGAATTAGTGTATCACACCAGCAACCTCAGTGCGGAATCTAGGAGTGATATTTGATAGTAACCCCAATGTCCGACAACACATCTCAAACATGTCGCTGCTGTTTTTATCATATTCGTGATCTTCGCCGTATTCGCAGGCATGTTATTTTCTGTTGCTAAAACTATTGCAACAGTGCTTGTAGCAGCAGACTTGACTTTGCAATTCCATCGTTCATAATATTGCTAGCTAGAATATTACAAAACTTCAGCATGTCCAAAATTTTCTAGCACGAGTATTTACAAGATCTCCTCGTTTTCTTTCGCTCTGTACCATTTTTGAAGTCTTTGCATTGGCTTCCTGTATGATACTGTATAATATTTAAGATATGTACCATTACATACCAGGCACTGTCCAGTAAGCAACCATCTTATTTGCATTCATTGTTTACTCCTGTAAGAAAACCTATCCATCTTCGATCATCTAGTTCTGACCTACTTTTTTGTTCCTAGAGTTAACACTAACATTGGAACTAGGGCTTTTTTGTTGCTGCACCAACTCTTTGGAATATGCTCATATTCAAAATACCTTTATTGTCCCTCATGGGGAAATTCTCTTGTGTTGTTCGCTATTTAAAAACGCAATAAATAAATAAATAAATAAGTACACATGTGTAACTGAGAACACTGATTCAATGAATTACATATGATTAAAATAAAATAGCACAGAACAATCAGCCAGTTGTTAGGAAACATAATTTACACTTACATATCACATCCATCAGTACAGGAACAATTTCATCATCACAGATGTTATTTAACTAGATAGACGGAATACAGTGCAATTACATATTATTAAAATAAAATAGCACAGAACAATCAGCCAGTTGGTAGGAAACATCGTTTACACTTACATATCACAGCCATCAGTACAGGAATAATTTCATCATCACAGATGTTATTTAACTAGGTGGAATACAGTGCAATTACCAGTATAATCACACACGCGCACGCACGTGCGCGCGCACACACACACATGAACCCCTATTATTATTCTCAAGCGGCCAGACAGGCATTGGAGAGAGGGGGAAGGAAGGAGGCAGATCATTCATTTAGAAGACGAATAGAGAATGGGATGAAGGAATTTCGAGAGTGACCGAGTCTTAGTTAAGGCAGCTGAAAACGACGGCCAGATGGTAACAGATTGTAACAGTGATTTAGGGGGTGGTGGGGATCCAGAGAGATCTGCCTTCCCTTCCTCTTTGCCCTCCGTCTGTACAGGTCGTCTACACTGGTAAGTTCCTCTCCGATCACCTTGCTGTCGAGTCTGATGACGCGACTCAGGATATTGCAATTGGTGACACTCAATCCACCATGCCATGCCAGGAAGCCAAAGGTTACAGTACTCTCAAGGTAACAGCCATAGAAGGTCCTCAGAACATGACGGCTCACCCCGAGGGATCTTAGTTTATGCAGAAAATAAAGCTTCTGTTGGCATTTCTTGTTGTTCAAAGCTGTGTTTGCACTGAAGGTCAGTTTAGAGTCAATTACGGTACTTAGGTACTTGTACTCTGATACACGCTTGACAGTCTCACCATTGATGACCAGGTCTTTGGGTGGGGTGGGGTCTCTCCTGAAGTCGATGATGAGCTCCTCAGTCTTCTGGGCAATAAGAAAATGCTCCCTCTTAGTGTTAGATCAGTTGAAAATATTATAAAATTCCGTCATCATTTAAAAACTTATCTTTACAACCTTGCTTATCTATTGTAGCTCCCTCGCGCCTTGACCCATCTGTTGACAACTGGAATACTATTTATTGATTTTAAGATTGACCAATCCTGTTGTTTTGATGCGCCTCTGAGCTTGGTTTCCAAGGATTTAGGCGCAACAGAAGTTATCTTATTATTATTAATATTTAAATAAAACATACTCTGCATGTTTACGACTTACCGGCTATGTTAGGTAGACCTGTTTCTGCGTCATGCTATTTTAACAGAATGGATGCAGTATAATTCTCATCTAGGCATCTGTGTTTACAGAGTATACCCAGGCAGGTTCCTTATTTGACATCTCTGATTTCAATCATTAAATGTTTTGTCATCATGGCGATAATACAGAAAACACTTATTTCACTTAGTTGAATATTCCAAATACATATTTACACGTTTCATCGTGTATATTGCTCAAGTAAAATGTATATCATTGCGTTATCACATATACAAAGCAAACTGAAAACTACATATTTCAGTTTATATTTTGTACAATGCTACTTACTTTTCATTTATATTCCGCCATGTTGAAAGTCACGTGGCCGATTCAACCGGAACCTCTCCGCATGCGACATGCCCTACAGACGGAGAAATCGGAGCGGTCCGGAGAGCCTCTCCGGGCTGTTCTTTTTAACGCGGAGAGATCACGTGATCTCTCCGCGTCAAATAGAATAGCAAATTTCTCTCCGCGGACGTCCGACAGGTCGGAGAGACAAAAGAAATAGGCCCCCCATGTCGCATGCGGAGAGGTTCCGGTTGAATCGGCCACGTGACTTTCAACATGGCGGAATGTAAACGGAAGGTAAGTAGCATTGTACAAAATATAAACTGAAATATGTAGTTTTCAGTTTGCTTTGTACATGTGATAACGCAATGATATACATTTTACTTGAGCAATATACACGATGAAGCGTGTAAATATGTATTTTGAATATTCAACTAAATGAAATAAAGGTTTTCCGTATTATCGCCATGATGATAAAACATTTACTGATTCATTGATTGAAATGAGAAATGTCAAATAAGGAACCTGCCTGGGTATAGTCTGCAAACACAGATGTCTAGATGAGAATGATACTGCACCCATTCTATTAAAATAGCACGATACAGAAACAGGTCTACGTAACATAGCCGGTAAGTCGTAAACATGCAGAATATGCCTTATTTAAATATTAATAATAATAAGATACATCTATTGCGCCTAAATCCTTGGAAACCAATCTCAGAGGCGCATCAAAACAAAAGGATTGGTCAGTCTTAAAATCCATAAGTAGTATTCCAGTTGTCAACAGATTGGTCAAGGCGCTGGGGAGAATTATAGTCGGAATGCCCCACTGCCTGAATGCACAAAACCTAGTCGCAATGCTCCAACAGCGTGGTCGCAATGCCTCAACCGCCTGGTCGCAATGCTCCAATGGGGTGGTCGCTATGCACCACTTTTGGTCGCAATGCCCCACTGATTGTAATATTGTCAAACCTTTGCATATATAGATAATACAGTTGTATATATTAAAACATTAAATGCATAATTAATATAGAAAAAAACATGTTTCGTTGACTTTCTGTACATCCTTAAAGTAAACTATGTTTTGTCTTCGTATACACGTGTATGATTGTATTACATAACCTGTCGTGAAATATTGATTACATTGTCCTTTGATGTGTAGAAGTCATGTAGTAATGGCCTAATAGGCATCCTGCTCATGCGTTGAGCAGTTCTTTTATGTTAGTTGTTTTGGATGTGTTACCATACTAATTGGCTAGCTACTCTGGCATTGTTTTATTGATGTCGGTTTGTTTGAATAACGGCATTGTACCAAAAAGATTGTGTAAAGTACATTGAAATAAAGCTTTGGATATCAACGACATCTAATTTATGTTGGCTTGGACAACGGGTTGAAGACGGGGGAGGGGGGGGGCTATATATATACCTTTATTATGTTATGATTGATATCGTATGTGTATTATATGTGGGTGGGTGGGTGTTATACATACGATATTAAATAAAATAATATTTTCGATATATATCGTAGTTATGTGTTTTATGTTTTAATGCATGTTCACATTTTGTATTATTTATTATAATTTAAAAACAAACGTTTTTCTATTTTAATTTATTCTTTGTACATATGTTGTACGATGTAAATGATGCATGAATGGCCCGGCCATCGAAAATAATGTAAACGAAGTATGTTACCGAGTGAAAATATAAATTATTAATTAACCAATACATGGAGTGAGACTCTAATAAAACAATTACTGTATTATAGTTACTACATTGTTTCACAGAAGTTTTCGTTTTGATTTTCTAGAAATAACTGATGGTTTTATCTTCTTATACAAGTGTAGACAGTCGTTATTAAAATTACACTGAAATGATTACCTTTGAATGTTAATGTGACATTCTGACAACAACAACACTGACAATAGTGGCGTGTGTGTGTCAATAATATTTAGAGGGTTGTGTAATTGGCTTCTCTACTCCTGCTTCGTCTTATTGAGCTGATTGTTGCATGTTGTCTGTTCTTTGATTTGGAGGCCATAGCAATTGGCTTAATACCCTTGTAGTGTTTCATCGAACATACCTTTTGTTTTAATAACGGCATTGTACAAAGTGCGTTGAAACAAGGATCCTACATTAGCAGCATCTAACTGATGTTGGCTTCCGTTTGACTTTGATGACGTGAAGGCCTACCTGGTTAATCCTGTTCTTACTAAGTTCTCCTTGAATGATTTGAATAGAAGTTAGAAACTGAGTAGATCTTGCGTGTCAGATTTGTGTTAGTACATTGTCTCATGTTACATTCTGAATAACAAGAAAATATATATATACAGCTACTGTAGATATATAGACATACAGACAGACATAGAATTGTGTAAATCATACATACAAACATAATCAAACAAGTGTAACAGACGGTGAAATGACATTCAATTCCGGGCTGACAGTGGAACCAACAAAAGCTGTAACTAGTTCATTAATTTAAACTAGTATTATATATATATATAATAAGTACTTATTTAGTGAACTGGTCCACCTCAGAATAACTGTGTAAACAACGTAATAATAATTGCACGTGTAGCGTGTGAATTAAGTTGTTATAACAGATCAGATATGTAACAACAATAATAGTAACTAATGTTCAATTAAGTAGCGTAGCACAAATATTTGTTGATACTCTTCTTCTCTAAGAATGTGTGTAGTGTAGTCACTGTTTGTGTAAACACTGACTATCACTAAATAATGTTTTTTCAATGTGTTCTACATTGTAGGAACATTTGATATAGTCACGAAGGTGAGTATACGGCCTACGGATGTATATATGTTTAATTAATAAAATTGCCTTACTGCATCTTTTCATACGTGTTGTGTGTGTAGAATTTAACAGTGTCACTTTACAAGCGAAAACAATCCATCAGTGTTCTTATGTTTTATGTGTAGTGAACGAATCAGGTCAGACACATGCAACGATCTAGTAATAATAATAACATTATTAATATATATGTATACATCATGGAGGTCTTTATAAAAACGAACTACTAAATAACTGGCTGATCCTCTACGCGAAGTGCGGAAGTTAGTTGAGTCAAACTAGTAATTGACTTCGCCAGTCGCGACTGCATCACCCGTGAGAACAGCGCAAATACCCGCCCCAATTTGAAGACGAATAAACGACTTCTGGGAATCCCAATATATAATGACCCATTAGCACGAGCAGCTGAGCGGTATTGTGTATTCGAATAATTGCTTCTACTTCCTAAACATTGCATGTAACACGAGCCACGGTTGGTTGAAATTAGTTTTATTATGACCACCTGACCAGAGTAGATCTACTGATCTAGTGAGCGATTTGAAAGGCTGAACTTAAATTCAGAGTTTCGCAAAGCGATCAGCCAGGGGTACTGCTGGCTGGGACTGACGTAATCAGCAGCAGCGACCCCTGGCGCGCGAGGATGTATATATTTACCAAGTTCCGTTCTAGCTGTTATCACCTAATTCACAATAAATTGTATATATTTTAACTATGACACCCACTACTAACAGTATAATGTAGTTAAAATTTCAAGCAAAGTCCATGCACATACTGTATATATATATAAAGTAATATACGCAAAGTCGAGTGGCCGATACTTAAAGAAGTCTTTATACTAGCCGACTTACCCGGCGTTGCCCGGGTAAAAAAAAAAAAAACAGAGAAACCATTGTTTTATAATATATATATACCATAATTAAGAGGTGCATTGCGCCAAACCATTGGAGCATTGTGACCAGGTCGTTATCACCAAAATGGGGGATTGCGACCAAAAGTGGTGCATTGCGACCACCCCATTGGAGCATTGCGACCAGGCAGTTGGGGCATTGCGACCACGCGGTTGGAGCATTGCGACTGGTGCATTCAGGCAGAGGTGCATTCCGACCATTACCCGCTGGGGAGCTACAGTGGATAAGCAAGGTTGTGAAGATAAGTTTTTAAATGACGATGGAATTTTGTAATATTTTCAACTGATCTAACACTAAGAGGGAGCATATTCCAAAGAGTTGGTGCAGCAACGTAAAAAGTCCTAGTTCCAATGTTAGTGTTGACTCTAGGAACAAAAAGTAGGTCAGAACTAGATGATCGAAGCTGGATAGGTTTTTGTACAGGTGTAAACAACGAATGCAAATAAGATGGTTGCTTACTGGACAGTGCCTGATATGTAATGGTACAGATCTTAAATAGTATACGATATTGTACAGGAAGCCAATGCAGACTTCAAAAGTGGTACAGAGCGAGAAAAACGAGGACATCTTGTAACTATTCTTGCTAGACAATTTTGGACACGCTGAAGTTTTGTGATATCCTTGCTAGTGATATTATAAAGGAGGGAATTGCAATAGTCAAGTATGCTGCTAACAAGCGCTGTTGCAATAGTTTTATCAACAGAAAATGACATATACCGGCGAATACGGCGAAGATCACGAATATGATAAAAACAGCAGCGACATGTTTGAGATATGCGTTGTCGGAAAATTGAAGTTACTATCAAAGACCACTCCTAGATTCCGCACCGAGGTTGTGGTGTGATATACTGATTCAAAATACACATATGGAAAAAACCATCCAGTTTACTACGCTGCATTGGATTACCAATAATGATCAATTCAGTTTTATTTGCATTTAATTTCAACTTGATGTCAGTCATCGATTGGAAGATATCTTGAAGGCAATCACTAAGTTGGTTATGGGAGTGATTTGTATATGGGGTAGCCAATGAAACGTAGATCTGAGTACAGTGTATTATCAGCATAAAGATGATAATCCAAGTTATGTCTTTGTATAACAGAGCTTTGTGGTGTGGTGAATTGTTTGTATTGTCAATTGCAGTCTTGATGCATTATCAAAACAATGAATGTACATTTAATAACATTCTCGTATTGTTATGTTTTGGTACCCCATAAAACAGTGCCATAAGATACCACTATAGTGGTGTGATTGTTTGCTGCACAGCATAACATTCTTGGAATTAGGGAACTGAGTAAATGCAGGGTACTATTAATAACAAAATTTTATTAAAATGTTCATTACATTATTTACAAGCACCCATTTTTAGTTTAACATGTATTGTATGAATCAATAATGTAAGGATTTTCAGAAATTAAATGGCACATAATGTTTAATATTTATAAAAAAATTACATAATTTGAAATAGATTACTGTTATTTTCTATGTTGTAATCCATGCAATGTTACCACTCGTCAGAGCAGTGGGGTTCATAGTGGTCCAGTGATGTGTGGCAGGTTCAATTCCTGCTGGTGTTTGAATGTTGCAAACAAAACAGTACTGGTTGTGCACATCCACTGATTCCATTAATTGCCTTCTGGATATGTAATGTAGTTTTGATGTCGCCCCTACCACTTTTCTATCTGAAGTGATGTATTTTTTAAGTGATTAATAAAAAACATAAACAAATCAATCACATACAGTATTTGAAGATTTAAGTTGAACCCTGAAGAGATTGTGTAAGTATTTTTTTATTCTTTACTCAATATCACTCCTGTAACAGTCAAAATGTATTTCTTGCATAACAAATGCCTACATACTAATATGACAACAAATGCATACATACTGATATGAACATGCACCTTTGTTGCATGGAATTATTTGCACATACATTAAATACACTTATTTAGTAATGGTAACTTCATAATGCAATTAAACTTTTTTATTTCTCCATTGCAAGAAAATTACATCATGAAAAAACACATGTTGCTTTGACTATGATCATGACATTGATGATGATCCAACATTGTTTCTCGTCTTCTTCATGTTAGGCAGCTACTCTCAAACAGTTTCCGTGAACACATGATCAGTGTAATGCAAATTAAACAATACTTATTGTATTGGAATGTGTTAAAGGGAACTGTCTGCCATGCAAATACAACCACATATTTTTTATACACCCAGCTTCTTGAAGAACTGTACAATGGATGTGGGACATATACAATGTGTCTTGTAAAAAGACATACAATCATGTAATGTGAACATGTGGGATTACATCACGCAATAGCATGCATGCTTTTATTTGATAAGAATTGTCTTTCTTATTTATTTCTTATAGTTATATCATTAAACACAACACACATATTTCCCATATTTGATGTATAAGTACCATGCCCTGGTGCCTACAGCATAGCATGATTTTAACAAGTTATATATTAAATATGATATTGTGCACACAACTATCAATGTTTAGTCGGCAGACATGGGTTCAAATCTTAATTTAATTGGAAATGAATTGAACTGATCAAAAATATGCTCGAATTTTATTTTAATAAAATGAATTGAATTGGAATTGATCCTTCTTGTATGTTGAATTGAATTGATCCTTGGTAAATACACATGAATTGCAATTAACAAATATGATTCCACCACCGATTACTGAACTAGAAAGCCTCATAGCATTTCAAACAGCGATCATGAACCTCCCTTTCACCACACCCAATCATCTAAAGTGCCTATAAAATAAACAAACAAACTACCCACAATGCATGCGCACAAACAGGCACCATACAACTCCTGCGTTAGCTCAAGTTTGGGCTGTTTGGAGTAAATCACTTAAGAAGACCTAAGAACCCAGGTCTGATAGTAGGTCTACACACTATTTTTACGATTTGCCCCTCCAATTATACGAAAAAAACATATTTTAACGTAACTATTATTGCAATACTCAATGTTTTTATTTGTTCTACCCTATTTTCTTGCTCACTTGCGTTATTAGGCACTGCAAATTATGCGGTGTACGTCATACACAGATCACATGAATGCATTGGCATTGACACAGCCACAGGCGTTACACATACGACATAGTGTTTGTTTTTGTTACAATATTAATGCATAATTTTTTAGTAAATATGATTGACTAATAACATAACAGCACATGATGTGAACTTGTGAGCATATGTAACATATTTAATGTTGTAAGCATCATCGTAGTTTAAGAAAAAATAAGTAACAAAATGACTCGGCTAGTGATTGTGCGCCCATGTTGCTACCATCCCGATGTGCGCCGAAGTCTATTCTATTTGACCCTCTCCGCTTTCTCCGCTTCCGGCGTCTCCGCGGACTGCAAAAGAAATAGGGCTGAGTCTCTTGTATTCGTTATATGCGTGTTCGCGTATACCCGCTAGGTGGCAGTGTTGTGTGTGACAGTTTTTAAACTATTCGCCAGGTGTCTATCAAACGCAAATCTATTTAGTTGTGTAACATTCATTTAGATAACACATAAAACAGTTACAAATGTTACTATTAAGTGTAGTTATAACATAAGATCGCAGTCCACCGTCTGTGAAAAAGTAACGAAATACAGCATGACGTAAACACATGGCGAGCACATCGCATCAAAGCACACAAAAACACGAACTGTGCCGGCGGCAGGACGCATGGACTGATCGAGCCACGGACACCGTATAGTCTATAGATTTAACAAGATTTAACAAGATTGCCATCCAGAGAATTAACTCTTAGATGGCAGGTGGACACGGAAGCTCTTTGGCTTATCGAGAGTCCAACCCTTTTATCTACATATATCCAACCCTTCTGAGGTATGTGTCGATTTTATTTTTAAATATATTCACACTAGTACTAGCACCCACACAATCATCAGATAATCTGTTCCATTCATTCATAGTCCTTTGTGAAAATGATAACTTTCTTACGTCTAATCTACACTGCTCCTTTACTAATGTAACTTCATGTCCTCTAGTCTTTCTATCTTTCTTAACTGAAAAAAAACATTTCTATCAATATTTTCATAACCAATATTTTAAACACTTCTAACTAATCTCCTCTCAATCTCCTGGTCTCTAGTGTTGTTAAACCACATTCTTTTAGGCGTTTTTAGTCCTTTGGCCAAAGGTCCAAGGGACTATTGCCATCACTCTGTGTCCGCCGTTAGCTGCCGTATCTCAGAAACCGTTCAGCAACTTTTTCTCTAATTTTGCATAGACATATCTTGGGGCACTGCCACTATGCGCGAGAAATCTGTATTTGATTGAATCATTTTAAGGGCTCCGTAGGGCCTCCAAGGACCCCAAAACTGGTAAAAATGTAACATTTGGCCTATTTTTTCAAAAACTGTTCAGCAACTTTTTTCTAATTTTGCATAGATGTATCTTAGGGTACTGCCACTGTATAGAAGAAATCTGTATTTGATTGAATCATTTTAAGGGCACCTAAGGGGCCCTCAAAGTGCAAAAGGTTTACATTATCTAGTGATGTGGTTTTGAGAAGGGCCTTTGAGATCACCCCCAACAGTAGATGTTGTGTAATGTGCCAGAAAGTCAAAAGCTGTGACTAATTTCTACAGCCTAGGCCATTGAGACCTTGACTAATCTTTAATTGGTCACAGCACCCAGGCAGAGTAGACACACTTGACTGAACAGTTGCCTAACACTTTTAAACTGTATCTTCAAAACTATTGATTTTCTATAATTGCAAGTTGTGTTTATTTTGATGTTCATTTAATTATTATAAAATGGTGTGACTGTGGTGTCTATTGGTTAAAGATGTATTGTCTGTAGAAACCTGTAGGTGACAAACATAGAAAATTAATATTCTGTCACCTGTAGGTGACAAACATAGAAAATTAATATTCTGGACAACTATAGAGTGAAATATCCTACACTTTATTTATATCAAATGCATTCTACTGTTCTGTTTACGCTTGCCATGCCTTGTGTATACATGGTACTGTGTAAATCAATTGTATCAATATAGACTAATAATTACAGATTCACAATATAGTTGACATCTGAAACAACCAAATGTCAACCATTAGAAGAGTTGACATAGTTCCGCTATACACTATATATGTAAATTTAACCAGCTGCCATGTCAAGTCCGTTATAATTGTGACTAACAGTGTTCAAAATTATTCAGGTAAATAGCAAATAACAAAGGACACAAGTTTTCTCCTTGCCATACCTCTACACATGAGAAGAAGGCTGACACAGCCTGGCCCTCATTTATACATGATTTAGCATTTTTGTACATGTTGTATACAACTTTCAACACAATACCATTAATACCGCATGAAATTGTCTTAGACCACAGGTAGGACCGGTCTACTAAATCAAATGCTTTCGTATAATCGATGAAGACACAATAAAGCCTTTTGAGTCGAGACAAATACAATTCAACCAATACCCCTATCTGAACACTGCCTGTTCTTCACCTATTACATTCACTTTGTTTAGGTATGTGATCAGTCTGGTGTTCTGAACAATCACTAAGGATTAAAGAACACTTGTGCAGAATGTCACCCACTTGGCAGGTTTAATTGATCTATTCAGCAATGAGGACACTGCTTAGGCCTCACTCTGGACACTGTCACTCACAGTGTTGTGTATTGTCTTAGTTGGTGCATTGAGCTAATCTACTTGACCATGAATCAGTGGTGGCTCTGGTTGTGTATTACACCCAGCTGTGGAGCTAAGATTCTCTGCCTGCTATTGTTTGATGGAAGCTGTGACTAAACTGTAATTGGTCACTGGCAGCAGCTTGTGTCAACAGACATTAGCATTAAGCCACTAGACCCCTGTTAAACTGGACAGTTGCCTGTAGGTTTTAAACTGTGTCAAACAGTGAGTCTACCTTTTGCTCTCAGATAATCTGTCCTCTTAGTTTTACACATGAAGACATAATCTGGCATAACTTGATAAGTCTTTGTAGCAGCACATTTGTACTTCCAGTGTATCATTACAACATAACATACATATTACATACTGTGTGCCACATTTGAATGTTGTGCATGTAATATTTCCATGCCATCCATTTGCATATATAATGTAAAACTTCAACAGCCGTTTTCTTCATTTTCACTTTTTGATCCCTACCATGTTCAATGCTCCATAACTTTGCCAATTTTTGTAGCAGTCATATTTGGTCAGCCGGGGTCACATATAGACGTATTAGTCCAAAGGACTTCAGGGCCACTTGGCCCATTTTTCATAACTAAGACCCCTCAGTTTTGGTATCATTTTAGTCGCTCTCCTCTGTACTCTTTCTAGCATATCTATGTCCTTCTTGCGGTATGGCCTCCACGCTTGTATACAATATTTTAAATGAGGCCTAACTATTGTTTTGTACAGCGGAATTATTAGTTCTTTTTCTTTATATGCTATATTTCGCCTAATCAATCCAAGGATTTGATTTCCTTTTGAAGCTGCAATTCCACACTGCTCTGAAACCTTCATGTCAGCACTAATTGTCAGCCCTAAGTCTTTTTCTTTTACAGTAGTACTTAGTACAGTTCTCCCCATTGTATATTCTACATATTCGTTCCCATGTCCTGTGTGAAGGCATTTACATTTCCCAAAATTGAACAACATTTGCCACTTTTCAGACCATTTGATCAACCTGTCAAGATCATCTTGTAAATGCTGTCTATCTCCATCACTTTTAATCATTCTTAACACTTTTGTATAATCTGCAAATTTCAACACCTTGCTAGCTATATCATCGTCCAAATCGTTTATATATATTAAGAATAAATATAGGTCCCAGTACTGATCCCTGTGGAACCTCACTCAAAACTGATTTCCAATTTGAAGCCTCCCCATCAACAACTACCCGTTGTCTTCTGTCAATCAGCCATTTTTGTATCCAGTTAATTATACCATTTCCTATGCCATGGGCCTTTAGTTTAAGCAGTAATCTTTGATGCGGCACTTTGTCGAAAGCTTTTTGAAAATCTAAGTAGATGATATCTACTGGTGATCCATCATCTACCCACTTAGTGATATCTTCCAAAAAACATAACATATTTGTTAAGCATGACCTCGCTTTTAGAAACCCATGTTGAGATGGGTTTATCAAGTTATGTTTAACAAGAAAATCCACCATGTGATCTTTAATTAGTCTTTCTAATAATTTACAAATCACCGATGTTAAACTAACTGGTCTATAATTATTTGACTTTTTTCTCGAACCTTTTTTAAATAACGTTATAATGTTTGCTTCTTTCCATTCTAAAGGAACCACTCCTCTTCTAATGACAAGTTGAAAACTGTTGCAAGCGGTATGCTAATTTGTTCTACAATTTCCAATAGTAGTTTGGGTGGAATATCATCCACTCCAGGTGATTTATTATCCTTCATAGCCTTAATTTTCTTAGCTACCATTTCTGGGGTTACAATTAACTGTCTTAAATAGTCTGATTCTGCCCCCTTGAACTTAGCCTCTGGTACTGGCAGTGAACTAGTGTCTTCTCTGGTAAACACTGAACTAAAATACTCATTTCAGGTCTTCTGCCATTAAGAATCCTTCTGATATTATATTTCCAGCACTATCTTCTAGAGGACCGACCTTATCCTGAACTTTCTGTTTGCTTCGAACATACGCATAAAAACTCTTGCTGTCATGTTTTATATTACAAGCTAATTTATGTTCATAGCTTCTCTTTGAATTTCTAATTTCAGCTGTAGCTTGGTTTAGTGCTTCTTTATAAATGTTGTAGTCTCCGTCATTTCCAGTACGTCTATATGACTTCCACATCATTTGTTTATACTTAATTTTTCTAATTGCTTCTTTCGATAAGTGTTTCTTGTTGGACCATTTCCTGTGTTTTTTTAGGGAACAAATTTGACGATGATGCATTCAATTTCACTCTAAGATATTCCAGCATACTGTTGCTGTCTTATTCTTCAGTGTGTTATTCCAGTCTATCTTTGCTAAATATTTCCTTATGACCTTATATTTTCCTTTGTGGAAATTTCTCCTGTACTGCTTTTTACTATTCCTTTCTGATTTTACTTTGATGGTAAAATGTATCTGGTTGTGATCACTATTCCTCACATATCCTGACATTGTCAACTAATTCATTCTGTGAGGACAAAACTATGTCTAACACATTTTCTCCCCTGGTTGTACAACACACATAGAATGACACCAGTTAATCTGCTTCGAAGAAATCCTCCATTGTCGTTTGTTTGCTGTTGGCTAGGGCACCAGATTACAGGAAATCCTCAAACCAGTCGCAGTGCGCTACAGCATTGTCTGACTGCATAGCCCTGTTAATGGATGAACTGTCATATAAGGCGCAGCTAACAGTCACCTTTGATGATTTCCCTCATTGACCTAATATGCACATAATGACACCAGTAAATCTGCTTTGAAAAAGTCTTCCATTGACGTTTGTTTGCTGATGGCTAGGACACCAAACAAAAGGAAATCCCCAAGCCAGTCGCAGTGTGCTGCAGTGTCCTCTGACTGCATAGTCCTGTTACGAATGATTTCCCTCATTGACCTAGTTACTTTGGCACTGGTGCTCTGCCCGGCCACGGCATGCTTCCAGGTCACGCCGGGAAGTATTTGTGAACAACCGGGCGATTTTCAGTTGGGCAGAAATTCGTTATATGGCAAAATTTGCTCGGGAAAAGGTGTTCGTAATAACCGTGAATTCATTATACCCGTGTTCGTAATATGCGTGAACGCTTACAATGGAAAAGATAGGGAAAAAATCCGTACGTAAGAAATTGTTTCGTTATATCCGTCAATTTGTTGTATCCGTGTTCGTTATAAGCGTGTTGCAGTGTATCTGTAATCGAGGTAGTGTATGTTTGTGTGTATGTTTGTGTGTATATTGGTATGTCAACTTTTCCTCCTAGATGCATTGCATCTCGTAGGGGTGGGGGGGGGGCAAACTTTCAGAGGTTCATCTAGGATACCTTGGAAAAGTAGCACTGGGTGTTACACAGGTGTTAATTACTTACTTAGGCCTGTTTGGGAGCATAGGTCATCGACCAGGGTCCTCCACTGTTGTTGGTTTGATGTCATTTTCTTTCCAGGTTTTTCCCACTTGCTTTCTTTCGCTTTGCGTGTCTCTGCCAGGTGTTTCTTGGCCTTCCACTTCTTCTCTTCCCTGGGGTTCCATGTAATTGCTTGTCGTATGATGTTTGGTGCAGGTTTCCTCAGTGTGTGTCCTCACCACCTCCATTTTTTCTTCGTTATTTCGTTTTCTATTAGTAGTTGTTTGGTCAGTTCCCAATTGGGTACCTTGTCTGACCACTTTACGTGTATGAGTCTGCATAGGCATTTGTTGACGAAGGTCTGTAATCTTTTTTGTGTTTTCTGTGTAATTTGTCATGTCTCTGAGCTATAGAGTAACACTGACTTGACATTTGAGTTAAATATCCTCAATTTGGTGTTAAGCTTGATTTGTTTTGCCTTCTAAATGTTTCTTAAAATGAGGATTGCCACTCTTGCTTTTTGTATCCTTGCTTTGACGTCTTCTTCTGTGCCTCCACTCTTGTTAATTACCAGTTTTGTGAAGGAGTCGGTTTCTTCCAGTGGTTCCCCTCCCAATATGACGGCTGTTATTCTTCATGTTGTCTTTCATGATCTTTGTCATGCTTCTGTTGATGTCGAGTCCTATCTGTGTTGACACTGGGTTTAGAAGCTCTGTTTTCTCCTGCATTTGTTGGTGACTGTGGGTCAGGAGAGCGAGGTCATCTGCAAAGTCCAGGTCATCCAACTGGCTCCAAGGTGTCCATTGGATACCATTTCTTCTGTTTTCTGTTGTCTTTTTCATAATCCAATCTGTGGCAAGTAGGAAGCGGAATGGTGACAGAAGGCAACCTTGCCTCACTCCTGTCTTCAACCTAAATGAGTCTGTGAGTTGTCCAACATGAATGACCTTACATGTCATGCCTTCATAGTTACTTTGTATTAGAAGAATACATTTCTCTGGTATCCCGTAGTGTCACAGGAGCTTCCACAGTGTCTCCTTGTCGAGGCTATTAAATGCCTTCTCATAGTCTACAAAGTTTATGTACAGGGAGGAGTCTCATTCCATTGATTGTTCAACTATGATTCGGAGTGTAGCTATTTGGTCGGTGCATGATCTGTCTTTACGGAAGCCTGCCTGTTGATCTCAGGTGTTAATTGATTGTTCACAATGTTACATGTGTTTTCTGTGATTGTGCGAACTCCATAAATCGGCCACCAATCAGTTAGAAAACTTGCAACAATCATAGAAACTAAAAATCCTACTAAAATGTACACTATAACAAACATGAGGTATGAACACTTCAAGACACAGTCTTCTTCAGCACCATCCAGAAAATTGGCATTTTTGTTAGTATCTTTGATTCATGGACAAAGACCCGGTAGAGCAATATGTTCATACCAATCTCTTATTTTTGGATACATTTTACTTGTGATTTTGGAGCTCAGCCCTCAAGAATGGCAGTGATTTCAGCCCAGTGACCCACAGCCAATTGAGGGAGGGTGTATGGGAAAATGGACAGGAAGGAGTAGGGAAAAGTAAGAATTTTTAAAAATAATGTAATTAAATATGGTTGCACGAAGTGGCTGTTGCCAGCATTCTTCTTTGTTGTCACATGGTAGCCCCTATTTCTGGGATATATCCCACAGGTTGGTTATTGTTTTGATGGACACAGTGCGAGCGTGTTGTGTTTGCAATATCTAATTAAAAACCATGTGTCACGGTACGAATAAAAATATTTAAAACCACTTCATATGCAGATGATGGATTACACTTTTATGGCCCAGTCTCCCAGTTGCTGACCTGCCTACCATTCTGGATTGCACAGAATTTATATATTTATATGGAAATACTCCTCAATTTATGGTATTGAATGAAAGTATATTCAACAACAACAGCATAATACAATTGCACAGTAATGTGCGCTGCTGTTGCTGAATGGACATAGCTGAAGACGTGTGACTTACTTCATTCTCAAACTAAAGTACGTAATATATGCAATGTGAATTATAAAATAAAGTACAAAGTAACATTCACAATTAATTTATAAACTTGTTACAGTGGTGCTTGTGCTTTTAATAGTTTACAAATGTGCAGAAAGTAATGACAATTTGAATGTTTTGTTTTTAATTTGTGTTAAACTTGTTAGTTATTTCAGTTGTTAAAATGTTCCGCATTTTTATACCTTTGACGGTATGATGGTGAGGGATAAAAATATGGAATTTTAATTTGCTACAATCATTGACAATTATTTCCATGTTTCTTAAATCTAGGTCGAAGTTTAGTTTTTAATTTATGGTCTGATATTGTCTTAGTTCGCCATTGTTGTCTTTAGGAAACTCAATGACACTTACCTGCAATCGCTGGGTGTGAAAATGCTGCCTGGTTATTCGGACCCTTATCACAAGAGGTGGGTGAATTATTTCTCCGTGTGGAGATAGAATTGATCACACCATTCTCATTAATCAATTGTCTATATGGTTTGATGTATCTGGTACAGCTCTGAGTTGATTTTTGTTATATCTAACAGATAGACACAAGGGAGTGAAGATTGGGGATTGTTTTTCATCAGTCCTCAACTTCATGTGGTGTTCTTCAAGGTTCTGTCCTTGGACCTTTACTTTTCACTCTCTACACAACTCCACATAATTATTATAGTAAAGACGTAGTCTGTTTGTCTACCCCGCATTAGGGGGCGTAGTAATTTGTAATAGGAGGTGTTGAACTTGGGAAAGTTGAACATCAAAGGGTATTGCAATTAACTCAGCCCGACTCGGCCGTATTGCTAATAATCAAGCTTGTTTTGAAGTCAGATGTTTTGTTTACTATTTGAACATAGTCGTACCATCAAATTGTAACCATTGTTACAAGCTAACTAAACACAACTTGCCAGGCATTATACATTCAACGTAGTTAGTATAGTCTTAATTAAGAACATTATATTAATTAATAAATGAAAACCAAGGAACAGGCTGCCACCTTTTAACAGTTATTAACAGTCACAAAATCATCGATCAGTTGCCTGGCAACGTATGTAAGCATGTGTTCTCGCACTTAATGAGAGTTCGCGAGAGAGAGTTTGAAAGTTCAAAATGGCGACAGATAAACAAACTAAAGAGACTAACAGTGAAGACGGCGCCGTATGATAATAACAACATTGATCTAATGGGCACGCAACTCAAGAAAAAAGGAAGTCTTGACAAACATCGAACACAAGTCGGCGATAACTGACCAAGTGGAACGAAACAACTGTGTGATAGACTGGAAGGGTGTCAGACTGTTGTAGATAGACAGACAAACAGGTGTGTGTGATGGATTAAGGTGGCCTGGACAGAAGCAACTGTGTAATAGACTGTGAGGGTGCCAGAGTGGTAGATAGAGAGACAGACAGGTGTGTGTGATGGATTAAGGAGGCCTGGACAGAAACAACTGTGTAATAGACTGTGAGGGTGCCAGACTGGTAGATAGAGAGACAGACAGGTGTGTGTGATGGATTAAGGAGGCCTGGACAGAAGCAACTGTGTAATAGACTGTGAGGGTGCCAGACTGGTAGATAGAGAGACAGACAGGTGTGTGTGATGGATTAAGGAGGCCTGGACAGAAACAACTGTGTAATAGACTGTGAGGGTGTCAGAGTGGTAGATAGAGAGACAGTCAGGTGTATGTGATGGATTAAGGAGGCCTGGACAGAAGCAACTGTGTAATAGACTGTGAGGGTGCCAGAGTGGTAGATAGAGAGACAGACAGGTGTGTGTGATGGATTAAGGAGGCCTGGACAGAAGCAACTGTGTAATAGACTGTGAGGGTGCCAGACTGGTAGATAGAGAGACAGACAGGTGTGTGTGATGGATTAAGGAGGCCTGGACAGAAACAACTGTGTAATAGACTGTGAGGGTGTCAGAGTGGTAGATAGAGAGACAGACAGGTGTATGTGATGGATTAAGGAGGCCTGGACAGAAGCAACTGTGTAATAGACTGTGAGGGTGTCAGAGTGGTAGATAGAGAGACAGACAGGTGTGTGTGATGGATTAAGGAGGCCTGGACAGAAACAACTGTGTAATAGACTGTGAGGGTGCCAGAGTGGTAGATAGAGAGACAGACAGGTGTGTGTGATGGATTAAGGAGGCCTGGACAGAAACAACTGTGTAATAGACTGTGAGGGTGTCAGAGTGGTAGATAGAGAGACAGACAGGTGTGTGTGATGGATTAAGGAGGCCTGGACAGAAACAACTGTGTAATAGACTGTGAGGGTGCCAGAGTGGTAGATAGACAGACAGACAGGTGTGTGTGTGATGGATTAAGGAGGCCTGGACAGAAACAACTGTGTAATAGACTGTGAGGGTGTCAGAGTGGTAGATAGAGAGACAGACAGGTGTGTGTGATGGATTAAGGAGGCCTGGACAGAAGCAACTGTGTAATAGACTGTGAGGGTGTCAGAGTGGTAGATAGAGAGACAGACAGGCGTGTGTGATGGATTAAGGAGGCCATCTGGATTAGAAAGACAATACCAACAAAGAATAGAGACGAGGGGGGATACAGACTGAGTCATGTGTGGGACAATTCTTGATGAAGCCAGTTGATTGTGAGTCAAAAATGTCTAGTTGTGTACTAAGAAAATTGTGTTATTTTATTGTTTACTCAGTATGATCCATTCCGTACTTTGGGCAGAAAAATTGCACAATTTGCACATATTAAAAAATAATCCTATCTACCTGCTGTGTGTGATCTTAAACAGAATACGCATTGACCTTGTCTGGCAGTCTTAATAAGCTTCATAAACTGCGTATAGACCATGCAGCCTGCACACTGTGGCTTCGATGGCTTTCTTGGTGCTGTGGTCATGATGGACATTGTCGTAGCGCCTCTGGTGGCAGACACAGGAACACATTTCCATGCTTCGCTTATAATGCAGATTCATTTCTTGGACCCCGACCACAGCGTTATAACAAGGCATGACTGTATTATGCTTACGCTATGCAACCAGTAAGTTTGACACACAGTATTGTTCCAGATAGGCCTGACACAAATTATAACTAGACAGTTTATATTTTTATTAATTATTGCACGCAAGCACAATTAATAGTACCCATTTTGGTAGTGAACTCATTTAGGTATAATTTGTGAAACAACTAGTAGTGTTTTGAGCAGGAAAACACGAGCAGGAATTGAACCTGCTTCACAAGTCAAAGCAGGCCTACCACCGACTTATTTTTAAACTATCACAATATTTGATTGAATAATTCTAACATATAGAATACCTACTTACCTCTACTCTTGTCAAACACAAGGGGAACCTTCACTTTGGCTTTTAGCATCAATACTTGTCCAGTGAACTGTGTGTAGGATGGGTATATCCATTCCATTGCGTTCTCCATCCTATATTACAAGTACGTAATCAGGTTTTCCATAATCCCTCCGTTAAATAGTGTATCTCGTGATATGTGCTCCACAAACAAGCAAAAATCATAATAGCTTAACTTAAATCAAATGGTCTGAAAAGTGGCAAATGCTGTTCAATTTTGGGAAATGTAAATGCCTCCACACAGGACATGGGAACGAAGAGGTAGAATATACAATGGGGGGTACTGTACTAAGTACTGCTGTAAAAGAAAAGGACTTGGGGTTAACCATTAGTGCTGATATGAAGGTTTCAGAGCAGTGCGGAATTGCAGCTTCAAAGGGAAATCAAATCCTTGGATTAATTAGGCGAAACATAATGTATAAGGAAAAAGAGCTAATAATACCGCTGTACAAAACAATAGTTAGGCCTCATTTAGAATATTGTATTCAAGCGTGGAGGCCATATCGCAGGAAGGACATAGATATGCTAGAAAGAGTGCAGAGGAGAGCAACTAAAATGACACCAAAACTGAGGGATCTTAGTTACGAAATATGCCTAAAAAAATGCGGTTTAACAACACTAGAGACCAGGAGATTGAGAGGAGATAAGATAGAAGTGTTTAAAATATGGAAGGGTTATGAAAATATTGATAGAAATATTTTTTTCTCAGTTAAGAAAGATAGGACTAGAGGACATGAACTTGCATTAGCAAAGGAGCAGAGTAGATTGGATATAAGAAAGTTTTCATTTTTACAAAGGACTGTAAATGAATGGAACAGATTACCTGCTGATTGTGTGGGTGCTAGTAGCGTGAATATGTTTAAAAATAAAATTGACACATACCTCAGACGGGCGGGATACACATAGATAAAAGGGTCGGACTCTCGGTAAGCCAAAGGGCTTCCTTGTCCACCTGCCACCTAGAGTTAATTCTCTGGGTGGCAATCTTGTTAAATCTTGTTAAATAGTCACCTCATTCAATGACAATAGATCTAAAAAGTGCCGGCAGGATGCACTGTTCAAGAAGTTAAGCCAGAGCCATACAGTACACAACTCCAATTAACATGTATTCTGAATGAAAGAACAAAGACTCATGGTGATAAAAAAGGAAAGTTATTCACGTATTGTACATAGAAATAGGGATACACGTTGTCTAAATAAACGGTGAATGCAACAGTGTCAGTATGTGCATACTGTGTTCAGTGCATTGCTGCACTACAGGTATCCAACGAGCCAACTGTAAGAAAATTCTAATAGCTTTTCATCACAGTCTGCAGACGGAGAATTGTTAATATATTACCAGCTTGGTACTATTTTCTAAAGATTGTGTTTATATAAAGTTCACCATGGTTTTACAGTACATTCTCAATGGTTATTGAATTGAACGCAGTTTTACTGAGCAGCATATTAATTCACTGCACAGAGAGAACACATAGTTGTCAGTAGGCCTAAGAGACATTTAACTGATGGTAGTATATATATAATGTATTTGTATATGTATATATATATATGTGCATGTATGTTGAATTACGTATTTACGCATGAACAGATAACATATTGACGTTTTTAGTGGTGAGAAATTGTATTTCAATACATATAATCACAACTTGCAGGCCTGGGATCAGTTACGTTGCAATGTAATCTATTACTTTGTTCCCTTCCTATTACTATTGCATTCTGAATTCTTCCTATTACATGCTGAATTCTTCCTATTACATGCTGAATTATTACTATTACATGCTGAATTATTACTAGTATTATTACATGCTGAATTCTTCCTATTACTATTACATGCTGAATTCTTCCTATTACTATTACTATTACATGCTGAATTTTTCCTGTTACTATTAATTACATGCTGAATTCTTCCTATTACTATTATATTATATGCTGAATTCTTCCTATTATTATTACATGCTAAATTCTTACTATTACTATTACATGCTGAATTATTACTATTACATGCTGAATTCTTCCTATTACTATTACATTTGAAGCAATTACTATTACATTTTAAATCGCAACATGTTATGGTAGTATGCATAAATATATACATACTGTTTATTACTTGTGAAATTATTTCACAAGGGCTGGAGTACAAATTGAAATAGTTCAATTTCACTGAAAAATCCTTGCCCAAACCTACACTATATTTAGCCATTGGTATATTCATTCAGAAGACCAATGTTTTGTTCTTTTAGTGTCTCATTGAGCATTGTGTTTATACTTGAATGGAAATTATTCAGCTGGACCAACGCAAGCATTACTCATCTGGTAGCGTTGCTGCTCTCCATTAATTTGTTTAAGTTATTAAATTCCCATTCGATACCATTTAAATCATATATATGATGTGACAAGAATTTCTTTTTAAATTCTGGCCTAGTATATGTAGTTGCTGTGTCAATGGGCTGTTCCATTATAACCTTGCACCAGTTGCCAAGAACTTACCGATAATCAGTTTTAAACTCTTCAGTTGTCCTCTCTTTGTGAACCAAGTAACAGAAATTATCTGCAATGTGCTTAACAAACAGACTGATACTGGATATGTCATTTTCGCTTACGTAATCATGTTCGACTTGTAAAAAGTTAAACTAATCCAACCAGTCGTCATTTGTAATTATAGATACCGTAATGCTAGCAGCCATGCTAAGATCATATAGTCCTTTTCTGTTATTTATCTTTATATCGTTGTGGTAGTGGGACCCCTCAGGCCTATAGAGGTACATAAATCTTATAGACAAAGTGATATGTCGATGAGTCAATGGTGAGAACAATTCTAACAGCTTTTCTGCACACTCAGAACATGGAGAGTTGTTAATATAAATAATCCACTCGGTGCCATCTTCTAGTGATTGATATTCACTCAACATTTTCAAAAAACGTCTCTCCGCATATATCTCTCCAGGATGGTTGTCAAAGCACCATAATGTAGTCTGTCCCATTCTTCTCCTGACACATATAACCGTCGTTATCTTCCTCTTTGTATGCCCCTACATAAGGCTACAAAATGACGGACATCCGAATAAACACTTCTTTTTTTTGGTCTGCCATCAAATATGGCGGCCCCCTACACTTTACACTGTATTATTTAGTCAAATCTCACCCACACGAGACCATGACGTCATCAACTATACATGCAACGCCACGTGTACATTTTTTCCCCATTGAACTCTGAAAGTTTTGTTATTATTGTTATTATATTATTATTATATTTTGTTTGGTTGGTAAAAAACTGAACATTATCAAATGTGTGGTGTCAAGAATACATGACTCATGTATGATTGACCTATCCATCACATGACCTGTTGTCTATCAATACGTCTGTCAAGCCACCGAATGTCTGTAGAAGTCAGTAGAACTGCGTGCTGCGTGTCATATTACGTTATGTGACTCAGTGACTGACTATCAGTAATGTAGCAGTTTGGAAGGTAATGCATTTCTGGTCATGAATCCTCTATCCAACACAATCTGTTTATTATATTTTCTTTTTACCTGTAAATGGTGCTGTATTTTGTTATAATTTACATCCGTTGTGTTTGCTATTAGAAATAAACTACTGATTGATGCTTTAGTGTATGTATCTCTACTCATATTTACAGAACATGAATTTCACATACTGTACTGGTACTTCAAAACATTTCAAATGAGCAGCAGTACATTGCGTGTGTTCTCTCTACGTGTTCTCTCTACGTATTCTCTCTAGGTGTTCTCTCTACGTCTTCTCTCTACGTATTCTCTCTAGGTGTTCTCTCTACGTGTTCTCTCTACGTATTCTCTCTACGTATTCTCTCTAGGTGTTCTTTCACACATGTCTGCAAGGAAACCTAATTCTCTTATAAGCCGGCATCGTGTCACACATTGGCACCAACAAAATAACAAACTTGTGGGACATTACCTGGAAGTCGAGTCTTCCATTTCATACCTTTCAGGAATTATTCACATTCCGCCCACCTACCCACGCATGTCTTTTCTAGCTGTTTTACATATTTGTTTTTCTTGCTCATTCATTTCTTGAGGTAAAGGGAGCAAAGTGTAATAGTTTTGAATATTTGTCATTTCAAGGAAAACCTTATGGCCTTTTTTGTGTATGCACATTTTGAGGCTTGCCTTATGAGTTATGTAACTTGTAATCAAGGAATATTCCTTGTTTCATTTATATTGATACAGATAAATGTGCATTTAATCTGTTTAGACAGATCATGCTATTAGAAACACTGTCACTACAGCAACAGACGAATGGCCAAAGCTACATCAGATTATTACACAAATATATTCTCAAATAGCTCTGATAGTCCACATCAGCTATGGAAATGCATAAATAAAATTCTACAAGGATGATATGCTGCATCCGTACATAATCATAAATAAATCAAGTCTTTGTATGACTTGTTCTCTAGTCATTTCAATGACAAAATCAGTCTTATCTGTTATGCTTTCATGGGCCATAGTTTAAGTACTGTAAACATGGACTTCCACAAGAAAATTCTCTACTTGCATTGTTTGAGCCTGCTAGAGTTGATAAAGTGAGGAAAATAATAATGTCCTACCCAAATAAATCCGGTGATGTCAATCCATTCCCGACCACACTGCTAAAAGCATGTCTTTACATATTTCTCAAACCTGTAACAAATATTATGAATGCATCACTGTGATCTGGCTTTTTTTCTGTTGATTTAAAACAAAGCCCATGCCAGCCCAGTTCTTAAGAAGACTTCTCTGTCTAAATTATACGTAAACAGTCATAGACATATTTCCAACCACAGCCAAAATACTAGAAACAATTGTAGCAATCACCATACAAACAATTTCACTACACAGAAACTGCTCTCTTAAAGACAAAGTAAAATGAAATTTTAAATGTCTTTGAAACTTTGCATACATAAACTTAATACTGTTGTCAAGTAATGTGCCAAATATGAAGCCTGTTCATTGCGAACTCATGTCACTGAGCCCACTCAAACATGGTCATTTGCGTGTCACAACCTGTCAGATGTATATTTTATATAATCTTATCTACCAGTTTGTTGCTGGATGTACACAGAAATTGTCTTAACTTTTTGAGTTATTGCCAATTAAACATCACAAATGCTCAACCTTGCATTATACCCACTGTCTCGTATACATTGCAGGATTAAGTAATCACAATGTTCAAACTGCAATAAATCAAAAACTAAAAACAAATCCAGCGACAGATTTGTAGATACGATTATTAACTTTACTGTGATATAAAAAAATATTAATTCCGATTGCAATTTTGAGCATTTGCAATTTTCAAATAGCAATAAATCAAAAATAAACAAAATTCCTGTTACACATTTGTAATTAAGATTATTATCTTTATGGTGATATAAAAAATATTAAATTCCGCGATTGCAATTTTAGGTACGACCTGAAACACCAAACCGCATAGATGCGACTTGCTAAATCCTAGTGGTGCTACCTGCAGTGATGTCACAAACACCACTAGGTATCGCAACAAACTGTGAAGAAAATTACAGAAAAATGCAACCAAAAGGGGCCTTCAAAAGGGTAACTAAGGGGGTTAAAAAATTAGTTGAAAAATCAGGACACTATTTTTTAGATTATATTTCATTGAGATTGGGAATAAAAAAGTTCATTTCGCTTAGTCTTTTAAAGTACACAATGATATAAACCTAAACATTGATAAAGGCAAAGTCACTTCAATTACCTTGCTTGAACATTAACAATAAACTGCAGTTATGTTGTAATTACATTTGTGTGATCTTCCCATTATAGGGAAACATTTCACAAAACTCCATTGACATAGGTTGATTAGTTCAATGTATATTAACCTGTATGTTAACCTATTTATAAGAAACCTTCACAAAATTTGTAAGTTCCAAATGTCAAACTGCCATAACCCGAAAACTACTGGAGCTAGAACAGTCCAATTTGGGATTCTTGCTTATCTGACCAAAACAATTTACCAAGCGTATTCATTCAAAAATTGAAGTGATGGGTGCCACAAATTCAGGAAGTTCGGTTGCATTCACATAGAATAACCGATGTCCATAGTTTCAACATCAGTAGGCACTCAGACATTGTGTATCTCGTGTTGGATATTAAAGACAAATCGTCGCGTCATGACGTGTATGCCGGTAAAGAAAAGAAAAGGAAAAAAAAATCTCTAACCCAGCAGGTCCACCTACTGTTTAATTTCTACCACATTCCATACAGGTTTGTTTTCAGAGGCAGACGTTTGACATTTCTAAAAATGTGTGATTCCCCAGTGTACTTTTAGTTTCGTTTTGTATATTTCCGTGCTGATAGAGTTTGTAATAAACATTGTTTGGAGTGCTGACTAATCTATTGGAAGCATGCCATCAAGGCTGATTACTCAATAGTATTTATTCAGCTGTGGCAGTTTTTGTAATACACCTGTTCATGGCCTTTTGCCACTTGTGACTGGCATTCCAATTTATAACAAAGATTATCAGGATCGTCACATAATGTTATCAAGATGAAACCATTTTCCTTGAATGGATAGAAGATCCGGTTTCTTGGTTGTTGATGCTCAGTTGTACACAAATTAGGGCATGTACATTAAAAAGAATGAATACGGTAGTTGCCATACAAGATGCAACTTGAGTTCTGCAATATTTGTGAGTAATAATGAGTAATAATGAGTAATAATCTGGTGTGCAAATTCAGTCATAATTCGTAAATAAATAGTAATAAATAATAGCATTTATATAAGTTTCGCATTGTTTTGTGCGACACTATTACATCTGGCACAAATTTGTGTGTGTCAATGGTGTGACACTAAGTGAACCAACTACAATAACTATAATGTCACATTTTCACTCACTGACATCAAAATGTTTTGTTCTCCAAAGCTATACAACATCTTATAAAACATGTAACGTACAGAATTAACAGGAAGTTTCTATTCATCTGACTGAAACGCTAACCACAATTTTATTTGTGTGCAGACAAATCTACTTGTTTACCAGAAGAAACTGTTGAGACTTCCAACTTTTCTACAAACATAATAATAGTAATGATAATACAATTGTAGTAATACATATAGGGTGCATGGCAATGTCAATAAAAAGCTCAAAGCAGCTTACATAGTTAGTTATTGATGAAGTAAATGTATATATATAAAATATAAGATAAAGACAAAATGTATAATAATTATTACTGTATATTATGATTCATTAGTAATATACTGAAGAAACACTTTCTGGTGGTTTTATGCAGCGAACTGCATCAAGAAACAGACATTCAAATGAAGCACAATATGACACAAGTCTGTGTTTCTAATTTTGAAAACTGTTCCTTTTACACCATTAATATTGGTTAATTGCGATCAGCTTTCTCAATCCCCCACTTGTCAGGTACAGTGTACTGGTCTACCACAGGGACTTTAAAGGGCTGTTTTACCCTAAGAGGATAGTCACTGAACACCCTGTTGCTGATCTTAGGTTTAAATGATGTTTGCACTAACACAAACTGCAGCATTATTTATTAAAATTTAAACACATGTGGTGACTACTTGTAATAAAACGATATGTTTTGTAGCTTGTGTAACATAGAGATTGCTGTGTCGGTTATAGCTGAGATATAGCTAAGAGACATGGTGTTATCAATCAGTGAACATCACATCCAACTTGCCTCCTGCACAAGCCACACAACGGTAACAATTCATACCACAGGTAACAGTTTCAAGACTGAGACATCAGTTTTAAGTCCTGTACATGTGACACTGTAGAGCTAGAGGTTAACTGATTACACACAGTGGCATCATTGTTTATAATCTGACAAGTCCTGTCCATGTGGCACTGTAGAGCTAGAGGTTAACTGGTTACACACAGTGGCATCATTGTTTATAATCTGACAAGGCCTGTCCATGTGGCACTGTAGAGCTAGAGGTTAACTTGTTACACACAGTGGCATCATTGTTTATAATCTGACAAGTCCTGTACATGTGGTACTGTAGAGCTAGAGGTTAACTGATTACACACTGTGGCATCATTGTTTATAATCTGACAAGTCCTGTACATGTGGTTCTGTAGAGCTAGAGGTTAACTGATTACACACAGTGGCATCATTGTTTATAAACTGACAAGTCCTGTCCATGTGGCACTGTAGAGCTAGAGGTTAACTGATTACACACAGTGGCATCATTGTTTATAAATTGACAAGTCCTGTCCATGTGGCACTGTAGAGCTAGAGATTAACTGATTACACACAGTGGCATCATTGTTTATAAACTGACAAGTCCTGTCCATGTGGCACTGTAGAGCTAGAGGTTAACTGATTACACACAGTGGCATCATTGTTTATAAACTGACAAGTCCTGTCCATGTGGCACTGTAGAGCTAGAGGTTAACTGGTTACACACAGTGGCATCATTGTTTATAATCTGACAAGTCCTGTACATGTGGTACTGTAGAGCTAGAGGTTAACTGATTACACACAGTGGCATCATTGTTTATAATCTGACAAGTCCTGTACATGTGGTACTGTAGAGCTAGAGGTTAACTGATTACACACTGTGGCATCATTGTTTATAATCTGACAAGTCCTGTACATGTGGTACTGTAGAGCTAGAGGTTAACTGATTACACACAGTGGCATCATTGTTTATAAACTGACAAGTCCTGTCCATGTGGCACTGTAGAGCTAGAGGTTAACTGATTACACACAGTGGCATCATTGTTTATAAACTGACAAGTCCTGTCCATGTGGCACTGTAGAGCTAGAGGTTAACTGATTACACACAGTGGCATCATTGTTTATAAACTGACAAGTCCTGTCCATGTGGCACTGTAGAGCTAGAGGTTAACTGATTACACACAGTGGCATCATTGTTTATAAACTGACAAGTCCTGTCCATGTGGCACTGTAGAGCTAGAGGTTAACTGATTACACACAGTGGCATCATTGTTTATAAACTGACAAGTCCTGTACATGTGGCACTGTAGAGCTAGAGGTTAACTGATTACACACAATGGCATCATTGTTTATAAACTGACAAGTCCTGTCCATGTGGCACTGTAGAGCTAGAGATTAACTGATTACACACAGTGGCATCATTGTTTATAAACTGACAAGTCCTGTCCATGTGGCACTGTAGAGCTAGAGGTTAACTGATTACACACAGTGGCATCATTGTTTATAAACTGACAAGTCCTGTACATGTGACACTGTAGAGCTAGAGGTTAACTGATTACACACAGTGGCATCATTGTTTATAATCTGACAAGTCCTGTCCATGTGGCACTGTAGAGCTAGAGGTTAACTGGTTACACACAGTGGCATCATTGTTTATAATCTGACAAGTCCTGTACATGTGGCACTGTAGAGCTAGAGGTTAACTGATTACACACTGTGGCATCATTGTTTATAATCTGACAAGTCCTGTACATGTGGTACTGTAGAGCTAGAGGTTAACTGATTACACACAGTGGCATCATTGTTTATAAACTGACAAGTCCTGTCCATGTGGCACTGTAGAGCTAGAGGTTAACTGATTACACACAGTGGCATCATTGTTTATAAACTGACAAGTCCTGTCCATGTGGCACTGTAGAGCTAGAGGTTAACTGATTACACACAGTGGCATCATTGTTTATAAACTGACAAGTCCTGTCCATGTGGCACTGTAGAGCTAGAGGTTAACTGATTACACACAGTGGCATCATTGTTTATAAACTGACAAGTCCTGTCCATGTGGCACTGTAGAGCTAGAGGTTAACTGATTACACACAGTGGCATCATTGTTTATAAACTGACAAGTCCTGTACATGTGGCACTGTAGAGCTAGAGGTTAACTGATTACACACAGTGGCATCATTGTTTATAAACTGACAAGTCCTGTACATGTGGCACTGTAGAGCTAGAGGTTAACTGATTACACACAGTGGCATCATTGTTTATAAACTGACAAGTCCTGTCCATGTGGCACTGTAGAGCTAGAGGTTAACTGATTACACACAGTGGCATCATTGTTTATAAACTGACAAGTCCTGTACATGTGGCACTGTAGAGCTAGAGGTTAACTGATTACACACAGTGGCATCATTGTTTATAAACTGACAAGTCCTGTCCATGTGGCACTGTAGAGCTAGAGGTTAACTGATTACACACAGTGGCATCATTGTTTATAAACTGACAAGTCCTGTCCATGTGGCACTGTAGAGCTAGAGGTTAACTGATTACACACAGTGGCATCATTGTTTATAAACTGACAAGTCCTGTTCATGTGGCACTGTAGAGCTAGAGGTTAACTGGTTACACACAGTGGCATCATTGTTTATAATCTGACAAGTCCTGTACATGTGGCACTGTAGAGCTAGAGGTTAACTGATTACACACTGTGGCATCATTGTTTATAATCTGACAAGTCCTGTACATGTGGTTCTGTAGAGCTAGAGGTTAACTGATTACACACAGTGGCATCATTGTTTATAAACTGACAAGTCCTGTCCATGTGGCACTGTAGAGCTAGAGGTTAACTGATTACACACAGTGGCATCATTGTTTATAAATTGACAAGTCCTGTCCATGTGGCACTGTAGAGCTAGACGTTAACTGATTACACACAGTGGCATCATTGCTTATAAACTGACAAGTCCTGTCCATGTGGCACTGTAGAGCTAGAGGTTAACTGATTACACACAGTGGCATCATTGTTTATAAACTGACAAGTCCTGTCCATGTGGCACTGTAGAGCTAGAGGTTAACTGATTACACACAGTGGCATCATTGTTTATAAACTGACAAGTCCTGTCCATGTGGCACTGTAGAGCTAGAGGTTAACTGATTACACACAGTGGCATCATTGTTTATAAACTGACAAGTCCTGTCCATGTGGCACTGTAGAGCTAGAGGTTAACTGATTACACACAGTGGCATCATTGTTTATAAACTGACAAGTCCTGTACATGTGGCACTGTAGAGCTAGAGGTTAACTGATTACACACAGTGGCATCATTGTTTATAAACTGACAAGTCCTGTCCATGTGGCACTGTAGAGCTAGAGGTTAACTGATTACACACAGTGGCATCATTGTTTATAAACTGACAAGTCCTGTACATGTGGCACTGTAGAGCTAGAGGTTAACTGATTACACACAGTGGCGTCATTGTTTATAAACTGACAAGTCCTGTCCATGTGGCACTGTAGAGCTAGAGGTTAACTGATTACACACAGTGGCATCATTGTTTATAAACTGACAAGTCCTGTCCATGTGGCGCTGTAGAGCTAGAGGTTAACTGATTACACACAGTGGCATCATTGTTTATAAACTGACAAGTCCTGTACATGTGGCACTGTAGAGATAGAGGTTAACTGATTACACACAGTGGCATCATTATTTATAAATTGACAAGTCCTGTACATGTGGTACTGTAGAGCTAGAGGTTAACTGATTACACACAGTGGCATCATTGTTTATAAACTGACAAGTCCTGTCCACGTGGCACTGTAGAGCTAGAGGTTAACTGATTACACACAGTGGCATCATTGTTTAAAAACTGACAAGTCCTGTCCATGTGGCACTGTAGAGCTAGAGGTTAACTGATTACACACAGTGGCATCATTCTTTGTAAACTGACAAGTCCTGTCCATGTGCACTGTAGAGCTAGAGGTTAACTGATTACACACAGTGGCATCATTGTTTATAAACTGACAAGTCCTGTCCATGTGGCACTGTAGAGCTAGAGGTTAACTGATTACACGCAGTGGCATCATTGTTTATAATCTGACAAGTCCTGTTCATGTGGCACTGTAGAGCTAGAGGTTAATTGGTTACACACAGTGGCATCATTGTTTATAATCTGACAAGTCCTGTACATGTGGCACTGTAGAGCTAGAGGTTAACTGATTACACACTGTGGCATCATTGTTTATAATCTGACAAGTCCTGTACATGTGGTTCTGTAGAGCTAGAGGTTAACTGATTACACACAGTGGCATCATTGTTTATAAACTGACAAGTCCTGTCCATGTGGCACTGTAGAGCTAGAGGTTAACTGATTACACACAGTGGCATCATTGTTTATAAACTGACAAGTCCTGTCCATGTGGCACTGTAGAGCTAGAGGTTAACTGATTACACACAGTGGCATCATTGTTTATAAACTGACAAGTCCTGTCCATGTGGCACTGTAGAGCTAGAGGTTAACTGATTACACACAGTGGCATCATTGTTTATAAACTGACAAGTCCTGTACATGTGGCACTGTAGAGCTAGAGGTTAACTGATTACACACAGTGGCATCATTGTTTATAAACTGACAAGTCCTGTACATGTGGCACTGTAGAGCTAGAGGTTAACTGATTACACACAGTGGCATCATTGTTTACAAACTGACAAGTCCTGTACATGTGGCACTGTAGAGCTAGAGGTTAACTGATTACACACAGTGGCATCATTGTTTATAAACTGACAAGTCCTGTCCATGTGGCACTGTAGAGCTATAGGTTAACTGATTACACACAGTGGCATCATTGTTTATAAACTGACAAGTCCTGTACATGTGGCACTGTAGAGCTAGAGGTTAACTGATTACACACAGTGGCGTCATTGTTTATAAACTGACAAGTCCTGTCCATGTGGCACTGTAGAGCTAGAGGTTAACTGATTACACACAGTGGCATCATTGTTTATAAACTGACAAGTCCTGTCCATGTGGCACTGTAGAGCTAGAGGTTAACTGATTACACACAGTGGCATCATTGTTTATAAACTGACAAGTCCTGTACATGTGGCACTGTAGAGCTAGAGGTTAACTGATTACACACAGTGGCATCATTGTTTATAAACTGACAAGTCCTGTACATGTGGTACTGTAGAGCTAGAGGTTAACTGATTACACACAGTGGCATCATTGTTTATAAACTGACAAGTCCTGTCCATGTGGCACTGTAGAGCTAGAGGTTAACTGATTACACACAGTGGCATCATTGTTTAAAAACTGACAAGTCCTGTCCATGTGGCACTGTAGAGCTAGAGGTTAACTGATTACACACAGTGGCATCATTCTTTGTAAACTGACAAGTCCTGTCCATGTGCACTGTAGAGCTAGAGGTTAACTGATTACACACAGTGGCATCATTGTTTATAAACTGACAAGTCCTGTCCATGTGGCACTGTAGAGCTAGAGGTTAACTGATTACACACAGTGGCATCATTGATTATAAACTGACAAGTCCTGTACATGTGGCACTGTAAAGCTAGAGGTTAACTGATTACACACAGTGGCATCATTGTTTACAAACTGACAAGTCCTGTACATGTGGCACTGTAGAGCTAGAGGTTAACTGATTACACACAGTGGCATCATTGTTTATAATCTGACAAGTCCTGTACATGTGGCACTGTAGAGCTAGAGGTTAACTGATTACACACAGTGGCATCATTGTTTATAAACTGACAAGTCCTGTACATGTG
>CM034540.1:8012886-8077171 GCA_020002185.1 Paraescarpia echinospica
AGAACATGTTTCCGAGAGGGAAAGAAAACCGTACAATCAGCCTGAACGCTCAATACATAGTGCTATTCAAGAGTCCTCGAGACGCGGGTCAAGTAGGTCACCTAGCGAAACAGATGTACCCGGGAAAGGTCAACTACGTGATAGAGGCTTTCAAAGACGCGACGTCGTCGGCGTACGGGTATCTATTCGTGGATCTGAAACAGGAAACGGAAGAGGACATGCGTTTGCGTACGTGCATATTTCCGGACGATGACCTTCAGTACGTGTACGTACGGAAGGGTGGCGGCGGCGGTGGTGGTGGCGGCGGCGTCGGCGGACTATAAGAAGAGAGGGACGACGGGGCGTACGTTTATTAGTCGCTATGACGGGGCGCGTGAAGGGAGCGAAGAGACGACCGAAGGTGGCCGGACCGACGAATCAAATAAAGAGACACATCGTCGCCCTGCAGCTGTTGGAGAGACATAGGCGGAACATCGCTCTGCGAAAAGCGCTACTCGCCCACGCGGACACCGGTCTCATTTGTAGTCTGTGCGATTGCGCGTACAACATTCTGAAAGGAACGTGAAGTTGTCGCCGAAACAGAAACGCGTATTGTCGAAATACCGGGATCACCTGCGTAAACTCGTCGACAAACACGTGACGCGTAAGCAGAAGCGTGTCATCTTGCAAAGGGTGCGGGTGGTTTTTTGACGGCCCTGCTAGCGCCGTTAGCGAGTACCGTTATCTTGCCGCTGCTCAGACAGGTGTTCGGCGGTGGCGCCGGCGGTAATTGATGCAGTACGCGAAGAAGATGGCGTTGGTCGATCCACGATTGGTGGAAAGCCTCCTGCCACGCGTCGATCAGTCGTCGAGCACGCCTCGATCACGTGTGCTGAGTAGTCTTGACAGCGACATGAAGGACATTCTAGAACGTTCGGATTTATCGGAACGAGAAAAGGTAGCATCGTACAATCAACTGCTGAGTCGGTACAATACGATAGAGGCGGCTCGAGCGGCGCAACCGGTACGCGTGTCGGTGGTGAACAGCGGCGAGACACCCGCGGTACCGGTGGCGCCAGCAGCGGCGGCGGCGGCGGCGGCGGCGCCACCATCGTCGGAGACGATAGAGCGCGAAATCGTAGCCAGTATACCGAAAACGTTGAAAGAGAAGACGAGACTGCTGATCGAAAAAATGAAAGCCGATCCGTTGTCTCGATGGAACGATCGCGGTGAATTCGTGTACGACGGTAAAGCGATCGCGGGGAGTAATATGGTCGATCTAGTAAACAATCTCATGCGAACGAGATCGAAGACGACGGCGCCCGTAGGATGGCGGGAGTTCGGATTGCACATGAAGGATATGAATATCCCTATGGAATTCGTAGGCAACCCGCGCTATCGTTCGTACGTGAAGCAACGACGGAAGCGGCTACTAGAAGAGAGGATGTCGAGACCGTCGACGTCTAGTTCATCAGCAGCGCCGACTGAGCGGAGACGTCGTATGCGAGACGAACCTAAACGCAGATCCGTTTCGTGGGACGTCACGGAGTGGGATACGTTGTCGTGATGACGACGTCACGACGCGCGATCGTCGTCGTCGTCGTCGGTTTCATCATCGCGCTTATCGCGTTCTGTATCATCGTATCATCGTCGTCGTCGTCGTCGTCATCATGGTGTCCGGGTGGAGTCGTCGTCGTCGTCCAAAACGAAAGCCTCGACAGCAACGAAACGTCGACGACGACGACGAGGAGCTGAATAACGCGTACTTCGATCCGAAACGGGTGGGGAGTTACGGAGGCGTCGACGCGTTGCACCGGGCGTCGAAGCTCCGACGTCCGGCCGTCGAGAGGTGGCTAGCGTCGCAGGACGCCTATACCCTACACAAACCGGTTATACGTCATTTCAAACGATGTCGCGTCATCGTGGGCGGTCGAAACCAGCAGTGGCAAGCCGATCTGGTCGACTTGACTAGACTGAAAACGCACAACGACGGTATAACATTCCTATTGACGGTGATCGATGTGTTTTCGAAGCGGGCGTGGTGCGTTCCGTTGAAGAATAAGTCCGGAGCGTCGCTCGTCGCGGCCTTCGAGCGCCTGCTGAACGACGACGACGAGACGCCGCACACGCTGCAGACCGATAAGGGGAGCGAGTTTTTGAACCGACCCCTGCAAACGTTGCTAAAGAGTCGCGGCGTTCATCATTTCGTGACGCATAACGAGGAGACCAAAGCGAGCGTCGTGGAACGGTTTAATCGAACTTTGAAGACGCGTATGTGGCGCTATTTTACGAAACACGAAACGCTGCGCTACGTAGAGGCGTTACCGGATTTCGTGCAATCGTACAACAACGCCTACCACCGAAGCATCGGTAGGACGCCGGCGAGTGTCGACGCGACGAATCAGGAGGCCGTATGGCAACGACTGTACGGTGGCGACGGCGTCGAACGACGACGAAAACCGAAACTACGCGTGGGAGATCGCGTACGTATCAGCAAGACGAGGGGTCATTTCAAAAAAGGATACATGGCTAACTGGAGCGAGGAGCTGTTCACCGTCGTAGAGGTGCACCCGTCCGAACCGCCCGTTTATCGCCTCAAGGACGATGCCGAGACGCCGATAGAGGGCACCTTCTACGAACCGGAACTACAACGCGTAGTCGTTCCGAAAGACAAACTATATCGCGTAGAGGCGGTTATTCGGCGTCGTCGACGTCGTGGCGGCGGTTCGGAGGCGCTCGTAAAATGGAGCGGATATCCGGCCTCATTCAACAGCTGGATCGACGCCGAGTCGCTCGTGGACCTATGATGATGAATCGTTGGATGCGTCACACCGGCTACTGGCGACTGCACGAGGCGGGACTATGCAACGGCTCTTCGTTCTTACCGTATAAAGGTCCCTGTTGCATCGACAGGGCGCAGTGGCGCGACGAAGTGCGAAGACGACGAAACTACCTCGAGTGGCGAGCGTCGAACGAACGCCGACGAATCGTCCGTCGTCGACGACGAGCGCAACGCGGACTCCATCGACGCTACAACAGCAACCGCCGCCGAACCCGTTCCATGGCGAATCTGCGGCAACGAATGCCCTAAGGCCGAAATCGTGTTCCTCTGTCAGGTCGTCGTCCTGTACTTCGTCATCGCCGTTAGTATATACAATCTGACGAAAGGTCAAGGCGACTCCAACCTGTGGACGGCGCTGTTGAGCAGCTGTCTCGGTTACCTGCTCCCGAGTCCGTCTATGAGTGTCGGTCGACGACAACGCGATGGCGGTCTCGTCTGATTTTTACCTGACGCTGCCGAGCAACGCGTCTATGAAACGTCACCCCGAAAATACGTTGACGCACTACGTCACGACGTTGCCGCGACGTTTCGACCTGTCGGGGGAGTGGGAATGCGGCGCCGTGTCGGTACAGTATCCGCACACGTGGTACAACGTGAGAAAGAAGGACGCCTACTTCTTTCTGACTTGCGCGGCGGGCGAACGGGACGTGTACACGCAGATAGACGAAGACGGCACGACCGTGCTGATATATCGTCAGACGAAGATTCCTCACGGTTTCTACAACAACGTTTATACGTTGTGCAACAGGATCAACGAGGCGCTAGAGAAATTACACACCAGCAAGGCCAAGGCCGTGCTAGAATACTGCGCCGTCTCTAACCGCTTTACGCTACGTCTGTCGGCGGGTGTCGAATTTATCATACCTCATACGAGCCGTCTGAGGCACGTGCTAGGTTTCCATAGCAGCACGATCATGAGTTCGTCCGCGTTCGCTCCCGCGTCGCCGACGAGTCCCTTCATCAGCACGTCGCCCGCCGCGTACACGTTCGAGTACGAAGGTCGGGATACGGTGAACATGTCGGCGGGCATCGAGAGTCTGTACGTGTACACGGATCTCGTGGAACCGCGCGTCGTCGGTGACGTGTTCGCGCCGCTGCTTCGAAACATCGCCGTCCGCGGTGAGAACGGTGACGTCATTTCGGAATCGTTCGTTCGCGTGCAATACGTTAAGCTGATGCGGAATCAATTCGACGAGGTCGAAGTCGATATAAGAGACGATCACGGCCAACCGATACCATTCGAGCAGGGGAAGGTGGTGACGACGCTTCACTTCAGACGTTGTAAATCGAAATTGTTTTAACATGTCGTCGAAGAACCCGTACGTGGACTACTACGTTCGTCAGGTCGGCGGACAGCTGCCGGTCTTCGTCGGCGCTCGGGGTCAACGAGGTCACGGTCTGGGTAATCTCTTCGGGAGTCTGTTTCGAAGCGCCATGCCGCTTATCAAGAGGGGCGCGATGGCGTTGGGAAAACGGGCGCTCAACACCGGCATGCACGTGGCGCGCGACGTCGTCGGCGGCGGTAATCTGAAACAGTCGCTAAAAAGGCGCGCGAAGGAGGCCGGCGCCGATCTTCTCGACGGTCTATTGAATCCGCAGGCGGCGGCGGCGCCAAAGAAGAAGAAGAAGAAGCAAAAAAAAGACGCAGCCCCGTCCCCGCGTCGGCGTAAAGAGAGCGCGCTTAGCGGCGACGACCGTCAGTAGGCGGAAAAGAGCGCGTCGAACGGACATATTCGACGAGTAACGATGGAGCGTGCACTCGAGAACGACGGTCAGTTCTCGCCGTACTTTCGAGTGCGCGTCGTAGTGGTGGTGATGGCGCCGCCGCCGCGCGGAGGAGATTCGATCCTGCATACGCTATTAAGTCAACTCGACGTAAAAAGAAAAACCGCCGCGGCGGCGGCGGCATAAAGAGAGCGCGACTAGCGGCGACGGTCGTCAGTAGGCGGAAGACGTCGAACGGACGACAACGACGATGGCGTTCGTGAACGGCTCGACGTGCGAGGGCGTGAAGGGCGAACTGGACCTGTTCAGCGGACCGGTGACGCAGACGAGCATCGAGAGTAGTCATTGGACCGTCTACCAGCCGCTGACGACTCTCGACGCCGGCGGCCCTATCGAGTTCCTCGTGCCGGGTTCGGGCGAAGACTATACGGATCTGGCGAGCGTTCAACTGTACGTGCGCTTCAAAGTGACGCGGGGGGACGGTACCGATCTGGCGGCCGCGGCCGCGGTGGCGCCGGTCAACAATTTCCTGCATTCGATGATCAGTCAAATCGACGTGTCGCTGAACAACACCCTCGTGACGCCGTCGACCAATACGTACGCGTACCGGGCCTACCTCGAGACGTTGCTAAGTTACGGTAGCGACGCGAAACGTTCGCATCTCACGGCGTCGTTGTGGTACAAAGACATCGCCGGACGGATGGACACGCTCGGCAACGCCAACGTCGGTTTCGAGTCGCGACGCATCGCGACGGCCGATAGCCACGAGGTGGAGATGATGGGACGGCTGCACGTCGACGCGTTTATGCTAAACAAACACCTACCGAACGGCGTCGACACGAAAGTGCGCATAGTGCGCTCGAAGGACGCCTTCTCGCTGATGGGCGCGGCAGCCGTACCGGGGTGGCGCGTCGTGCTGCAGGAGATGCGACTGCACGTGCGAAAAGTGAAGTTGAACCCGGCCGTCCAGATGGGACATATCAAAGCGTGGGCGTTGGGAACGGCTAAGTTTCCGATGCGTCGCGTCGACTGCAAATCGTTCTCGATAACGGCGGGCGCGCTATCGAACGTGCACGAGAACCTGTACATGGGCGCGATTCCGAAACGCCTCTTCCTGATGATGATCGACAACGTCGCCTACAACGGCGACTACACTAGAAATCCGTTCGACGCGCGTCACAACGACATAAACTTCCTGTCGCTCGTCGTCGACGGACGTCAGGTGCCGAGCAAGCCGCTGCAGCCGGACTTCACGCACAACCGGTACGTGCGCAGCTACATGAATCTCTTCGAGGCGACCGGAAAGGCGTTCGAGGACGAGGGGAACGACGTATCGCGCACGGACTTCGGCGCCGGCTACAGCATCTTCGGTTTCGACCTGACCCCCGACTGTTGCGACGGCGATCATTTCAACGTCGTGCGTCAGGGGTGCGTGGGCGTCGATATACATTTCGAGACGCCGCTAGCGCGTCCGGTGAACGTCGTCGTGTACGCGGAATTCGAGACGGTGATGGAAATCGACCGGAACCGGAACGTCATTTACGACTGGTAATGGATACGTTTCAACTGATGCGTCGTCTGGAACTCGATACGTACGCTAAACGTATCGTCGTCGGCGTCGTGCCTAAAGACGCGCTACTTACCGCCGCCATTGGCGCCACCTACCCGACGGCCTTCGTGTGCAACACCGACGACGGCGGCGAACCGGGACAGCACTGGGTGGCCGTCTACGTCGGCGCCGACCGACGAGGCGAGTACTTCGATTCGTACGGTCTGCCGCCGCTGCACGCCGACTTCCGCGCCTTCCTGCGCCGCCACTGCGGCGACGCGTGGACGTACAACGACAAGCGCCTGCAGAGCGTCATCTCTAACGTGTGCGGACAATATTGCGTCGCCTACCTTCTCCTCCGATGTCGCGGGATGCCGTTGACGACGTTTCAGAACCTATTCGGCACCGATAGGGTGAACAATGACTGTCTCGTACACGATTTATTAAAACCTCATTAACCACCGCTTGTAGAAGAAATAAAAAACGAACGAATCATGTACGCACAATTGTTGGTGTTTATTATTACCCACACATACATACATACATACATACAGAAACTACCCCTAGGGGGGGTGGTGGGGGTTAGGTTAGTAGTAGACGAGTTAGACGAGTTTACGAGTTAGACGAGTATCGGCGCCGTAGTGACGCCGTCGTCGAGCACGCGGCGTTTAGCGTAGAAGTAGCTCAACGCCGCGCGCTCTTGAACGTACGTCAACACGGACGAGTCTTTCACTTGGAAACCGCGGTTCCAGCCGACGCCGTTGCGACGGTCGCGCAGTACGGCGAGGAAGGTGTGCTCGTCGATGTCGGCGTTCTGTCGCTTGCTGAGCCCCTTCGTGCTGTACTTCGGACCGGCGACGCCGCCGAAGCAGTAGTAGGTTTTGCTGCACAGCGCCACGATCCCGTCGCCGCGCCACTCTTCTTTGAAGAGACCCGGCGTTCGACGATCGAACAGGCGTCGGCGCGCGCAGCAGGCCGCCTCGCCGTCCCACGCTAGACCGGCGACGCGCCGTCGTACGTAGGCGTCCACGTGCGCGTCGCAGCATTCGGCCGGAAACCAGAGCGAGCGATTCCGGAAGTAGTGTTCGCGACGTTCTTCCGGTACGAGCGCGTCGACGTCACGTCCGGCTAGGGCTATGTACGCCGAGTCGGTGTCCATAGCGCAGTACTGGAAGAGCGGACGGGGAATGTAGGCGTCGACGAAATCGTAATAAAATTCCAGCATTCTCAATTTTGCGTACTGCAATACGAAATAGCCGATATGTATCGGCAGGCCGTAGACGATTTTACGCTTATTCAGCGCCACCTCGTACAGCGCGTCGTCGACGACGGCGTCCAGTTGCCGGAAGCGGCGATTGTTGACGAGCATCGACGCGCCGACCGGCGTCGCGTACTTGATTTCCCGGTGCCGATCGACGCGCGTAATCGTTTTCCCGTAGGAACTGTTCCCGAGAAGTTTAAATGTATCGGCGATGATCGATTTGTCGGGATCGATATCGCCCTCGCGACGCGCCGTCGAAACCGCGTCGCCGAAGCGGCGAAAGCACGCTATCGGCGCGTACTCGACGATCTGGTAGACGCGCTCGACGACGAGCCCGTGCGCCAGATACCAGCGTAGGAGCGGCGTCGCGAGCAAGATCGCCGCGCCGAAGTAGCTACCGACGAGCGTGCGTTGAGGTCGCGTGAGGAGATCGTGCGATTCGGCGTAGTCGCGCATGAACGGGCTGAGATCGTCGCGCGCGATATCGACGTTCTTGAATACCGGCTGCATCTCGGCGAACTTGTCGCGCAGCGCTTCCGGTACGGCGATATCGCACTGCACGAGGCCGAACAGAGAGCCGTCGCGCACCGCCTCCAGTATCGTCGAGAGCGTAATGGCGGCGGTCGGTTGCCATCGTGACGCGTCGGGCGGCGTCGGCACCGCCGGCGGTTGCACGGCGTGCCACTGGCACTCCCACATTTCGACGACTTCGTCGACGAAACGGCGCAGGTAGGCGGTCACGGCGATCGTCGCGGCGTACAGCGTCGTCATCGGTTGACCGTTGACGGCGTTCGTCGTCACGTGCGCCTGACACGTCGGGCAACCGTGAAAATAGCAGCCGTGAAATTGGTACGCCGTTCGCGTGGCGGCGCACCAGCCGTCGACTCGGTACTTTCCGATGCGCTTCTCGCGTCCGTTCAACTGGTGACGTATACGCGCGCCGGTTTCCGCCTCCACGAGCGTCAACCACTCCACGGCCATACGACCGTAGCGGTGCACGCGTTCCGCTCGAAAGGCGTTCTCAGCGCGTCGGCGCGTGTACCAGCCCGTCGGCATCTCCTGCATTATCGCCCATAGATAGAGGCCGTTTGCGTCGAAGCCTACTATCGATCGGCACGGCGCGCCGCCACGAATCGACGTCACGTCGGTCTCGTGGTGGCGCGCGAAGATGATCGACGGGCCGCCGACGATCTGCGCCTGCAGCAGACGGTGCAGATCTTTGTTCGGCTCGTTGAAGAGCGAGAAATGGATCGACTTCGGCAGGTCGTTGAACAGGTACAACAACGTCAACCCCGGTACGCTGATGGCGTCCTTGAACATGTCGATACGTCGGCGCCGATAGAAGGCGAACTGGCGATCGACGGCCTCGAGAAACGGCGCCACGTCACGATTGTTATACCACACAAGAAAATCGCGCATCGACGTCATGCCCTCGTCGCGCCACGCCGTCGCGCAAATCTCGTACGCCTCCGCGGAGATTCCCTCGCGTTTCAGCTGGCTGTAGAAAGCTTCGCGCGACGGCAGGGCGGTTTCGTCCAGACGCGACAACGCGTCGATGTGCTCGTACGGGAAGTAGCCCTTCGTTGCCGAGCAACCGTACGCTTTCAGAAAGCGATCGTAGCTAACGCCGGGCGCGAGGTAATTCGTTATGTCCAGGAACTTCAACGTCGTCGTCGACAGGCACATGTAATTGTTCTGACGTTTAATGGTAAACGCCGACGACGTGTGCTGCGCGTCGTCGGTTATGAGCAGGGGGGTCAAGTACTTTTTGACGACGTTCAAGTCGTACTTACCCGAATTAAATCCCAATACGGGCATTTGTCGAAGGTACGTCCACAGCCGGTCGGCGAGTGTGGCGTACGGTGACGCGTCGGCGTCGTCGTCGTCGTTGCATCGTCGCCGCCAGTCGGCGTCGAGCGCGTCGAGCGCCTCGAAGGTCGCGTCGTAGCGGGGACGTAGAATCGCGCACGCCGCCGCGCTCACCGCTTCCAGGTCGTCGATGAGGCGACGCGCGAGTTCCGACGAATCGCCGGTCGTGACGTAACAGCGCGCCGCTTCGTGACCGGGCACGTTCGACGCGACGCTCACGCTGAGCAGTTCGTGTCGCGCGATCCAGCGGCATTTGTCGCTATTCGTCGGCAGATCGTTATCGGCGAAATAGCACTCGAAATCGAACGTCGCGCGGTACGGGTAGTAGCGCAGGTCGTCGTCGCCGACGTCGATGCCTTCGTCGTCGAGCCGCTCGAATACGGACGCCGTCGGTCGGTAGACGCCGCCGGGGAACACGTGACGAACGCCGCCTTCGCACGTCGCTTCGTGACGCCGTAAATTGCGCGCGGTCCGCCAGAGGACGCTGCCGCATTTCCCGCACTTGTACGTTTTCGTGTACGCGTGCCGATCGCTTATGTACGAGAAGTGCGACTCGTACAGGTTGACGTTCAGCGTCGTGGGGTGCGCTTCGAGCGATCGACGGACTAGTTCGGCGACGTCGTTCGTCAGTCGACGATAGACGACGACGTTGATGCCGAAAACCGTCTCCACGCGATCCAGTTCGTTCAGGCGCACGCCGCCACCGTTCGAGGTCGTCGCCGTGTCGCGACGATACCGCGCGTACAGACGTTTAGCGTCTTTCGTTAAACGGTTCGTATGACGGATACTTTGACCTCGTCGGTGACCTTGCAGGTGAAGGGCGATGCATCGGAAGAGACACAGATGATCGTCGTAGGGTGCGCCTCGAACATCGTTCGTCAACGACACGATGGACCTGTTGAGGCGCACGTAGGCGGGAAGCGTCGTCACGCCAACGCAGCCGATAGGATGATTGATGATGACGTTCACGAAGTAGGTGGCGTTAGTTACGAGCTCGACGATCCATCCCGAGTCGGGACGCTGCGCGATGGCGTACTGCAGTACGTCGGTAGTGCGCACGGCGTCGAGGAATCGTTCGAATGAACGGCTATCGGTAACTAGGGCGGGTGTTTCGAGGAGGCGTCCGCAACAGTTACACGAAGAATGAAAATATCGGTACCGACCCGACACCTTGTGGCGTAATACAAAACCATAACTAACGTTAATTTTAAACGCGTTCTTTTGCGCGCGAAACATTTCCCTCAGACGCGGTTCGAGTACGCGCGTACTCGTACAGGCGGTCATACGATAGTTGTAACGCGACTGTATGACGCCGCGCGCCACCGACGTCTCTATGCTACGCCGGTGCTCGTCTACGACACGCTGTAGATCGTCGGGCGACGGCGGCGCGCTAGCGGCGGCCTCCACTGATTCGGGTGGCGACGAACGACCACACTGCAGTCTCAGATGTCGTAGCATAGCGTAACGCGTGGTGTATAGCTTGCCACATTTTGGGCACTCTCGCACTTTTACGCATAGCGCTTCGTGTCGTTCTAACATCGACTGCGTCGCGAAATAGCGCCCACATTTCGGACATTGCCATGACGATGGTGGTGGCATTCTCTCTAATGAATATTTTTCGAGCGTCGCTATTTATAACGACGACGGTGACGGTGGTGGTGGTGGTGGTGGTAAGTACACCCTAGCGGGAAGAATGTGTGGTGGTGGTGGTTTTTCTAACTAACCCTAGCGGTGGTGTGTAGCGGGAAGCTTTTTCTAACTGTGTGGTGATTTTTCTAACTAACCCTAGCGGTGGTGTGTAGCGGGAAGATTTTTTCTAACTAGCGGTAATTTTTCTAACTAGGTAACTCGGATTTTTCTAACTAACCCTAGCGGTGGTGTGTAGCGGGAAGCTTTTTCTAACTGTGTGGTGATTTTTCTAACTAACCCTAGCGGTGGTGTGTAGCGGGATTTCTAACTGTGTGGTGGGTGGTTTTTTCTAACTAGGTAACTCGGAAACGGAAAGAACATTTTCAACGTTTTATTCGGTACTTTTACAACAGTGTGAAGCCTTCGTTTCGATAGCAAGCAAATTCTACTAGTGTTCGTTCATTCAAGTCCGCTCCGACGTTGCACGTACGTGTGCACGGCCGACTCCAGTTGCACGCGATTCATGTAATCTCGCCAATTCGTCCCCAACAACCAGTTGGATACGAATTGGACCAAATACAATTCTCCTGCACGGCCCGTTTGCGGCTGCTGATCACCGGAAGAAATCGTCACCGTAGTCTCGCTTAGTATATGGACTAGTCTCGTAAAACACGGAATAAGTGATCGTCGTAGGAACGTTTCCATGACCTCGTTGAAGTGTCGCGTCACGATACACCCCGGCTTAACGTAACGTTGCATGTAGACGCGATTCGGCCGCCCCTCGCGATAGCCGGCCATGTGAACGTAGGGGCAGCCTTCATTTGATTCGCATAGCCCGCAATGGTCTCGTGCCTTTTCTAGAACCATTTCGCCGATAGTCTCGGCGATGAGATCCATAGCCAGTCGTTCGTAACGTACGATCAACTGACTCCGGCTCGGCACGACGAGTTGCCGACACGTCCCCAGCTCCTCCGATACGCTCCAGTACGGTTCCATCGTCGCCAGGCTGTCGTTATACGTCGGTGGAGGGGGGCGCGTTCGGGGTCCCAGCGCCTCCTCAATTATTGCCTCCAATACGTGAGCGTCACGTACTCCTCCGCCACTACCCTACAGCACAAAGCAGTTCTACTCTTTACGTGATATCACCGTCAGCAACGCGTGTATGAAGTCGCTCATACATTCACGTCTGGCGTGTTGCATCAGAGCGTCCTACAACATATTATTATGATTAGTCCTCATCCTCCTTCTCCTTCTCCTCCACTGACCCCGCCGGCACACCCCGTTCCAACAACGTTCTTACGAACGTTGCAACCTCGTCGTACTGAGCGCGAATCCTTTCGTTGTTCGCAAGCATTTTTTGGAGTACGCAGCGCACTTCCTAAAGCACATAAAGCACAACTGTTAGTACATCAAACTACTACGAAATAGGCTTGCTTCATAGGCCAACCAAAACGCTCTTATATATTGTTCGGCCGACTCGGCTAATAGTTCAAAGCTCTGCTTGCTTAGTTCCAGCCCCTGACGATCTCTCATTCGTTGTCGTTCGTTGGCGTGCTTCAATAATCTACCAGTAGCGGCCAATTTTCCTCCTCTTCCTACAAACAACACAACAACAACAACATTAGTCATCGTCGTCGTCATATCTTTTTAGTGTGCGGACTGTATACGAGGGGTCCCCGTTCCAAGTCGTCTTCCGCACACTAATCTCCACTTTAGTACCGGTTAACTCGAGCACGGTATCGCGGAGGTCCTCCTCGTTCAATTCCGTCAGGTACTCGGCCGTGAACTCGACGAGATTAGACATTTGGCTATCGAACAACGTAAGCCAAAGCTCATCTTCGTCCTCCTCGCCGTCCTTCACCATCACACGCAACGCGAAGAAATATTTCGGTAAAAACACTTCCCCGTGCGTTCGACATATCAGGACCCTGTCTTTGTTTGTCTGTAATTTTCGGCGACAACGGGAACATCCCAAATAGGTGGTGCCGGGTTCGCCTTTGTACGAGACGGCCTCGATCGTAACGGGTGACAGGATTCTATATACGCCGTTGACGGCGCACTTCAGATGTCTCAGACTCACCGCTGTGGCGCGTGTCGACGCCGTCGATTCACGTTCCATCGATCCGCTCCGCGACAGGACCGGGGGCTGCGCTGCCGTCTCGTCGGGCTGTTCCAAGCGCGCCTCTTCGGCGCTCCGTTTTCGACCGACCGTCAACGGGGCCGCGATCAGCGTAACGGGACGCTTAACGGGCGGTGACACCCCGTTGACAAGGCTGCAATCAGTGCCGAAGGTTGACTGCTGCTGGCCGAAGGTTGACTGCTGCTGGCCGCCGCCTTCATCGACTGCTTACGCGGCGCCCTCGACTTTTTTGTTTGTTGTTGTTGTTGTTGACTTTCATCCGCCATGTTGCGGAAGAACGTCTGCTGCTTGCTGCTCTGTATAAAGAATACACGGTTAGAAGTTCGGCGTCATACAATATAACATTTTCTCAGCCGTTATATACCTTTTCCAAATAACACGCATGCGCACTTCACCCTAATACGTCATCTTATTCAATTACCAGTGTGAGTGCCTCGTACATTTCAGACATTTTGTTTTCGAAAAAAGCATCCGGTCACCTCGGTACATTCGCCGTTAAATCTCTCCTTACATCGATTTTCTCTAATATCGATGCACCTCGCGTGTCCTGACTCCACAGAGAATCTATACAACGTTTAGTTTCGTGCTTTTAACGTTTCGTTTATTGTTTTTTGAAATGTCATTGTCTACACTATAACGCGCATGCGCACTTCACTCATATCCTTATCTTTTTTCAATTATCGTCGCGCATACTTCATCCAACCCAGGCATTTTGTTTTCGGAAAAAAAGTTAGCGTTCACGTCAGTGCATACATCGTCAAATGTGACTTTTACCGCAAATTTCCCTAATATCTATACATCTCGTGTGTCCTGATCCCCCAGCGATCTTATACAACGTTTTATTTCGCGCTTTTAACGTTTCATTTATCGTTTGTAAAATCCATTGTTCTCCGTTCACATTCCAACTCGTTAAGTCACGCGCAACAGATGTCACACATGTGCGCTTAACGCATTCCGTTTACTCTCCGAGGAATTTGTTTTAGGAAAAAAAGCTAACGTTCACGTCAGTGCATTCATCGTCAAATGTGACTTTTACCGCAAATTTCTCTAATATACAAGCATCTCGTGTTTCCTGACCCTCCAGTGATCGTATATAACGTTTAATTTCGTACTTTTAACGTTTCGTTTAACGTTTGTAAAAATCCCTTTGTTCTCCGTTCACATGTCAATCAAAATCAGTCGTAGTGTCATGCGCCACCGCTGTTTTCACGACGCGCACATTTCATACACGCTTTTACAACCACGCAAACACGTCGTCTCCACCCATCGCTCTCACAACATGGCTCCAACGAAACCACGGTAAGACATTTTATTTAAATGCACGTTGTTGTATTTAAACAGTGCTTACTATAACATGCATGCATTTTATTTAAATGCATGTTTTTATTATTTAAATGTTTTACTAGTATGCACGTTTTTATTGTTGTAATGCATGTTTTCACTAGTTTTGCATGCATGCATTTTATTTACTTCAAATATTTTATTTATTTATTTATTTATTTTTTACTAGTTTTACCGTTTAAACATGCATGCATGGATTTTATTTAAATGCACGTTTTTATTGTTAAACACATGTATTTTTAACATGCATACATTTTATTTAAATGCACGTTTTTATTGTTGTTTTATTTAAATTGTTTTATCGTTTAAATGCATGTTGTATTATTTAATGCATGCATTTTATTTAAACAATGTATTTTACCAATAATTTCAATTTACTATCTCACTCATTTTATTCATCCTTTGTCTATTTCATAGACCGATCCAACTGCCTACAAGGGACGGATATACCCCGCGTAGGGCGATTGTCCTGCCCGACGCGTCGACGACAAAGTCGACACCAACATGCAAGGTCACGCCGTCCGTCCGTGCGCCAGCTTCGTCAGCGTCGGCGTCCAATGTCACAGCAGCAGCAGCTTACTACAGTGACGATGAAATTGTTCCCGATCTAGCGCGAGTGTTTCTCATGAAGCTACCTAACGGTTTATGGAGAACACTAACGCCTCCAGAAATCTATCGGCGGGAAGGCTTCGGTCTTCCGCCGGAGATCGCCTCCTCGCCGGCGACCGACAGGCGCCAACAACTCTATCGGCGGGAAGGCTTCGGTCTTCCGCCGGCCGCGACCGACAGGCGCCGACCCGTCGCTCGCAGGCGAATGCTGCTATATTAATAAATATTCCAGTCACTACTCACGTTTTCACGCGTCAATTTTCAATGCATAAACACCCTACTGAATGTTAGTGTATTTATGCATTTGATAATCCCACGACTAGACGTATTTAAACGCATTGCTTTCGTTTTAATCCGTCCACCAGAACAACGCCGTTAGCCAGCTATGCTATCATCCAGGGGTCAAAGACCAGTAGGGCAGCAGCCCTTATCGCTGCAGCAGTCGTCGTCGCTCCTCTTGCTGTCAACATCACATACGGGGACATCTCAACGTTTATGCAATGGTTTTAATACACAATGGTTAGCGTATTGCTTACGTCAGCACAACTCCTACCCCAGTTATAAGTGGTCCGTTTATACAATGATTTTAATACACAATGGTTAGCGTATTGCTTACGTCAGCACAACTCCTACCCCAACGTATTGCTTACGTCAGCACTACCCCAGTTATAGGTGGTCCACTTCACTTTAGCGTGGTTATAAAAACGAAACTAAACTTATATACTTTAGCATGGTTATAAAGTGCGAAACTAAACTTATATACTTTATTATTAAACGCATTATTGCTTACGTCAGCGCGCTCTAGGTACGGCGTTGATCGCTAGGACTAAAATACTCTCCGCACTCACCGCTAGGTGGCATCTCTCTAGTGTACTGTCAATCATTCAATTAGTATCAAATTACATCGCTCATCAATCACGTTTTTTATAAGTAGGTTTCCCAAACTCATTAGTGTCAACCACGAAGCCTTTGATCTTTTTTTATGCATAGGATTAGTCTCGCATTATTGCTGACTCAGCGATGTGCAAAACTCATTAGGGGGTCATTAAATTCTTTTTTATAAGTAGGCTTTTGAGATCGTACAGCGCATACTATCTACTTATATGTTTTATTTTACGGTCTGATGGTTGATTCTAGTGTTTCCAAATATGTATGTCTTACAACAATCCACATAGAGTGACATTGTAATCAACATTATGTACATATTAATCAGTTAATAGAATGATGTCGAGCGCTAGAAACAAATAGTACTAGAAAGCTTTCATCTAATGGTAATTGAGTTTGTGTGTGAGGTGAGTGTGTGTGTATGCGTGTGCATGTGCTTGTGATGTGTGTGTGTGTGTGTGTGTGTGTGTGTGTGTGTGTGTGTGTGTGTGTGTGTGTGTGTGTGTGTGTGTGTGTGTGTGTGTGTGTGTGTGTGCGCGCGTGCGTGCGTATGTGTGTGATGTGGGTGTGTATATAGATGTGTCTCGTTTATTCGATACTTACTGTGCTTCGTTGTCTTCATTCGTTCTAGAAATAAATTGTACTGTGGTAGGGAAACATATGCCTGCCGTACTCCAATTGATGGGTAATGCCATTCTCCTATTGCCATGTTCTTCAAAACTGCACTGCTGGCTTTGTTGTACAATTATTGTTCTCGAAGTTGTGAAACACTTTCAGACAAAAAGATTTCCTGGCGACTTGGTGCGGATGTTAACATCACTGTCAAGGATATCACAGAGCCAACAGAGTTTCCGAACGTAATGGGAAACACGTTCGACATCCCTAAAACATACATCACCCCAGGTCACACGTATGAGGTCACCGTCAAGTATTCAAATTTGGAGGGCAAGGTCGTCTTCAGAGCAGGTGAGATATCACTTTGTTTACATAAGGGAATACAATAAAGTTTAACAATAACGACCCAAGTAACTGTGCTAAATACAGTGTATGACCATGGTGTACTATAGCAGGCTGTGGTAGATCATAAATAAAGGTTAAAGTAAATCATAGTTAAGATGAACTCATTTATGTACATAAACATTTAATGATTAAGGCATATTGTTTTGTAATCAACGAAATATTTCAGATATCCTATTTCAATTAGCCACGGAAAAAACAATTATGGTTCACTTTCATTCGAAAATCAATCATGTCACTTTCTGTCTTTGAATAATATAATGTTAATAATATATATCCCTTTTTAATATACTACGTATATTTTTTATAAAGGACAAAGTAATTAATTACTGGATTTGTTACTGAACTGTGGTTTCAATACAGCGTTAACATCTGAAATACTTTCGGCAATAGTGAAGTTTCTTTGTTTCATTACAGAGTTCACACGGACGGAATTGAACAGTCTGTATACCATGGCAACTGATTATGCGAACAGCCGACAGTTCGATGACAACCACACCATGTTTTTCTACAGAAACAAATCTGATGACTACTTTGTTAAGTGCGAGAACAGCTACAATAACACAATGAAAGCGTATTTTAAGGACTACAACGGCGACGCAGCTTCAATTATCAACGGACAGGTCAAAGGGCTCTTCTTTTGTGTAAATACTATCAAGGACACACAAATGCCACCTCCCTGGTCAAACTTTGGACCGAAGCGCGTCTGCATTCCAGCCGTGGCCATGCTCACAGAAGACTCCAACCTCTACTTTGCAGACTTCTACTGCAATTACGATGCACACTACGTGACGTTGGTGCAGACTACTTCAGGTTCCGAGAGCGACCGCTTCTGTAACGAGAAACTCATCAAGCTAGATAGTACGGACAACCCGTTTCTGTATCGTCCGGTCAAAGGTTTGGTTTATGTATCATCCCTTGTCTGGGTTGAAGTGCTCTACACCGAGGATGTGGATTTAACACGTGCTGACTGTGTCTTCAGCGACGTCGAAGTAAGAGGCAAAGGCTATTCAATTCCCGGAGGCTTGCCAAAGGACCCCCGATGTAGGGTGTGTAATTTGCCCGGTGCTGCATTATAATTGTTTTTACACTTTTTTAAATATGTATTCAGCTTGATATACAGGGCTCTGGAGCATTTTCTTTTACGTGGATTCGGTCGCTATATTTTGATTATTATTATTATTATTAATCGAAGGGAAAAAGAGAAAGAACAACATCATCGTTGTGCAGCCGTAGTGTCCCGTTGTTGGGCGAAGGCCTCAGCATGTCGTTTCCAGATATGCCTGTCTTGCGCTACCTTCTGCCAGATGGTGCCCTTCCAGTACTCGTCTAGTTTGTTTCTCCACCGTCTCACCGGTCTTCCTCTAGATCGTTTCCCTTTGTAAGGTATCCAGGTAGTGATACGCGATGCCCATCGGTTATGTCGTAGTCTAATGATGTACCCTGCCCAGGTCCACTTCTGTCTTCTGATTTGTTGTATCACGTCTATGACCCTTGTCTTCTCTCTTACCCATATGTTTGGTTTTCTCTCTAGATATGTGATGTTTAACATACTTCTGTCCATCTTTATTTGTGCGGCTGTTAGCTTGTTCTTTACTTGGGGTTGGTAAATGTTCACGTTTCCGCGCTGTATGTCATTGCTGGAAGTACGCATGAGTTGTAGACTTGTCCCTTCAAGCAGTTTCTAAAGTTATCCTTCAAAGAAGTCGCAGTGCTTGGCGAATGTTGTCCAGCCGGCCGTGGTTCTTCTTTTAATCTCCTTGTCTTGGTTTTTGTCTCTGATACTGTATCGCATATAAGTATGTATTCGGCGAAGCCATGATGACTGAGATATTCTCCGACAATCCTCAAGCCTCTAGTTTCCAAGGTCAATCTTTGGAATATGCTTTTCGAATGTTGCTTTGTCACCCTGTCGTATTCCTCTCCTGATGTTGATCTTGTTGCTTTTTTGTGTGTATGTGGACTGTCATCGAGTTGTTGGTGTAGATGTCTTTCAGGAGTTCGATGTACACGTCTTCTCTCCCCTGTTCTTGAAGCAAGGTTATTATTGCTTGAGTTTGCACCGAGTTGAAATCCGTCTCCTAGTCGACGAAAGCGATACAGAGAGGGTTATTGTATTCTCGGCACTTCTACTTCAGTTGGTTTACGACGTGGACATGGTCTGTCGTTGAGCATCTTCTTCTGAATCCTGCTTGGTCTCGTGGTTGGTTTTCGTTGAGTGCCTTCTCTAGCCTATTCGTTAGTATGTTTGTGAATAATTTGTAGAGGTTTGATAACAGACATTGTTAAGTCTTGAAGATTATCACCATCTTTGCGTTCTTCCATGCGGTGGGTATTCGTCTTTCTGATAAGCATTTAGTATAAGGCTTAGTTAGCGTCTTCGAGATGGTATCTTCTCCTGTTTCTAATGTGTCAATGTTTACCTGGTCGTTGCCTGATGTCTTCCCATTCTTCATATCTCTTAGCGCTGCTTCCACCTGCTATGGTGTTATCTCTGGTACCTCGTTCGGGTCGGTGTATCTATCTACTATGCTTATCGAGAAGTTTAATCAGTCTGTCTCGGCCTACATTCTTTGTTCTTCTGACTTTCGTCAGGCTCTTTCATGTAATAATCGTTTCTCGTATGATTTCTTGTTTGTACTTCCTGGTGTCCTCTTTAGCTTTCTTTTTGATAATCTTGCCTATTTCTGCCTACTCTATATATGTTTACGGTCGCCGTTTTCCATCTCTTCGTTTTTTTCATTAAGGCTTGTGTTGGTGACGATATTCTCGTCTTTACTTGTTTGTTGATTGCTTTGGCTACACTTGTCTCACTTAGTTGGATCATCTATGTTGTCCATGGTGCCGATGTCATCTAGTTCTTGCTGTTTGAGTTGGAATTCGATCTTTTGTGTTCCTATTTTTGTAGTACCTATTCTTGGTGGCCTCTTGTTTATCAACTTCTTTCTTTCAGCCTTTATGTCCAGTTTGATGTTGCTCATTATCATTATGTGGTCACTTCCGATGTTAACTTGATTGATGACAGTTACGTATGTGACCGTGTCTGGCCTGCTTGTTAGGATGTAGTCATTTCATTCTTCGTTTCTCCATTTGGGATTTTCCACGTCCATCTCCTCCCTACCTTCTTCTGAAACGTGGTATTCATGATTTTGTACTTTCTTGATGTCGCTCATTCTACCAAGGTATCGCCCCTTTCGTTTCTCACTCCTATGACAAATGTGTTTGTTCGCTTCCCTACATGTGCATTAAAGTCTCCCATCACAATCGTATAGTGGGTTGGTTTGATTAAGGTCTCGTCCGTGTAGAAACAGGCATATTCGATTGCATATCGAGGAATCGAGGGCATTCAACGCGTCACCGCAGCGTCTAAGTCTAAAACTCTAGGCGTTTATTGGCAAAGCACCAGGAACGTGTTTCAATAGGTCAGCCGCCGGGAACTGTAAGAGTCTCCTAGTTTGAAAATAAACTCTGAATAAACCACATACGTATTGTTTAAGGTTGGGTTGTGGTTGTTCGAGTGTTTCATTCTCCTTTAATGCTTTGGTACCGTTCTGGAAACACCTAACCACTAGGGAGCGGTGCTAGAAATCTCGGAATGTCTATGGAGGCGTTGTAAAGGAATTCCATGATCAATTGTATCAAAAACAGCTGAAAGATCTAGTAATGTGAGAGCAGTCGAGTTGCTATTACCGTATTGCATGTGTATTTTAAGAAGAGACGTCTCAGTTGATTGAAATCGCTTATGTGCAAATTGCAGATCAGTTGTTAAGTGCTGTGTATAAATAATGTTCACGGAGGAGATTGGCAACAACCTTTACCAAAACCTTCGACAGAAAACTGAGGTTAGAGATCGGACGAATTATTTAGGTCATTTTTGCACAGGTTTGTTTTTATAAGAGGATTGACAAGAGCGTGCTTGAAATAATGTCCACTATGCCCGGTACGCATCTTATTATTTATGATCTATCAAAGGTTTACCTAAAGAAAATGACTGCAAGAATCAAGGGAGACGATCGAGACAGGAACTCCACGTGATAAATTGGAGTGTTGCATCTATTGATCCACTCGACCCACAGCAACATCCAGATGTGTTGATTAACACTGTCGGGCTAGCTGTGAATCACTCCTCCGTCAAGGCAGAACTGCTAGGGAAAACACAGAGGGAATCTTCCAATTTTCATGATCAAGTAACCACAAATTGCCATTCTACGGGAAACAGTAAAGTTGGAGATGCCAAAATTATTGATTTTACCATTAAGAAAAATCTCCTAATACACAGTAGTTTTATTTATGTTAAAAATGTGAAGAATATGTACTGTTTTAAAAAACCAGAAACGTATTCTACAAAACAGTTAGACACAGGGGTGTTAAACTGTGGAACGATATGGTAAAAACAGTGGATTGTACTAAATGTATTTGCAACATTTAAACGTCAATTCCAGGTACTTGTGTAAGTAAACAATAGTGTGTCTTATACAATTGTTGTAATCGAAATGCGCGTATATTTTAGAATAGTACTGTTGTGTTTTGTACTTCTTTGTTTCTTCAGCTGCACAATCTGTTTTCTTTTTGTTATATAGTTGTTCTGTGGAATTACCATGGAATTATGCCTGTTATTACATGTATTGATATGGAAAATCACCCAGTTATGGCTTAATCCTTTTTATAGCAATTACGACACTATAATTGTACAACATGTTACCTTCCATTGAAGGTATTGTATCATAGTTTAATTAGTTCTCTGTATTGAACCATCGTCATCATCACGCGCGGACATGCGTCATCTTACGGATATGTCCATCCCGTCCTATGCCTAGCCGTATTAGGGTCAATGTCACAAAAAGTGTACAAATGGTGTTGCAGCAGGTCCAGAAATAAATGTTTGATTCTAAACAATTAAGTTATCTGTTCTTATTGTACAAATAAAGACGCATATTTTCCATAAACAGTTAAATGTAATATGAGTTACTTTTGTTATGACAGTTACGTGAAGTCGACCTTCATGTTCATCACGTGTCCCGCGTCGTCGACGAAAAATTACTATACTACATACAATTTGAGCATTTAAAATGTTTTTGAATCTAGTATATAAGCCATTTAATAAGAATCAAGACGTATACGGTAGTATTTGACGTGGAAACATTGTGTTCCAGTCATGGAAACTTTGGTTATAATTTTAGCACTGTGTTGTTTCCTGGAAAAGGCCTATTTTCAATTAATGCAACTCTTTCAGAAACGTGTTTAAAAGCATAACTGAAACATAATCAGTAACATACATCAGTTATCTTTGGCTATGTTAATTTTCATATGTGTCCGGGGAATGGAAGTAGACAAAATGTGAGCTATGAAATGAACATATCTTGATGACGCTGGACACACAATATAGCTATTGTTACACAATGCCATTGTTTTTAATCGAAAAACTATTAAAATGTTTAGATAAACATATTAAAACATGATGTGGCATGCAATGGTAGACGTGTATGGATTTTTGTATTTTTGGTTCTTCATTTCAAAATTATTTACATATGTTGTATCTGATCCACAACACTTTTGACGTTTAGTCAATGTACACCAATCTACTGTATCGAAGATGGTGTTTATAAAACATTGATCAATTATGATATTATCGATACAGAATCAACAAATAAAAGTACAAAGTAGGCCATACTTGACTATTAAGAACTGATGACGCTGGACACTTTGCGATGACGGCTGGACACGGGTTGAGCAGACTTGGCTCAAAGACACATATTTTATGTGAATGCATCTAGGCATGTTCGTGCGACTTTTCTGATTCAATAGTTTCTTGTTATCACCGCAAGCTTCTTCGTGACAGGAACTGGGATGTGTCCAGCCTGTTTCTTCAACTCCATCCATTCTAACGTACTATAGACGACCGTCCCACGCGTTGTGTTTTGTCCTGCGGTGTGCTGTTTGTGGCAGTCCAGTTGCAACGTCTTAACGATCATGTTCCCTTTCCTCCGACTTCTTTTCAACAGTGTCCGCTTTGTCATGACGGGGCTGGTTTACACTGCTAACAAAATTGCTACATGCAAGGGCAGGGTTGTCCTTTCTCATTTCATGCTGTTAAGGGCTCGGTGCATCATTCGTCAGAATAACGTTAGTACGGCGTAAGCATACTAGCTTTTGGAAGAACGTTCATGGTTGAAATCATATAATGTTTTATAATCTCTTGCTCCTTCTTCCAGATTGCAAGTATTGCAACATAGCCGTTTCTCCATGTTGTTGCAGTTTCTCCATCTCCTTCTCCAAAGCCGTGACTTGCGTGTAGGTAGATGACAAGGGTAGGGTGGGCCTTTCTCATTTCATGCTTTTAAGGGGTCGGTGCATCATTCGTTAGAATAACGTCGGTACGGCGTAAGCATACTAGCGGTTGGAAGAACGTTCATTGTGGAAATCATATAATGTAATGTCCTGCTCCTTCTAGTTCTACCAGATTGCAATTATTGCAACATAGCTGTTTCTCTAAGACCCATGCATGTTGTTGGAGCTTCTCCATCTCCTTCCCCAAAGCATTTACTTGCGTGTAGGTAGATGACTTCATTGTTCAGCAGATGGAGTAATAACACAATTTGTTACGCAGGCTCATAATGTTTGTGGCACTTGTGAATGTATTTGCAGTACGATTTTTCGTCATAATGACATTTCACATGACGATATAACTAATGGCTATGAATGCAACAGTAAGTACTTATAGCATAAATTATGAAGGTTAAGCCGTATAACGTAATGTCCTTGACGTTACGGCTAATACATGCATTGGCGGCGGAACGTTGTGAATATTCGGAGGATGAGGCTCACCAAAAATCCTCCAACTGCACCCCCTTGAGGCTTACCAAAAACTCAAATTACAACCCGTTGAAGCTCTAAAAAATGCCCAGTTGCACCCCCTTTAAGGGTCTCCAAAAATCTCCAGTTACACCCCCGATTAGACTCTTTAAAGACATCCAAATGTATCCCCCAAGGCTCTCCAAAAACCTAAATTACACCCCTCCCCCTTGAATTGAAGCTCACCCCTTCCCCAAATATTGGCGGCTAATCCATTATACAGCCCCCCATCAAAATATTGGGGGCTCGTCTCCCAACCCCCTCCCCCGTTTACGACGCCTAAGAAATGGTGGTAGTTTTGTAGTGTAAATATAGTGACTATAAGTTACAGTTATTAGTATTATTGCATGCAGGAACACACCTTCACATAACTGCGTGTCCAGCGTCATCGCGTGGCCAGCGTCATCACCAAATGTAGGGCCTAATGTCTATATTTCTCCAAACATCTATCAAGTTCGCCCAAACTATATTATACTGGTATACTAGCTAGTTTTTATCTTCTTTTCCAAATATAAACTTCGAGCTCTTACATAAAATAAATTAGTCATGAAGACGTCAACGTTTTGACAGTAACCAGCAAATGACCAAGTCACCACATTTTTTTTGCAAACGTTCAATTTCTTACAAAACTATGAATGAATTGTTTTCGTTTATAGAAAGACCAACATGTTTTCAACACATCAAGACCATAAATTAGGGCACCGGCTCTAATTACTGCACCGATATATATTTTGGTCACTTTGGCGTGTCTAGCGTCATCACGTAGCGTTATTTTCACTTCATTATTTTTGTTTGTTGATGCGTCCACACATATTATCACTTATAAGAATAATATCGCTGTAGGCCTAAGTACTATTACGGTTTCTTATTTACAACATTCACTTTCGTTTCGGGTACAATTTCATCTAAAAACTGAGTAAACATCTGGCCATTGCTCGCAAAACATGTCGTCTGAGAGTCGGAAAACTGTTGTCTGCATGGTGACATCAATCCCTGATGCATTGCCCATTTAAATTCCTCTGAATCAAGGCATCTGAGCGATGCTTTTTTTAGTTTTCGCTATGATGACGCTGGATACGCCATTATTTTGGTTTTATTTCCTTTGACCAAGAAATATCGTGAATATCGGTAGTGCCATCGTGGGAGTTATAGCAGGGGGTGTTGGTAGGCATGCAAAAGTTAAAACGGTGTACGTTTTCTCTGTTTTTTAAGGTAGGCTTTTCCGTTGATGACGCTGGACACGCACTTAAAACGCCACCCTACGTTTTTTTAAACTTTAATGGGCTTTATTTTCCTCAAATTTAGATTTAATGCCAGTGGACCAATCTAAACCGATGACGCTGGACACGCAAAAGTGGTCATTATAGAAAACACGTTGTAATGTTTTTATTTCTCACTTTGTAAAATATCATTTTGTTTCTGTACACTCTCAAAATATACCCAATTTGTACTGTGAAATTAGAAAAGAAAATATAGCACTGTGTTCGTGTGGTAGCGCTTCCAAATTTGGAAAGGTCAATTGGACGTGCTATTTTGGTCGTTTGTGGCTCCATAAACCCACATTTTGCCATTAAAAAATCATAATATGGGCAAAACTGAGACCAATATTTCCTGAAATTGTCGTGAGCCTGACTATAATTCACGGTGTGAGAGACAAAAGACAACGGTTGTATACCAATTGTAGGCCTACACGTACATTTTGGGACGTCGGCACATTACTGTGACACACATGGGCTTACTGATAATATCACATAATTACTCAAAGCATAATACTGGATCTTTCCTGCATCGAATAACGTGTGATTGGATGAATGTTTTGAGATAAATAAAATGAGTTGCGAATGACACAGTGATTGTCCTAAATTCCATGGCTACAGAGCCGTAATAAAGCGGGGACGCGATAAGAGATTACCGGATTCGGCGTAAAATAGCCGGGAATACGATTTATTGATTGAGAGTTATTTCCTCTCGCAGCAGTTACAGTTTTCCGAAAAACGAAACTATAGCCGTTTTTAGGTAAGCGGAACAACCCATTTATTTCGATGCATCGGCGCAGAATTCGCAGCTTTTAAGACACATGCTATGTGTTTGTAACGAAAAACTGCGCGCATTGCATTCGGTTGTCGACAGGGTTGTTACTGGAAGCGGTTCTTACTGGAAGGCACGCCTGGTGTACAGTGGGCGACTGAGAAGACAATCGTAACGTATCACAGAGTTGGGGCAATTCTTGTCATCTCTCTTTGAACCTGATGATCCACCGGCAGCGGTTCGACGGCCCACATACCAACGGCGCCCTGTAGGCAAGTATTTTCTAGAACCCAACCGCGAGAAATCTTTACGTAGATATATTATACAAAGTCTTACGGAGTTCCCGTCTACTGTACCTTTTTGGTATGAATACGGTCATGTTTAAGTTTAATACGGCTTTGCTTCAAATATTAAATCGTGATAAAGTCTTATTTTGTTATATTCGTCACATATACGAATAGAGATTCAAAAGACAAACGTACAATTATATTAAAATCAATGCTTCTCACATAGTCATAGTATGACCTACTTCTGTCACGGGACTACTTTCGGCCCATTACACCAGTTAACCGATGATAATAGTAATACGCATTGATACAGAATTATACAGAATTACAAGTAATAAATATGGACTTCAGCTAAAGAAAATAAGTCATTTTATAATATATATATATAAACATTTTGCGCAGACCTGATGAAGGCTTTACTGCATATGTGCTGTGAAACATATATGTATATATATACATATATAATATACCAAGGTGTATGTATATATATATATATATATATATATAATTATATATATAAATATATATATATATATTTCACAGCATATATGCAGTAAAGCATTCATCAAGTCTGTGCAAAATATCCGTTATGATCAGATTACCACTAAGGACAGCTAATGGACAATGCAGACTAGTCATTCGGGACTTTCTAAGTTTGCTAAAGCATGGTTCGCTGTATTACCACACAATGAGTGATTAACTAACCTGTTTTCATTACTTGTGAACAGCAGCATGGCATTATTGAGGTGTAGTTCTGTATTATTATTCTACAGCTGTCCAGAGACCAGACTATGTGACTCAGGGATGGGTCAAGTACATGCACAATGTACTTGAATACAAGTACAAGTACTTTAAATTTTGCCAAGTCCAAGTACAAGTACTCACCTAAAAAAAAATAGGCAAGTACAAGTACTTTGTGAAAAACTCAAGTACAAGTACCAAGTACTTTGAAAATGTTAGTCAAGTACAGTCAAGTACATTATGTTACATAATGGTGAAAGTCAAAGCGATAAAAACAAAAGCAGCAGTATTATGCATTTATTCATTATTTATTTAAAGCGAGTCGTCAACACATAAAACACGGGCATTTCGCGTCAACTCTTGAGATGTTCAGCACTCAACAGTCATTTCCTGTTGCACCGCACAAACATGATCCGTTCAAACTTTTCATCAGTTAGCCTACACCTGTCTGGGCGAAAGACTTTGCCCGCGACACTAAATAGTCGCTCAACTGGTGCAGAGCTCGCCTGTACCGTTAGATGGTTTGGTACAAGTCGTGCCAGTGTGGGAAACTCTTCCCTGTGCAGCTTCCAGAAAGCTAAGGGGTCAGACTCCTCCGGCAATGTTGGGAGTGCTTTTGACGTTACTGTAGACACTCTTGTAGGCATCATAGAGAAGAATAGTAGACAAATGCTTCCTGCTGGGCATCTGGAAGCGTGGCTCGAGGTTTGAGAGCAGATTCTTGAAGTGCACACTTTCTACAAGAGAAAAGGGCATGAGATCGCCAGTAATAAAAGATACCGGGTCGTGTGTTGTTTGACGTTGGCATGGATCAATCGTTGCAAATTTCTTCGGTGTGGAGAAGAAACTGGTCATGTCTGGCTGTGAATATGATGTCTTGGGTTTTGTCAATGTAACATCAGCATGCTTTCTATGAAATTATAAATTAATATTGAATTTAAAGTGTGAAATTTATCAATGCACAACAAATATGTAGCTAGTCAAAAATTCATATTTCTATCTGAATTAAGTATATTATGACAATAAAACTATAAAACAAGATATCTAAGCAGTTGTTTTAAGATTGCCCCCCCCCCCGGCTGTGAATCATGACCCTCTGTGTGTTTCACTCTGGAGGTTGTTAGAGTTTACATAGCAGGAGACACTGGGACAGTGTGACAGATGCATGACTTCAATAATTCTTTGAAGTCAGTTGAACTTGGTTCTCTGGCCAACTACCCTTTTCACACATGCCTATGGATTTAGTGGCTGCCTGCAATCTACTAGGGATAAACAACATAGGCGTGAAAAACATCCTGATGTATTTGTAGTTGAGCTAATAATTAACTATCCACCAAACAGCAGTAGAGCATTATGGTTTAATTACATTGATTATACTCAACCCAATTAAGTGGCAGTAAGACGGCTTTTGTCTTTCAATCCTATATAGTACTGAAATATTAAATAAAAAATATGAAGTATGTTCCATTCAGTATGTAGTAGTAACAGTGATAGGAAGGAAACTAAGTAACAGTAATATATTACATTGCGAAGTGATTGACCCCAGGCCTGACTTTAACCACACTACAAATGTCACTGAAATAACTGCAACTAAACTCACTATGCTTTTTCTTCTGCCAAGTGCCAAGTTTCTGCCAATAAACATTAAGTCCAAATTCAGATCAGTCAGACCTCATTTCATTGCCTTTCTCAGTGGACACATTTATTTACACATAATGCCAATTAAGTACACCTGCCTGCTAATTCCCTTTGTGTTGGATGGGAAGCCTCTGCCACTTGAATAGAACCCTTATTTACTCAAGCCTACTGTTCAGTCCACATTTCCCTAATTAAATAGGTCAGCTGTACATATATTTAGTTACATGTGGTTAGTAGGATTTGCCCTTTGTAAAATTCAAAATTTCATTTATATATTTCATAACATTATGTATATATATATAATTATTATATTATGTAAAATATATATATACATAATATATATACAATGTAAGTATATTATACATATATATATACATAATATATATATATATACAATGTATGTATATTATACATATATATACATATATATATATAGAATTTGTCGAATTTGTTGTTCCATCCTTTACATATGTTGTTTGTACGAGGATTATATATTGTTTGATATTTATTGATATTTAAAGTGTCTTTCTTCCTTGTGACTTTTTTCTGTGAATTTTTTTTCCTGTGACATTATTGTGTAATACCAGCCCTATAATACTGTTAAACTACAACGCCTACAAGTACTTCAGAACATTTCTCGGCGATGATCGACCATATTCTTAATATATAGCATACTGGTATAGTACAAACATACATATATAATAGTGCATATTTGCAATAATTTTTACATAACCTTACCTTCATGTGTTTCAACAAGTTTGTTGTTACCCCAGAGCTGGAGGAAATCTTCATGTCGCAGTGTTTACACTGGGCTTTGTAGTTGCCTTGTACGTTGGTTGGAAAAACAAAGTGATCAAATGCTGCTGATTTGTTCGCCATGTCTGTAGTAAGACTCTGTACTCTGCAGTCTTGTAGTTAATTAATCTCAAATGTATAAACTATACATATTATAAAATACCGGCGCCCACACGTGCTTGAATAAAAAATGGTTGGAATTTAAGTGTTTTTTTAAGAGGAAAACAAGAGTGCACAATTTTCAAATGTGTGGCCTGTGATCCGATTACTAGTGACATCGATCGACATGTGCATCACATGATATGTCATCATGCCACTGTCGGGTCATCACCTTTCTTAGAGTTATCCGAGTTTGCTACTCGGGGATTTGAATGACTGTTTGGCGATTTTTTTTAAACTTGGTGCTGTTGAATTTAAAAGTAATGTTTCATTAAAACTCATTTGGGTGGTTGGTATGTTAGACTACGTAGTAATAACCTTCCATAGTGCCTATATCAACAGGAACATGAGCTCAGAGGATAAACGTACAAGAATCATAAGGAAAATTCATGAACAGGGATGCGTCATCATTAGAGCAAGAGACCAGGCAAGGTTTAGGATGGGAATGCAATATCAAACAAATGCATCTCAAGTTTCTTTACGAAAGGGGGCTATAGTTTCAGGTGACTTTAAAGTGGTGGGGAGTAGATTCCAGATTTTGGGTGCAGCTACAGAGAAAATACAGCTGCCAATGTTAAGTTTAGTTTATGCTATATAATACGATTTTACTCTGCATATCCAACTTAGTTCCCGGGTGTGTCAATCTATCTGTTGACGTGTCGATCTATCTGTTCACGACTTATCGATTCTGATACTGACAAACTCTTTGTATTGATGCGCCTCTGAATATGGTTTCCAAGGATTTGGGTGTAAAAGAAGTTATCTTATCATTATTAATAATAACAAACGAACAAACAAACTGCATTTAAATCTTGCTAAATCGGTGACCATCGGTGTTCTTGCAGTGTTCACGCCGTCGGAGCTGCAGACACTACACGACATGGCCGTGAGTCACGTAACGAGAGGAGGAAGAAATAAGTTCCAGTGGTGTGAGGTCTTCTACAGGAACAAACTGGTCACCTACTTCACCGAGTGTCAGCGAAACAACAACATCATGGCAGTGTACATGAAGGACAACAATGGTGACCCAGCGTCCTTCATCAACGGTCAGATCAAAGGGCAATTTACATTTGAAGCAATTACTATTACATTTTAAATCGCAACATGTTATGGTAGTATGCATAAATATATACATACTGTTTATTACTTGTGAAATTATTTCACAAGGGCTGGAGTACAAATTGAAATAGTTCAATTTCACTGAAAAATCCTTGCCCAAACCTACACTATATTTAGCCATTGGTATATTCATTCAGAAGACCAATGTTTTGTTCTTTTAGTGTCTCATTGAGCGTTGTGTTTATACTTGAATGAAAATTATTCAGCTGGACCAACGCAAGCATTACTCATCTGGTAGCATTGCTGCTCTCCATTAATTTGTTTAAGTTATTAAATTCCCATTCGATACCATTTAAATCATATCTATGATGTGACAAGAATTTCTTTTTAAATTCTGGCCTAGTATATGTAGTTGCTGTGTCAATGGGCTGTTCCATTATAACCTTGCACCAGTTGCCAAGAACTTACCGATAATCAGTTTTAAACTCTTCAGTTGTCCTGTCTTTGTGAACCAAGTAACAGAAATTATCTGCAATGTGCTTAACAAACAGACTGATACTGGATATGTCATTTTCGCTTACGTAATCATGTTCGACTTGTAAAAAGTTAAACTAATCCAACCAGTCGTCAGTTGTAATTATAGATACCGTAATGCTAGCAGCCATGCTAAGATCATATAGTCCTTTTCTGTTATTTATCTTTATATCGTTGTGGTAGTGGGACCCCTCAGTCCTATAGAGGTACATAAATCTTATAGACAAAGAGATATGTCGATGAGTCAATGGTGAGAACAATTCTAACAGCTTTTCTGCACACTCAGAACATGGAGAGTTGTTAATATAAATAATCCACTCGGTGCCATCTTCTAGTGATTGATATTCACTCAACATTTTCAAAAAACGTCTCCGCATATATCTCTCCAGGATGGTTGTCAAAGCACCATAATGTAGTCTGTCCCATTCTTCTCCTGACACATATAACCGTCGTTATCTTCCTCTTTGTATGCCCCTACATACGGCTACAAAATGACGGACATCCGAATAAACACTTCTTTTTTTTTGGTCTGCCATCAAATATGGCGGCCCCCTACACTTTACACTGTATTATTTAGTCAAATCTCACCCACACGAGACCATGACGTCATCAACTATACATGCAACGCCACGTGTACATTTTTTCCCCATTGAACTCTGAAAGTTTTGTTATTATTGTTATTATATTATTATTATATTATGTTTTTGTTTGGTTGGTAAAAAACTGAACATTATCAAATGTGTGGTGTCAAGAATACATGACTCATGTATGATTGACCTATCCATCACATGACCTGTTGTTTATCAATACGTCTGTCAAGCCACCGAATGTCTGTAGAAGTCAGTAGAACTGCATGCTGCGTGTCATATTACGTTGTGTGACTCAGTGACTGACTATCAGTAATGTAGCAGTTTTGAAAGGTAATGCATTTCTGGTCATGAATCCTCTATCCAACACAATCTGTTTATTATATTTTCTTTTTACCTGTAAATGGTGCTGTATTTTGTTATAATTTACATCCGTTGTGTTTGCTATTAGAAATAAACTACTGATTGATGCTTTAGTGTATGTATCTCTACTCATATTTACAGAACATGAATTTCACATACTGTACTGGTACTTCAAAACATTTCAAATGAGCAGCAGTACATTGCGTATGTTCTCTCTACGTGTTCTCTCTACGTATTCTCTCTAGGTGTTCTTTCACACATGTCTGCAAGGAAACCTAATTCTCTGATAAGCCGGCATCGTGTCACACATTGGCACCAACAAAATAACAAACTTGTGTGACATTACCTGGAAGTCGAGTCTTCCATTTCATACCTTTCAGGAATTATTCACATTCCGCCCAACTACCCACGCATGTCTTTTCTAGCTGTTTTACATATTTGTTTTTCTTGCTCATTCATTTCTTGAGGTAAAGGGAGCAAAGTGTAATAGTTTTGAATATTTGTCATTTCAAGGAAAACCTTATGGCCTTTTTTGTGTATGCACATTTTGAGGCTTGCCTTATGAGTTATGTAACTTGTAATCAAGGAATATTCCTTGTTTCATTTATATTGATACAGATAAATGTGCATTTAATCTGTTTAGACAGATCATGCTATTAGAAACACTGTCACTACAGCAACAGACGAATGGCCAAAGCTACATCAGATTATTACACAAATATGTTCTCAAATAGCTCTGATAGTCCACATCAGCTATGGAAATGCATAAATAAAATTCTACAAGGATGATATGCTGCATCCGTACATAATCATAAATAAATCAAGTCTTTGCATGACTTGTTCTCTAGTCATTTCAATGACAAAATCAGTCTTATCTGTTATGCTTTCATGGGCCATAGTTTAAGTACTGTAAACAAGGACTTCCACAAGAAAATTCTCTACTTGCATTGTTTGAGCCTGCTAGAGTTGATAGAGTGAGGAAAATAATAATGTCCTACCCAAATAAATCCGGTGATGTCAATCCATTCCCGACTACACTGCTAAAAGCATGTCTTTACATATTTCTCAAACCTGTAACAAATATTATGAATGCATCACTGTGATCTGGCTTTTTTTCTGTTGATTTAAAACAAAGCCCATGCCAGCCCAGTTCTTAAGAAGACTTCTCTGTCTAAATTATACCTAAACAGTCATAGACATATTTCCAACCACAGCCAAAATACTAGAACAAATTGTAGCAATCACCATACAAACAATTTCACTACACAGAAACTGCTCTCTTAAAGACAAAGTAAAATGAAATTTTAAATGTCTTTGAAACTTTGCATACATAAACTTAATACTGTTGTCAAGTAATGTGCCAAATATGAAGACTGTTCATTGCGAACTCATGTCACTGAGCCCACTCAAACATGGTCATTTGCGTGTCACAACCTGTCAGATGTATATTTTATATAATCTTATCTACCAGTTTGTTGCTGGATGTACACAGAAATTGTCTTAACTTTTTGAGTTATTGCCAATTAAACATCACAAATGCTCAACCTTGCATTATACCCACTGTCTCGTATACATTGCAGGATTAAGTATTCACAATGTTCAAACTGCAATAAATCAAAAACTAAAAACAAATCCAGCGACAGATTTGTAGATACGATTATTAACTTTACTGTGATATAAAAAAATATTAATTCCGATTGCAATTTTGAGCATTTGCAATTTTCAAATAGCAATAAATCAAAAATAAACAAAATTCCTGTTACACATTTGTAATTAAGATTATTATCTTTATGGTGATATAAAAAATATTAAATTCCGCGATTGCAATTTTAGGTACGACCTGAAACACCAAACCGCATAGATGCGACTTGCTAAATCCTAGTGGTGCTACCTGCAGTGATGTCACAAACACCACTAGGTATCGCAACAAACTGTGAAGAAAATTACAGAAAAATGCAACCAAAAGGGGCCTTCAAAAGGGTAACTAAGGGGGTTAAAAAATTAGTTGAAAAATCAGGACACTATTTTTTAGATTATATTTCATTGAGATTGGGAATAAAAAAGTTCATTTCGCTTAGTCTTTTAAAGTACACAATGATATAAACCTAAACATTGATAAAGGCAAAGTCACTTCAATTACCTTGCTTGAACATTAACAATAAACTGCAGTTATGTTGTAATTACATTTGTGTGATCTTCCCATTATAGGGAAACATTTCACAAAACTCCATTGACATAGGTTGATTAGTTCAATGTATATTAACCTGTATGTTAACCTATTTATAAGAAACCTTCACAAAATTCACGGGATGAGTTGCGCAAGCGTGCGAGGGTTGGAACGTTGAAAAGTGTCAGTCAGATGGTTAACACGTACAACAGGAGACACGGTGTAAAAATTACGGATTTCCATGTAGGTGATTATGTCACAGTTGCAATCCCAAAGGCTGAACGGACGACATGCGAGTTGAAGCGACTACCATGTCAGGTAACAGAGGTCTGTGGTATTGTCTCGTTGACATACCGCTTAGCATCAACCTATGACACCCTTAAGGGCAAGTATCGTAGTGGTGACCTACGATCATACACACAAACTTTCACTGTCAACACGGTTAGAATTGTTACGTTGCTTGAAGCTGCGAGGTGCCTCAACCCAACAACCGCGTTTTTGACCAGTAAATGTAACTGCACCGGTAAGTGCATCACCGGTAGATGTCCATGTAAGAAAAATGGCATCACATGTAGTACCCATTGTCTCGGGTGACGCAACTGCCAGAACAAGGATGCAGTAGTCGCTCCTTCAAGCAGCAAACAGTGTTTGCCACTAAGTGACATTGATTCAGTGGCAGACTGCTCAATGTGGTTGACTGATGCCCACATGACAGCAGCCTCTACACTACCGCTAAGCTCCCATCCCCAGATTGATGGTCTGCAAGACACAATTCTTCAACAGAACCGCTCATGGATGGTGGCAAGAACTGAATTCATTCAGTTCCTCCATGTCAACAATTATCATTGGGTGACAATATCGAGCATTGGTGAATGTGACGGCACAGTGAACATTTTTGACTCAATGCTGGGCAAGCCATCCTCCCAAACTATCCGCGACATATGTAGTTATGTGCACACGAGCAATGAGAAGGTCATTTTGAATGTGATGAATGTGGACAGGCAACCAGATGTGAACAGTTGTGGGCTGTACGCCATTGCTTTTGGGACTGCACTGGCAGAGAACCAAAATCCATGCCAGCTGGCATTCAAAGACCTACGGCTGCATTTCACTGAGTGTCTACATAATAGTGTGATGTCGTCCTTTCCAACCAGTGACTGCTATCGCAATCCAGCTGTGATGATGCATATTGAGGTGGAAGTGTACTGTGAGTGTCGTATGCCTGACGATCACAAACTGATGCTGCAGTGTGACAACTGCAGTCTGTGGTACCATGCCCAGTGCATGGGAGTCAGTGTGAAGCCTCGCATCACTGACACTTGGGTGTGCAATAAATGTAGGCAAACTAACAATGAATGAAGATATCAAATTTTAATTAACTGTCCTATCTTAAAAACATGAACTCAGTGGATGTGACTGGCATATACACCTCTTGTTGGGGCTTGAGGGGTACATTAAGTACCAGTATATGTCACAGTGGGCACTTGTTATTCAGATACTGAGCAATTTACCTTCACTTAAAATGTAGATATTGTACAGTTTACCTTGGCATTCGGTATATATACGATTTGACAACTGCGCGCAGGAAACAACGGATTATTCTCACTTTGCCACGGGGCAAAGTGGGAATAAATGCTCTAACTCGATACTACTCTGAAATATTGTTTCGTTTTTGTGCTTGTAAGCTTGCATTTACAAAGTATTATAGGCACTAACAGTTTGACGTACATGCATACAGATATTTCGGCGGTATATATACGATTTGACGACTGCGCGCAGGAAACAATGGGATTATTCTTACTTTGCCCCGGGGCAAAGTGGGAATAAATGCACTAACTCTATTTTAATTGATGTTGTACGATGTACAGTGGCGTGTGTGTGTAAATAATATTTAGACGCTTGTGTACTTGGCTTCTCTGCTCCTGCTTCGTTTTATTGAGCTGATTGTTGCATGTTGTCTGTTGTTTGATTTGGAGGCCATAGCAATTGGCTTAATACCCTTGTAGTGTTTAATCGAACAGACCGTTTGTTTGAATAACGTCATTGTACAATACAATGACGTTGAAACAATGCGTCTGACATTAGCAGCACCTAGCTGAAGTTGGCTTCTGTTTGATTTTGATGATGTGAAGGCCTACCTGGGTAATCCAGTTCTTACTAAGTCCTCCATGAATGGTTTGAATAGAAGTTAGGAACTGAGCAGATCTGGCGTGTCAGATTTGTGTTAGTATATTGTCTTACGTTACATTCTGAATAACAAGAACATATATAGATATATAGATATATAGACATATAGACATATAGACATATAGACAGACAGACAGACATATAGAATTGTGTAAATCATACATACAAACATAATCAAACAAGTGTAACAGACGGTGAAATGACATTCAGTTCTGGGCTGACAGTGGAGCCAACCAGTTCATTAATTTAAACTAGTATAAAATAAGTACTTATTTAGTGAACTGGTCAATCCCAGAATAAATGTGTAAACAACGTAATAGTTCCAGGTGTAGCGTGTAAATTAAGTTGTTATAATAGATCAGATATGTAAGATGTAACAACAGTAATACTAACTAATGTTCAATTAAGTAGCGTAGCACAACTATTTGTTGATACTCTTCTTCTCTAAGAATGTGTGTAGTGTAGTCACGGTTTGTGCAAACATTGAATATCACTCAATATTTGTTTTCAATGTGCTCTACATTGTAGGGACATTTGATGTAGTCACACAGGTGACAATACAGCCTACGGATGTATATATGTTTAATTAATACAATTGTCATCCTGATTTCTGACTACATCTTTTCAGACGTGTTGTGTATGTAGAATTTAACAGTGTAAATTTACAAGGGAAAACAATCCATCAGTGTTCTTATGTATATGTATACATTATGGAGGTCTTTATAAAAACAAACTACTACATAACTTGGTTGGGTCTTTGCGACCACGCGGTGGGAGCATTTCGACTAGGCAGTTGGTGCATTGCGACTGGTGCATTCAGGCAGAGGTGCATTCCGACCATTACCCTATTATTCCCATATTGCCCCGGGGCGAAGTGGGAATAAATTCTCTAACTCGACACCAGTTTAAAGTACTGCTTCGTTTCTGTGCATGTTAGCTTTCATTTACATAGTATCATACGCACTAACAGTCTGACGTACTTGTACGCAGATATTTCGGCGGTATATATACGATTTAACAACTATCCGATTCAAATTACGGCATTATTCCCATACTGCCCCATGGCGAAGTCGGAATCAACAGCGTTTCGCTTGCTGTTACCGATTCCGATACGACCGGGCTTTATGGGAATTCCCATAATGACCCGGGCGAAGTGGGAATCATTCCCACTTTAACAAGATTGCCATCCAGAAAATTACTCTGGATGGCAGGTGGACAAGGAAGCCTTTTGGCTTATCGAGAGTCCAATACTTTTTATCTACATGTATCCCGCCTTTTTAAGGTGTGTGTCGATTTTATTTTTAAACATATTCACGCTACTAGCACCAACACAATCAGGAGATAATCTGTTCCATTCATTTACAGTCCTTTGTGAGAATGAGAACTTTCTTATATATAATCTACACTGCTCCTTTACTAATGTAGCTTCATGTCCTCTGGTCCTTCTATTTTTCTTAACTGAGAAAAAAATGTTTCTATCAATATTTTCATAACCATTCAATATTTTAAACACTTCTATGTGATCTCCTCTCAATCTCCTGGTCTCTAATGTTGTTAAACCACATTCTTTTAGGCGTATTTCGTAACTAAGATCCCTCAGATTTGGTATCATTTTAGTCGCTCTCCTCTGTACTCTTTCTAGCATATCTATGTCCTTCTTGCGATATGGCCTCCATGCTTGTATACAATATTCTAAATGAGGCCTCACTATTGTTTTGTACAGCGGTATTATTAATTCTTTTTTCTTATGCGCTATATTTCGCCTAATTAATCCAAGGATTTGATTTCCCTTTGACGCTGCAATTCCGCACTGCTCTGAAACCTTCATATCAGCACTAATGGTTAACCCCAAGTCCTTTTCTTTTACAGTAGTACTTAGAACAGTACCCCCATTTTATATTTTACCTCTTCATTCCCATGACCTGTGTGGAGGCATTTACATTTCCCAAAATTGAACAGCATTTGCCACTTTTCAGACCATTTGATCAACCTATCAAGATCATCTTGTAAATGCTTTCTGTCTCCATCACTTTTAATCCTTCTAAACACTTTTGTATCATCCGCAAATTTTAACACCTTGCTTGTTATATCATCGTCCAAATCGTTGATATATATTAAGAATAATATAGGTCCTAGTACTGATCCCTGTGGTACCCCACTCAATACCGATTTCCAGTTTGAAGCCTCCCCATCAACTACTACACGTTGTCTTCTGTCATTCAGCCATTTTTCTATCCAGTTTATTATACCATTTCCTATGCCATGGGCCTTTAGCTTAAGGAGTAATCTTTGATGTGGTACTTTGTCGAAAGCTTTTTGAAAATCTAAATAGATGATATCTACTGGTGATCCCTCATCTACCCACCTAGTGATGTCTTCCAAAAAACATAACATATTTGTTAAGCATGACCTCGCTTTTAAAAACCCATGTTGAGATGGGTTTATCAAGTTATGTTTAACAAGAAAATCCACCATGTGATCTTTAATTAGTCTTTCTAATAATTTGCAAATCACTGATGTTAAACTCACTGGTCTATAGTTCTCTGACTTGTTTCTCGAACCTTTTTTAAATAACGGTATAATGTTTGCCTCTTTCCATTCTAAAGGAACCACTCCCTCTTCTAATGACAAATTGAAAACTGTTGCAAGCGGTACGCTAATTTGTTCTACAATTTCCAATAGTAGTTTGGGCGGAATCCCGTCCACTCCAGGTGATTTATTATCCTTCATAGCCCTTATTTTCTTAGCTACCATTTCCGAGGTTACAACTAACTGTCCTAAATAGTCTGAATCTGCCCCCTTGAACTTAGCCTCTGGTACTGGCAGTGAACTAATATCTTCCCTGGTAAACACTGAACTAAAATACTCATTCAGGTCTTCTGCCATTAAGAATCCCTCTGATATTGTATTTCCAGCACTATCTTCTAGAGGACCGACCTTATCCTGAACTTTCTGTTTGCTTCGAATATACGCATAAAAACTCTTACTGTCATGTTTTATATTACTAGCTAATTTTTTTTCATAGCTTCTCTTTGAATTTATAATTTCAGCTGTAGCTTGATTAAGTGCTTCTTTATAAATGTTGTAGTCTTCATCATTTCCAGTACATCTATATGACTTCCATATCATTTGTTTATACTTAATTTTTCTAATGGCTTCTTTCGATAAGTGTTTCTTTTTAGACCGTTTCCCTTGTTTTTTGAAAGGTACAAATTTATCGACTATGCACTTAATTTCACTATTTAAGATATTCCAGCATTCGGTTGCTGTCTTATTCTTCAGTGTGTTATTCCAGTCTATCTTTGCTAAATATTTCCTCATGTCCTTATACCTTCCTTTGTGGAAATTTCTCCTATACTGCTTTTTACTATTCCTTTCTGATTTTACTTTGATGGTAAAATGTATCTGGTTGTGATCACTACTCCCCAGTGGCTCACATATCTTGACATTGTCAACTAATTCTTTCTGTGAGGACAAAACTAAGTCTAACACATTCTCTCCCCTGGTTGGTTCTAGCACATGTTGAGAAAGGAAACTATCTTGTACTAAAACTAAAAACTTGTGGTCCTCACTCCCCATACTCTGTAGAGATTTCCATTGTATATGCCCATGGTTAAAGTCCCCCATAATAATACAGTTCCGTTTGCTTACTTCCCTTATAGCGTTTTGTATTTTTTCATTCTCTTCTATGCTTATGTTTGGACTTCGATAAACTAACCCAACTGTTAACGTTGAGTTTCCTGTAACTATGTTACACCAAACAGCTTCTTCGCAATCTGCTTCTCTTTCTAATTTTATTTCATAAGCCTGGATAGATTCTTTAATATATAAAATAACTCCACCTCCCTTTCTTCCTATTCTATCTTTCCTAAACATTACATATCCTGTTAGTCCCAATTCGGCATCTGATATATCAGTGGTGGCCCACGATTCGGTTATACCTATTATGTGAGGGTCAATATCTTCTACCATAATGTTTAGTTCACTTCTTTTGTTTACTATGCTCCTTGCATTTAAACAAATGCATTTATATCCTGATTCAGAACAGTTTTCCAGGCTGTTCTTTGCCGATTTATTTCTGCTGTCTTTATCTATGCCTCCAGTTTCAGGCTTCTCTGTGAATCCCCCCTGCGAATCTATTTTAAATAGATGCAGCCTGTCCCACTGTCAACAGATTGCAGCAAGTTCTCTGAGAAAACTGCTGCCCCCTTTCCACTTAGATGTAGCGCCAGTATAGACAACTAGTATATCAACGAACAGCAAAGAACATTTATTAACGCATCAAACAGTGCGCGTAAACATGCCGGAGAGCGAGACCAGTAACGTGACTCGGTGAGCCGCAATTCCACAGATCTACATATATGGATATGACGATAGACTGGCGCGACCACTTTCCTTTAAGTCCTCTTCTATTCTAAGCAAATTATAGTAAGTCAACTGACTATTCATTTTGTGATAAACAATTAAACACAATGTAAAGATGCAACAATTAACACACAAACTGCTTATGAAGTGACATAGTCTTGTAAGTACTTGGGCTTGACACGTCTGCGGACAGGTCGTGGAGTGTCGGCCGGTGTGTCGATTTCAGCTACGACTTCGTCAGTTGGAGTTGGTAGGACGGGTACCTCCAGCGGAGTAGCGATCGTCAGCGGAGTCTGAGGGGCCTCGTCGAACGAGACCACCGGGGCGTCTTCATCGGACTCGATATCACTGCCAGTGTCGTGATGGGGCGGTGGGGTTACGGTAGTTGGTCTGGAATTGGGGACTAAGTAGCACTCCGAGAGTTTCACCTTGTATGATGATGCACGAAGCTGGTGGCCGTTGAATTTTCGAATGAAACACCAGCGGTCTTCGACGGAGGTGACTAAATATCTGTCCCTCGCTGATGACTTGTTGCGATCGGATGTTATGTATACCAAGTCACCAACGTGGATTGTGTGTGTAGAAGCTTCTCTACCACGGGGGGCTTTCGCGAGTTCACTGTGAGGGTGGTTCCGTTCCCGCGACTGTTGTTGTTCCGTGATGAGAATGCGGTCAGCGATAGGTAGCTGCGCATTAGTGAACTGATCTCTCTGGAACCACATTTCTCGTGCCGAAAGACCTCGGCTGCGGATTCGCGAGTTGAGCCGCGAGGTAGCGACTGCTAACAGTAGTGGGGACACAGTGCCGCCGCCTGGCTCTTGTCGGAGTATTTCGTCCTCCACTTCCGCCACTGCCTTCTCTGCCACCGGATTTTTGTTGGCGTTTTTGATTCGACCGATTTCGATACTGATGCCCAATCGTTGTAGTGTTGGGTCATCTACGAGAGCGATGAATCCGGGTGCGGGATCCACCCGAACGACAGCTGATGGTCCGTCAATGGGGCGAAGTTCCATGCAAAGACGGGCGAGACTGTCACGCAAGGCGTCGTGACGTTCGTTCTCTATAACACACGTAGACGTGTAGCTAGTCACGGTTTCGCGTACGACGAAGATTAGTTGACGATTGCGTTTGATCACGTCGGCTGCAAACGAGATCCCAACGGCGTCGGGTGCGTCAGTTGAGGTCTGCTCAGTGAGCGTTGTAGGGACCTTTTTCAGCGATGCACACACATGGCACATGTCGGTTACGCGCTCGATTGTGCTGTCCAAATCTAGCGCGAAGAAACTGCGACGCACTACGACTTTTAGTTGATTTTTGGATGGATGACTCAACTTCAGATGTATCGCAGTGAGTAGACCTTCCAGTACCTGGCGAGGTACGACAATTAGTTCTCTGGATGGTGCGAATGGCACGTCTTGTCGGACCACAACAACGCCGTCGCGAGCCAGTGTTGAGGTAGTTAGGTATCGCTTAACGTCTTTGATGTTGGTTAGTTTCTTTGATGGGCGAGTGCCTTGTTTCAAGTGGGCACGGACGCGGCGCAAGTCTGGGCATTCTGCTTGTGTTGATAACCAGGCCGACCTACTCGTGAATGGAAGGCGAGCAGAGCCGGATACGATGTCTTCGACGCTGATGCTACCGACGACGGACTCTTCGATACGTGATATGAATGCGCATATCTGGCAACGCGGCTCCATGCATTCCGGCGCGTTTCGGCTGGCAAAGTCGGACGGCACATTCGCGGCTCCCGAGAGATGGCGCAGAGTGACTTGGTATCTCGAGACGCATTCTCTCCCCTGGTTGGTTCTAGCACATGTTGAGAAAGGAAACTATCTTGTACTAAAACTAAAAACTTGTGGTCCTCACTCCCCATACTCTGTAGAGATTTCCATTGTATATGCCCATGGTTAAAGTCCCCCATAATAATACAGTTCCGTTTGCTTACTTCCCTTATAGCGTTTTGTATTTTTTCATTCTCTTCTATGCTTATGTTTGGACTTCGATAAACTAACCCAACTGTTAACGTTGAGTTTCCTGTAACTATGTTACACCAAACAGCTTCTTCGCAATCTGCTTCTCTTTCTAATTTTATTTCATAAGCCTGGATAGATTCTTTAATATATAAAATAACTCCACCTCCCTTTCTTCCTATTCTATCTTTCCTAAACATTACATATCCTGTTAGTCCCAATTCGGCATCTGATATATCAGTGGTGGCCCACGATTCGGTTATACCTATTATGTGAGGGTCAATATCTTCTACCATAATGTTTAGTTCACTTCTTTTGTTTACTATGCTCCTTGCATTTAAACAAATGCATTTATATCCTGATTCAGAACAGTTTTCCAGGCTGTTCTTTGCCGATTTATTTCTGCTGTCTTTATCTATGCCTCCAGTTTCAGGCTTCTCTGTGAATCCCCCCTGCGAATCTAGTTTAAATAGATGCAGCCTGTCCCACTGTCAACAGATTGCAGCAAGTTCTCTGAGAAAACTGCTGCCCCCTTTCCACTTAGATGTAGCGCCAGTATAGACAACTAGTATATCAACGAACAGCAAAGAACATTTATTAACGCATCAAACAGTGCGCGTAAACATGCCGGAGAGCGAGACCAGTAACATGACTCGGTGAGCCGCAATTCCACAGATCTACATATATGGATATGACGATAGACTGGCGTAGGCCATCTCTCATGTACATATCTTCCCTCCCAACAAAGTATCCCCATAAATCTACGAATCCCACCCCCTCTTCTTTACACATCTGCTCAACTAGTGCGTTGATCGCCATCCTCTTGCAGTTTCTATATGTCGGCCCCCTTCCTCCCATTACTGGCAAAATTCCTGAGAGGATAATCTGTTCTACTCTTGTCTTCTTTAACTTCTTCACTAACTGTCTGTACTTCTGAACTATCCCAGTTGTTCCCTCCCTCTCTGCGTTATTTGTCCCTACATGTACTAGTATAGACCCTCCCTTGCCATGCCCCAGTACCTTCTCTACCCTTTCAGTTACATGTTCTATCCTAGCCCCCGGTAGACAAACAACGACGTCCTCCCCCTCGCTTAGAGTCTTATCTGTCTTTCTCATAATCGAATCGCCCATAAACACCCTCTCTTTCCTCATTGCCCCCTCAATCACTGCCTCAGTGTAGCTCTTTCTACGGTTTGCATCTGTCTGGTTGTAATCTTGTTCCCCTGTCTTCTGCTCTCCCGTCACAATCTCGTCCGTTCCATTCTTTCCTGACGCTGTTTCTCTTGTCACCTTTCTTCCTGTCATCGTCCCTCCCGACTTCTCTTCTGTCACATGTACTCTCACTTCCTTTCTTCCCGTCATCTTTCCTCCCATTGCATTTCCTTCTCTCCTCTCCCGTCTCTTTTTCCCTCCTACCTCTTTCTCTACGGTCACTTTCTCTCCTGCCACCTTCACACCTGTCACATTTCCTGCCGTCGATCCTCCACTTTCTTCCCCTCCTCTCAGTCTCCTTTCCTCGGTCTTGTTGCCACTACTCTGCTCCTTCAGTTTCACAGTATTCCCAATTTTATCCCTGTCGTCTCTCTCCATTCCATCTGTCTCCTTGCTGATTCTCATCTCCATCCCCTTCACAATATCTACCAACCTAGCTACCTCTTTCTCCAGACATTTCACCTTCCAACACCCCACGCACTGAAAGGTGAATCCCACTTTGCCCCGATTCCCAAAACGCCCCCAACAATGTCATTAAACTTGCTCTTTAAATAAGTGCCAATTTGTTTAGCTATCACTGTAAGTTAACCAGATGATAATTATGCGATTGGTATGTTATGTTATTGACTGAAACAACTTTTCTGCACATGACCGATACAAAGGTTTCCCTTCAGTCTCAGATGGTGGTATTTTTTCCAGCCAGAAACTCTAAGTTAATACGAAGTTAATATCCTCCCTATTTGTAGTTCGAGCAAAACCCAACATCCGGGTCCCTAAGCCTCCGGCTGACATTAATTTTTATGGGCGAGCGCAACAGTCGTAAATGTAAACACTGGTTGTGGGTATGGCTTGTCATCCCAAATCAAGAAAAGTTAAACAAAAGTACATCGAGTCATTGTCGGGGGATGTAAGAACACGGTATTTGCACAAGATAGCACTTGTAGGTAAGGAGGAAGAGATACGTACACAATTGCGAAGAAAGACTGGTAGCATGACTTGTACTTGTTACCAGTTCTGACCATAATCATTTTATGTGTGCCAGGATATCCATAATAAAAGGCACTGTTATCAGTGAGTCATAGCCATAACATGCATATGTTGCTCTCACAATGGGCAGTGCCATTAATTTCTTAACCCGGGGGGGGGCAGGTTAAACTTGCCAGTATGCTTGATGGAGGTGTAAAGTGATTGGCCCAATGCTTTCTACTCAGCAGCCACCTGTTGTAGCATCTTCACATAGATATATACTGTTACATGTGAAAGAAGTACAAATTCATTACCAACATTTTTTAGACATTGAATAGTTCTTTCTAGTTCTTCTAGTTCTAATTGTTACCAGCACTCTGCAACGTTGTATTAACTGACTAGTCTGTATATATTGTGGTTATATGAGGTCTCATTCAACTAGTCAACCTTTTTCAGAACATTATTGCCAAGCCGACTTTTCTATGCTGAGGGTGGTCACTGCCAGGGTGCTTGTCGTCCTCACTGGTTCTTTTACGTCCCCAATTGAGAATAGTAACTTTAATAGTGCTAGTAGCACTAACATCTTAGTTTGCACCATGTTTAAGGGTGGCAGACCAGCTAAGGCTGTGTGGGAACAGTTTGTTAAAGTAGAAAGTAATGGAAAAACAGTTGCTAAATGCAAGCTCTGTTGTCACCAGATGTCATCCAAGTGTTTCCAGTCATTGCTTCATCGCTTATGCAATTAGGAAAATCATAAATTTATGCATATGGCATGTATTAGATTCTGACAGTTTCTGATGTCAGAAATCTGTCAGAAACCAGTCTATCTGTCAGAAACCAGTCTATGACAGTTTCTGACATTGTCTCGTTAGAAATACCTTCCTGACTGTCAGAAACATAACCCTGATTTAGATGAGCCGCATTCACGTAGGAAGTCGTAGGGCATTTACAGAGACATGTAGATCTGACTACCAAGGCCACCGCCTACGGTCAGGAACAACCTAAATAAACCTAAGTAAGTCATCCTTCAGGATGTTGTGCCAGGTACATACTAAAACACCCCATCTTTCCTTATCTTATCTCAAATACTGTGGTAAAGTGAACTTTTAAACCCAAAAGGCAAAACTGGGCAATAATATCGGCTTTGGCCAGAGTTAAGTTCCTATTTAAAATGTTATGTTAATTATTAAATAAAAACTCTGACATGTTAGGCTTTTAAGACAGTTGGTGCTCGTCCAGTTATGCGTTGTATTTGTGAAGCAGGTTCAATTCCTGCTGATGTTTTCATACTCAAAACATTAACTGGTTGTTTCACATACTAGCTAGGCCTATCTCCTACCCGAGTTACTACCCAAACGGGTAGTAAATAACAAAGTACTCATTTTGTTTGCATGGAATAATGACAGAAATTGTGTTACAGTTTTGACAATTTCAGAAACTGTATTTTGCTACATACTCTATAATAATGCAATTACAAATTCCCAACTTCTGTGAAGATTAAGAACCTATTCTATTGGCTTCAAAATATTAAATTTTGCATATATCCAAATGTTTGGATATGCAAAATGAATAGTTTGAATTGAATAAGAACTACCCTGAAGATTGTTCAGTATTCTATTCTATTGGCATAGTTTATGACATTATAGCAACACATATTTTGATTTAATTTCACTTTGTATGGTTTTAATTGCAGTTTCATGGAACAGGTGCTTGCAAGAGCACTGCCATTGCTGTTTTAAATGGGATTTAATTTTTAACATAACAATTTTGTGTTAGCTGAGGTGGAGCCAACAGTTGTGCGATGCAGTACTTTTGTATGTGGCAATGAATAATCTGGTGGCTATATGGAACGACATCGGTCATCTCCATCGTACGTTAGATCAACATCACCGACTGATTCAAAAAGCCCAGGAGACGTGCCATAGAGTGCCCTTTGTATCACGTGTACACATTAATATGATACCTATGGTTGTAGTCAGTAATTTTACCAACACCGAATGTACAAGTTTGTTAATTTGTCTGTGTCACACTGTACAATAACTAGGAAGGCATCATATCAGTCCACATTTCCAGCAGTAGTTAGCTAATTATCCATTACAGACATGTTTATTTGTCTGTGGTGTTTCAGTAATTGTAGATGCCACAATAGCATGTTTATACCGGAAAGGTTTCTATGGCCTTGCTAGTCTTAATTCACAACTTCCAACAGATGATATAGAGGCTGTGCGTGTGACGTCACCATTTTTGCGGTCTGCCATCTTGGAGTACAAGCGCTGGAGTACAGACCGCCCCGCGCGCACCCGCATTGTGAATGTTCACTGATGCAGTAAATCTTTTCTTTTCATCGTTACACCGTTATTCGCGAAGGATGGTAAACTTTTGTGGAATATTTGCTTGCGGCAAACGAGCTGACAGAGACAGTCATTTGTCGTACTTCAGACTGCCCACAATTCGCCATACGCAGGGGGAACAAACTCGACAACTTTCGGAGGAACGACAGCGTGTCTGGCTTTCCAACATAGGCCGGTCAGACATTAAGCCGTCCAACTACCCATACACTCGTGTATGCTCGTTGCACTTTGTGACTGGTAAGTAAGATTAATGTTAAGGCCGTGTAAATTATTAAATGTTACATACATAAAATGAAGTCAGGTTTATGTAACTAACAGCCTGTCTATCTAACAATAACAGCCTGTGACTGTGTCGGCCATGGCCATGGCTTTGCCTATCACCTATGGCTATGCTATTGGCTGTGTTGTGCCATAAATTCCATAGCAACCATAGCCTATGTAATTGATTGACTAGCAAATTAATAAACATAGAATTATACACTTCTTTATTAATACAATATAATAAAAAATATAACATTGACTGAGTAACACTAACATTTTATACAGTAAAATACCTGCTGACAGTTTTATGGATGTATTAGTCACAATTTGTATTGTGTATCAATGCTACAGTGGGTATTAAGCCATAAGACAATTTCAATACACATTACATATTTATTAAATATTCTCAGTGCATGTTTTAATGTTTTTTATATATTGTTTTGTAGGCAAGCCTGCCAATTTGTATGACAAAACAAATTGTGACTGGGCACCCACCATAAACCTTGGCCACGACAAGCTCAATCCGTCAGATGGAGCAACCAGTTTGTCACGATATGAGCGCAAAGTTGATCGTGCTGCTAACAGAGCTCGCCTAGACATGGCCAGCACACTACTGTCCATGCAGACCTCCTTAGTGGAAGACCGGGCACATGATGTAGTACCACCAGCAGCGGACGATGATACAAAAGAGTGTCAGACTGATATGAGTGGGGATGTGGTGCGTGGAATGGAGGAAGAGATGAGGAGGCTGACGCTAGAGAACAGCAGCTTAAAGCTGGAGTTGGCATCTGCAAAGTTGACTGAGTGCAGCTTAGCCGGCAATGACAACAAAGTGAATTTTCTTTCCGGCCTTCCAACTCACTACATCCTCATGCAGCTGTACAACTTTGTGTCACCGCGTCTACACGAAACACACAGATCATCCCTGACCAAGTTTCAGCAGTTATTGATGACATTGATGAAGCTCCGCCTGAATGTGTCGAATGAACTGTTGGGTTTTCTGTTCAACGTCAGACAGTCGACCGTCTCAAGAATTTTCTTGAACACACTTGATGTTCTGTACGTCATGATGCAGCCACTAATTATATGGCCAGGACGAGATGAGTTGAGGAAGACGATGCCGATGGAGTTCCGGCGTTATCTCGAGTCAAAAGTTGTGGTAATCATTGACTGTTTCGAGGTGTATATCGAAACACCATCAAACCTGGAAGCAAGGTCACTGACTTGGTCTTCCTACAAGCATCACAATACGGTGAAGTTTCTCATAGGAATTACGCCACAAGGGACCATTTCCTTCTTGTCGAGAGCTTGGGCTGGCCGAGTCAGTGACAAGTACCTCACCGAACACTGTGGTTTCCTCGACCACCTCCTCCCAGGTGACGTTGTGATGGCTGACAGAGGGTTTGATGTGAATGACAGTGTGGGACTGATGATGGCAACCATCAAAATGCCTGCCTTCACAAAGGGGAAGAGCCAGATGCCAGCAGTCGAGCTTGAACGATCACGAAAACTCGCTCATCTGCGAATCCATGTTGAGCGTGTTATTGGCCTGCTTCGTCAGAAGTACACCTTTCTGGGAGAAACAGTGCCAATTGACTTTCTCTTCGTCAATGATGGAAAAGGAATCACCACGATTGACAAAATAGCCACTGTCTGCTGTGCACTTACAAACTTGAATGGGCCCATCGTTCCATTTGACTAGTGAGATTGCACAATGGTAGGAGATGGCATGTGTGGAATGATATCCAAGAAAAAAGAGAAAAACAAAAAAATAGCATGTCTGACATGTCTGCGGTTTTTCATTTCACGTGAAAACCCTAGCTGCACTGATGAGTCCTGGGGGGACGAAAAATGTCTGTTTAATATTAGTTGCTGTGTAGCACCAGGTAGCTATAATTTTGTGTAAAGACTAAAGCTTCTGGTAAGAATAACATTTACAAATTTTATTATAATTAACTTTTAAATGGAAAACAATAAATGTTTGAAATTACATGTGTAAATAAACATGCTCTAAAAATAAATACACATTTACATTATTTTTGGTTGATATTTTATATATCTGGATTTTAGGTTGAACCTGATTATATCAATATAGACACCAAAAGGAATAATTATTTTTGTGATGAAATTGGTATGCTGTAATTGGTGTCACTGTGATTGATATGAATATATATATTGTAATTGCACCTGTCTGTTAGTAACATGTTTCGTCCCCCCAGGACTCATCAGTGCAGCTAGGATTTTCATGTGAAATGAAAAACTGCAGACATGCTATTTTTTTTTCTTGGGCGATTCAGCGTTTCTCCATTCTCTGTTTGCGTTTGTTCTTTCGGCATTCAGGGCAAAACCACTTTCCCTTTGGTTCCGACAGCACACCCACACACATGTAGTGAAACCATTCATACTGACAGCTGTCACTGTCACAGGCCACCATCTCGCCACACTCCTCCTTCCGGCAGTAACACCACACTGCTTGTGCAGCCTCACCAGTGTTCACAGTGCCCGAGTTCACAGCACAGCCAACCAGGGGTGGACGTGTGTGGCATTTTCCCAGCAGTTCAGGTAGCACACCTACTCGGAAGAAGTGTCGGGCTTTTGGTACCATCTCTTCCCAGAGAATGTTATCCTTGTAGATGCGCTCGCAGTGACAGGACCTCTGTGTCCACACAACAAAGTCTCCATAGTTGTGCCCACACACAAACAGCTGACACTGTACCTGGTAGTAGTAGGCATGTCCTTTTTGTAAGTGTAGGGTGCCATCTGCATTCTTTGCCAAACATGTGGCGCCTTCCTTTACCTCACTCAGGACCTCGTCACGCACGAGGTAGGGGCATTTCACCTCGAGACTGCCTTCCCCACAGCAGTCTCATCGGACGACTCCATCGGGAGAAGCCCCAATCTCTGGATATCGGTTGTGGATGACTAATCCAGAGTCCCGCATGGAGAAGTTGGCATGCCCGGTCATCGTCTTGCGATAAGCAGCCTTCGCAACTTTCTCATGCTTGATGCCCCATCGTATGGCTGGTGTGGTCAGGTGTCGATCCGGGTAGCAGATGTCCTTGATCGTACTTGGTGCTGGTTGAGAGGGGTCGGTGTGGCACACTTTGTGAAACCTTGATGCAGTCACCCTGTCAGCCCTGAACTTTAGCCACAGTCGTGAGTTGGCCTGAGCCCTTGTCGCCATCTCCACTGCCTCCGCCTGTTGAAGTGTGACAGCCAACGTGACAGACGAACACTTCTCCAGGACGACATGGAACGGCTGTTTGTACAGCTCATCCTGGAACATGTCCGAAAGCACTGCTGGAAAATTTACCTGGGCCTGTTTGGGAACAAACCCATCACTGTACGGAGGCAGAAGGGACAACACAACAGGCTTTGTGTCACCCAGGCTAAGTCCACGGAAAAAGCTGTCAAGCTCAGCATGACTTGGTGCGGCGATGTTCTTTGGTTGACGAACCCGAGACGAGACTGGCGACCCACTGGCAATGGCTTCGTCTAGTTGCTTTTTTTTGGTCAAGGCTGACGTGAAATCGATTTCACCAACCTCTCTGTAACGAACCTCTCGGTGAGTTGCTGGCAGCAGCCAATAAGCTGGCTCTTGCGTCACAGTCTTGCTGTCACGGATCTTCACGGTAGTATCCACCGCAAAGAGAAGTGTGGCGATGTGAGTGCAGGCCTCACCCAACCCAGCCATGCAGTCACAATGGGCGGTGCAGACAGTCCCAGTTTTATCTGCGATGATCCATGGCTGCAATGGCTTTTCGCGAAGTCTCTGCGAATGAAGTACCTGTCAAACAGTGTAAAATTTTACTACGGTGCAAACTAAATTTAGAATTGTTGACAATGTTATACATGCAAAAATTAGGGCCTTAAAATACATAAATATATAGCTGTAAGGCGTTAAGTCATGGTTGTACCTACTTATCTTCTGCATAACAAAGTTGATGCATAAAGTAATTAATAATAAAAACAGTACTTAATACAAAATATATCCAGCCTTTTATGCTTATAAATATGGGGACCTACTATTTATAGTTACACAATAGCCATAGGCATAGCCCCATAGGAAAAAGGGCATAGCCATAGGTATAATTGCATGCACATATTTTATTGCAATTAATTTTATAGTCATTCTCATTAAGCTATTGTAATATTATTAATAGGGGGACTCCCTACTTATCAAAACTAAATGTCTAAATTTACTGAAATCAAAGCTTACTTTCGCTCGTACAATGTGGTAGCCATTTTTCACAAAAAACCGCCACATCGCTTATCCATCCTGACGTCAGCTGGTTGTACGCCTCTAGGCTCTTCCACGCCTTCATGTCTTCCATGGTGTAGAAAGATTTGTTAAAAATCAAGTAGTTCACTATGTCTGGGTATGATACAGCTGGGAAGCATGCTTCCTTCTTAGACCATGCCGAATTCGGCAAAGAATATGGATCAACGCTATCAACGATTCGTAACTTATCTAAATACCTCTGCTTTGTCAACACATCTAATGTGTCAACATACGGAACTTTAACTGTCTTTGAAGCCATACTGCGCGGTGCAACGACAAAGAAAACAATTTAGCGGCTCAGTGAACACACACAATGCGGGCGGTTGCGAACGGTTCGCTTGTACTCCAATATGGCCGCTGGGGCTTGTGTGCACGCATAGTGCTGACGTCTTTAGACACCCTCTATTGCTTATCTATGAAACATATCATTTTATTCAAATTACGTGAGACAGGTGATCATGCAGTGGATTATTACAGCAGAGCTGCCTACCATTCCGGATTGTCCGGAATAATTCCGGAAATACACCTAAAATTACGGTATTACGGCGAGGGATGAAAATATTACGGATTCTTTCGTTGTTACAATGCTATCAATCATTTCTGTACTCCTCAAATTTAGCTTCACTTTATTCAACAGGTGGCAGCATATATACGCTGCTTGTTGTGACATGGTTTTTCATTTGCTGCTTCTGGTCGTAACCTGACTAATAGGAAACAGCGTTACGACAAATTCGCATTTCCGCGCTCATGGCGCTCAAACAAAATGAAGTCACAACTCACGCGGCACGAAATGATGCCAGCCAAGAAGAAACGTGTACTGCAAACATTTATAACGGCATGCACGCAGACATGGCCCGTATTGTCAAGTTTAAAGAAGGGGGTGGGCTTTACATACTGCCGGATACGCGACATTTATTTTCCTATCTCGCATGGTCACTGTCACTGGTGGCCGGGATAATTGCAGGTACTGACTACGTCGTTAGACTAGGACTAGTGACAGAGTAGTGGGTGTTGTACTTGTAGTGTTAGGCCAACTGACTGTACTAAGACTAAGTTAGTGTATTCATTGAGTTTAGTCTATCATTTACAGCCTATAATACAGGGATAGGCTTATATACTAGAGTTGAGTAGACTAGAGTATAGACGATGTTGATGACTAGCGTAACGTAATGGTTTTGCCCCCCTCCCCAGCTTGACATCGTCTTTGATCTAGTCAAGCTACTATACACTGTATAGTCTAAAGCCTGGCCCTAGATATACCGGCTACTAATATTAATCCTAATGACACCACAAATAGACAATGACGTGACGCATTGTTATAATTTGTCATGTTTTGTAGTCAGCATGCTGTTTTTGAAATTTACATAAAATCAGAATTACAATGTGCATAGACTCATTTACATTACAGTTACGCTTCTTCACGTTTGATTTCCATCAATGCTGGTTATGAATATCTAACTTACCTTGTTAACTGAACGCTTCAAAACACCTCATAGTTTATTAGAGACAATTATGTTTTGGGTGCAACTATCGTCATAGTCACAGTATTAAAGTATTACTGACAGTGGTGTTCTTTTCGTGACAATATCTGACACGGTTCTGAATTATTACTGACAGCAAGCCTATATTCCTGAAAATCAGTGTAAATGGGAAGATGGATTACTGACAGGAAATTTTTGGGGTAGGCAGGTCTGTTACAGGCACATTCAATGTTAATATGCTATTACAGAAAAAAATACTCTTCCAAGCAGTAACCATCACAGTGTAAATACTGGTTCCAATAAGAATAGCAATAAACAAAAGTCTATGCCTATGCAAGCTACTAACATTAGCAATCTTACTCCGAGTAAAACCGCTGCCAGTTATATTCATAACAGAAGGCAACAAATTACAACCATACATTCTCCCTTTAAAAATTATGAGGAGTATTGAAACATCACTCTTTCTTGATAATGCAAACATAGCCACTCATATAATTAATAAGCCTGTGGTTTTTGGTGCCGGAACAAGATAGGTGAAATCCACTCTTGCTAACAATTAATATAACAGAAAATCAGTTCAGGTTGATTGTGCAAGGTGAAAATGCGCATCATTTAAACAAATGTGTAGCATTACAAGTTCGAACACTCATTGATAGAACTCTCCCCAGACATGCACATGACACAGTGATAAATTGTATCACGAAATGCATAGATCTGGTTCAGGCTGGAAAGGTCAGCCTCATTCCAAATTAGAAACAACATGGGTGGGCATTTGTTGCATCAAAAGACGAGAAACCACTTGCCAATGAACATTCATATTCATAAAATGCAGCTAGTGAAAATGTACTTACACAGTTGAACACACAGGCTGCTAAGGTATTCCATGATGTCGTTGCCCAGTACCTTCCTGTTCCGGCACCAGATGATGGCATTTACATTGTAATATATTCCTTACGATATGCACTTGCTTAGATTTCATTCACACACGACAGCCTTATTTCTGTAAACATTAAAATTGTTAGAGTTGTATTTCGCTACTGTACCCAAAATTCCTCCTGGTCTATTTACACCCTTCCCCATTAGGAGTAACATAACAGGTGGAGATAATGTTTTCAGGGGTGGACAGTCCTTACTGCAAAGGTCTCACAAGGCAACTAAATCAGAACTACAGCAGGCTGAAAAGGGACACTTACTTAAACTGCTTCATGATCCTAATAAAACTGCAGCATATACTCTCCTTCCTGGTCATTCATCAAAAAGTCTTCCTCTTAAGTCAGGTTTCAAATGGAACACACAGTTCTAAGAAAAAGTGGTTATAAGTTTAAATTTCCTGTGTTTAATGTGTGTGACCCCTACCAGCCTTAGTTAAAATGTCCACACAATGCTACAGAAACATGGGGTAGGAGAAAAAGATCTATACGAAAAATATATGGATTGACAATAAGTGAGTTAGCTTCAGAAAATGCTAAAATATCGGCCTTCAAACTTAACAAGTTGGCAATAGTTCGGGCACACACAAAATTAATTACATGAATACATCATGTGGCGATGGTGGTTGTGAGAATATAGTGAGGCCAGTAATTGATTATGTTACATCATGTGGCGATGGTGGTTGTGAGAATATAGTGAGGCCAGTAATTGATTATGTTACATCATGTGGCGATGGTGGTTGTGAGAATATAGTGAGGCCAGTAATTGATTATGTTACATCATGTGGCGATGGAGGTTGTGAGAATATAGTGAGGCCAGTAATTGATTATGTTACATCATGTGGCGATGGTGGTTGTGAGAATATAGTGAGGCCAGTAATTGATTATGTTACATCATGTGGCGATGGAGGTTGTGAGAATATAGTGAGGCCAGTAATTGATTATGTTACATCATGTGGCGATGGTGGTTGTGAGAATATAGTGAGGCCAGTAATTGATTATGTTACATCATGTGGCGATGGTGGTTGTGAGAATGTAGTGAGGCCAGTAATTAATTATGTTACATCATGTGGCGATGGAGGTTGTGAGAATATAGTGAGGCCAGTAATTGATTATGTTACATCATGTGGCGATGGAGGTTGTGAGAATATAGTGAGGCCAGTAATTGATTATGTTACATCATGTGGCGATGGAGGTTGTGAGAATATAGTGAGGCCAGTAATTGATTATGTTACATCATGTGGCAATGGAGGTTGTGAGAATATAGTGAGGCCAGTAATTTATTATGTTACATCATGTTGCGATGGTGGTTGTGAGAATATAGTGAGGCCAGTAATTGATTATGTTACATCATGTGGCGATGGTGGTTGTGAGAATATAGTGAGGCCAGTAATTGATTATGTTACATCATGTGGCGATGGAGGTTGTGAGAATATAGTGAGGCCAGTAATTGATTATGTTACATCATGTGGCGATGGAGGTTGTGAGAATATAGTGAGGCCAGTAATTTATTATGTTACATCATGTGGCGATGGAGGTTGTGAGAATATAGTGAGGCCAGTAATTGATTATGTTACATCATGTGGCGATGGAGGTTGTGAGAATATAGTGAGGCCAGTAATTGATTATGTTACACCCAGAATTGGCTCTGTTAGTCAACAGAAGAGTCGTTTGAGTAAATGACATTGCATGTTCTTTTAACACAAAAGTCTGCTGCTGCTTTGTATTCTGTTTCAGATGTACCACCACCAAGTAGTTCCAAGCATTCTGGTGGCCCAGCTTTGACAGCAACACAAACTTCCTAAACAATTTGGCATTTAGTTAATAAATGGGTTATCGCAGTATTTTCCTATAGCATGTGTTGACACATGCAATAGGAAAATAATTTCTTGTTGTGGATTGGAACATCTCTACTTGTAATTACCTTATCTAGGTTGTCAGCATAGTGTGTGTGATCATGCCTAATGTATTTGTAGTTTTTCAGATGTTGCAGAGCAGAGACGACGGAGAGAGGCTGATGCCGCCTACTTCCACATCAAGAAAACAAATGGCTCTTTTCAGAGCCTTAACATTTTTACTGGTTTATGCTGTTTAACATGCTGGCACAGGTTTTATTGATGCGTCAGGTGGTAGGTTATGGACAGTTATGCTTGTCGAATCTACATTCTGCTTCCACTACTGGTGATTTATACGAAATGGCAAGCATATTTCATTCATGTCTGCCAGTATATAGCCTCTCATAAAACAAGACTCTCGTTGTAACCTCCACAAAATAACCAGTGGATATAGTGGTCACTGTAGGGCACCAGGTTAATTAAAGGAGGGATCTCGGAGCAGTTATGGGCAAATAGCTACCACAGAGTGTTAAATTAATCTGAATAGTCACTTATAATTTGTTGCCGAATACATACAACTACGACTAGCGTGAAAAACTATTATATGTCAGTCATTAAAAAATAAATCACATACTATGTCCTAGAAACTGAATGATACCCAGAAATATTTTGTTCATTAAAAAAAAAATTACGCAAATACATATATATTATTTTCATTGGATAGAATAATTATATTACCTATACAAGTGTCATGTTGTAGTAGTTTTTCCATATGTCATTGATGATATGTATTTGAAAAATAAAATAATGTTGGCTTTATTCCACATCATAAATACATGTGTCTGTTGTCTATCCTGTGCCTAAGAAAACACCCTATGTCTGCAGTACGATCAGTTCTTTTAATTAAAAATGTTGAATGTTATATACTCTATATTTCACCTCTGGTACACCTGTTTTTTTCGAAATTTATCCCAATATCTTGAGGTTTTGCAGTTCGGCCTGGAAATATTTCCCAGAAAAATTGGCTACCTAAGTCAAATGCATGTAGGATCAGTTTACTTTTACAGAAATATTCAATAGTTTGAATACACACTAAAAGCTGCAAACAATTGTGACCAAGATGAGATGCTTCTCGTTGACGGAGTTTCCATCGTGAAATCATCCGGTATAGATTAAACTTTCAAATGTTGGTCATTACATGGCATAGTAGCGCAGCGGTAAGACCTGTCGACTGAGAGACCGCGGGTTCGAATCTTGTGCGGCGGTGTCGAACCTTGGGCAAGTTCGTTTACTCTACATTGCTTCAGTTCACTCAGCTGTATGAATGAGTACCTGGCTATAGATAGTGGTGGATATTTGTGTATGAATAGTCTTGGCGCATTAATTGCAGCGTGGCTGAATGGTGTTCGATTGAACAGGTCTGCCAGGGAGTAAAGTGTAAAGCGCTTTGAGCAGTCCATAGTGCGCTATATAAGAACTTACCTCTACTTTTTTGTCTTTTTTATAGACGTTACTTAAATGTATGTATTTTGATGTTTTGACAGTGAGAAAACCATAGCCAAAATATAGAATGAAAACTTGTTTTTCTCCAAACCATTTTGTTTTTTCAAGATTCTAATTGCTGTATCTCTGGAAATATTGTGAACATAGGAAACATTGGGGTATTGTTTTTTCTTCTGAATGTGCTATATGAATGTGCAATAAAAACAACATATTTGTTTTCGCGAACGTCTCGTTTTTGCATGGTGGGTCATAATTTATGTCAACCATTTTCAAAACATGTTCACTACATAAAAAAACATTACTTGGTCTATAATCTGTTTCATGTTTTAAAACAGCAAAACTGAATATGAGTACAATGTCAACATGATGTTGATGCTGGCACAAAATAATCACAGTGATAGAATAGTCAGCAATGACTGTGGTCACTACACAGAAGGAAGGAAGGAAAATAAGCAAATAAGTTTAATGAAAAACCGTCCCAACAGAAAATGATTACATGCACACAACTGATTAAGCAATATGTTTATAATACAAACGAATTATATTAATTGGCGTTGGTTTAATCTCGATCGGAACATTAAGGCGAAAAAAGAAACCCTAGGCTTTATCTACTAACCCTAATATTTGTAAACTGCGTCAATTAGACCCACCAACCATTGCAACGAGGTCCCCCGCGACATAAAGACCACTTCCGTCACAAGCAAGTGACAAATGGGCAGGCGCCGCAGCGTAAATTTGACACGTGATGCGGGGGATTCGTAACGCAATTGGACATTATTTCGAGGGGGGATAACAGCATTGAGAATATAGGTGGGCATTTTTCTAACAATATTTCTAACAAATTTGGTGGGGAAATTATATTCAATGTTTATACAACACATTTAGCTAGTCATTTTAGTTGACGAGAAGGGAGTACGCAGACTTTTGTAATCCTCCGACTTATTATTAAATATCTGTCAATATTATGGCCTTTAAAAAATTATGTTTTACTTATTGACATGACTGCCGCTTGGGTAATTTATTACTATAATTGGCATTCATTGGCACTTCGTCTTGTGGATGAAAACTTTCTAATATAATAATTATAATCTCGAGTGCGGTTTTTATTTTGTAAGGGTGCCCTCTTAATTGTTAAAGTATTCTCCATCAGTCCATGATGAAGAAGTTCGCTGGAGGTATATTTTCTATGTAAATCACTAACAATTATGAACACCTAATATAGTAGGTGGTGCGTAGCCAGGTCAGCTCTACGTTACTACCGTCGTTAGTTTTGAATGTTTTAATATTTAATACATTAAATACTATCGACCTGCTATGCTAATCCGTATGACTAATTTTAGGTATCGCCCTGGTCGCTCTATGCTGTACATTCTCAATTACGTTGACATTAACTCGTCGTCTGCATGTTGTATATTATTGTGGCCGTAGTGCATGCACATAATTTTGTATATAATAAATTACAGTTGCCATTCTCCGTCCATCCATCCATCCATCCATCCATCCATCCATCCATCCATGTATTGTATTAAGATCCTGTAATGTCACTGCATCCTCGACTGATGCAACTAACTTGTATCACCCGCAAATTTACAAATCAATTATTATTACAAATACCATCGTGTATGTCGTTTATATTTAAATAGTAAATAAAAATTGGTGGCGTTGCATAACTGCTCCCAAGACTGAACTGTGTAATGACCCCAATCTTTACAACTGCCCATGATTTGTCACGTGATGGTAGCGCCTGACAGGCAGCAAGCCAAATGATGCTCGTGATATTAACATGTTTTCTGCCTGTTTACGAAGAATTGAACAATCATAACTTCACTATTTATTCGTGATGCTGCAGTGACTGTCTCGCTGAACTTTTTATACAACAAGGTAGCGTACTTTGTCTACAATCTTGAATTGTTTTAATGTCGTCAGCCAACCGTGTCGCTGACGAAGCTGGTGGACTACAGGTCTTTAGACCGACAACGCCCGTGTGTGACCTAATTTGGTAAACTATAATTAGCAAGGCATTGTTCTACCGTTGGCGGCGATGTGCCTACAGAACGTCTTTCGGGTTTTCCGTCCTGCCACCAGGGGTGTCACTCTGCGATTACCAGACACAGTGTATTCATTGATTAGACGTCTAGGACTGTCCACGGCGCGTCCAACTCTGCGTGGCAGACGTGGGGGCACGCGCAAACAGCGCGCGATTCGAACGCGGATTACCAGCCGTTTTAAAGATTCTTCACGAATTGTATGTCGGCAAGGCAATGTCAGTGCGAATCTGGTAACTCTAAGAGCCGCCCCTGTTATGTCACACGATACGCCATTCGTCAATGTGGCATTACTGAATGCTCGTTCCGTGTGCAATAAAGCTATCAAAATCAACGAATACGTCGTTGAACACAAATGCGACATCTTGGCGATAACCGAGACGTGGTTAAGGAAGAGCGGTGACGAAGTTGTTATTGCTGAAGTGACCCCTCCCGGGTTCCTCTTCCACCACGTGGCACGATCTTCTCGTCGTGGTGGCGGTGTTGCAATCTTGCACCGCGTTGCAATCTTGCACCGCGATACATTTACAACGAAGATTCTTCCTACTCTCCATTTGAATACCATTGAACTTCTCCGTGTGCAGTTCTCTGCAGCCCATTCTATATCGTTCGACATGTGTGTCATCTACCACCCGCCTGCTTCAAGTAAGGCATCTGGAACTTCGTGTGAATTTTATGCTGAACTTGAATGCTTATTTACAGAAGCATCTGTTTCCGTTGTACCAACCGTAATTGCTGGAGACTTTAATATTCATTTTGATGATGTAACGAAATCAGAACCGCTTCGCTATCTACTTGATTCCTACAATTTGCTGCAACACGTCCATTCGCCGACCCATAAAACAGGACATACATTGGACCTGGTGATAAGTCATGACAGCGATAACTTAGTATCTTCTGTTGTTGTTTATCCAGACTCCATATCGGACCACTATCGCATAGAACTGGCATTAAATGTGTTGAAACCGTCAGCTGAAACTTCAGTAATTGCCAAGCGCAACTTCCGCATCATGGATGCTACAGTGTTTAATGATGACGTTAAATCTGTATGTTCTGGCATGTGTGCCCACGCTGACCGTCAGCAAGCGGAGGTCTTAGCATCGGACTACAACACCTGTCTCACTAACTGCTTAGACAAGCACGCTCCTTGGCGCTACGTACACGTCAGGAGCAACTCGCCGCATCCGTGGTATGACGCTGAGGTCGACGAAGCAAGAAAGAAGAGGCGAACGTGTGAGAATCTGTGGAGAAGAACAAAACTCGAAATACACCGCCAATTATACGTCGCCGCTCGCGACGACTGCACTACAATGATAGCCAGTAAGAAAACCGAGTATTATCGCGGACAATTACAGAACGCTAATAACAAGAACATGTTTCGCATTCTGAGATCACTCGACGTACACAACATGCTACTTCCTGAATTCTGCTCAGTGAAGGAAGGATGTGATAAATTCTCACGTTTCTTCCAAGAAAAAATCGATAAATTATTGATTAACTTGCACTACCGCATTGCCGTTGACCCGACAGAGGACGAGACATGTTGTTTTACTGACCCAATTCAAGTGTTCGAGCCAACTACTACAGCCGAAATCACTAATATTCTTGGCACTACGAATAAGACATGCTCACTTGATCCACTACCAACTAAGCAACTAAATGACAACATGGACAGTATCGTGCCTATCATCATACAAATTGTAAACGCTTCACTCGAGGAGGCAGTCATGCCTGTGCTGCTTAAGCACGCAATTGTCCGGCCATTGCTCAAGAAACAATCACTCAACAAGGACATACTCAACAACTACCGTCCAGTCAGCAACCTAAGCCATCTGTCAAAAGTCATAGAGAAAGTTATTGGGCGAAGGATCATCTCTCATATTTCCGATCAGCGAATGGAAGACTGTTTCCAATCAGCCTACCGGAAGAATCATTCAACTGAAACCGCACTATTGTGTGTAACAAATGCCATGAAAGCCGCTATAGACAATAGACAAGACACGGCACTAGTTCTTATTGACTTTAGTGCGGCCTTTGACACAATCAATCACAAGATAATGATCCAGCGCCTTCGGTTGCGTTACGGCATTGTTGGCAAGGCGCTTGGCTGGCTGCAATCCTATCTGCAGAGCCGGACCCAGCGTGTGGTCATTCGTGATGCGTCATCGAATACAACTTGTGTGACATCGGGTGTCCCAGAGGGTTCGGTGCTGGGTCCTTTGTTATTCTCGTTGTACGTACAACCCATTGGCGACATAATTAGAGCGCATGGACTTTGTTTTCATCATTATGCGGATGATCTGCAATTGTACTGCCATTTTGACCTCACTGCGACTGCGTTGGCTGCTACTCGGCGACGTATGGAGGAGTGTCTAGATATTGTCAATCAGTGGATGACATCAAACTACATGTGCATGAACAACAATAAAACGGAATATCTTCCCGTAGTGCCATAGAGTGCCGCTGCGCTTATTGACGGCAGTGTGATACGCGTAGGAGGTGTTACGATTACTGCCTCAAGATGTGTTCGTAACCTTGGTGTCGTTATGGATCGCCACCTCGATTTTAAGAAGCAAGTTTCAAGCATCGTCAGTGTGTGCTCATTTCACCTGCGCCATATTAACCAGATGAGTCGTTATCTCCCAACGTCGACAAAGGAACGTGTCATCAACGCCATTATTACATCAAGGCTTGATTACTGCAATTCACTTCTATACGGCACTTCTGTCAACAACATCGCTCGACTGCAGAGAATGCACAACTCTGCTGCTAGGTTGATCCTACGCCGCCCACGGAGTGACAGCGCCATGCCTCTGTTGTGCATTCTTCACTGGTTGCCTGTAGCACACAGAATCGACTTTAAGCTATTAGTGTTTACATATAAAGCTGTGCATGGCGATGCCCCGAAATATTTATGCGACCTTGTATGCCCATACAAACCAACAAGAGCCCTGCGCTCTACCAACAATAACATGTTAACGGTCCTGCGGACTCATGTCAAAGCTGGGGACAATTCGTTTGCGGTCGCCGCAGCGACTTTGTGGAACACTGCCTAATGACATTAAAACGTCTGATTGTCTCTCTACTTTCAAGGCACGCTTAAAGACTCATTTTTTAGACTCTCGTTCTTGTCCAATGTGGCATAGTTTACTCTCTGCATTGATTTGTTTTATATCTCTTATGTATTAATTAACCTATTTATATATTTATTTTATACTTACATGTACATTAGTTCAGTTAAATGAATTGACAATGTCTTATTTCTACATAGAACTGTAGCTATGATCATTATTTTAATATATTTATTTAATTACTGTATTTATTCGTATTTTACTAATATTTTAATATTCTTTTAGAAAATGCATGCTTATTTAGCCATCATTAATACCTCTATCTGGGTTCTACATGTTGTAAAGCGCCACGAACAATTTATAATTGGATCTGGCGCTATATTAAATAAAATATATTATTATTATTATTATTTTATTTTGGCATTCCGACCTTGATCGACCAATTATGACGATTCGATCGTTAATTATACTCTGTTGGATGGCCATTCCGTTACCCATGGACTGACATCGCCTCATGGGCCACTCTCCAAAAAAGTCTGACAGCTCGTTTTTTTTTAATTGCTAATTGGCCGTTTGTTACCTGTTTAGAAAAAATATACTGCATTTCACAAAAACGGTTACGCCCGGCCGGTACCAAGTTTTAGTTGTGTTTACCATGGCGCGATCGTATTTGACATGGCGTTTTTTCTGAACAGGTTTTTATGGAAACAATTCTGATATGTAATATGAATTATTATTTATGTATCCATACATTTTGAAATAATTGTGTTTGTTATATTTTTGTCTCAATCCACATTTTAGCTTGATATAAGGCGTAACCAGTTAAAGTTTGGCTGTTTTTTTATTTGCACAAAGATAAAATTTACAGAGAATATAACAGTAACCGTTATAAAATAATATCTACATCAAAATATTGAATATATATCGGTTTACTAACAACGTTAACTTTTTTAAATAAAACAATTCTAATAGTGGCACATTGGTGAAGAAGTTTGGCATCAGGCGTCAGCGAAAAGGCCAATTAGCAATACAAAAAAATTGGTAAAATTATGTACCTTATGGAACTATAATCATTATTATACTGTGTTACATCGATAAGATAGTTTACCTTGGCATCATATATTAGCAAAATTGAATTTCCAATATTAAGTATTTTTCAGGGGTATCAGAAATAAATGCATGTTTAAAAATGGAAAGCCTATTTAATTTTGGGTTTTTAGGCTACTCTAACAGGAATTAGGCACCTTTACTTGCATGTTGCTATATGGAGTTATCCATACCCTAAAACACCTCGTCGACACGAATCCAATGATGTGTCTAACTTATATGTGAGATCACAAATGAGGAAATAATACAACGTAGAAAGTTTAAATTTAGACGAACTGTCAAGACTTTTTTGGAGAGTGGCCCTCATTTGCACAGTACGTGTACTTTCATCGCAAGTTGGTATCTTAGTAATGAGCTAAAGATTAATTGAGTTGAACACCAGTGCATTCAGGATTATACGTTATAAAATTATGTTTATGTACTTGTACTATATATGACTATACGGGTATGTAATAACTATAGTTATACTGTGTAAGGTACAGCCAAGGTACCATTAATTTAATTCCGATTTTGTATTAACAATACGATGCCTCAACAATTTGCAGTTTAATATGCACTCTATCTGGTTCAAGTAACACTATTATCCAGAGCATTGCGAACACTTGCGAATAACACAAAACGGGCCCATTTCAAAATACATTAATTTTAACGAATGCAGCCGCCA
>CM034540.1:8078171-8146846 GCA_020002185.1 Paraescarpia echinospica
TATAAACTGACAAGTCCTGTACATGTGGCACTGTAGAGCTACAGGTTAACTGATTACACACAGTGGCATCATTGTTTATAAACTGACAAGTCCTGTACATGTGGCACTGTAGAGCTAGAGGTTAACTGATTACACACAGTGGCATCATTGTTTATAAACTGACAAGTCCATGTGGCACTGTAGAGCTAGAGGTTAAATGATTACACACAGTGGCATCATTGTTTATAAACTGACAAGTCCTGTCCATGTGGCACTGTAGAGCTAGAGGTTAACTGATTACACACAGTGGCATCATTGTTTATAAACTGACAAGTCCTGTCCATGTGGCACTGTAGAGCTAGAGGTTAGCTGATTACACACAGTGGCATCATTGTTTATAAACTGACAAGTCCTGTCCATGTGGCACTGTAGAGCTAGAGGTTAACTGATTACACACAGTGGCATCATTGTTTATAAACTGACAAGTCCTGTCCATGTGGCACTGTAGAGCTAGAGGTTAGCTGATTACACACAGTGGCATCATTGTTTTATAAACTGACAAGTCCCTGTCCATGTGGCACTGTAAGAGCTAGAGGTTAACTGATTACACACAGTGGCATCATTGTTTATAAAATGACAAGTCCTGTCCATGTGGCACTGTAGAGCTAGAGGTTAACTGATTACACACAGTGGCATCATTGTTTATAAACTGACAAGTCCTGTCCATGTGGCACTGTAGAACTAGAGGTTAACTGATTACACACAGTGGCATCATTGTTTATAAACTGACAAGTCCTGTCCATGTGGCACTGTAGAGCTAGAGGTTAACTGATTACACACAGTGGCATCATTGTTTATAAACTGACAAGTCCTGTCCATGTGGCACTGTAGAGCTAGAGGTTAACTGATTACACACAGTGGCATCATTGTTTATAAACTGACAAGTCCTGTCCATGTGGCACTGTAGATCTAGAGGTTAACTGATTACACACAGTGGCATCATTGTTTATAAACTGACAAGTCCTGTACATGTGGCACTGTAGAGCTAGAGGTTAACTGATTACACACAGTGGCATCATTGTTTATAAACTGACAAGTCCTGTCCATGTGTGGCACTGTAGGCTAGAGGTTAAATGATTACACACAGTGGCATCATTGTTTATAAAACTGACAAGTCCTGTCCATGTGGCACTGTAGAGCTGGGGTTAACTGATTACACACAGTGGCATCATTGTTTATAAACTGACAAGTCCTGTCCATGTATGGCACTGTAGAGCTAGAGGTTAACTGATTACACACAGTGGCATCATTGTTTATAAACTGACAAGTCCTGTCCATGTGGCTGTAGAGCTAGAGGTTAACTGATTACACACAGTGGCATCATTGTTTATAAACTGAAGCCCTGTGGCCATGTTGCACTGTAGAGGCTAGGGTTAACTGATTACACACAGTGGCATCATTGTTTATAAATGACAAGTCTGGCCCATGTAGCTGTAGAGCTAGAGGTTAACTGATTACACACAGTGGCATCATTGTTTATAAACTGACAAGTCCTGTCCATGTGGTACTGTAGAGCTAGAGGTTAACTGATTACACACAGTGGCATCATTGTTTATAAACTGACAAGTCCTGTACATGTGGCACTGTAGAGCTAGAGGTTAACTGATTACACACAGTGGCATCATTGTTTATAAACTGACAAGTCCTGTCCATGTGGCACTGTAGAGCTAGAGGTTAACTGATTACACACAGTGGCATCATTGTTTATAAACTGACAAGTCCTGTCCATGTGGCACTGTAGAGCTAGAGGTTAACTGATTACACACAGTGGCATCATTGTTTATAAACTGACAAGTCCTGTCCATGTGGCACTGTAGAGCTAGAGGTTAACTGATTACACACAGTGGCATCATTGTTTATAAACTGACAAGTCCTGTCCATGTGGCGCTGTAGAGCTAGAGGTTAACTGATTACACACAGTGGCATCATTGTTTATAAACTGACAAGTCCTGTACATGTGGCACTGTAGAGATAGAGGTTAACTGATTACACACAGTGGCATCATTGTTTATAAACTGACAAGTCCTGTACATGTGGTACTGTAGAGCTAGAGGTTAACTGATTACACACAGTGGCATCATTGTTTATAAACTGACAAGTCCTGTCCATGTGGCACTGTAGAGCTAGAGGTTAACTGATTACACACAGTGGCATCATTGTTTAAAAACTGACAAGTCCTGTCCATGTGGCACTGTAGAGCTAGAGGTTAACTGATTACACACAGTGGCATCATTGTTTATAAACTGACAAGTCCTGTCCATGTGGCACTGTAGAGCTAGAGGTTAACTGATTACACACAGTGGCATCATTGTTTATAAACTGACAAGTCCTGTACATGTGGCACTGTAGAGCTAGAGGTTAACTGATTACACACAGTGGCATCATTGTTTATAAACTGACAAGTCCTGTACATGTGGCACTGTAGAGCTAGAGGTTAACTGATTACACACAGTGGCATCATTGTTTATAAACTGACAAGTCCTGTCCATGTGGCACTGTAGAGCTAGAGGTTAACTGATTACACACAGTGGCATCATTGTTTATAATCTGACAAGTCCTGTACATGTGGTACTGTAGAGCTATAGGTTAACTGATTACACACAGTGGCATCATTGTTTATAAACTGACAAGTCCTGTCCATGTGGCACTGTAGAGCTAGAGGTTAAATGATTACACACAGTGGCATCATTGTTTATAAACTGACAAGTCCTGTCCATGTGGCACTGTAGAGCTAGAGGTTAACTGATTACACACAGTGGCATCATTGTTTATAAACTGACAAGTCCTGTCCATGTGGCACTGTAGAGCTAGAGGTTAACTGATTACACACAGTGGCATTATTGTTTATAAACTGACAAGTCCTGTCCATGTGGCACTGTAGAGCTAGAGGTTAACTGATTACACACAGTGGCATCATTGTTTATAAACTGACAAGTCCTGTCCATGTGGCACTGTAGAGCTAGGGGTTAACTGATTACACACAGTGGCATCATTGTTTATAAACTGACAAGTCCTGTCCATGTGGCACTGTAGAGCTAGAGGTTAACTGATTACACACTGGCATCATTGTTTATAAACTGACAAGTCCTGTACATGTGGCACTGTAGAGCTAGAGGTTAACTGATTACACACAGTGGCATCATTGTTTATAAACTGACAAGTCCTGTCCATGTGGCACTGTAGAGCTAGAGGTTAACTGATTACACACAGTGGCATCATTGTTTATAAACTGACAAGTCCTGTCCATGTGGCACTGTAGAGCTAGAGGTTAACTGATTACACACAGTGGCATCATTGTTTATAAACTGACAAGTCCTGTACATGTGGCACTGTAGAGCTAGAGGTTAACTGATTACACACAGTGGCATCATTGTTTATAAACTGACAAGTCCTGTACATGTGGCACTGTAGAGCTAGAGGTTAACTGATTACACACAGTGGCATCATTGTTTATAAACTGACAAGTCCTGTCCATGTGGCACTGTAGAGCTAGAGGTTAACTGATTACACACAGTGGCATCATTGTTTATAAACTGACAAGTCCTGTCCATGTGGCACTGTAGAGCTAGAGGTTAACTGATTACACACAATGGCATCATTGTTTATAAACTGACAAGTGCTGTACATGTGGCACTGTAGAGCTAGAGGTTAACTGATTACACACAGTGGCATCATTGTTTATAAACTGACAAGTCCAGTACATGTGGTACCGTAGAGCTAGAGGTTAACTGATTACACACAGTGGCATCATTGTTTATAAACTGACAAGTCTTGTCCATGTGGCACTGTAGATCTAGAGGTTAACTGATTACACACAGTGGCATCATTGTTTAAAAACTGACAAGTCCTGTCCATGTGGCACTGTAGAGCTAGAGGTTAACTGATTACACACAGTGGCATCATTCTTTATAAACTGACAAGTCCTGTCCATGTGCACTGTAGAGCTAGAGGTTAACTGATTACACACAGTGGCATCATTGTTTATAAACTGACAAGTCCATGTGGCACTGTAGAGCTAGAGGTTAACTGATTACACGCAGTGGCATCATTGTTTATAAACTGACAAGTCCTGTCCATGTGGCACTGTAGAGCTAGAGGTTAACTGGTTACACACAGTGGCATCATTGTTTATAATCTGACAAGTCCTGTACATGTGGTACTGTAGAGCTAGAGGTTAACTGATTACACACAGTGGCATCATTGTTTATAATCTGACAAGTCCTGTACATGTGGTACTGTAGAGCTATAGGTTAACTGATTACACACAGTGGCATCATTGTTTATAAACTGACAAGTCCTGTCCATGTGGCACTGTAGAGCTAGAGGTTAAATGATTACACACAGTGGCATCATTGTTTATAAACTGACAAGTCCTGTCCATGTGGCACTGTAGAGCTAGAGGTTAACTGATTACACACAGTGGCATCATTGTTTATAAACTGACAAGTCCTGTCCATGTGGCACTGTAGAGCTAGAGGTTAACTGATTACACACAGTGGCATCATTGTTTATAAACTGACAAGTCCTGTCCATGTGGCACTGTAGAGCTAGAGGTTAACTGATTACACACAGTGGCATCATTGTTTATAAACTGACAAGTCCATGTGGCACTGTAGAGCTAGAGGTTAACTGATTACACACAGTGGCATCATTGTTTATAAACTGACAAGTCCTGTCCATGTGGCACTGTAGAGCTAGAGGTTAACTGATTACACACAGTGGCATCATTGTTTATAAACTGACAAGTCCTGTCCATGTGGTACTGTAGAGCTAGAGGTTAACTGATTACACACAGTGGCATCATTGTTTATAAACTGACAAGTCCTGTCCATGTGGCACTGTAGAGCTAGAGGTTAACTGATTACACACAGTGGCATCATTGTTTATAAACTGACAAGTCCTGTACATGTGGCACTGTAGAGCTAGAGGTTAACTGATTACACACAGTGGCATCATTGTTTATAAACTGACAAGTCCTGTACATGTGGCACTGTAGAGCTAGAGGTTAACTGATTACACACAGTGGCATCATTGTTTATAAACTGACAAGTCCTGTACATGTGGCACTGTAGAGCTAGAGGTTAACTGATTACACACAGTGGCATCATTGTTTATAAACTGACAAGTCCTGTACATGTGGCACTGTAGAGCTAGAGGTTAACTGATTACACACAGTGGCATCATTGTTTATAAACTGACAAGTCCATGTGGCACTGTAGAGCTAGAGGTTAAATGATTACACACAGTGGCATCATTGTTTATAAACTGACAAGTCCTGTCCATGTGGCACTGTAGAGCTAGAGGTTAACTGATTACACACAGTGGCATCATTGTTTATAAACTGACAAGTCCTGTCCATGTGGCACTGTAGAGCTAGAGGTTAACTGATTACACACAGTGGCATCATTGTTTATAAACTGACAAGTCCTGTCCATGTGGCACTGTAGAGCTAGAGGTTAACTGATTACACACAGTGGCATCATTGTTTATAAACTGACAAGTCCTGTCCATGTGGCACTGTAGAGCTAGAGGTTAACTGATTACACACAGTGGCATCATTGTTTATAAACTGACAAGTCCTGTACATGTGGTGCTGTAGAGCTAGAGGTTAACTGATTACACACAGTGGCATCATTCTTTATAAACTGACAAGTCCTGTGGAGTTGTCAGACCAACCACTCACTATGTGAAATGTGCATACATTTACATGTATTAGTATTGATGTGAATGAAACCCTTTGTCATTCCAGTCACCCCCAAATTGTTCTATTAGGTCATCAATGTCTTCACAACCGACTGAGTCTACATCATAACCGACTGGGTCTTTATCATAACCGACTGGGTCTACATCATAACCGACTGGGTCTTCATCACAACCGACTGGGTCTTTATGACATCCGACTGGGTCTTCATCACAACCGACTGGGTCTTCATCATAACCGACTGGATCTACATCATAACCGACTGGGTCTTCATCACAACTGACTGGGTCTTCATCATACCCTATTGGGTCTACATCATAATCGACTGGGTCTTCATCATAACTGACAGGGTCTTCATCATAACTTCCGTCATGTGAATCTCGAGGGTTGATAGATTGACATCCTCTGTATAGAATACTGACCCTCTCAGATCAAAAATGTGACCAGTTTACTGAGTCTACATCATAACCGACTGGGTCTTCATCATAACCGACTGGGTCTTGATCATAACCGACTGGGTCTACATCATAACCGACTGGGTCTTCATCACAACCGACTGGGTCTACATCATAACCAACTGGGTCTTCATCATAACCGACTGGGTCTACATCATAACCGTCTGGGTCTTCATCATACCCCATTGGGTCTACATCATAATCGACTGGGTCTTCATCATAACTGTCTGGGTCTTCATCATAACTGACAGGGTCTTCATCATAACTGTCTGGGTCTTCATCATAACTGACAGGGTCTTCATCATAACTGTCTGGGTCTTCATCATAACTAACAGGGTCTTCATCATAACTGTCTGGGTCTACATCATAACTGTCTGGGTCTTCATCATACCCTATTGGGTCTACATCATAATCGACTGGGTCTTCATCATAACTGTCTGGGTCTTCATCATAACTGACAGGGTCTTCATCATAACTGTCTGGGTCTTCATCATAACTGACAGGGTCTTCATCATAACCGACTGGGGCTTCATCATAACTGTCTGGGTCTTCATCACAACCAACAGGGTCTTCATCATAACTGTCTGGGTCTTCACCATAACCATCTGTGTCTTCATCACTTTCATCACGCAGGTTACACACTGAACATTTAGGGTTCTTTGGTATTCCCCCAGGTGTTGAACTGCCACTGCCTCTGGTGGGGACTTTCGTCATGTGAACCTCGAGGGTTGATAGATTGACATCCTCTGTATAGAATACTGACCCTCTCAGATCCAAAATGTGACCAGTTTGTGGGCTGACCAGTTTCTGGGTCAACACCTGTCGCAAATAACAGTCCTTCGATGCGACCGTTGATGGCAGACATCGGGTCACCGTTGTTGTCTTTCATGTACACTCTCATGGTGTTGTTATTCTTCCGACACTCTTCGAAGTACTCAGGGGGCTTGTTCCTGTAGAAGATGTCGCAGGTATGTTTGCCAAAGTCATTGCCACCTTTACGGTTCACGTGTTTTACCGCCAAGTCATGGAGCCTTCCCAGCACATCTTTTGTGTACACTGTAGGAGCATGTAATAATATTACATTAGTACATATGTGTGTTCTTTGCTGTCCTAATCGAACAGTACATTTTGAATATTGCGCTACACGTGTTTGAAGTTACGATATCTTGATTGGCTTAACATTTTGATATATATTATTACCACCACATACCCACCCATGGAGCAACAAATCAAGGGCAGCTGTTAACATCATTACACCCACCCATGGAGCAACAAACTAAGGGCAGCAGTTATCAGCAATACACCCACCTATGGAGCAACAAATCAAGGGCAGCTGTTAACATCATTACACCCACCCATGGAGCAATAAACCAAGGGCAGCTGTTAACATCATTATACCCACCCATGGAGCAACAAACCAAGGGCAGCTGTTAACATCATTATACCCACCCATGGAGCAACAAATCAATGGCAGCTGTTAACATCATTACACCCACCCATGGAGCAATAAACCAAGGGCAGCTGTTAACATCATTATACCCACCCATGGAGCAACAAACCAAGGGCAGCTGTTAACATCATTATACCCACCCATGGAGCAACAAATCAAGGGCAGCTGTTAACATCATTACACCCACCCATGGAGCAACAAACCAAGGACAGCTGTTAACATCATTACACCCACCCATGGAGCAATAAATCAAGGGCAGCTGTTAACATCATTACACCCTCCCATGGAGCAATAAACCAAGGGCAGCTGTTAACATCATTATACCCACCCATGGAGCAACAAACCAAGGGCAGCTGTTAACATCATTACACCCACCCATGGAGCAACAAACCAAGGGCAGCTGTTAACATCATTATACCCACCCATGGAGCAACAAACCAAGGGCAGCTGTTAACATCATTATACCCACCCATGGAGCAACAAATCAATGGCAGCTGTTAACATCATTACACCCACCCATGGAGCAACAAACCAAGGGCAGCTGTTAACATCATTACACCCACCCATGGAACAACAAACCAAGGGCAACTGTTAACATCATTACACCCACCCATGGAACAACAAATCAAGGGCAGCTGTTAACATCATTACACCCACCCATGGAGCAACAAACCAAGGGCAGCTGTTAACATCATTACACCCAACCAAGGAACAACAAATCAATGGCAGTTGTTAACATCATTACACCCACCCATGGAGCAACAAACCAAGGGCAGCTGTTAACATCATTACACCCACCCATGGAACAACAAACCAAGGGCAACTGTTAACATCATTACACCCACCCATGGAACAACAAATCAAGGGCAGCTGTTAACATCATTACACCCACCCATGGAGCAACAAACCAAGGGCAGCTGTTAACATCATTACACCCACCCATGGAACAACAAACCAAGGGCAGCTGTTAACATCATTACACCCACCCATGGAACAACAAATCAATGGCAGCTGTTAACATCATTACACCCACCCATGGAGCAACAAACCAAGGGCAGCTGTTAACATCATTACACCCACCCATGGAACAACAAACCAAGGGCAACTGTTAACATCATTACACCCACCCATGGAACAACAAATCAAGGGCAGCTGTTAACATCATTACACCCACCCATGGAGCAACAAACCAAGGGCAGCTGTTAACATCATTACACCCACCCATGGAACAACAAACCAAGGGCAGCTGTTAACATCATTACACCCACCCATGGAGCAACAAATCAATGGCATCTGTTAACATCATTACACCCACCCATGGAGCAACAAACCAAGGGCAGCTGTTAACATCATTACACCCACCCATGGAACAACAAACCAAGGGCAACTGTTAACATCATTACACCCACCCATGGAACAACAAACCAAGGGCAGCTGTTAACATCATTACACCCACCCATGGAGCAACAAATCAATGGCATCTGTTAACATCATTACACCCACCCATGGAGCAACAAACCAAGGGCAGCTGTTAACATCATTACACCCACCCATGGAACAACAAACCAAGGGCAACTGTTAACATCATTACACCCACCCATGGAACAACAAACCAAGGGCAGCTGTTAACATCATTACACCCACCCATGGAGCAACAAATCAAGGGCAGCTGTTAACATCATTATACCCACTCATAGAGCAACAAACCAAGGGCAGCTGTTAACATCATTATACCCACCCACGGAGCAACAAATCAAGGCTGTTAACATTATTACAGTATATTTGATATTAAAGTTGTTCCCACTGGCCATTTAATTGCTACTGTCTCAAATTCCAACATTGCATGCAGCCGATAAAAATGTCCTGGTAAATTTAACTTAACGTCACAATACTGTGGGGAGTATTGCATCACTCGATTCGTCTACTAAAACAGTAAATAATTCTAAATAACTGCTTTTGTGGTTTTTTAATACCTCAATAGTTGGTAAAAAGAAGAGATGTGCCAATTTAGTCCAAGGAAGCAAATCAACAGAGAAAGGGGTGAGTGGACCTCTATGTCTGAGAGCAGATAGAGTCAGATGCCCCCAAAAATTAACACATTAATTAATATATAGATTGTCCAACTTTGTCAATTTGGCACCACTCTTTCAGATAGCTGTGTTGATATGCCAGTCAGGAGATTCCTTTAGCTTTGTCAGTATTTTTTTTAAATAGCCCCTTATCAGGAGAATTTTTAATTCAAAATGTCACCCTGAAATCTTGACTTGATGATTCAGGATTGGCTAGCATATTTGACAACATCTTTACAGTTTATTTTGATTTAGGTGGTAGAGGTTATAGCCACGGTGATACCAGCAATCAAGCCCTTAGCCAGAAATAATTTTTTGCCACTCGTGAATTAATCAAAAGTGTGTCTTTTAGCATGCGAATGTCTTGCATGGAAGCCATTCACATCAGTCACAGCCAGTTTATTGGCCAGTTTAGGTTTTTCAATGACAAACCTGCATCATTTGAGCCATTTATTTAATTAATCCGTTAGACTTGTTTCACTACCAGTTGTACCATTGATAGTCATTAATATGGGTCCCTAGACTTGGAACTATTATATTGTATTAATCTAGTGGCCAGCTGGCCCCCTCTAAATTCCACCAGTCTGATCAGTTGTAATTATCTGTCTTGGTTAGTCACCTGTCAGTCTTGAACACAGCAGGGACTGGGTCACAGTGGTGCTGCTCCATGGGTTTTGAAGTCAGCAATTTACTTTGATATATTATTTCTTGTATTGTTGTTGGTAACTATGTTTATGAGCATTTTGCCAGTTTTCTGTAACTTGGCAAATACAACTTTTAAATGAGTATAGTGCAATGGCTAAAATAAAACAAACTGTTGTGCTTTGATAATTACAGAATTTGTGTGATAACAAAACGTGCAAAACACTGCACAAATCAGCTCTGCAATGTCCTTCTGTTCCCGGGGTACTTACTGTTCGTTTTTCGTCTAGACTGATGATGAATGATGTACAATTTCTAATAATATTTGTTCAATATGTGTTCAACATTGGTTTGTAGGCCGACAACTTCTACAAAATGTTGGCACCAATTTAGATATCACAATCACAACTAGCGTAGCACCACAAAAAGTACTGTGATACTCTTCAAGATATATCGAGTGAAACAGTGACGCAGCTATACTAAGCCTTTATATTAATAGTTTGCTGGCTGGAACTACTTACACTGCAGGGACAGATAGAAACTGGGTTTCTCCACAGTATAATTAGTTTCATTTTCAGAAAATGTTATGCAAAGTTTCTGGGAAATTACAGATTGTGGATGTTTACAGGGCTGCCTACCATTACAGATTTTCTATAATCATTACGGAAATTAACCACAGATTACGGCATTATGGAAACTGAAATAAAAATATCCGACTGAAGAACATGATACAAATTAAAGATTTGTTAAATCTAAATAATCCTGCTTATTTATCCAAACACATATAATGTAATGGATATATAATTTATTAATTGTATATATATTGTACGGTAATATATTGTAATTATATATGTGAAAACAAATTGTGATCTCTCTGGATAAATAAAATTTAGAAACATCGTTATATATAATTATAATATTTTTATTTTTGTGGCGAATAAATAATTACTAAAAAAATAAAAAAACATTTACAAACAGTGCATCATAGTATACAAAATTATTTGGTTGATATTAGTTCGTGAAAACAAACAAAAAAGTATAAAGAAAATCAATGGTTTGGTGTCAGGATTGAACCGGCGTCGCCCGATTGTAAAATAAATGACAAAAAAACCAATGCGCCTACCAACTGAGCTAACGACATCGACGGAAATTCACTGACTGATTTAAGTTGTGATAAATTGTACAACTCCTCCTTCATATATATCGATATTCTAGTGATATTATGAGATTATTAACGTTACTTTCTGTAGCTGGATACAATATATGTTTGCTATGTATGTTTATTGGTGTAGATTATCTCCCGTTGGTTGCATCCGATATAATTATTGTGAAAATGAGCCGAAGCTTGGCGAAACGTAGTCGACTTGTAGGCCCATTCGCATTCATTGTTTTGAATAAAATTGAATTCATGTGGAACCATAAGATAACTGCTTGTTCCTCTATGATGACTAGTGTTTGTATTACATCGGAATATTGTACAATAACTCATTCTGACTCTTGTTTTGACCCAAAAGCTATCCTTGTAAACATGCTCTGAATGCATGGAAAGGGTTGACCTGATGCGAGTGTAGGCCATATGTGACGTCACGATACCATGTGATCGCCTAGCTTATTAAATTTTAATTTTCCGCGGGAATCGCTACACAGACGGGTTTAAAATCAAATTTATGCTACAAATGTATTTTTCTGTATTTTTGTAATGTTCTCAAATGTTACATACAATGTTAAACTTTGTGTACACATAGAAAACGGATTTTAGCTAATGCCTTTTTATTTCCTTTAAGCGTACATGCCCTAATTAGCGTACACCCCCTTCTTAGTAGCACCCAACGCCATGACAGTGATCACAATGCCAATCTTGCCTTGAATTCATCATTGTGTTTTAATTTCTACCAATATCACACTAGATTCAAAGCTTTGTGATGAAACAACATCGAAAGTTCCACCTAAATTATCACATTTTTACAGTATTCTGGTATCCTGTTGCCCGTATGTCAAATGCATAAATCACTTGCAAGTCATGTCTGCTGAGATGGCTGTACTCAGGAGCCACAGGAACCAAAGAAAAAGGGTGCACCCCCCTGTACACTTATTGGAACCAAAAATTTGACATATTTCCATGTCTCAAATATTTGCAAAGCGTACTGTATGCTTAATAGAACGAATATGGTATGTTTAGTATGCTTAGTAACTTCCTGGATTCCCAGGCACCATGAATAGGTTGGGTGTGTCACTGTATTTATTACAGAGAAAGGTTTGATTGGCAACTTTGTCGACTGGGGATGGCAGGTGCAATGGCAATGGGGGGAGGCAGGGGGTCATTATGGAAATTGTTTTTGTCAGTAAGGCAGCCCGGCCAGTGTTCAGGAATCTAGTGGCAAACAGGATGTAACCGTTTGGCATAAATTATACTGAGCACATGTGAATACATGAAATTTATTATGATTCTCAGTGTTTCCGCTGGTATATGACGAGCGAAGCGGGCCGCCTCGCCGTTTTTCTATGTCGCCTTGCCCAAAACATGCTGGAATTGCCGTCTCGTGGCTATTTCGTGCGCCCATTCTTTTTCGTTCTTTCGTGATATATTCAGCGTCGGCAAGCGGCACGAAATGACACAGAAATGACATAGAAACATACCTTTGTGGCATTCCAGAAATGATTGTTTAATTAATTGCATAGCATGTTAGCAACAAATAAAATATAATCTTTGGAACATAAACCACCAATTTACCTTAATATTATAATCATTTAAAGGTGATGATGAAAGAGTCTTCAGATGATACCACTGGATGCTTCCCAGAGAAGTCGAGATGGTGTTCGACTGAACAGGTCTGCCAGGGAGTAAAGTGTAAAGCTCTTTGAACAGTCCTCAGGACTGGATACTGCGCTATATAAGAACTTACCTTTTACTGACTCTGTTAGAAAAACATTACCACAACCAAATGACCAGTGGTCAAGTGGAAACCACACCTCAACACGATGAAACAGTCATGATTACTGACTTTTATCAATCATGATTACTACAGTTTCAAATAGTGTCTTGTTGTTTTATATCTTCCCCTCTATATTCAAGTGTAAATATTAAAACACCTCAGAATGCACCATTTTGACACTAGTTTTAAAAAAATCTCCTCAGACCCCCCTAGCAACGCTTCGCACCTGCAACATTTCCGTAACCCACCTCTACTACCTCGACCATCATTTTACCTAGGGGAACACACTGGATTCTGATCGGCATGGCAACAGAGCAAGGGAAAGGAGTGAGTCATGTTTATATCTAGTGCTACTAATGAATTGAGGTCATAGGTCATGAATGATGTCATCTCATCAATATTGGTGGTTGGGTGGGAGGTGGGAGGTTGGTTCTAAAAAATTGTGGGAGGTAGACTCTCAAAACAGGTGGGAAATGGGACCCTGCCACATGCCTCCGTATTAATTTCGCCACAAACATGCAGTGACATTTCATAAATCACAGCGCTTGTGTTAATAAAGACATGTATTGTAAGTACCCCAGTTTGGAATGGGGAAGGAGGTGTCAAGGCTGCACCTATATATGGTATAATACATGCTAAATTCTAGCTAGTGAATGTTTATGCCAAAAGGGTATCATTTAGCTTCTATAACTAGTATATAAATAATTGTTATTTGTAGTACTGTTGTTCTGCCAGTTCCCAGAATAGAACTTTAGTAAGAAAAAGTAAAGTATATTTACCTATATGGAAGATATACTTTATAGTTTAATTCTTGTTGTCTTATATTTACCTCGTTTACACTACCTGTGCAGTAATATCCAATTATCCTGGGGTGGTGAGGTATAACCACACAGGTTTGTGTGGATATGCATGGCGTATTTTAAGCCGTAGAAATGAAGTAACTCAGTACAGAATAAATAAAAAACTGAAGAGAGTTTTTTACACAAGTTTCATAATTTAATGTTCAGCACATTTGATATAAGTCAGGAGAACATACAGTGACAAAATATCTGTGACAATTCTATAGCTGTGACACTGTATGTGTGAGACAACTTGTCTGATACCCCATCTGTGACACATGTCACTGTATGTGTAAAGCAAAATAAATAAAAGTAAAATGTCAAATAAAAAATAGATTAAGATAAAACAAATTAAAAATAAATAATAGTATGTTACTAACAAAAGTCACATGTTTTGTGTATCAACATGCATCAAAATACAAAGTTATGTACACATGAAGCATAGGTAATTATGGTACAAGCCTGTGCTTTATGAAACCCTCTTCCTTTTACATAATTCAAAGTTGTCATTTTATTAACAACTTTCTCAGGTTTGCCATGTGTTGGGTAAGGTGTCTTGCCCCAAATGAGGGCAAACTTTGAACACCCTTTGTCAGAGTGACCTTTGGATTAATCTGATATGTTTCAAATAACACAAGCACAATAATACTAAATACATATATTTGGATTAACATAAACGTAATATTGTGTTTGACTGTTGCTATGCAAAATGGATTTTTATTTGTGAAGAAGTTAATTATGTTTCAAACCATCGATTCCTTGGGCGATCACAGTATTTCGCACATAACGAGAAACGTGTGCTGTATACAATATACGGTACATACCGTGTTCCGTACAAAGCCATGCAGTACAAAACTCTAGTGTGTGGGTGCGTGCGTGCGTGCATGCGTGTGTGAGCGTACGTGTAGGCGTTCGTGCGTGTGTGCGTGTGTTTGAAATAATACACGGTTGAAATAACAAAAAGAGTAGTATTAATTATTTTTGTGATAATACAAGGGTAGCATTAGTTATAAATATATTTGAAATAACACAAGCATAGAATTACGTATAAATAATGTTTAGCTAATATATTACAAAGGTAACATTACTTATTAATATGTTTGAAATAACACTACAGCAGTAAATATATATTTGTAACAGCACAAGCATAGCATTAGTTATAAATAACAGATTTCCTTGGGCAGTGGAAATGTGTCAATGCGTTGTACGCTGGAATGCTGCATATTTTTTGCCACATGTGCCCAAAAGACGCATACAAAAACGTGTTTAAAAAAATTGAGGGACACTAGCGTACATTCCAGGCCCACCTCGATTTTTTTTCCCATTATTAACTATTGTTTTGCCTAAATTTCACACGTCGATGCAATAATTAAATCATTCCACATCATCCCAAACACAGACAACTAACTGAACAATGGCCACAATGGAGTTATTTAAATCACATCTTACATTGATGACTGGACACTGAGAACAATCTAATAAATTTAGTCTTGTGCCATATAAGCTTTAGAAGAGCACTGAACAGCGTTTGTTGCCGCCGACACCATATTATCGCCCATTGTCAACTTTCAAGTCTTGCCGAACAAAATGCATCCGTTCATATGTATACAAAATAATATCCATCCATACATCTACACTATATGCACATTTTAAAATTCATGTATGTTTGCTAAATTTTACAATTGGAGTACATCATAAATGAAAAATAGCATTTTTAAAAGCATGTTTATCAATCATGCCTCCATCTCCAAGGCTCATAAACAGTATATTCATTACAAATGCCCCCGTCACCCAGGGTCATAAACTTTGAAAAAAGCTATGTATTAGTCTTGCTGTATAGTATAATTTCATTGGACTAATTTAATTGGGTGATTTTGCCACAACTTATAATCTACTTTACTCTGAAAAGACTGCACCAAAGGAGTCCTAACCACAGACTGAGTGAGGCTATTCCATACATCTGTTCATCCGTGTATCAATGAGTTTTTTAATGTTTAATCAACATTGTTCTTTGAATATTTTTAGTTGGTGCTCTCTCTCTCGTATGTGAATCATTGTCACTCAATGTCACAAACTGCTGCATCGTATTTCTAAGTTACAATCTCCCTATCCTTGGAGCAGTAGGCTGTAGTAGCATGACCAGTCCACGAAAAATGGGGCACACCTACCCAGAATGTATCTTGTTTTGTAATGTTACAGATTTAAAAAACATTTCTGAGCATATTGGTATTGATGGTTGTATATTATGTACCTAGAAATATGTCGTGTAGGTGCTGAAACAACACATTTCCTCATTTTGAAAACATGGTATCTCGAAAAATATCATTCACATCCATCTCATATTTTGCGTACTAATTGTATATGTTGTTGTCCTTGGACAGGTGTAATAATATGATATTCGAGATTTTCATTAAAAAGTTGTATTAGATCAAAAATGGCATTGTTATAACAAAATGCTTGCCCGATCCTATATTATGTTTTAAATAACACAAGAGTAGAACTACCTATAGATGTGTCAAAAATAAAACAAGCATATCATTACTTATAAATGTTTCATTTTGAGAAAAAAACACAAGCATAGCATTACATATAGATACGTATAAAAAACATGAGCATAGCATTATTGATCAATTACTTTGATATAACACGTGCAATGCGTATCGTTACATTTACTTTAAATTATCATCTGTTGATTCTCATTGTAACAAATAATTTTGTAATAAAACGTCAATCATCAATTTGCAGTGTTTTGTAAACTTGAGTAAAATTATACAGTTACTGAGCTGAAACATGACAGTGAACATAACTATTATTGTACCTGTCGGACATGTTACAAAACTAACATGACCGTATAACTTGTTTGATGCAAGACTTGAGCTTCTACATGTGATTCTGTACTTTTAGAGGATAACGTAAGACAAACAGTTGCCTCATAATGAAGCCACAGAAAAAATATTCAAGCAACATGTCCTGTTGTGTTATCAGACAATGTGAAACAAGGCACGTAATTATACGTGACACTGTTGTTCACATGAATGAAACCCTATGACCGTAGATCCCTTAAGAGGGCAGTAAGGGCAGCCATGCTATCAGCACCTCCATCCTTTCTATCCATAACATCGGGCAAGTTACACACTGAACAGAAACGGTTCTTTGGCAAACCCCCAGGGGTTGAAGTGCCTGTGGAGTATACAGTGCTGAAAGTGCAGTCGGAGCGTGACAGATCAACGTCCTCTGTGTAGAACACCTCCACCCAGACGTTGTTGGTGACATACACCTCCCCACTGATGCGGTGCTGCAGAAAGTCATTGTCTCTAATGTTCAGCTTGATGAGTTTCCCCCTACAGAATATGTCAGTCTGGGAGTATGACTTGGTCAGTACCAGAGTGACGTAGTGCGCTCTGTGGTTGCAGTAGAAATCAGCGAAATAGAGATTGGAGTCTTCAGTGAGCATGGCTGCTGCCGGGATACAGATTCGGCGGGACCCAAAATGCGATATGTTCGGGGGTCCACCAGTGGAAGGCTCGACGCTCGTGGCAAAAAACAGGCCATTGATCTGGCCATTGATGATGGACTTTGGGTCGCCATTGTTGTCTTTCATGTACACTTTCATTATGTTGTTGTCGTTAAGCTGACACCGTAGAAAGTAATCCGGCGGCTTGTTCCTGTAGAATGTGCGGCAGTGTTTGAAGTCGCTGCTGCCTGTTCGCGTCACGTGGTTCACCGCCATTGTATGGAGAGTCCGCAACTCTTCCGGCGTGAACACTGCTGCAACATCAATATACATTTATTGTTTTTATTATACAGAAGAACCTATTTCGGCTGACCACCCTCTCTGCAGAACCCAAGCGGTCACTCAAGGCAGGTTGCAGGTATTATGCAGTAAGGATACAATACAGGGGCGTAACCAGAGACCCGTCTGCCCATCTTCAAGACTGGCAGATGACTGACCAAGTTCGTAATTACAACTAATTTAACAGGATTGCCATCCAGAGAATTAACTCTAGAAGGCAGGTGGACAAGGAAGCCCTTTGGCTTATCGAGAGTCCAACCCTTTTATCTACATATATCCAGCCCTTCTGAGGTATTTGTCGATTTTATTTTTAAACATTCACACTGCTAGCACCCACACAATCATCAAATAATCTGTTCCATTCATTCACAGACCTTTGTGAAAATGAGAACTTTCTTACGTCTAATCTACACTGCTCCTTTACTAATGTAACTTCATGTCCTCTAGTCTTTCTATCTTTCTTAACTGAAAAAAACAGATTTCTATCAATATTTTCATAACCATTCAATATTTTAAACACTTCTATCTGATCTCCTCTCAATCTCCTGATCTCTAGTGTTGTTAAACCACATTCTTTTAGGCGTTTTTCATAACTAAGATCCCTCAGTTTTGGTATCATTTTAGTCGCTCTCCTCTGTACTCTTTCTAGCATATCTATGTCCTTCTTGCGGTATGGCCTCCACTCTTGTATACAATATTCTAAATGAGGCCTAACTATTGTTTTGTACAGCGGTATTATTAGTTCTTTTTCTTTATATGCTGCGGTATATTTCGCCTAATCAATCCAAGGATTTGATTTCCTTTTGAAGCTGCAATTCCACACTGCTCTGAAACCTTCATGTCAGCACTAATTGTCAGCCCTAAGTCTTTTTCTTTTACAGTAGTACTTAGTACAGTTCCCCCCATTGTATATTCTACATATTCGTTCCCATGTCCTGTGTGGAGGCATTTACATTTCCCAAAATTGAACAACATTTGCCACTTTTCAGACCATTTGATCAACCTGTCAAGATCATCTTGTAAATGTTGTCTATCTCCATCACTTTTAATCCTTCTAAACACTTTTGTATCATCTGCAAATTTCAACACCTTGCTAGCTATATCATCGTCCAAATCGTTTATATATATTAAGAATAATATATGTCCCAGTACTGATCCCTGTGGAACCCCACTCAAAACTGATTTCCAGTTTGAAGCCTCCCCATCAACAACTACCCGTTGTCTTCTGTCAATCAGCCATTTTTCTATCCAGTTAATTATACCATTTCCTATGCCATGGGCTTTTAGTTTAAGCAGTAATCTCTGATGTGGCACTTTGTCGAAAGCTTTTTGAAAATCTAAGTAGATGATATCTACTGGTGATCCATCATCTACCCACTTAGTGATATCTTCCAAAAAACATAACATATTTGTTAAGCATGACCTCGCTTTTAGAAACCCATGTTGAGATGGGTTTATCAAGTTATGTTTAACAAGAAAATCCACCATGTGATCTTTAATTAATCTTTCTAATAATTTACAAATCACCGATGTTAAACTAACTGGTCTATAGTTATTTGACTTGTTTCTCGAACTTTTTTGAATAAGGGTATAATGTTTGCTTCTTTCAATTCTAAAGGAACCACTCCCTCTTCTAATGACAAGTTGAAAACTGTTGCAAGCGGTATGCTAATTTGTTCTACAATTTCCAATAGTAGTTTGGGTGGAATACCATCCACTCCAGGTGATTTATTATCCTTCATAGCCCTAATTTTCTTAGCTACCATTTTTGGGGTTACAATTAACTGTCTTAAATAGTCTGATTCTGCCCCCTTGAACTTAGCCTCAGGTACTGGCAGTGAACTAATATCTTCTCTGGTAAACACTGAACTAAAATAATAAAACAAATGGAATTGACAGGAGGCCTGCTGGTGTTGGACACTAGATTAAGTTCCAAGTCTAGTAGCCCACATTACTAACTAATGACTATCATTGGCACAACTGGTAGTTACTAAATGAAACAAATCGAATGGATCAGTATTAATTAAATAAATTACTAAAATGACACTGGTTTGTGATTGAAAGAAGCTAAACCAGCCAATAATGACTGTGGTTGATATAAATGGCCTCCACGCAAGCTGTTCACATGCTAAAAGGCAGGCTTTTGATTAATTCAAGACTGGCAAAATTTTATTTCTGGCTAAGGGCCTGATACAATACCAGGGTGCAGTTATGACTTAACTGCACAGTTATGTCGGAACTAACTTTATTGACATTATGATGCATGCTGGACATCGCTTGCAAGTGACAATTCAGAACAGTAGCAGATAACCATTTAATTATGCTTCGCGATCCTTAAATTTACAAAGTTTTGCAGTACCCCTTTCACACTGTTAATTGTGCCAAAGGATTCAAGTGCGAAAGGAATTCATTACTACGTTTCTAGATTGCTAAATTTACACAGTTTTGTGCACAGTAACAGCTGACTGCTGATACAGAACAAATTGTTAATATCATTAGGCATGTGAAATAAATACAACATTAGACATTTGCAATCTGTATTCCACTGTAATTGTACTCGACAGCTGGCGGAGTAGCACAACTAATTGGGCATGCCGTAGTAAGATTGTTTGTGCTACTCCGCCACTGTCTTGTAGGCGGAGTAGCACAACTAATTGGACTTGGCCATAGTAAGATTATTTGTGCTACTCTGCCACTGTCTTGTAGGCGGAGTAGTACAACTAATTGGACTTGGCCATAGTAAGATTATTTGTGCTACTCTGCTACTGACTTGTAGGCAGAGTAGTACAAATAATTGGGCATGGTCATAGTAAGATCATTTGTGCCACTCTGCCACTGTCTTGTAGGCGGAGTAGCACAACTAATCAGACATGGCTATTGTAAGATTAAATGTGCCACTCTGCCACTGTCTTGAAAGAGTAGCACAAATAATCGGACATGGCTATTGTAAGATTAAATGTGCCACTCTGCCACTGTCTTGTAGACGGAGTAGCACAACTAATCAGACATGGCTATTGTAAGATTAAATGTGCCACTCTGCCACTGTCTTGAAAGAGTAGCACAAATAATCGGACATGGCTATTGTAAGATTAAATGTGCCACTCTGCCACTGTCTTGTAGACGGAGTAGCACAACTAATCAGACATGGCTATTGTAAGATTAAATGTGCCACTCTGCCACTGTCTTGAAAGAGTAGCACAAATAATCGGACATGGCTATTGTAAGATTAAATGTGCCACTCTGCCACTGTCTTGTAGACGGAGTAGCACAACTAATCAGACATGGCTATTGTAAGATTAAATGTGCCACTCTGCCACTGTCTTGAAAGAGTAGCACAAATAATCGGACATGGCTATTGTAAGATTAAATGTGCCACTCTGCCACTGTCTTGTAGACGGAGTAGCACAACTAATCAGACATGGCTATTGTAAGATTAAATGTGCCACTCTGCCACTGTCTTGAAGGAGTAGCACAAATAATCGGACATGGCTATAGACTGATGATAATATTATTTATGCTACTTCAGCTATTTTCATGTACGGATTCAACAAGATAGTCGTACAATCTGCATACGTACCATTTTATAAAAGTGTTTGTTTTAGCTTATAAAAACTATAACTTGGCCATAAAGTGTAAATTTGTGCATCAGTGCAGTTGATATGATCACAGGGACTGGGTCACAGTGGTGCTGCTCGGTGGGTTTTGAGGTCAGTAATTTACTTTTATATATTATTTCGTTACAGAACACGCCAGGGGGACACCACTAATAGATTATGTGTATTCCTTGACATTGTATAATGCTCCCAAATAATTCAAAATATTGTAACTTCATTCCATTTCTCTGTGTGTATCGCTCAGCAGCAGAAAGTATACATTCAACTTCACACACGTGAATGAAATATTTGCCAGGAACTATCCTTATATTATAATCATGTGATACGTATTAATGGTGAACTGGGTTCGTTTTCATGTAGACATGAGGGCCACTCTCAAAAAAGTCTGACAGTTGGTTTTTAAATTTCCATGGTGTATTATTTCCTCATTTGTGATCTCTCTTATAAGTTATACACATTGTTGCATTAATTTTGACGCATGCTTTCAGGAAATGTACAATTATATGTAACAAAATGTAAACAAAGGGGTCTAATTCCTGTTAGAATAGCGTAAAACAGCAAAAATAGGTGTTCCATTTTTAAACATTTACTTCAGATACCTCAGAAAAAATACTAAATATTAGAAATTCAAAATTTTAAGTATCTGATGCTAAGGTAAACTATCTTATCGACGTAAAGCATTATAATATAGTTTCATAAGATACATAATTCTACCGAAAAATTGCTAATTGACCATTTTTTACGGTTACGCCCAATACCAAGCTTCCTCACCAATGTGCCACTATTAGTAATTGTTTATTTTAAAAAGTTGACGTTGGTAGTAACCCGATATATATTCAATATTGTCATGTAGACATTATTTTATTTTATTACTGTTTCTTCAGTTGAGCATATCTCTGCGAGACGTAGCTGCCTGGATGATCCCACGATACGCTGCTCTGTCTGCCGTTTGTCTCCCTGCTCTCACGATGTCGTCTTCCAACCAGTCGCTGATGTCCTGCTCCCATCTTCTCCTTGGTCTTCCCCTTCCTCTCTTTCCCTCCACTTTGCCTTCTAGGATTATTTTCTCTAAGGAATCGTGTCTTGATGTGGCCAAAATAACTCTGTTTCAGTCCTTTTATTCTATTCACTAGTTGGCAGTTCTTTGTGTCTAATTTTTTAAGGATCTCTGCATTGGTTATTTTTGTTATCCATGGCACTCTTAGGACTTTTCTGTCACATTTCATTTTATGACAGTTACTGTTATATAATCTGCAAATTTGGTGTTTGTGTAAATAAAATACAGACAAACTTTAACTGGTTACGCCAGATATCAAGCTAAAATGTTGACTGAGAAAAAAAATAATGAACAAAATTATTTCAAAATGTATGGATACATAAATAATAGTAAATACTACAGGTCAGAATTGTTTCTATTTAAATAAAACCTGTTAAGAAAAAATACAGCGTTTCACAAGAACAGTTATGCCTGGAATCAAGCTCTAGTTGTGTTTACCATGGCGTGATCATATGTGATGTGGCATTTTTACTGAACAGGTTTTATTTAAATGGAAATAGTTCTGACATGTATTATTGATTATTATTTATGTCTCCATACATTTTGAAATAATTTTGTTCATTACTTTTTTCTCAATCCACATTTTAGCTTGATATTGGGCGTAACCAGTTAAAGTTTGGCTGTTTTTTATTTGCACAAAGATCAAATTTACAGACAATATAACAGTAACTGTTACAAAATAATGTCTACATCAAAATATTGAATATATTTTGGTTTCCTACCAACGTCAACTTTTTAAAATAAGCAATTTCTAATAGTGGCACATTGGTGATGAAGCTTGGTATCGGGCATACCTGTTAAAAATGGCCAACTAACAATTTTAAAAAAATTGGGTAGATTTATGTATCTTATAGAACAATATTATAGTGTGTTACGTTGATAAAATAGTTTAGTTTGGCATAAGATACTTAAAATTTTGAATTTCCAATATTTTTTCGGAGGTATCTGAAGTAAATGTTTACAAATACAAAGCCTATTTTTGCTGTTTTAGGCTATTCTTACAGGAATTAGGCCCCTTTGCTTACATTTTGCTATATGGAATTATACATATCCTGAAAGCACTCGTTGAAACGAATCCAGTGATGTGTAAAACTAATGATAATATTGATTCTAGATAGTGCCATATCCATAAAAGTTCAAAGCTGTGTACATTAAACTAATACATAAATAATATAGATTAAGATATCTTTCTAAATAGAAGAATAAATAAATTGATAAAATACAGCTTAATAGATATAAATAAATTAAAGCAGGTTAATTTAAATGTTAAAATATGAATTAAAGCAGGTTAATTTAAATGTTAAAATAAATAGAGTTAATTAAAATAATTATGCTTTGATAATGACATAATTTCTAGTGACAATAATAATAATGAATATACCTGATAAGATATACTTACCACGAGTGGATCTTGTAGGTGTGTGAACATTGAGTGAATATGCCATTTCTAGTCCTGTTTATTTAGCTGGTTTTTGCAGGCTGCCAACTTTTGTAAAATGTTGACAGTTCTTTGTGTACACACGTTCACAGTGAAACCAAACTTAGCACCTCAGAATGTATGTTCCAGTTCAGAGATGCAGTAGATGTGCAATAAACTTTCCAGTGTATTGTTGACTTGCAGTACTAACACAGAGCTACATTGAGTGACTTCTTAACGTCACAAACCACAACGGTAATGACAGAAAATAGACGCAAGGATTTTCTGCCATGTACGCACTTTCATTTTCAGAAAATTCTACAGGTAGCAGTTTCTGGGAAGTTGCAACTGAATGCTGAGAAATGTCATGGGTATACTATGATAAGTGTCAACTGAGCATGGTGTATTAATTTAAAGATATAATGCTTTTTAATTATAATTGTAATCTGAGTGACAACAAACCAGCGACAGTGACAGTGGTGTGGTATGTTTTCAAACTGGCTCTACCGGCACAAATGAGTGCAGGTCTGGGAGGGCCATATTTATGACGTCATCTCATCAACATATCACAGGAAGTTGTCACAACCGTACAGTGACACAGTGATTAATGTATGATGTCTCCCTTGTGTTCATATAAACATGCGTTATTTGTGACACTGATTATGGTGTTAATTAAAGAGTGCTGTCCCAGAATGGTTGATACTGATTCAGTGCTGCTGTACATGTTGGGTATTACATGTTTGAGTAGTAATAAATGAATTACATGCATGCCTGCATGCATGCACGCACGCATGCACACAGACAGACACGTGCACAGACAGACACAGGCACGCATACATGCATGCACGCACGCACGCATGCACGCACACAGACAGATGCATGCACAGACAGACACAGACACACATATGTATGAATGCACGCACGCACGCACGCACACACACGCACGCACGCACGCACGCTCACACACACACACACACATAGACACCACATACACATGTATACATACACACAGTACATACATGTGTATGCACAAATAATGCAAATATGAACATTGGAACATGCATGCAAACATGTATACATGCATTCATACATAATATGCAATAATAAACATGCATGCAAACATGTATGCATGCATTCATACATAATATGCAATATATTATGCAACCATCACACACATACAAATACCACACATATTCATTAAGACGTGCACACACCACACAGCCAGCCATACGCTACATGAAGTGACCTTGTTTTATGCAGCCTCACTGGGTTAAAAAACGTTGGTTTCCCAGCAAGTGCAACTTATCTTCTTTCTCTCAAGTGAAGTGTCATTCACAATAAGTACTTGGCATATCTCTTGTTTGTCATGTTTCTATTTTGACTCGGATAACATGTCACATGTGTGGTTTCCTCACAGAGTATAGCAGTCAACTAGTCCTGATAGCACAAGTATTGATAAGGTCAAATTATATAATTATATCTTGGCATTGGTTAGTATTTTTTATAGCTGTTCAGAATCTTACTAGTTTCCCGATAAGTAGAACACCTGCTTGGCAACTAGCAGTGTCCTTTGTCAACTGTCACTGTTCAGTCACTCCCTGGCTTGGTTGAAGTCAGATCAATTCAGATATGTTAATCATGTTTTATTCACATTGCCTGGTGCTACGTAATTGTGTCAGTCACGAGTGACAGAAAAAAACACTGTCATGGTCATATTTTTAGAATGTGACTAGTTTATTTATTCCATGACAAATTAGTCCATGTACAGTGTGGATATTTTTTTACTAAGTAGACAATGCCTGATGTTTGTTAGGACAGTTGCCTGATGTTTGTGTTTGTTAGGACAGTTGCCTGATATTTGTGTTTCTTAGGGCCATTGCCTGATGTTTGTGTTTCTTAGGGCGGTTGCCTGATGTTTATGTTTCTTTAATTTTTTTTGAGACAATTGCCTTAATTAAGTTTACAATTTCATTTTCTGAAGAGAGTTGCCGGATGTTTATGTTTGTTGAGACAGCCTCGTGATGTGTGTTTATGTTCCTGTGTTTCAGACCACTGACGAAGGGAGAGATTGGCTGTTTTCTGAGTCACTACTTCATCTGGCAAGATGTGAGTCTAAACATCCATGTGTAGTTAGGGATTGTTCACAATTGTTGACATTTTTTTATTAATGCAAAGTGACTAAAGGGTCGATAGGGGTAAAGCCCCTCATACTAATTGTAAAAATGTTGGTTACATGTGAATTGCCTAACTATAGTGATTGTAAGTAAAATGTTTGTAAACTTTATTATGATGATTAATTTTTATTTCTTTAGGGTAAACAGTATTATATTACAGATGAATATATATATCAGTATGGAAAATTATCAACATTTTAAAGGGAGAAAGAGAGGGGTCTGAAAATCAGTACGCTCTGTGTGACCTTGTGACCAAGTAGACATTGCTAATTGTGAGCATCCACTAATGTTTTGATTGTCATCTTTCTGTGTTCATCACTTTATGCCTGTTTTTGCATTGATTTTACTAGTTTCCTCCAGTGAATTAAATAAAAAACGTTTATATCTGTCTTATTGTTGATAATGTAGCATGTGACTGATTTTGTAAATGATTTATGTAAATGACATTACTATTGCTGCATGACATCTCCTAAATCAAACATTCCCGCATACAGTTGTCACTTTAAAAACTTTGCCTTATGTTTTGTCAAAAAGAAACTTTTTGGAGCCAGAATTTCAACCAAATATATGGCAGAATGTATGCGTGCACCGTGTAATCAGAATGTATGAGTGCACCGTGTGATCAGAATGTATGAGTGCACCGTGTAATCAGAATGTATGAGTGCACCGTGTGATCAGAATGTATGAGTGCACCGTGTGATCAGAATGTATGAGTGCACCGTGTGATCAGAATGTATGAGTGCACCGTGTGATCAGAATGTGTGAGTGCACCGTGTGATCAGAATGTGTGAGTGCACCGTGTGATCAGAATGTGTGAGTGCACCGTGTGATCAGAATGTGTGAGTGCACCGTGTGATCAGAATGTGTGAGTGCACCGTGTGATCAGAATGTGTGAGTGCACCGTGTGATCAGAATGTGTGAGTGCACCGTGTGATCAGAATGTGTGAGTGCACCGTGTGATCAGAATGTGTGAGTGCACCGTGTGATCAGAATGTGTGAGTGCACCGTGTGATCAGAATGTGTGAGTGCACCGTGTGATCAGAATGTGTGAGTGCACCGTGTGATCAGAATGTGTGAGTGCACCGTGTGATCAGAATGTATGAGTGCACCGTGTGATCAGAATGTATGAGTGCACCGTGTGATCAGAACGTATGTGCACCGTGTGATCAGAATGTATGAGTGCACCGTGTGATCAGAATGTATGAGTGCACCGTGTGATCAGAATGTATGAGGGCACCGTGTGATCAGAATGTATGAGTGCACCGTGTGATCAGAATGTATGAGTGCACCGTGTGATCAGAATGTATGAGTGCACCGCGTAATCAGAATCCATTTTTTTATGGCTGAACAGAGTTTTTGCTAGTCAACATATTCCTTCGATTTTGCTCATTTTAGATTGTCATATTCTATATAACATCGTATTTTCTCAAACTTATCCATTGTTTTATGATTTAGTAATAGCATGACTACAGTTTAGAATATTTAGGCTAATTCAAAACACAAAAATCTGATAATCGACCGTTCCAGCCAAATTCACCCGTTCTCGCACTTCGAAGCTGAATAGCCAGCTTCTGCATTTCCAACTTATTCAAGTTGGATTAGTTACTCCTGATTTCGACAGAGTGGGTCACAATAAAACAAAACATGTTTTGGTTTTATATTTCTGTCTGTTGTTTTTTGTATTGAAGTAATTTAATTTTCAGGTATAATTTTAATATTCTACATTGAGTAAGAACTGTCATATCATTAGAGTTATGTTGTCCTCTATTTGTCTTGCAGGTTGCACAACACAATTACACTCGTGTGATCATCTTTGAAGATGACATTCGCTTTGAGTTGTACTTCCGCCAGAAGCTTGCTTTCCTTATACACGAAACACACGAGATGAGACTGCAGTGGGACCTGATGTATGTAGCTCTTGGCACTAAACGACAAACACAATGAGACTGCAGTGGGACCTGATGTATGTAGCTCTTGGCACTAAACGACAAACACAATGAGACTGCAGTGGGACCTGATGTATGTAGCTCTTGGCACTAAACGACAAACACAATGAGACTGCAGTGGGACCTGATGTATGTAGCTCGTAGGACTAAAGGACAAACAGAATTTCCTGTGGATCCGCGGTTTACCGTGGATTTTGGGTTCCAAAGGTCATTCCTGTGAATCCGAGGGGAAAATGTTGTATGTATGTATGGGGGATCCAACATGTAGCAAGGTCTAGACCTGGTCCTGGAGATCCGGAGATCGCAGGCATGTTCGCTGCGGAGCACTGTTTACAATAAGTGAAACAAGAAGTATGGGCTCATATGACTGACCTATATTATACCACCAGCCTCGATCACACAGTCCCTCTAGTGGACTAGCATTATGGCAGCTGGTCTGCAGCACATCGTGTGCGAAGACAGGCGCCGGTGACCCAGTCTGCTAAACCACCACCGCGGCATCAAATTAGAACCTGACGTTGCGCTTGCATTGTGTTCAGTGGCCTTGACATTGCACATGGTTTCTGGTCGTCCTGCGGAGTCATTCCATCTGCATGAGATGACTGAGCATGCTATGGTAGAGGGAAGGTGCAGCTTCCCGGAACAGCGCTACCGTTATAGTGCAGACCAGAAACTTGTGTATTATTACAGTGAGCGGAGCATTTTAACCGTAGGGCCGTAGGCTATGGATTAAGTATTGACAAAAATAGATGACAAAGACCCAAAAAAAGTTCGGGAGATTGACAAAGATTGTAGTGAGAGATGGAGATGGGTGTGGATGGAGAAGGGTGTGGATGGAGATGGGTGTGGATGGAGATGGGTGTGGATGGAGATGGGTGTGGATGGAGATGGGTTCATATGAATATGCGTTATTTGTGACACTGATTATGGTGTTAATTAAAGAGTGCTGTCCCAGAATGGTTGATACTGATTCAGTGCTGCTGTACATGTTGGGTATTACATGTTTGAGTAGTAATAAATGAATTACATGCATGCCTGCACGCACGCACGCACGCACGCACGCACACATGTACGCACGCACGTATGCACGCACGCACAGAGACAGATGCATGCACACACACACACACACACACACACACACACACACACACACACACACACACACACACACACACACACACACACACACACACACACACACACACACACATATATAGACATCACATACACATGTATACATACACACAGTACATACATGTGTATGCACAAATAATGCAAATATGAACATTGGAACATGCATGCAAACATGTATGCATGCATTCATACATAATATGCAATATATTATGCAACCATCACACACATACAAATACCACACATATTCATTAAGACGTGCACACACCACACAGCCAGCCATACGCTACATGAAGTGACCTTGTTTTATGCAGCCTCACTGGGTTAAAAAACGTTGGTTTCCCAGCAAGTGCAACTTATCTTCTTTCTCTCAAGTGAAGTGTCATTCACAATAAGTACTTGGCATATCTCTTGTTTGTCATGTTTCTATTTTGACTCGGATAACATGTCACATGTGTGGTTTCCTCACAGAGTATAGCAGTCAACTAGTCCTGATAGCACAAGTATTGATAAGATCAAATTATATAATTATATCTTGGCATTGGTTAGTATTTTTTATAGCTGTTCAGAATCTTACTAGTTTCCCGATAAGTAGAACACCTGCTTGGCAACTAGCAGTGTCCTTTGTCAACTGTCACTGTTCAGTCACTCCCTGGCTTGGTTGAAGTCAGATCAATTCAGATATGTTAATCATGTTTTATTCACATTGCCTGGTGCTACGTAATTGTGTCAGTCACGAGTGACAGAAAAAAACACTGTCATGGTCATATTTTTAGAATGTGACTAGTTTATTTATTCCATGACAAATTAGTCCATGTACAGTGTGGATATTTTTTTACTAAGTAGACAATGCCTGATGTTTGTTAGGACAGTTGCCTGATGTTTGTGTTTGTTAGGACAGTTGCCTGATATTTGTGTTTCTTAGGGCCATTGCCTGATGTTTGTGTTTCTTAGGGCGGTTGCCTGATGTTTATGTTTCTTTAATTTTTTTTGAGACAATTGCCTTAATTAAGTTTACAATTTCATTTTCTGAAGAGAGTTGCCGGATGTTTATGTTTGTTGAGACAGCCTCGTGATGTGTGTTTATGTTCCTGTGTTTCAGACCACTGACGAAGGGAGAGATTGGCTGTTTTCTGAGTCACTACTTCATCTGGCAAGATGTGAGTCTAAACATCCATGTGTAGTTAGGGATTGTTCACAATTGTTGACATTTTTTTATTAATGCAAAGTGACTAAAGGGTCGATAGGGGTAAAGCCCCTCATACTAATTGTAAAAATGTTGGTTACATGTGAATTGCCTAACTATAGTGATTGTAAGTAAAATGTTTGTAAACTTTATTATGATGATTAATTTTTATTTCTTTAGGGTAAACAGTATTATATTACAGATGAATATATATATCAGTATGGAAAATTATCAACATTTTAAAGGGAGAAAGAGAGGGGTCTGAAAATCAGTACGCTCTGTGTGACCTTGTGACCAAGTAGACATTGCTAATTGTGAGCATCCACTAATGTTTTGATTGTCATCTTTCAGTGTTCATTACTGTATGCCTGTGTTTGCATTGATTTTACTAGTTTCCTCCAGTGAATTAAATAAAAAAACGTTTATATCTGTCTTATTGTTGATAATGTAGCATGTGACTGATTTTGTAAATGATTTATGTAAATGACATTACTATTGCTGCATGACATCTCCTAAATCAAACATTCCTGCATACAGTTGTCACTTTAAAAACTTTGCCTTATGTTTTGTCAAAGAGAAACTTTTTGGAGCCAGAATTTCAACCAAATATATGGCAGAATGTATGCGTGCACCGTGTAATCAGAATGTATGAGTGCACCGTGTGATCAGAATGTATGAGTGCACCGTGTAATCAGAATGTATGAGTGCACTGTGTGATCAGAATGTATGAGTGCACCGTGTGATCAGAATGTATGAGTGCACCGTGTGATCAGAATGTATGAGTGCACCGTGTGATCAGAATGTGTGAGTGCACCGTGTGATCAGAATGTGTGAGTGCACCGTGTGATCAGAATGTATGAGTGCACCGTGTAATCAGAATGTATGAGTGCACTGTGTGATCAGAATGTATGAGTGCACCGTGTGATCAGAATGTATGAGTGCACTGTGTGATCAGAATGTATGAGTGCACCGTGTGATCAGAATGTATGAGTGCACCGTGTGATCAGAATGTATGAGTGCACCGTGTGATCAGAATGTGTGAGTGCACCGTGTGATCAGAATGTGTGAGTGCACCGTGTGATCAGAATGTGTGAGTGCACCGTGTGATCAGAATGTGTGAGTGCACCGTGTGATCAGAATGTGTGAGTGCACCGTGTGATCAGAATGTATGAGTGCACGGTGTGATCAGAATGTATGAGTGCACCGTGTAATCAGAATGTATGAGTGCACCGTGTAATCAGAATGTATGAGTGCACCGTGTGATCAGAATGTATGAGTGCACCGTGTAATCAGAATGTATGAGTGCACCGTGTAATCAGAATGTATGAGTGCACCGTGTGATCAGAATGTATGAGTGCACCGTGTAATCAGAATGTATGAGTGCACCGTGTGATCAGAATGTATGAGTGCACCGTGTGATCAGAATGTATGAGTGCACCGTGTGATCAGAATGTATGAGTGCACCGTGTGATCAGAATGTGTGAGTGCACCGTGTGATCAGAATGTGTGAGTGCACCGTGTGATCAGAATGTGTGAGTGCACCGTGTGATCAGAATGTGTGAGTGCACCGTGTGATCAGAATGTGTGAGTGCACCGTGTGATCAGAATGTGTGAGTGCACCGTGTGATCAGAATGTATGAGTGCACCGTGTGATCAGAATGTATGAGTGCACCGTGTGATCAGAATGTATGAGTGCACCGTGTAATCAGAATCCATTTTTTTATGGTTGAACAGAGTTTTTGCTAGTCAACATATTCCTTCGATTTTGCTCATTTTAGATTGTCATATTCTATATAACATCGTATTTTCTCAAACTTATCCATTGTTTTATGATTTAGTAATAGCATGACTACAGTTTAGAATATTTAGGCTAATTCAAAACACCAAAATCTGATAATCGACCGTTCCAGCCAAATTCACCCGTTCTCGCACTTCGAAGCTGAATAGCCAGCTTCTACATTTCCAACTTATTCAAGTTGGATTAGTTACTCCTGATTTCGACAGAGTGGGTCACAATAAAACAAAACATGTTTTGGTTTTAGATTTCTGTCTGTTGTTTTTTGTATTGAAGTAATTTAATTTTCAGGTATAATTTTAATATTCTACATTGAGTAAGAACTGTCATATCATTAGAGTTATGTTGTCCTCTATTTGTCTTGCAGGTTGCACAACACAATTACACTCGTGTGATCATCTTTGAAGATGACATTCGCTTTGAGTTGTACTTCCGCCAGAAGCTTGCTTTCCTTATACATGAAACACACGAGATGAGACTGCAGTGGGACCTGATGTGTGTAGCTCTTGGCACTAAACGACAAACACAATGAGACTGCAGTGGGACCTGATGTATGTAGCTCTTGGCACTAAACGACAAACACAATGAGACTGCAGTGGGACCTGATGTATGTAGCTCTTGGCACTAAACGACAAACACAATGAGACTGCAGTGGGACCTGATGTATGTAGCTCGTAGGACTAAAGGACAAACAGAATTTCCTGTGGATCCGCGGTTTACCATGGATTTTGGGTTCCAAAGGTCATTCCTGTGAATCCGAGGGGAAAATGTTGTATGTATGTATGGGGGATCCAACATGTAGCAAGGTCTAGACCTGGTCCTGGAGATCCGGAGATCGCAGGCATGTTCGCTGCGGAGCACTGTTTACAATAAGTGAAACAAGAAGTATGGGCTCATATGACTGACCTATATTATATCACCAGCCTCGATCACACAGTCCCTCTAGTGGACTAGCATTATGGCAGCTGGTCTGCAGCACATCGTGTGCGAAGACAGGCGCCGGTGACCCAGTCTGCTAAACCACCACCGCGGCATCAAATTAGAACCTGACGTTGCGCTTGCATTGTGTTCAGTGGCCTTGACATTGCACATGGTTTCTGGTCGTCCTGCGGAGTCATTCCATCTGCATGAGATGACTGAGCATGCTATGGTAGAGGGAAGGTGCAGCTTCCCGGAACAGCGCTACCGTTATAGTGCAGACCAGAAACTTGTGTATTATTACAGTGAGCGGAGCAGTTTAACCGTAGGGCCGTAGGCTATGGATTAAGTATTGACAAAAATAGATGACAAAGACCCAAAAAAAGTTCGGGAGATTGACAAAGATTGTAGTGAGAGATGGAGATGGGTGTGGATGGAGATGGGTGTGGATGGAGAAGGGTGTGGATGGAGATGGGTGTGGATGGAGATGGGTGTGGATGGAGATGGGTGTGGATGGAGATGGGTGTGGATGGAGATGGGTGTGGGTGGAGAAGGATGTCGAAATCGAAGTTAAAAACCTGACATTATTTCACAAATATGTATAATGAGATTGAATTTTAAATTGTCAAGTCTTGTTTCAATGTCACATTTTATCCTCGATATAGCTCTGAGAGCAATTTTGTGAAAACTAATCTTTGGGGGCTTATAGTGCATTGTATACCCCAAACCCCCAGCTGTGAATTGGGTCGATGTGCTCACCCTGTAATTTCCAGTGATTTTATTCTTCACCTGTTCTCATCCCTGATCAAGAGTCCATCATCATTTTGTCGTTGTGTGCCCTTCTGAGATATCTTTCTTTAAACATGCTCACGCTGCTAGCATTGACACAAGCAGTTGATAATTTGTTACATTATTATATCTCATTAGCAAGAATAATATAAAGCATATTGTCAACATAGCTAGCAAACTGATTGGCCGTGATCTGAGACGGCTGTCCAATTTATGTAATGTTGGCTTAAAAGAAAAGCTATTCAAATGTTATATGATCCTGTCCATCCTCTGAATGCAGCTTTCCAGAAACTTCCATCAGGGAGACATTTTAAAGTGCCATTAGCAAGAAAACATCTTTTTAAGAAATCATTTATCGCCTCTGGCTTTGACATTTTAATCTTAAATGCTAAAGCAAACTGTCTAAAGCAGAGCGTATATGAAGTATTGTGTGATGAGTGTTTTTATAAATTTTCAATGCTCACTATCATAACTTGAATGGCTTCAACCCAAGTCAAGCTTTTGATTAACTCAAGACTGACAAAAAAATGTCTGGTTAAGGGCCTGATACAATGCCAGGGTGCAGTTATGACTGTTAACTGTACAGGTGTGCAGTTATGTCGGAACCAACTTTATTGACATTATGATGCGGGACATCGCATGCAAATGACAAGTCACAACAGTAGCAGATGACCATTTAATTATGTTTCGAGATCCTCAAATGTACACAGTTTTGCAGTACGCCCTTAACATTATTGATTGTGCCAAAGGATTTAAGTGCGAAAGTTCAGTATTAGGTTTCTAGATTGCTAAATTTACATAGTTTTGTGATATCCCTGTGCATATAGCACAGTAACAGCTGACTGGTGATACTGGTTAATACCAGGCATGTGAAGTAAATACAAAGTTAGACATTTGTAATCTGGTGACTTGGTTGCAGGCGGTTGTGAATGTATGGTACACGGGACAGTCAGTATAATCGCCTCATCTCTGATTTGGTTGCAGCTATCTGGGACGGAAGAGACTGAATCACCAGGGTGAGGCATGGGTGGCAGGGACAGAGACCCTGGTGTGGCCCGAGTACTCCTACTGGACCCTCAGCTACCTGCTGACGGACTCCGGGGCGCGCAAGCTGCTGGCCCAGGAGCCGTTGTCACGCATGATCCCGGTGGACGAGTACCTCCCCGTCATGTTTAACCGACACCCTGAGTGAGTTCTACAAGCCACCTCTCTAAAGCTGGTCTCGTCAGTTCGTAGAGTCCCTAAACATGTTATGTGTTTAGCGCTGGTTCATAACCCCACCCCACCGATACATCGTTTCGGATTTGGAATTTTTATGAAACAAAATGGCCGCTATCGTAAACTTAAAATAGCGTACCTGTCGTGAGATGCCAATATAGCAACTGGCTTCCCCATAATGCGTGGTAACAACCAACCCCCTATGTAATGTGTGGTAACAACCAACCCCCTATGCAATGTGTGGTAACAACCAACCCCCTTTGTAATGCGTGGTAACAACCAACCCCCTATGGAATGCGTGATAACAACCAACCCCCTATGTAATGCGTGGTAACAACCAACCCCCTATGTAATGCGTGGTAACAACCAACCCCCTTTGTAATGCGTGGTAACAACCAACCCCCTATGTAATGTGTGGTAACAACCAACCCCCTATGTAATGCGTGGTAACAACCAACCCCCTATGTAATGTGTGGTAACAACCAACCCTCTATGTAATGCGTGGTAACAACCAACCCCCTATGTAATGTGTGGTAACAACCAACCCCCTATGTAATGCGTGGTAACAACCAACCCCCTATGTAATTCGTGGTAACAACCAACCCCATATGTAATGCATGGTAACAACCAACCCTCTATGTAATGCGTGGTAACAACCAACCCCCTATGTAATGCGTGGTAACAACCAACCCCTTATGTAATGCGTGATAACAACCAACCGTCTATGTAATGCTTGGTAACAACCAACCCCCTATGTAATGCGTGGTAACAACCAACCCTCTATGTAATACTTGGTAACAACCAACCCCCTATGTAATGCGTGGTAACAACCAACCCTCTATGTAATACTTGGTAACAACCATCCCTCTATGTAATGTGTGGTAACAACCAACCCTCTATGTAATGCGTGGTAACAACCAACCCCCTATGTAATGCGTGGTAACAACCAACCCCCTATGTAATGCGTGGTAACAACCAACCCTCCTTGTAATACATGGTAACAACCAACCTCCTATGTAATGCGTGGTAACATCCAACCCCCTATGTAAACAACTCTTGCTTGTCCCTCTTAACGATTTTGCCCAATGATTCTTGTATGTTGCATCTCTGAGCTCAGATTCCTGGGGATTTAGGCGCTATAAAAGTTTGTCATTATTATTATTATGTAAAAAACATTTTTAAATATAAAAAAAATCCTTAAATCTGTATTTAGCTGAAGGCACCCTTCCGCCCCCGCGACCTCATAGGGTTGTCTGCAGAACCCTTGTTGGTTTATCCCACCCACTACACTGGGGAGCCTGGCTACATCACAGACACGGACGAATCAGAGATTATAAACCCTGGAAGAAGTAAAGACGAGCTATAGCATGGTGTAGCAGTAGGTGATGACGTCACTGTCCAACACATGACAGTCTGGTAATACTCACCGACAGCACTCTGTGAGTGCTGTCTATAGATATGTTGTATTACTTATTAATTACTGATGCTAGTAATTGGTAAAGTGCAATCATATAGGGCCTGCAGTTGCAGACTAGAAGTAGAGAGAATGAATTCTTGGTGTTACAAACGTTGTGCAGTCATAGAACTGCTATCATAAATGCCATGGACTTGTGCAAAAAATGCTGTTATAGATGCACGAAGTGCAGGCATAGAAGAAGTGCCCTCATAGAACATGTGCAGTCATAGAAGTTGTATAGCTAATCACAGAAGTGCAATTATAGAAGAAGTGCATTCATAGAAGATGTGCGGTTAGAGGCCATGCAGTCATAGAAAAGTGCAGTTGTGGAATGAGTGCGATCATAGAAAACTTATAGTCATAGAAGAAGCGCAATGATATAGGACTGTCCAGTGATAAAAGTGCAATCGTAGATTGTGTGGCTATGGATGACTACAACAGTAGAAATGCAGTCATAATCGTAAAGAGTGTGATAGAAGACATGCTATATTAGAGGTTTAGTGATGTTACAGATGTGTTATTGTCCGTGTTGATATATTTATATAGGCTGTTATGTCGGCCAGTTTTATACCTGATCTCCTGTATTCACAGATGTAAATACAGAGTCTTTAACTGTTATATCCGAATGAACGGATAACAGTTTATAGTTCTTGCTGAGAAAACTTATAAGGATCAGGTGACACGGTCCAATAATACAAGTTGTAGACAGTTGTTCAAGGAAATTTAAAAGTGGAAAATTTCTCACCCTTTCTTGTACACACATATGCATGCACAGTGTCTAAAAGTCTTGTACAATATTTGTTATTTTGGCCTATAGAAATAATTGTAATAGAAAGTGTGGAATTATCCCTATCTATAATGAAATATAAAAAAAATGTCTTAAACAAAATCCTTATTTTTTTTTAACTCCATTCTTTATTTCCATTTCAACAAAACAATGTGATAATGCAGGCAATTAAAACAACAAATAATAATATATTATGTATTGTACCTTATCTGTACATATCCAAAAACTTAACTCATTTATATATGTTGTACTTCATTAATACTGACAACAAGCATACTGCCATCCAAAGGAATAATCTAGCAAGTCACACTTTGTAAGTTCTGAGAAACCTGAAACAACCATCACAGATGAGAAGTCTTCGATTAATTATAGAAGACCAAATCTACTAACTTGTTATCCTTTTACACTAATTTGCAATTACGCTAAGATTGTCACTCAAGAGACTAGTATGCTGTTTTAAAATGTGACTTGGTACTCTTCCATTGAATGACGCTATTCACCGGTGAGTCGAACACATTTGGTTAAAACATAAGCTCTTCCTAGGGTGTATTAAATGTGTGGTTATAGACACCAACATGTTCAAGTATAAAAATTAAGTACTATAGAGTAAGTTCTTATATAGCATAGTATCCTGTCCTTAGGTCTGCTCAATAGTACTCTACACTTCACCTCATTGTAGACCTGCTATTACAACACCAGCTCAATAGTACTCTACACTTCACCTCCTTGTAGACCTGTTATTACAACACCATCTCAATATTTCTCATAACAAATGTAAGGTTTTATACAGTACAGTATCCAGTCCTTGTTTGCTCAAAACGCTTTACTCCCTGGCAGGCCTATCCAATCAAACACCACCTCGTCATCTCTGGGAAGTATTCAGCCATGCTGCAATTATTGTGCGAAGATTATTCATACACAAATATCTACCACTGCCTATAGCCAGGTACTCATTCATCGAGCTAAAACAACATGAATTGAATGAACTTGCCCAAGGTTCAAAATGACAGTAGGAGGATCTGAATGCAAATTCAACACGTTTTTGTGTTCACTCCACATTGCTGCAGTTCACTCAGCTGAACTACTATGAATGAGTACCTGGCTATAGACAGTGGTGGATATTTGTTTGCTGTGTGGCTGAGTACTTCCCTGAGATAATGTTCAGTTGGACATATCTGCCAGGGAGTGAAGTGTAAAGTGCTTTGAGCAGTCCCAAGAACTGGATACCGTGATATGTCTTCATGAATATAACACCAACGGTCCCTTCAGTAGCAGCACATACCAAGCACCTGTATTATGTCCCTTCAGTAGCATCACATACCAAGCACCTGTATTATGTCCCTTCAGTAGCAGCACATACCAAGCACCTGTATTATGTCCCTTCAGTAGCAGCACATACCAAGCACCTGTATTATGTCCCTTCAGTAGCAGCACATACCAAGCACCTGTATTATGTCCCTTCAGTAGCAGCACATACCAAGCACCTGTATTATGTCTCTTCAGTAGCAGCACGTACCAAGCACCTGTATTATGTCCCTTCAGTAGCAGCACATACCAAGCACCTGTATTATGTCCCTTCAGTAGCAGCACATACCAAGCACCTGTATTATGTCCCTTCAGTAGCAGCACATACCAAGCACCTGTATTATGTCCCTTCAGAAGCAGCACATACCAAGCACCTGTATTATGTTGTTATGTTGAATAACATTTCATTCATTCATATATGTCTGAAATTGCACTGTTATCACCAATCTGTCAAATTGACACCATATCTAGCTGGCTGTGCCACGGTAGTTGGAGGGTAGGGTAGGTTACACTTGACACAGCTGGGGTTCTTCGGCAGACCCCCTGGTCTTGACGTGCCTCTGCCCACCACCATACTAAATGAACACAAGGGGCTAGACAAGTCAACATCCTCTGTAAAAAGCACCTCCACCCACACCTTCTTGGAGAAATACACCTGATTGTTTCGCCACAGAAAGTCGTTATGTCCAGTGTCCAGTTTGATGAGATTCTTCGCACAGAAGTGGTCAGTCTCGGAACCTGGTCTGGTCAGCACCACGGTCACATAATGTGCTTTGTCGTTGCAGTAGAAATCTGTGAAATACAGATTTGAATTTTGAGTCAGCATAGCAGTGACTGGAATACTGACCCTCGTGGGTCCAAGGAACGACCAGGCTGGGGGTTGGCCGGTTTCTGGGTCAACACTTGTGGCGAAGAACAGCCCTTTGATCTGACCGTTGATGATGGACGCTGGGTCACCGTTGTTGTCCTTCATGTACACTGCCATGATGTTGTTGTTTCGCTGACACTCGTATTATATAGTATAAACTAAGCTTAACATTGGCAACTGAATTTTCTCTGCGCCATTAGGTGATCAAATGCACACTTCGAGTCACACAAACAAACACTAGTACGTATGCGTAACTAGAACAGTGTTTTAATAAGAGAACACAAAACTGCAACTCACAACAGGAAGTATCCAAACATGCGAGGCCGTGACCCGGAAACTAGGGGTCACGACAATATTACCATTGAACAACAATCATGGAATAGTAACTAATAGCCATTGGCGTGACTTCTTTCTTCTCATAATTATGTATGCTACTATGAGATAGCTATCATATAGACATACAATAATGATTATAGAGATAAAGGTTCATGAGATGAAGTCTTTAAGATACTCAGGAGGCTTCCGAGTTCTTGTAGAGCGTCTCGGAGGTTCCTCGGGCGGACAGCTATGTTGATCTGGCTCGTATGACATTGTCGATTCGTTGTTGACTGTCGCCGTTTCTTGTCGATGAGACTCGGCTGTTGATGGTTCTACGGGCTGAGCTGCTGTGACTGGAGGGTACGAGAGTTGAACTGGTACGTCTGGAGGTTTCTCTGGAGGAGCTGGGTCATCTGCGGGTGTTAGTTCGTCATACTGGTACGACACTGGAAGATCGTGGGTAGCTTCAGCTGCCACCTTGTAGCACTCTGTTCGCTTCACTCTGTATGACGTGGCACGCAACTGGTTACCGGCGAACTTGCTGATGTTGATCCATTCTCCTTCTGTGCTCACTACGAGATACCGACACCTGGAGCGTAGTTTACTCTTGTCTGAGTACAAGTACACGATGTCGCCAATGTCGATATGTTGGGGTCTGGGTACTGAACCGCGAGGAGACTTCGATATTTGACTGTGTTCGTGGTTAGCGTTGCGCGAGGCATGCTGTTGTTGAATGATGCTATAGTCGTTCAGCGGTAATTGTTCGTTGGTGAATTGGTCACGCTGGGTCCACAGCTCACGAGCTGACATTCCTCTGTTTCGTACTCGGGCGTTGAGGTTGGCAGTAGCGACAGACAGTAGCACCTGCGTGATGGCGCCGCCTGTTGGTTGTTGCTGTAAAATTTCACCCTCGAGTTCCCGAATGGCTTTTTCGGCCACAGGGTTTTTGTTGATGTTTTTGACCCGTCCTAGTTCGATGGTGAGTCGATACTTGTTCAACAGTGCGTCGTTGATGAGAGGTGCGAATCCAGGAGCTGGGTCTGTGCGTATTACGGCAGGAGGTCCATCAAGCGGTCGGAGGCCGATGCATAGTTGAATGATGGAGTCCCGTAACGTGTCGCGTCGTTCGTCGTTGACGAAGCATGTTACCGTGTATGATGTTACACACTCGCGTAGCACCAAGATCAGTTGTCTTTCTCGTTTGATGATGTCGGCTGCATATGAGATACCCACTACTTCTGGGGGATCGTTGGTAGATTGCGCGATAGTTAGGTTTGGGGTGTTCCGTAACGACGTACAGTGATGACAGCTGCGCGAGGTGGACTCGACAGACTTGTCGAGGTCGAGAGCGAATACATAGCGATGCATGACTTGCTTTAGCTGGTACGAAGACGGGTGATCCAGTTGGATGTGCAGGGCCGTTACTAGTCCGTCTAGGACTTTTCGCGGTACGATGATGCACTCTCGTGTAGGACTCAGTGGGTCGTTACGTTGTACGACCAGTAGACCGTCACGAGCGATTGATGCGACGTTAAGGTATCTTTTGACGTCTTTCGCGTTTGTCACCTTTTTGGATGGTCGCGTTCCTTGTGTAAGGTGTGAATGAGTCCTTCGCAAGTCTTGGCAGTCTGCTTGAATGCCGAGCCATGCTGAACGATTGGTGAACGGAAGTCGAGCTTTCCCAGATGTTATGTCGTCTGTTGTAACGCGTTGCATCACGACTGACTCTTCAGTCTGTCGTATATAGGAGCACACTTGGCACTGTTGTTCCCGGCATGTGGGTGCGTTGCGACTCGCGAAGTCTGATGGAACATTACCTGAACCGGCGAGTGCTTCTTTATAAATGTTGTAGTCTTCGTCATTGCCAGTACGTCTATAAGACTTCCACATCATTTGTTTATACTTAATTTTTCTAATGGCTTCTTTCGATAAGTATTTCTTTCTGGTCCGTTTCCCTTGTTTTTTGAAGGGAACAAATTTATCTACGATGCACTCTATTTCATTCTTTAAGATATTCCAGCATTCTGTTGCTGTCTTATTCTTCAGTGTATTATTCCAGTCTATCTTTGCTAAATATTTCCTCATTTCCTTATATCTTCCTTTGTGGAAATTTCTCCTCAACTGCTTTTTATTATTTCTTTCTGATTTTACTTTAATGGTAAAATGTATCTGGTTGTGATCACTACTTCCCAGAGGCTCACATAATTTAACATTGTCAACTAATTCATTCTGTGAGGACAAAACTAAGTCTAACACATTCTCTCCCCTGGTTGGTTCTAGCACATGTTGAGAAAGGAAACTATCTTGTACTAAAACTAAAAACTTGTGGTCCTCACTACCCATACTCTGTAGAGATTTCCATTTTATATGCCCATGGTTAAAATCCCCCATAATAACACAGTCCCGTTTGCTCACTTCCCTTATAGCGTTTTGTATTTTTTCATTCTCTTCTATGCTTATGTTTGGACTTCGATAAACTAATCCAACCGTTATCGTTGAGTTTCCTGTAACTATGTTACACCAAACAGCTTCTTCGCAATCTGCTTCTCTGTCTAATTTTAATTCATAAGCCTGGATAGATTCTTTAATATATAAAATAACTCCACCTCCCCTTCTTCCTATTCTATCTTTCCTAAACATTACATATCCTGTCAGTCCCAATTCGGCATCTGATATATCGGTGGTTGCCCATGATTCGGTTATACCTATTATGTGAGGGTCAATATCTTCTACCAATATTTCTTTTGTTTACTATACTCCTTGCATTTAAACAAACACATTTATACCCAGCTTCAGAACAGTTTTCCAGACTGTTCTTTGCTGAATTATTTTTGCTGCCTTTATCTATGCCTCCAGTTTCAGGCTTCTCTGCGAGTCCCCCCTGCGAATTTAGTTTAAATAGATGCAACCTGTCCCACTGTCAACAGATTGCAGCAGATTCTCTGAGAATACTGCTGCCCCCTTTCCACTTAGATGGAGGCCATCTCTCATGTACATATCTTCTCTCCCAACAAAGTACCCCCATAAATCTATGAATCCCACGCCCTCTTCCTCACACATCTGCTCAACTAGTGCGTTGATCGCCATCCTCTTACAGTTTCTGTATCTTGCCCCCCTTCCTCCCATTACTGGCAAAATTCCTGAGAGAATAACCTGTTCCACTCTTGTCTTCTTTAGCTTCCTCACTAGATGTCTGTACTTCTGAACTATACCAGTTGTTCCCTCCTTGTCTGCATTGTTTGTCCCAACGTGTACTAGTATAGACCCTCCCTTGCCATGCCCCAATACCTTCTCTACCCTTTCGGTCACATGCTCTATCCTAGCCCCCGGTAGACATACAACAACGTCCTTCCCCTCGCATATAGTCTTGTCTGTTTTTCTCAGAATTGAATCGCCCATAAACACTCTCTCTTTTCTCTTTGCCCCCTCAATCACTGCCTCGGAGTAGCTCCTCCGGTTTGCATATGTCTGGTTGTTGTCTTTTCCTCTTGTCATCTTCTCTCCTGTCACATTCTCTTCCATTCCCTTCTTTCCTGTCGCGTTTTCTCTTGTCCCCTTTCCTCCTGTCATCTTCTCTTCTAGCACATTTACTCTCACTTCCTTTCGTCCCTTCTTCTTTCCTCCCACCACATTTTCTTCTCTCCTCTCCCGTCCCTTCTCCCCGGCTACCTCCTTCACTACGGTCACTTTCTCCCCTGTCACCTTCACGCCTGTCATGTTTTCTGTTTTTTGCTGAACACTCTGTCTTCTTCCATCAGTCTTCTGTCTCACAGTCTTACCAACTGCCTCTGTGGTATCTACCTCTTCACCACCTGTATCGCTGTCGTGTCTCTCCTCGTTCTCTACAGTCTGACTACCTGCTGATCTACCCCACTGGCCCGTTTTCTCTTCCTCTGCCGAACACTTTTCCTCCGTCCCTCTGTTTTCTCAATGTCTTGTTCCTTCACACCGGTCACCTTCCTTCCTCTCAGTCTCCTTTCTTCAGTCTCCGTGTCACAACTCTGCTCCTTCTGTGTTGTAGAATTCTCAACTCTCTCCGCGTCATCCCTCTCTGCTCCATCTATTTCTATGTTGAGTCTCGCCTCCATCTCCTTCACTATATCCGTCAACTTACACACCTCCTTCATCAGACATTCCACCCTCAAACACCCCATACACCGAAAGGTGAATCCGTCATCTTTGGTCTCTGCCCATGATTTTGGACAGCCAGACAACGCAAAATCCACCCAGCTCTGGCAGTCGTTGCAAACTAGGTGTCGTTTTGCCCTGAGTTGCCGCTTGCAAGGTGCCATATCAGAATTTATTTATGTTCAAAGTAGTTTTATGTAGTCTTTGAAAAGACTTTTCTGTGTACAATTTACACCAGATTGTTTAGGTTATAGTTAGTTATATTTGTTAACACACAGTGACACACCGTGCCTTACCTAGTTACGATGTCGATGACAATGTATTCAAGTTAGGCTTAGATACAAGGTAGTCTTTACAAAGACTGTTTCCTGTGTACTATTATACACTTTAAAAAATTGCTATTTCAGGTTTTAATTACTCATCTAACTACACCGATTATCTCAAATAACGCTATTCTATTGTCGTTCACGGTACGCTAACTTCGCCAGTGACCTACTTTGTAAACAACGTTCCGATTACATTAACGTCCCCAATTATCGCTCGCAAATCGCCTACTTTTAATCTACCCTAGATTACTCCCTCTAGCTAACTTTTAAAAAAAATATTGCTTAATATATATCTATAATTACGTTATGTATCCTATACGCTCAATAATATCACTTATCTTGATCAAATATCCTTTTATTTTCGCAAGTTTGCTGCACCAAATTCAAATCAATTCACCACCGGAAGTCCCACAAATGATGAAAATGATGTCCACTTGTGAGTCTTGCACAAGCTGCCAGTGGACGGTTGCTATCCGGCATGAGTCTCGCTTCACGTCAACTTGAATCTTTGTGACTTCACATGTCAAATACAGCACACATGAATATACAACACACATGAACACATGAATACAAAGACATAGATACACAGGTGGATTCTGGAGATATTAGGACTTTTTTGCCCTGACCCACTACAAGTACACAAGGGTTCGGACTTGGGCTAATGACAATAAATGTACATAATTATTAACACAAACATATATATTAAATATTAGTTAAGAAATCTGAAGATATGATCCCAACCTACCTTTATGGCTATATACATACTACCTGTCCATTGCACAGTTCCCACAATGTCCACTGTGGAGAGCTTTTATTGTATATACAGGTGTATATATAAAACACACACCTGTATATATATATGTACATATACAGCAGTATATGATATAACATGTATAAGTGGATAACATTATATAATTTGTTTATTATTTTGTACAAATTATATTATTAATTATTACAGATTTTAGTATAATAAAGTTTGCATAACCGATCACAATCTGTAGACTTTCTGCAAAATGTTCTTTCTAGATTAACATTGTGACAAGTGATAAGCATGACTAGTATAATAAGTGCCCAATCTCTACATCTACTGATCCTTCCTAGGTCATCTGTTATATCATTACATCTTCTCTCTATCAACCATCTTTGCAATTAATCTCGGCATTCTCATTTCCGTTCTCTTGACTGAGGAACCATTCTTCATTCTTGAATATGACCATACCCCCATAAATGAAGACATACTTTGTTAGAAACTTGTAGCCCCCTTGCAGGCCCCCGCATTCTTATGTTGGCATTGGTGTCATTTAGCAAACCAATGTAACTCTTACCTTTCGGATAGGAAGTATTCAATGAACTGATGGCTGCAGCATATGATTGATCTCTCTGATAGGCAGTATTCAATGACCTGATGGTCGAAGGATATGACTGATCTCTGAGATCGGCAGTATTTGATAGCCTGGTCCTTGAAGGATATGACTCGTACACATAGTCTGGTCTCTGGGATTCTCTCTGGGCAGCTGTAGAATAATAATACAGAATTACACCTCAATAATGTCATGCTGCTGTTCACAAGTAATGAAAACAGGTTAGTTAATCACTCATTGTGTGGTAATACAGCGAACTATGCTTTAGCAAACTTTGAAAGTCCCGAATGACTAGTCTGCATTGTCCAATAGCTGTCCATAGTGGTAATCTGATCATAACGGACATTTTGCACAGACTTCATGAATGCTTTACTGCATATATGCTGTGAAATATATATTTTATATATATTTATATATATATAATTATATATATATATACACCTTGGTATATTATATATGTATATATATATACATATATTGTTCACAGCACATATGCAGTAAAGCCTTCATCAGGTCTTCACAAAATGTTTCTATATATATATTATTTTCTTTAGCTGAAGTCCATATTTATTACTTGAAATTCTGTATAATTCTGTATAAATGCGTATTACTATTATCATTGGTTAACTGGTGTAATGGGCCGAAAGTAGCCCCGTGACAGAAGTAGGTCATACTATGACTATGTGAAAAGCATTGATTTTAATATAATTATTATACGTTTGTCTTTCGAATCTCTATTCGTATGTGACGAATATAACAAAATAAGACTTTATCACGATTTAATATTTGAAGCAAAGCCGTATTAAACTGAAACATGACCGTATTCATACCAAAAAGATGCAATAGACGGGAACTCCGTAAGACTTTGTATAATATATCTACGTAAGGATTTCTCGCGGTTAGGTTCTAGAAAATACTTGCCTACAGGGCGCGGTTGGTATGTGGGCCGTCGAACCGCTGCCGGTGGATCATCAGGTTCAAACAGAGATGACAAGAGTTGCCCCATCTCTGTGATACGTTACGATTGTCTTCTCAGTCGCCCACTGTACACCAGGCGTGCTTTCCCTCGCCTCCAGTAACAACCCTGTCGACAACCGAATGCAATGCGCGCAGTTTTTCGTCACAAACACATAGCATGTGTCTTAAAAGCTGCGAATTCTGCGTCGATGCATCGAAATAAACGGGATGCCCCGCTTACCTAAAAACGGCTTTAGTTCCGTTTTTCGGAAAGTTACAGTCGATACGCACGCTCGCAGTGGATTTTCGCAAAACGAACTCGAGCGCGCAGAACGTTGCGTTCTCGGTTAATTGCGTCGCTTATTTGACAACAGCTTCTGTTTCGTTTTCCGGAAAACTGTAACCGCTGCGAGAGGAAATAACTGTCAATCAATAAATCGTATTCCCGACTATTTTACGCCGAATCCGGTAATCTCCTATGGCGCCCCCGCTTTATTACGGCTCTGTAGCCATGGAATTTAGGACAATCACTGTGTCATTCGCAACTCATTTTTTTTATCTCAAAACATTCATCCAATTAAACGTTATTCGGTGTAGGAAAGATCCAGTATTATGCTTTGAGTAATTATGTGATATTATCATGTGTGTCACAGTAATGTGCCGACGTCCCAAAATGTACGTGTAGGCCTACAATTGGTATACAATCGTTGTCTTTTGTCTCTCACACCGTGAATTATAGTTAGGCTTAAGAAAATTTCAGGAAATATTGGTCTCAGTTTTAAGGTCCGTTTACACGAACAACTAGTTGGCGGACCAGTTGGCCAACTCGGTGTTGCCCAACTGATCCGACAACTTTTATGTGTGCGTTTACACATGTGACATGTCTGGACACAGCGAACAACTGCGACCTTGACCTCGACGACTACTTACATAACATATTATTTGTGTGTGCGAGTTAGCAAGCCATTTTAATTACCAATAACGATGCATTTTCTTTTATGTGAAAGCTTTGGGTAATTTCCGTCGCCTAATGATGCTGAGTTTTTTTGCAAATTGTATACTATGCGCTTCAATAAAAATGTCATGATAGAACAGTGGCAACTGATATCATTTCTTAATTTAAATTAAAGATGACAGTTAAATGAACTAATGTCTAAGACCTATTTACATTATTAATCTTTATTATAATATGTAATAATATACATTAATTAACTCCAAAGGTATTATTACAATGATATATTATATTAATATATATATATAATTTATATAAAAGCATACATTATTTTGTGTGTATTTTAATATGCACATCCTGTCATTTCTTATTAAAATAACTCTATTAATTAGTCAATATTAACTAATTAGCAAGCAAACAAAACATACTCATACTTTAACTTCCATGATTAAAAATATATTTGTATATTTCTGTAGAGCCTGGGCTTTAGACATAATGCAAACATGTGTATTTAACATGTTTAAATCCCTACCAAACAATAATATATCTACATGATATACAATAATCTTCCATAGTGACTATGTATGGTGAAAGAATTCTTGGATAAGTATGTTATTTATGTAAGTTGGTGTCCCTTGAGTGCTGAACGTTTTTATAAAGAACAAACAATGTTACTGGAGACTGTGCAAAAAAATGGTATTATACATTCTGAGATATTTGCAATATCCTGCATGCACAATAAAACATAATTTAAATATAGTTTACTGGTTAACAGCACACTGCAGGTACAGTACTGCAAGATTAAATCATTGTTTCATACTTATACAGTATTATCCAGCACTTCAACATGAAGTACCAGGTAATCTTTATAGACTGTTCACAGTATTTTGTAGATTAACCTGACATCTCGTGTCAAATGCAGGACTGCAGACATTTCAGGCATAGACCCGCATAGTCAGTCAGCTAAGTAATATTCACAGTTCACTGCCACACAATCCATGCCAATGTAGTGCATCAATGTTCGTATAATCCTGCAGGCTCAGGACAACAATGTTTTAATGTTTCATCAACATGAACTCATACACAAACTGGTCACAGGACACTGTAAATTCTTCTGTTTACAGAGTCCACAGTTTGCTGTCCCTGTGTATAATATTACATCCATGCAGGTGAAGTGGGTCAATCATCACAGAATATTATAGCTTCAATGTCATACATATGTGCACTTGTCTGTCTCCACTCTCCAGTAGGTCGATCCAGGTTGTTTGACCTGAAATCAAATGTATAATGCAAGCAATTTACAGAAACCTAATATTACACATTAATGAATTATGCATATGACAGCAGCCATATGATATATATATATATATATATCTATATATATACCCACAGTTGGGTTCAAATGTAATTATGTCATTTCTAGTTAATTACAATAACAATGTATTTGCACGAAGCTAACATAATATTCCTTTATAAGATAATATTATATATTATTTATCAATCAATCCTACACAAACAACTGGAAATCAATCAATTTTGAGAAATTACGTAATTTTGACTCACACTGTTTTAATCTATGGGTTCGTAAATTGTGTATGTATATTAGTTTGGATTATTTGTAAAGGAAAGTAAACTGGACATAGAAAGATATATTTTGGCTGGTGTGCCATTGCGATTGCATACTTGGTTCGCTGTGGCATGTCACATACCTTGTTTGGACAGTTGTATTGAGTTTTTATATATTACGATGCTGTATACCAGGGTAATTGACAGTTCTAACTGTACCCAACCCTATATATTATCATTCAGTCTATATATGATTAATTTAATTAATTGTATAATTTCACATCAGAAACGTTTTCCATATCAGCAGAAGAAAATAATAAAAGTGAGGGCTAGCACATATTGGTGTATTTTTGGACTGTACACTATTGTTGGCATACAAAGATACACAAAAACAGATAAACATAACATATATATTCAGACAAGCAACATTTTAATAAGTTAATTGACAGTTATGTATATGGATACAACAAAAGTGTTTCTAAATAATGGTTTAGTGCAACGAGTCTATGATGGTTTAAAAACAAAATCCACCCAACTTCCAAGTCTCAGAGTTTTTAAAAGAAAATATCACTTATGTTATTGGCATTCTGGTTATTTTGTTTACCGATGCATTCTGGGGTGTGTCTAAAAGCCCGACCATTCGGAACATGACGTCAACCGCAAAATGTGTACCTATATTTAGCACTCGCATGGCGTTGTGCAGCGCCACGGCAGGAAATAGTTCCTAAGTGGACATACAATTAGAGAAACCTTATATGTATCACATCCATAATAAACTAACAAAACAGTAATTTAAGACATTTTGCGTTAAGCACGCTATACATATGTACGTTATTATGTCGTGCGGCTCATTCCCAGGTGTCACTGTTCACGAACACTCGGTCTTTTAGCCTTTCCTAGCCAAGTGGACTAATACGTCTATATGTGACCCCGGCTGACAAAATGAGTGATAAGTCGGAAAAATTGTAACATTGTTTTCTTACATCCTTGTAAAGGTTTGGTAGGGTGCTTTACACGGTTTCAAAAAGTATGACTGCTACAAAAATTGGCGAAGTTATGGAGCTTTGAACATTACGCTTGATATTGCTCAATTTATTGTAACATGAAATGCAACGCCCACGGAGCGCGCACGTTACAATGGTTGTTATTGCCAAAAAAGCACCCGAAACGAACGTACAGTAATTTACTAATTTTGGTCAATCAAAACGAGGCATCAAAATTGGCGCCACCATCATCATATCCTAGCATTTAACTCGGTAGGGGTCAAAAAGTGAAAATGAAGAAAACGGCTGTTAAAGTTTTACGTTATATATGCAAATGGATTGCATGGAAATATTACATGTACAACATTCAAATGTGGCACACAGTATGTAATATGTATGTTATGTTGCAATGATACACTGAAAGTACAAATGTGCTGCTACAAAGACTTATCAAGTTATGCCAGATTATGTCTTTATTTATCAAACTAAGAGGACAGATTATTTGAGAGCAAAAGGTAGACTCACTGTTTGACACAGTTTAAAACCTACAGGCAACTGTCCAGTTTAACAGGGGTCTAGTGGCTTAATGCTGTCTGTTGACACAAGCTACTGCCAGTGACCAATTACAGATTAGTCACAGTTTCCATCAAACAATAGCAGGCAGAGAATCTTAGCTCCACAGCTGGGTGTAATACACAACAAGTGATAAATATATGATACACTGGAAGTACAAATGTCCTGCTACAAAAATGTGTAAAATTATGCCAGATTATGTATAAAATTAAGAGGACAGATTATTTGAGAGCAAAAGGTAGTCTAAAGAAAATAAAAAATGGGTCAGCTGGACGGTGATAGACCATTTGAACTTGAAGCCTTTGTCAAACTTTTGTCTCGACTTCACCGAAGGCGGTGTCCTGCTGTCAGAACTTCGAAGGTGTTACTCACCTAACTTACAGGTCTTTGTCAGTAAGAATAATGGGATGGTAATTTACACCAACGTTGTTTCATGTAGAAGTCATTTTGAGGAATATATTAGCATTAATCGTGCCAATTCAAAAATTAGTGCTATATAATAGTAGTTTGTCAAAATGTAAACAAACTCAGTTGCAGCTTAGCGTTAGCCTGTTCTGAAATATCTTAATGACATAATGATATATTTCACACAAATATATATGGAGCTAATGGAGAGGCCCATCATAATCCATAGCACTACAAAATGTAGTATCTGAAAGTCACACTTCATATACTGAGTGACACACCTCATACTGTCTTTCTGGACTGTCGCAATGTCCAATAGTTTCCTATCACAACCCTCCTGTACAATATACCAAAGCTATATATTTCCAACACCACAACATATGTATTATCATTGGATAGATAATTGAATAATCTTTCAGATGAACATAACTTGTAGCAGCAGAAAATGAAGCATACAAAAGTTACACCGCAAACAATGACATGCATTCTCAAAATGTGATTCATAAAAAAATTAGTGCTATATAATAATAAATGTCAAAATGTCAACAAATTCAAAGACAGTTGCAGCTTACTGTCCACCAAGCAGTAGCAGAGCAGTTTTATAATAATAATACTCCACAAGTTAAGTGGCAGTGATCTTCCTTTTATCATTCATGTGATGTTTATTGTGAGCATGGCAGACAAATGGTTATCATACGTAGACAGGTACAGAAAGAAACTGACATTTTCTATAAAAAGAACACGTTTGCCTATCAATGGCATGTATTTCCTATTGTTGCCGTTTCTGCCGGGCAGAAACAGTTTCTGCCCAGCATAAATCAAACAACCCTGTAGGTAATTATTAATCAAATGTTTTTTGGTGAATCGTAGCTACAGATCATTAAGGGTTATGATGGAAGTAAAATGTTTACATGTTTACTGTTCACTGAAAAAAACAGCCCTACAGAACTAATTATAGTTATTGTTAAGATGTTTAACCTAGTTCCATTATCTGACAATGTGCCAACAGATTGGTGTATTGGGATCATTAAGCCTATATAATTATTATATAAACATAGCAGCAGACACTGGGACAGTGTGACTGCTGCCTGGCTAAATGGATGCAATGGTGCTTTGAAGTTAGTTCTTCTGCCAACTATCCTTTTCACACAAGCCTATAGGTTTAGTAGCTGCCAGCACACTGCTGAGCCTAAACTACCATGCAGGTGTGAAAAACGTGCTGATGTATTTGAACTTGTCCCACTAATTAACTGTCCACCAAGCAGTAGCAGAACAGTTTATAATAATATTAATCCACAAGTTAAGTGGCAGTGATCTTCCTTTTATCATTCATGTGATGTTTATTGTGAGCAGGGCGGACAAATGGTTATCATACGTAGATAGGTACAGAAAGAAACTGACATTTTCTATAAAAAGAACACGTTAGCCTATCAATGGCATGTATTTCCTATTGTTGCCGTTTCTGCCGGGCAGAAACTGTTTCTGCCCGGCATAAATCAAACAACCCTGTAGGTAATTGTTAATCAAATGTTTTTTTGCAGAAACAGTTTCTGCCTGGCATAAATCAAACAACCATGTAGGTCATTATTAATCAAATGTTTTTTTGGTGAATCATAGTTACAGATCATTAAGGGTTATGATGGAAGTAAAATGTTTACAGGTTTACTGTTCACTTATTGCACCACCACGTCTTGCATTTAGAGGAATAATTATAATAGAAAATAAAATGTAGTGGCACATATTTTTAAATACATGCATCGATGAGAAACCGGGAATTACTTTTCTGTGGGCTAAGAATAACTCATTTCAATTAACTTTCTGCTTCTATAAAACAACTGTATAAAAATATATATCCATTCAAAACACAGACTCTGCATGTGACAGATGTTTTGGGAAGGGGAATAGTGTTCTGTTTCTGGTACAAGGTGCTGTGTTTGTTGACCCAAGTCTCTGCCAGTGACCAATTACAGATTAGTCACACTTCCCACTACCAGCCACAGTGACCCAAGCCTCTGCCAGTGACCAATTACAGATTAGTCACACTTTGACCAGTCAGCCACAGTGAGGTGTGACAGATGTTGTGGGAAAAGGGATTAGTTGAACAAAAGGACTGGAAGCCTGCTAGATCTGCTGCTACAGTAGACCATTTAGCTAACAAATTTAGCATTTTAGGGGACCTTTGAAGCTCTTAGAATGATTGAATCAAATACAGATTTCTTGTGTATAGTGGCACTACAATATGAAATGTCTATGCAAAATTAGAGAAAAAGTTACATAAGAGTTTTTGAAAAAATAGGCAAAATGTGAAAAATTACCAGTTTTGGGGTCCTTTTTGGGGGGTCATTAGGTGCCCTTAGAATGATTCAATCAAATGCAGATTTCTTGTGTACAGTGACACTACCACATGAAATGTATATGAAAATTGGAGAAAAAGTTGCTTAACAGTTTTTGAAAAAATATACAAAATGTTACATTTTTACTAGTTTTGGGGTTCTTGGAGGCCCTAGGGAGCCCTTAGAATGATTCAATCAAATACAGATTTCTCATGCATAGTGGCAGTGCCCTAAGATATGTCTATGCAAAATTAGATAAAAAGTTGCTGAACGGTTTCTGAGATAAGGCAGCTAACAGCGGACGGCGGACGCAGAGTGATGGCAATAGTCCCTTGGACCTTCGGCCAAAGGACTAAAAAGGTAGGTAGGGACCACATAAAAAAATTAATTACACATGCTGAAGGCAATTAATGGAATCAGTCGATGTGCACAACCAGTACTGTTTTGGATGCAACATTCAAACATCAGCAGGAATTGAACCTGCCACACATCACTGGACCACAATGAACTCCACTGCTCTGACACGTGGTAACATTGCATGAATTACAACATAGAAAATAACAGTATTCTATTTCAAATGAACTAATTTTGTTAGATAAACGTTATACATTGCAATCCATTTAATTTATGAAAATCCTTACATTATTGGTTCATGCAATACATGTAAAACTAAAAATGAGTGCTTGTAAATAATGTAATGAACATTTTAGATAAATGTTGTCATTAATATTATAATATTATTACTTATACCAAGAATGTTATGCTGTGTAGCTAGCAAACAAACCGAGCTGATGGAAAGAGGAAATTGAAGAGCACTACTCAACAGTGCCACTAATTGGACAAAGGGTCACCTGATATAAGATGATGCTTGACTATGTTCTGCCCCATTCTGTTCTGTGCGACTTCTACTGGGAAGTTGTACATCACTTCGTGTTTCAAATGGATGTGTGCATCTGATAGCTTTGTGTATCAAAATGCATAGCAGTACTGTTAATTGGACAATGTGTTAACTGACACAGTAGTGAAGAACATGCCTGACTTTGTTCTGCCACATTGTCATTAGTTCTGTGTGGCTTCTGCTGGGAATATGTACATCACTACATGTTTCAAATGAATCGGTGCAATCGATCGATTTGTGCATCCAAATGCACAACATTCCATCATTATGTTACAAAATAGGAGTACAGTGTACATAATAACATTTATGCTTTCTTATGCTCATCATGCTTGGATTGTGTTCTACAGCATATTCTTCAACATTTGTTGAAACAAGTTTGTGTTAAATGAACTATACTGGGAGTAGTCACTGTAGTGTATAAAAAGGTGCCAACAATGTTGATTTTAGAATAATTTTGAAAATTTACAATTTAAATGTTCCACAACATTCAAAATATTTCAGTATGTCATCAGCGGCTTCGTGCGTGGAGATCTGGTGTTTTTCTTTTAAATCAATTCGTCTGTCATGAGCTGTCACTATATTCATTCTCCGTTTATTCCATATATTTTCCTTCTTTTCTTTGCTAAATCCGTGACATAAACAGCAGCTGGTCCACGTTTCCTTTTTAGAATTTTATCGGTCACGACTCATTCGCATGGCGGTGGCTAATCCAAATACATACATGTTGATGACGTTTTTCTTGCACCTATATTAACTCGACGTAGCTAATCGAAGTCAATGCAATTATTCATTACTCTGTGTATTTAAATGCAGGTATCTCTCAGGTCCATGACAATTTCTGCAATTCACTTTGCTAAGTATAACTAATATAGACATTAATTATGCAAAGTGGGAATTAAGTGACATCTAATGATAGTAATTAAACTCTTTATGTAGTACTATGATAAGAAGCGCTAAACGTTAAATGATAAATTGATAATGCTTTTGAAAATTTTTATAACACGAATGAGGATACCAAATTTACTATGTCCGCCATTTTATTTTATGATAATTACATTAATCAATTATGTAAATGGAAACTAAGTGAGTTCTAATGAAAATGTTTGTGCTGTACTATTTTACAACATGCCTCAAATATTAATTATGTGCTTTTGGAAAAATATGTATTCAAAAATTGGGATTCTACATTTAATATGTCCGCCATTTTATTTTATGCAAATAACTCCACAAATTATTCAAATTGTGGTAATTAATTGATAGCAATGAAACAGTTTATGCTGTATTAATGTAAACGCCATTACTGAGTTAATTACATGCTCAAAATAACAATTTCTTCATAAAACATTGGGAATCCTCATTCAATATGGCCACCATTTTGTAATAATTATGCTAATGATGCACCAATTTTGACAAAAAATTGGGATTGAAATTAACTATAATGAAACAAGATATATTACATTTTCTGATACCCTGTAAATATACTCTAAACAATTAATGACATGACATGAATTGCATCTTGTTACAGTCTATGATTCAATATGTCAGCCATATTATGCTAATTAGGTCATGAAATATGCAAATTAGGTCAACGAAAATGCAAAAAAATGTATTACTCGTATATATGCAAAATTTGAAGTAATTACCTCAATTAATTACTTACCTGTTCTGAAAAAAATGGTAAAATAGGGGTACACCCTGGAAATACTGTGACCCTATTCTTTCTGTGTTATTTTTCATGTTCACCATTCCAACGAAAACCCCTGGGGTAGTAACATTTCCAACTTAATAACTTTGTCAGTAGTTGTCCGATTTTCATGAAATAAAACCATTTACTTAAGAAGAAGAAGCTCCTTACATGCATAACAAAACATGTTTAGGTAATGCAGTTTTTATTTTTCATGTGATAATGCTAATAGAAAGGCTGAACTTATAGTTAATCTTGTTGATTGCATCATAACAAATAAATAACTTCAGGGCCTAATAAGATAACAAAGAAAGGTGTGCACACAACCTAACACAGTTAAGCCACAACACAAACTTATTCTTATAATAATAATAATAATATTTTTTGTTAAGCGCCACATCCAATATTGTTCACAGCGCTTTACAACAATATACAAGTGTATGTTAAATATAATGCATTTGAATAAAAAACAATAGTTATTATATCATAGATAAAATGAACTAATAATAATAGCAATTAAAACAATAAATATAGTAGATGTAGAAAAGGAATGTGGTGTAAAATATCATAAAATAAAATTGTTAAGATCATTTTTTTTTCTTTATATCAATAAACTAAAATTAATGTAAACATCAATAAATTAGGCTAAAATGTATACGAAAAATAAATAAATAGTAAATAAACGTTAAACATCAATCAGCTATGGTAAAACAGTGTTGGTAAGGGTCCGAGTTACATATACGCTGCAGTGAACAGATGAGTCTTCAACACAGATTTAAATGATTTCAGTGATGTTTTGTTAGTAACGCTTGACGGCAGAGCGTTCCACACTGTTGCCGCTGCGTGAGCAAATGTACAGTCACCGGCTCTGCTGCGTGTTCTCGGAACAACTAGTGCGTTCGAGTCAGCAGACCGAAGACGTCTGGCTGGCATGTAGACACGCACGAGTTTCTGCATGTAGACAGGCGAGAGGTCTTCGTGCAGCGACTTGTACGTAAGAACAGCGATCTTGAATGCAATGCGCTGTTGAATTGTGCAATTCGCGAAGAATAGGGGTCGCACTTTCACAACGAGCCTGTCGAGTAATAAGGCGAGCGGCAGCATTCTGGAGTCGCTGCAATCGACCGATGTTATTGGTTAAGGTACCGAACAGTAGAGAGTTGCAGTAGTCCAAACGGGATGTAATCATAGCCTTGACTACGCGTTCCGCTGTCGGTTGAGTGAGGTAACGGTGAATCAACCGGATGTTGCGCAGGTGCAGCGAGCAAGTGCTGATAGTACGTGACACTTGCATAGTCATATCCAGGTGTCTATCAAGGTGGACGCCGAGATTTCTAACGTGATCAATTGCACAGATTTCATCTGTCCCGACGCGCACACGGAGCCCACTTACGATGGCAGATGCTGATTTGGGGACAACCGGTAGAATTTCTGTTTTCGTGTCATTCATGAGCAGATAATTCCAAGTCATCCACTTCTTCATGTCATCGATACATCGCTAGTACAATACGACACTTCACAAAATTAATCTTGTTGATTGCATTATCAAAAAGCGAAACATTTCTAGGTGTAATAACACCTGCTAGAACAAAGACACAGGTACACAATACTAGTGCTCATTCCCTCTTATATAAGCCGTGCTGTCCAGGATGGGTCAGTCATTTGCTCTTGAGTCTTGTACTATTTCAACCATCAATAAAATGTACATACAATGTTTCAGATCCCACATCATCATCTCTTGTCTGTGTTGGATTAGAGGACCCTGTTGTTCTCACACAGAAGTGGTCATGTCCACAATGTACACATGTGTGATGTGTAGCGGGCATAATGATTTGATGTCAGTATGGTTAGCGAATGTCCTAATGTGAATAATAAGGACATAAGGTTAACCAGTGCTAATGTGCTAAAAATGCAATATGTGTGTTTTTAAATGTATATTTTATATATATATGTATATATACATACATATATATATATATAGTAAATATAGTCAGCAGATATGTACTACTGGTATATGACATTGCACACATGCAAGCACACACACACACACACACACACACACACACACACACACACACACACACACACAACTGTGTGTTCAATAGATGGAACAGCCAAAACAAAGCTGTCATCATCCGCCATTTTAATTCCATCTTCGATGGACGTTCCGTGACGTTCCATCGCACATGAATATACATTATTGTAGATATTATGAGTTTATATTGATGGACATGTTATATTATATCAATAGTTAACTATGTGCGAAGTATCAGTCTCACGCGAAGCACGCACCGAATGGTAGATGACCTTAAAAATCCGTTCCATCGACGTTCCATCGACGTTCCATCGCCTTCACATTCAAGGACATATCATATTATATCAATATTTAACTATGTGTGAAATATAAGTCCCAGGCTCGTACAATGAATGGTAGATGATTTTTAAAATCCGTTCCGGGGAATACAGAGGCCCATCAGATCAGTGCATATGGGGTGACGGGGTCAGGCCAGTCCTTGCAGGGGTTGCTCCCACTTCGGCTGTACAGCGATCAACATGTACGCATATCCCCTATAAACAGCATGCTAATTAACTTTAAATGGAAGATTAAAACTAATATTTCAAATGTGATATTTTAAACGAAGTGGCTAGCGCTCCGGATCCGTAAGCGTAATGTCTCAGCTATTGCCTGGTCCGGCATTTTTCCACAATGTATGCGCAGTAAGCGTGTGCGCATCTACCTTTTCGATCCGTTAATGGTAACGGCCATGTCTTGTAAGGTTGCTGTCGGGGACGCATTTAGTAGTCATTGTGATTTATAACTATAATATACGACGTTTATTTTACGAATGTTATACCGTTATAATGTACGACGATGTTGCTTTACTATTTGTTACCTACTGGTTTTGTAGCCGCTGCAAGGTCTCGTGAGATGTGTCTTAACTTGGAGTGATTTTGGTCAAATTTCGGATTCTTGCTTTTCTTACCAAAGACTTTCACCAAACTGATTTATTCAAAAATCTAAGAGATGAGGGCAACAAATTTCAGGAACTTTTGTTGCGTTCACATGGAATCACCCATATAGCGAATTATCTTACAGTGTCCTCTTAGTAGTAGCAGAGCCACTGTTACTTGTTCGTAATTATATAGTCATCGCCGGAGCTATAGCCAAGTCATACGGCGTCCGGCAGGCAGTGCCGGAACTGTAGTCGATTTATACGTTTTCCGGCAGTCTGCCGGAGCTACAATCACTGTCCGGTAGGCGGCACTGTTGCTATTGTTTACCGGTAGTTTCGCATTGCGCATGCGCAAATGATGTACCGGAGCTATAGCTACTTTACACAGTATACCCGGGTCCGGACCAATAGCATGTGTAAATGTGTAAGGGAAACGCTAAATGCCCGACTGTTCATGCACATGACGTCACCCATTTACGTGCATTTTCTTTATTTACATGCCGCGCATGAATATAGTCAGATACGGCGCCGTTAGCGGGTTAACGAACGGAAAATGGAGGGAAACGGTTTGTGAAATATGTTAGGTTATGTTTGAGTAAATCATGATAATGCATGCTACCTTCGATAGCTCGTTGCATTCTTATTCGAAAAGTGAGTATGCCAAGTAGAATGCGTCAACCGTAACTGACTAGAAGTAGAACACAAATTATGATGATTATGTCGGACGTTCGGCGGTACCCGTTCGGCAATCGGCATACTGTCATTATTAATCACGGACGTTTTGCCTAGGCTTTAAGTTTAATTGGTAATGCATGGCCAGGCTGCCATACATATTAGGCCTTCGTAAGAATTAGTTATGGTTTCACAATTTAATGTTTGGGTGGTAACTGAAAGGGTCTACACAAAGCGAGCTTAGGCATAGCGTTAGAATTACATGTAGGCCTACTGTAAGTGTAATAAATGCCCTGCCCTTGTAGTTATACTTATACGAACTAAATTTGGGTACTTTTGGTAAGTTTTGCAGTTAACTTTAGCCTTCATGGCTTCAGGCCCGCACCTCGAAAAAAGCAAGAAAACGGTCACCTACACTGCAGTCACCAAACTTCACACCATAATATATCTACAACACCTATTTTACACATGCACAATTATCATGTGATCAAAACATTTAATTTATTGTTTGTTATCGATCAAAATGTACAAGAAATTCGCTCGTTTTTACATGTATTTATTAAGTCCACAGGAAACTCCGGTAGGTGGCGCCATCTTATGGATGCCTTCAGACGTGGGGATAGACCACAATTCATTTTATTGACTGACAATAATTATTATTGTCATAGTCAAAAAAATACACAATGTTTCATTAAATCAATTAATTAAATAAGGTTACGGTAAACTTGATGTTGACAGCAGCTGGGGGTATTTATTACGGTTATTAGTTTGAGTAATTATTTCTGCATTTTAATATTGTCTACCAGAGGTAATTTATCATACTATGATGCAGTCAGTATATATTATTTAGTGTTTACTAACAGTTTGTTGCAAAATGTAATGATGTATATTGTTTTATATGCTGTACTGTGCTATCCATGATGTATACATTAAAGATAATAAGCTAATGTTTATGTCACAGATTTAGCAAAGAAAAGAAGGAAAATATATGGAATAAATGGAGAATTAATGTAGTGACAGCTCATGACAGACGGATTAATTTAAAAGAAAAACACCAGATCTCCACGCATGAAACCCCCGATGACATATTTGGAATGTTGTGGAACATTTGTATTATGAATTTTCAAAATTGTTGTAAAATCAACTTTGTTGGCACCTTTTTATGCACTACTCCCAGTATAGTTCATTTAACACAAACTTGTTTCAACAAATGTTGAAGAATATGCTGTAGAACACAACCCAAGCATGATGAGCATAAGAAAGCATACGTTTTATTATGCACACTGTACTCCTATTTTGTAACATAATGATGGAATGTTGTGCATTTGGATGCACAAATCGATCGATTGCACAAATCCATTTGAAACAAGTAGCGATGTACATATTCCAAGCAGAAGCCACACAGAACTAATGACAATGTGGCAGAACAAAGTCAGGCATGTTCTTCACTACTGTGTCAGTTAACACATTGTCCAATTAACAGCACAGCTATGCACTTTGATACACAAAGCTATCAGATGCACACATCCATTTGAAACACGAAGTGATATACAATTTCCCAGTAGATGTCGCATATAACAGACTGGGGCAGAACATAGTCAGGCATCATCTTATGTCAGGTGATCCATTGTCCAATTAATGGCACTGTTGAGTAGAGCTCTTCAATTTCCTCTTTCCATCAGCACGGTTTGTTTACTAGCTACACAGCATAACATTCTTGGTATAAGTAATAATTTTTATAACATTAATGACAACATTTATCTAAAATGTTCATTACATTATTTACAAGCACTCATTTTTAGTTTTACATTTGTTGTATGAACCAATAAAGGATTTTAAGAAATTAAATGGCATGTAATGTATAACATTTATCTAACAAAATTAGCTCATTTGAAATAGATTACTGTTATTTTCTATGTTGTAATTCATGCAATGTTACCACGTATCAGAGCAGTGGAGTTCATTGTGGTCCAGTGATGTGTGGCAGGTTCAATTCCTGCTGGTGTTTGAATGTTGCATCCAAAACAGTACTGGTTGTGCACATCTACTGATTCTATTAATTGCCTTCAGCATGTGTAATTAATTGTTTATGTGGTCCCTACCTACCTTTGTTGTCCTTTGGGCCGAAGGTCCAACGGGCTATTGCCATCACTGTGAGTCCAACGTACCCCATTAGTTGCCGTATCTCGGAAAACGTTAAGCACCTTTTTCTCTAATTCTACATAGACATATCCTAGGGCACTGTCACTATGCACGAGAAATGTGTATTTGATTAAACCGTTCTAAGGGCTCCCTAACACATTAACTAATATATAATATTCACGAAATGGTCTACTTGAATGCTTTATTTCCAGGTGTATCTTCACTGGCATGCATATAGTATAGAGAGCTACTAAAGATGTCAACACTTTACTTCCATCATAACTCTTAATGATCTAAAACTATGATTCACAAAAAAACATTTCATTAATAATTACAAACTCACAATATAGTCAAGGACTTCAGGGCCTCTTGGCCCATTTTTATTTGAAGTGATATATAAATTTTTATGTGATTCAATAAACAACACACAAACAAATCAAGTATATACAGTGTTTGAAGATTTAAGTTCAACCCTGAAGAGATTGTATCAGGAATTTTTATTCCTTACTCAATATCACTCCTAGGACAGTCAGAATGTATATCTTGCATAACAAATGCCTACATACTAATATGACAACAAATGCCTACATACTGATATGAACATGCACCTATGTTGCATGGAAGTTTTTGCACATACACATGTACATTAAATACACTTATTTAGTAAAGGTAACACCATAATGCAATTCAACTGTTTTATTTCTCCATTCAATGCAGGCAAATTACATCATGAAAAACACACATATTGCGTTGACTATGATCGTGACATTGATCATCATCAATGTCACGATCATAGTCAACGCAATATCCATAATTGTTTTTCTTCTCCTTCATGTTAGGCAGCTACTGCCAAACAGTTTTCGTTAACTTATTATCAGTGTAATGCAAATTAAACAAAACTTATTGTATTGGAACGTGTTAATGGGAACTGTTTGCCACGCAAATACAACCACATATTTGTTTAAATACACCCAGCATTGCAGCTTCTTGAATGATCATGCAAATACAACCACAGATAACGCATTATATACATGCACTAGGGAAATGGTTCCGAATGGTCGGGCTTTTAGCATTTCCCCCTAGGAAACACACGCACGGGAATGGCCCGCACGCACGACCGAATATGACAATTAACGTGCCTAATACTTCTTGATTACTTCAGTAAGTTATTTCAGAAAGGCCTGCAGTACGCGTGGAACAATAGTTGTCCATACACGCGTATGTTGTCAACCTGTGACCATCAAAATGACAGAGTTTTTAGATAATGGACTTCACTCCCCGATCGAGAAGGCCCGGCCGACTGCTTCGCAACTGGGCGCATGACACGCACGCATGCACGCATGCACACACGCACGCGCAACGAAACACACTCAAGTGCACACGTAAACATACACACGCACGCGCACACACATAGAGTCTACGTACACGCACACACACACGCACGCTCACGTGACTATTAATTAACGGAAATAAAAATAAGGCATTAGCTAAAATCCTTTTTCCATGTGTACATAAAGTTTAACATTGTATGTAACATTTGACAACATTAAACAAATACAGAAAATACATTTGTAGCATCAATTTGATTTTAAGCCCGTCTGTGAAACGATTCCCGCGGAAAATTTGATTTTAATTAGCTAGGCGATCACGTGGTATCGTGACGTCACTTATGACACACATTCGCATCAGGCGGACCCTTTCCATGCATTCAGAGTATGTTTACAAGGATAGCTTTTGGGTCGAAACGAGCGTCAGAATGAGTTATTGTGCAACATTCCGACGTAATACAAACGCTAGTCATCATAGAGGAACAAGCAGTTATCTTACGGTTCCACATGAATCGAATTTTATTCAAAACAACGAATGCGAATGGGCCTACAAGTCGACTAGGTTTCGTCGAGCTTGTGCTCGTTTTCAGAATAATTATATCGAATGCAACCAACGGGAGATAATCTACACCAATAAACATACATAGCAAACATATATTATATCCAGCTACAGAAAGTAACGTGTATAATCTCATAATATCACTAGAATATCGATATATGAAGCAGGAGTTGTAAATTTATCATAACAACTTAAATCAGTCAGTAATTTTCCGTTGGTGCCGCTAGCTCAGTTGGTAGACGCGTTGGTTTCTTGTCATTTATTTTACAATCGAGTGACGCCGGTTCAATCCTGACAGCATGCAAATCATTGATTTTTTTCTAAATTTTATTTATCCAGACAGATCACAATCTGTTTTCACATATATAAAAATGTCTGGATGCACAGTATAAAATGTGGAATTTCTAATTCATTGAATTTTTTTTGATTTGTTTGGCTTGGTGGACGTGGAAATAGATAGCAGGATGTAATATAACATGAATTCATTCGAGCAATAGGTGTTTTAATTCCCTTTAAAACCTGTTAACATAATTTTCATAATTGACAATTACACATCAATTATGAAAATAATAATCATTTCGTCGAACGCGTATCCAAACACAGAATATATAGTAGACCTCGACCATTGGTCAAGAACGGTCGTTTTTAACCCTTGTATGCAAAGACCACAAATTAGTTTTCTGGACCGGTAACACTATACAGGGTACGACAAAAAAATTAATAATACGTCATTAAACAGTGTAGCATTGCTCGATATAATATACAAGTATAAGATACAAGGCTTATGCTGTATAGACTAAAAAAGTGATCCCGAATGGTCGGACTTTTAGCATTTCACCATAGCAAAGGCGAAATACCCGAGTTTTCGGGACCGTGTAGTGACACTAAGGAACGATGATGTTATATTTTCTCTTATTAGAAAGTACAAAATACGTCATTATTCTACTATGATATCGTTCAGTATATAGTATATACAATGTCTATATATATGATGCATGGACTAAAAAGGGGTCCCGAATGGTCGGGCTTTTGGTTATCACCCTAGCAAAGGCCAAAAGCCCGACTATTCGTGGCTATGCAGTGACACAAGGGAATGACAATGTTATATTTTTGCTTGTTGAAAATTACAAAATACATCATTATCCTACATCTTAGCATTGTTTAGTATATAAAGTATATATAAGGCATACGACGCATAGACTAAAAAAGTGGTCCCGAATGCTCCGGCTTTTAGCATTTCCCCTTAGCAAAGGCTAAAAGAACGAGTTTTCGGGACCAGTGACACAAGGGAACGACAATATGTTATATATACTCTTGTTGGATAATAAAAAATACGTTAGTATCTTTCTGTAGCAGTTTTCACTCTATCTAAATATAAGGCCTAATATGGATGTACTAGAGAAGTGTTCTCGAATGGTCGGGCTTTTAGCTTCTCCTCCTAGGAAAGGCTAAAAGCCCGAGTGTTCGTGAACAGTGTCAGTGACACCTGGGAATGAGCCACACGACAGAATAACGTACATATGTATAGCGTGCTTAACGCAAAATGTCTTAAATTACAGTTTTGTTAGTTTATTATGGATGTGATACATATAAAGTTTCTCTAATTGTATGCCCATTTAGGAACCATTTCCTGCCGTGGCGCTGCACAGCGCCGCAGCTCCATGCGAGTGCTAAATATAGGTACACATTTTGTGGTTGACGTCATGTTCACGAGTGGTCGGGCTTTTAGACACACCCAAGCCTAGGCTAGAATGCATGGGAAACGCTAAATGCCCGACTGTTCATGCACATGACGTCACCCATTTACGTGCGGTTTCTTTATTTACATGCCACGCATGAATATAGTCAGATACGGCGCCGTTAGCGGGTTAACGAACGGAACATGGAGGGAAACGGTTTGTGAAATATGCCAGTTTGTGAAATATGTTAGTTTATGTTTTAGTAAAACATGATAATGCATGCTACCTTCGATAGCTTGTTGCATTCTTATTCGAAAAGTGCGTATGCCAAGACCCAAGTAGAATGCGTCAATCGTAACTGACTAGAAGTAGAACCCAATTATGATGATTATGTGGGACGTTCGGCAATCGGCATACTCATACTGATACTGTTATTATTAATCATGGGCATTATGGCTTATGCCAATTATGGTGATTACCGGACGCTTTGCCTAGACTTTAAGTTTAATTGGTAATGGCCAGGCTGCCATACATATTAGGCCTTCGTAAGAATTAGTTATATGGTTCACAATTTAATGTTTGGGTGGTAACTGAAAGGGTCTACACAATCGTGCTTAGGCATAGCGTTACGTTAGAATTACATGTAGGCCTACTGTAATAAATGCCTTGCCCTTGTAGTTATACTTATACGAAATAAATTCGGGTACTTTTGCTTTTGGTAAGTTTTGCAGTTAACTTTAGCCTAGTCCAAGAAAACGGTCACCTACAGTAACCAAACTGCACACCATAATATATCTACACCTATTCTACACATGCACAATGATCACGTGATCAAAAAAATAAATTTACTGTTTTTTATCGATCAAAATGTACAAGAAATTCACTCGTTTTTACATGTATTTATTAATTCCACCGGAAACTCCGGTAGGTGGCGCCACTTTATGGATGCCTTCAGACGTGGGGATAGACCACAATTCATTTTATTGACATTTTGACAATAATTATTATTGTCAATAAAATACACAATATTTCATTAAATTAATTAATTAAATAAGGTTACGTTAAACTTAATGTTGACAGCAGCTGGGGGTATTTATTATGGTTATTAGTTTGAGTCATTATTTCTGCATTTTAATATTGTCTACCAGAGGTAATTTATCATACTATGATGCAGTCAGTATATATTATTTTATGTTTACTAACAGTTTGTTGCAAAATGTAATGATATATATTGTTTTATATACTGTACTGTGCTATCCAAAGTGTATACATTAAAGATAATAAATAATAATAGTAAAACTTAAAGCGATTCTTTGATAATTTTAATCTCTTTGTAATGTACGCAGTTATTAAATAATCCTGTTAATATGATTATCTCATGTAATTGTATGCCTTTATTTCATTAGAAGTATGTTTTAGTAATCACTAATGACCCTAACAATATATAATAAAAAAAAACTGCACGTACGTGCAGTTTCCACTTTGACCCCACCTTCACGATCCGTATAAAGCATTCTCATGAATATTCTGGAATTGCAGAAAGTGACATGGACCTGAGAGATACCTGCATTTAAATACACAGAGTAATGAATAATTGCATCAACAACTCAAATTTTATTGCTAGTCTCTGTTGTTACAATAGCTATATAAACGTAGGAATATATAATTATTAATTAAATAATATATAGTTATACACACCAATAATATAATTGTGGCAATAAATGAATATTATAATGGTGGAAATATCAAGCTTAAACTGGCTAGTTATTACTACTAGTAAGCAAACAACAAATGTAATAAGTTCTTATTTTATATTTAACAGAGTAAGGTTGGAATATAAGTTTATGAATTTCAAGTTTAAAATAAATTATTAAGTGTAGCCAGCGTACTGTGAATAGGGATTGCCTGTATGACAGCTAGGCGCCAAATCCGCCTAGCGGACAACCAGCGCAACGCGGTTGTCCGTCTGGCGGATATCCAGCGGCATGCTGACGTTACCAGGCGGATGTTACTATTTTTAGCACAGCGTCACCGTCTGCGGTGGCGTTCTCGAAAACCGTGCAACTAGGTCGCACAAAATGCGATTTCCGCACTTGTAAACCTTTTTAAAATATCACATAACATATATGATCTGAACAGTCTGAAACTGACGCGTAGGTGTGTATATACACGAACTTGAATTTTAGGCGATAACATTACCAAAAATTCATGTTTATACGATAATTCGACATAACTTTCGTTTGGTTTAACGCAGAAACTTCGTGCAACGACTGCAGTGAAGACGAACACGTCTTCTAATTGGTCGAGCAGATCTCATGACGATCCAAATAGGTTTACAAGTGCGGGTTTTCAATTTGGCGCGACATGTTTGTGCGAAAACCGTACCGTTGCGTAGCGCCGTCTGCGTGACACTTTTGGCGCGTATCATCGCTCAATCACGAACGATAAGTTCGTCAAATAAAGGAATACTTTTAAAAACTTTATGCCATTGTAAAGCACATTATCTTGCCGTTCCAGTGATATTAAATATGTAGTATTTAACGCGGACTTAATGATGTAAGGGCTGCGTGACCGGTGACCTGTCGTAGTTTAGCGTCAAAACTGGCCAGAACCAACAGCCGCGGCGGCCGCTGTGGTAATGCTATTTCTATACTGGTAGTTTTATTGTACTCAAATTATATCAAGGTGACCTTGTGTCTGTGAAGTGTTTATGTTCACACCTCCTAGTCACCAAACACAGTAGCTAATTGCTGGCCTTCCCTGACTGCATTCACAGGTTGATGTCTCCACTGTACAAGTTGTTATTACAGTAGAACTTAGAATGTATTCATCCATGAGTCAACACTATGTAAGAAAATGCAACAAATAAGAGATGATTTTCAGTAGGCTTGTCCACGGGTAAATTCTTTGATAACATTTATTTTCTTTATTAAGAGAAACATGTCATAATGTTGTGTGTTTGTTTCAAATATTTGTTCCCATAGCATAGACCTAATCTTGTTCATAGATGATAGAAAATATATACCATGGTATCTCATTTATATTTATTATCTATTCTAAGAGTCTTAGACTCTATAAGACTAAGGTAAGTGACTTTTGAATTGTATATTAATTTTTCATCATAAATATTTAAAATGTTACACACTTGTTGTTGTTTGTTTTTAAATGTATATATATATATATACATATATATAGTAAATATAGTCAGTAGATATGTACTACTGGTATATGACATTGCACACATGCAAGCACACACACACACACACACACACACA
>CM034540.1:8147846-8186569 GCA_020002185.1 Paraescarpia echinospica
ATCTCGACTTCTCTGGGAAGCATCCAATGGTATCATCTGACGATTCTTTCATCATCACCTTTAAATGAAATTTAATCTCAAATTGTGTCCTTTTTTATAAAACAGTATAAGGTGTTTAGTGTATCAAATTTCTGTGCAAACATGTCATTGTCTAGCCCGTTAGTATACACGGTTTTGGGCAATAGGCATCTTATATGAGATGTGAACTTCGATGGTTTATATTCGTAAGTACTTTACTCAAATCAACTTTCCCAAAAGTTTGTTTACACAACTTTGTCGGAATATGTATTATATATTTAGCACAAAGATATCTTACGAATCACATTCCTTATTTTGCTAAAAAACGGCATAGAACATTAGTTGAATAGATTTGTGGGCACTTGTGTCGAATCTTGACCCACGTCGATTTCGCCGTTATAACTTGAGTTTTGCCTAACTTTCATACCTCAGTGAAATAGTCCCATCATTCAACATTATCCTAGGCATACTTATCTTTAAGAATATTGCGTCTTACGTCCATTTGAGGCGTAAATAGCGCCCCGATTTGTATCAACATACGCTGCAATATCACTCAATTTACGCGCGATGAGCGGTAACGCACGGCCGTAGTGGCGGAGACTTGCGCAAACAGGGTCGCTATTTGGGCTTCAACAGGGTCCGGATTCGATACAAGTGCCGACTAGTGAATAGGATGCACGGCTTTTATTTGGGCTTCAAAAGGGTCCGGATTTGACACAAATGCCGATTAGTGACATAGGCCCGTAGTGCAGACCTGCCTACCCCCAAAACTTCCTGTCAGTAATTCATCTTCCCATTTACACTGATTTTCAGGAATATAGGCCTGCTGTCAGTAATAAAACATAATTGTCTCTAATAAAATATGAGGTGTTTTGAAGCGTTCATTTAACAAGATAAGGTAGATGTTCATAACCAGCCATTGGTAGAAATCAAAGGTGAACAAACGTAACTGTAATACAAATGCGTCTATACACATTGTAATTCTGATCTCATATAAATTTCAAAAACAGCATGCTGACTACAAAACCAAATTATAACAATGCGTCACTGTCTATTTGTGGTGTCATTAGGATTAATATTAGCAGCTGGTATGCATAGGGCCTGGCTATAGACTACACAGTATAGTAACTTGACTAGATCAAAGTCTCAATTTGGGATGTAAAAGAACCACTGAGGACGACAAGCACCCTGGCAGTGACCACCCTCAGTGCCAGCATAGAAAGGTCGAGCTGGCGATAATGTTCTGAAAAAGGCTGACTAGTTGAATGAGACCTCATAAGATCATAACATTGTAACCACAATATATACAGACTGGTCAGTTAATAGAACGTTGCCGAGTGCTGGAAACAACTAGAACTAGAAAGTCAAAGACAAACACAACAAAGTCGTGCCGGGGACGGCAAAACCATTAAGTTACGCTAGTCCTCGACCGACATCGTCTAGTCTACTCAACTCTAGTATATACACCTATCCCTGTAAATGATAGACTAGACTCAACAAATACACTAACTTAGTCTTAGTACAGTCAGCTGGCCTGACACTACAACGTAATCAGTACCTGAAATTATCCCGGCCACCATGTCATGTGAAATAGGAAAATAAATTTCGCGTATACGACAGCATGTAAAGCCGACCCCCTTCCTTAAACTTGACAATACGGGCCATGTTTGCGTGCATGCTGTTATAAACGTTTGCAGCCATACGTTTCTTCTTGGCTGGTAGTGGTGCCATTTCGATCCCTGCCATCATTTCGTGCAGCGTGAATAATGAATTCTTCTTGTTTGAGCGCCATGAGCGCGGATATGCGAATTTATCGTAACCATGTTTCCTACTGGTCAGATTACGACTAGAAGCAGCGAATGAAAAACGATGTCACAACAAGCAGCGTATATATGCTGCCACCTGTTGAATAAAGTGACGCTAAATTTGATTGACGACGAAAGAATCCGTAATATTTTCATTCCTCTCCGTAATAACGTAATTTGAGGTGTATTTCCGGAATGATTCCGGACAATCCGGAATGGTAGGCAGGTCTGGTAGTGCCATCAACCTGCACGGTTTTTACTCCCACCACCGTCATAAACCAGTTACACCAGCAATCTGATTTAATGTGGGCACATACTATAATAAAATGGAGCGCAAAAGACACCTTAGTTCAGCTACCGTTTTCTTTGTTTTTTTCTCCGATTTTCACTTGTCTCCCAAACCCAGTTACCGTTCGGGCGCCATGTTACATGAATGTCTAGATTTCTAGCATGTCGAAACTCCGCAAGGTGTCACCATTGGAGACACCGGGGATCCCGTGGGAATATTCCGTGATTGGACAACTGATAAGTGATGTCATCCACGTTGTCCAATGGAGTTAATTCCAAGAGGTAAATCCTAACCGGCCCACAGCGACTAAACGATGTTGCTACAAGTCTGCGATTTTGCAGGAATGTAACGATGCTGAATATATCGCGAAAGAACAAACAAAATGGGCGCAGGAAATAGCTACGAGGCGGCAATTTCAGCATATTGCGGGCGAGGCGGCATAGAAAAACGGCGAGGCGGCCCGCTTCGCTTGTCATATACCAGGGGAAACACTGGGTATGGGACGTTACGCGTAGTGAATATTGCGAATGGACGTACATCATCCTACAATTGGACATCATACTCTTCACTAACCTGCCCCAACCCCTGAAACAGTTGTTTAAACTCACTGTTAAACTTGCTTGCGCTAACATCGCTGACATGATATGTGATCAACCCCAGTTTCACACATCCATCTCTACTCAACAGTGCGTTCGATTGATCAACAACATACAATTGCTCATGACGTTCACGTCCATCTACTCTGAGCGCACTGTCAAACTCACCCAACACAGGTATACGCAAGTTACCAGGCCCTATCAACCTTTTGCTAGTAGCTGCCAACAGAAATACAGTTCGCAACACTCACTACAGACTCTGTAGCTGCTCGCGGTTCGAATCCCCATATCGGCCACCATGTTAAGTGGTTCATGTGCTGTGAATCATTGATATCGTGCTGATAACTAGAAAGACGACCAAGGCGACATGGTGCGTGAACCGGAACTATCTTTATTGTATTCCTACTCAGTATAGGGCATATCAGAACAGAGGTGTTCATTAATCTCGACACCAAATTTCAGCATGGCGAAAGGCTGGTTGGCTTTGTTGATTCTAGTAGTGGCATCTTTCTCGGAGTCTCCATCTGTTGTGACACTGCTTCCCAAGTATACATATTCCTTGACCTCTTCCAAGGCATCACCCTTGGTGGTAGTAATGGGACTGTCTGTGTTGTGGTTGCTCCTCATCAATTTAGTTTTCGATGTGTTGAGCTTTAGCCCAATCTGTGGAGCTGAGTGTGTAATTTGCTCCATCTTTTCTTGCATGTCCTTGTGTCTGCTGGACAGCAGTGCAATATCATCAGCATAGTCCAAGTCTTCCAGAATTGAGGTAAGTGTCCATCTGATGCTCCTGTTTCCCTCTTTGGTAATTTCCGTCATCAGCCGGTCAATGGCAAGGATGAACAGAAAGGGAGAAAGAATACACCCCTGCTTCACGCCAGATTTGATGCTGAAGCTGTCTGTCAAGTGGTTGTTCCTTTACATTGAACGTCTGTATAGAGCATATTGATAACAGTAACCATCTTCTGGGGATCCCGTAGTGACGAAGTATCTTCCACAAGGATTCTCTGTGGAAGAAGTTGAAAGCCTTTTCGAAGTCAATGAATGTAATATAGATGGTACTGTTCCATTCAGCGCTTTGTTCTAAGACTTGTCTCTTCTGAAACCGGTTTGTTCTTGTAGAAGAATGGTGTCAATAGCTCCAGATATTCTATTCAGTATAATGCGACTGAAGATCTTGCATGTCTGTGATACCATGCCAGTTATTGCAGTTTCCCAAATCGCCTTTCTTTGGTAGTTTGTTGATAGTGCCCGTCTTCCATTCGTTTGGTGTGTTTTCTTCATCCCAGATCTTCTGGACGATCTGACAAAGGATACTCAGTGTTTCCTCTTCCTCTGCTTTTAACATTTCTGGACAAATACTGTATTTCCTGGTGCTTTTCCATTCTTCTTCTGAACTTTAATGGTTTCTTGGATCTCTGCTTCGGTGATCCGATTGAGGTTGACCGCAAGGTCTTCGACTGCCTCAGGAATGTCAGCAATGGTCGGTTGGTCCATCCAGGGGTTGCTGCTGCTGATTATGTCAGTGCCAGCCAGCAGTACCCCCTGGCTGATTGCTTTGTGAAACTCTGAATTTAAGCTCAGCCTATGAAATCGCTTACTATATCAGTGGTTGGCGGCAGGTCAGGTGGCCATAATAAAACTCATTTCAACCAACCGTGGCTCGTGCTACATGCAATGTTTAGGAAGTAGAAGCAATTATTCGAATACACAATACCGATCAGCTGCTCGTGGTAATGGGCGAACGGGTCATTATATTGGGATTCGCAGAAGTCGTTTATCCGTCTTCTAATTGGGGCGGGTATTTGCGCTGTTCTCACGGGTGACTTAGTCACGACTGGCGAAGTCAATTACCAGTTTGACTTCGTGTAGAAGATCTGCCAGGGCTAGTTTTGCATAGCAAACAGCCCTAGCTTGCGAGGATGGGTGGGTCCGGACAATTCAGAATTGTTTAAAAATGTCCCTTCCACCTCTCCACCTTCTCTTTCTTAATTGTGATGATCTTTCCATCTGTGGCTTTCAGTGGTGGGTTCTGGTTGGGTCCTGTATCTCCTTTCAGCTTCTTCGTTATTTTGCAGAATGTCTTGTCTGTATGCTGCTTCTTCTTTCTCTGTGGCCAGACTCTCACTGTAAGTGCGTTTATCCATTCTGGCACTCCTTTTCACTTCCTTGTCTTTCTGAGAAAATTCCTGGAAAGTCGTTTTTCAAGTCTTGGTGATTTTGTAGTGAGTAGTCGATTCTTTATTTCCTTCCTTTGGTCTATTTTGTCCCAGGTTGATGTGTAGATCCATTGTGCTTTCTTTGGTCTTCTGCATCCTAGCACTGTTTTTCCTGCTTGTTCCATAGCCTTGTTGAAACTGTATTGTCATATGTTTCCTTCTGCAGAATACTAAACCTGTTCTTCAGTGCAATTATGAACTGTTGCTTCGATTCTGGGTTCTGCAGCTTGTCTGTGTAAAAGAATTGTGCTCTTTTGTCTAGTTTTGGCCTTCCTTAGTTTCATGGCAAGTTTTCCCACCAACAGGCTGTGGTCACTGCCAGCAATTGCTAGTCTCCTTGTAGTGAGTGCCTCCATTTCCCGTTAATCAGGATGTGGTCTAATTCGCTCTCAGTCTTGCCATCTGGAGTTCTCCATGTCAGATTATGAATTGTCTAATGTTGGAAAAGCATTCCACCGATCACAAGGTCATTTTCCTCACATATGTCACATATTTTGTTGCCATTTTCATTCATCCTGCCTGTTACATGTTTGCCCATGATCCTCTCCGTCTGTATTGTCGCTCCCCACATATACATTGAAGTCTGCAAGAACCACTGGTACGTCATGTCGGGGGATGTCTTCCAAAGTTGACTGAAGACTATCGCAGGTGTCTTTATCCTCATCCTCTGCTTCTCCTGTTGGCGCATAGCAAATTACCACTCAAAGTTTGATAAATCTGGAGTTAAGTCTAACTTAAAGATGTCTCTCACTAACTGGCTTCCAGCCAAGAAAAGTGTTGTTCTGCTCCCTCTGGATGGTCAGGGCCACTCCCTGTTGATGCTGGTTGTCTTCTCTGCCTGACCATATTATGATGTCTCCTGTAGTCTGTACCCTCTTCCCAGCTCCAGTGCATCTAGTCTCTGTGATGCCTAGAAGGCTGGTCTTGTATTGATGCATTTCCTGGAGAACGTCTTCCTGTCTGCTACAGCGTTATCACATTCCAGCATCCGATGTTAATTGTTGATTTTGGTGTTAGGAGATCCGCTGTTGGGGTGGGGGCTTCCTCCGTCATTGAACCAGTTCCCTAGTTTGCTACGCTTCTACCTCCCGGGTGCAGTGTTCTTTCTTGTTTCAATTTCCGCAGCTAGTCTGTTTTTACGAGGTGGGGTCGCAAGCCCCACGCCCAACCTTCCTCCTTTACCCAGGCTTGGGACCGGCAGAAAGATCTCATAGAGAATAACCAGGCAAGATTCTCGTCTGAAGACATTATAATTGGGTGGGAATATTTCTGCGTTGAAGACGTGTGGTTTTAACCATGTTTTAGTGCCAATCAGAATGTCAGGCTTTTTTGGGGCATAGACTGAAAATTGATGACTAATTTTCGATGGGTTTGGCATTGTTTTGTTGGTAGTGGTTGGTTTGGATCTGGGGACAAGCTGCCCGTGGTCTTTGAGGTGGAGTTGAAGTCTGGTAGATTGGCAGAGTGCTTCGGTGTGGAGGTCGTAGGTGGAGACCCACCAAGGATCAAGCTGTGACTGGCTGGGCTACCTTGTTGGCCTGCATGGCTACTGGATCCGGTTGTTGAGAGTGATGAGGCTCGTGATATATCATACAGGGAAGGGTGGTTTCAGGATCCCATATATGATTCAGCAGGAATAGTGGCAGAGTTTACTGGAGAAATTTGGTACACCGCAGGTGAAGCAAGTCCAGGAGATATCGCCTTGTGCAAAATATACTTTGTCACACATGAGGAAACATCTGGTTTGATACCAAATACCACTTATCACACGCGATTCCATAGTATATTCCTCTCACTGCTTTTGTGCATTCTCCACAAGGAAACTTTGGTGTGTGTGGCCCAGGTTTGCTCTCAACATCAAGAGAAAGCAGAAGGAGCAATAGTATTCCTATATGCCAAGAAACACAGGATATCCATCTACTATACGAGGCTAAGGTTCTCAACCCTGTACTTTGTTGCATGTTGTCCTTTGTTTGTATTTACATCATTGTTGGAACATACAGTTGGAATCCAAATTGTATAGGCTGCTGTTTTAACCTTTTAGTAGTAGTAGTAGTAGTAGTAGTAGTAGTAGTTTTAATGGTATTAGTATGGGTAGATCAGTTTCAAGACGTTTGTGTGGTGCAATTGAAAATGTAGGTCTTCACCCTGGCTGGGCCCCAGGGCGATACTGGGATAGAGCGTCTTGACGAAAGGCCTGTTAGTAGAAAGTTTATTATTGTGTACAGTGTTTCCCTTCTATTGATATTGGCAGCCTATGGACAAAATGGATTCCTACAGTTGTGCAAGATTATGCGCGTTGTTTTTAGTTTTGTGTTTACATGAGCTGTAGTTGTAAGCCTGAAAGTAGTGTTGTCATTGCTAGGGGACGAGACTGTAATGCACGTAGCACTTGGTGGTTTTAGAGTGGTATAGTTATGTATCTGGTATATTGCATAGGATAACTGTTAAATATAAATATCTTCTTGATTATGGGTGCCTTAGGTTGGTTGGCTAGGTGTGGTGACACTTATCTGTTTTGTGAACTAGTTCGTTACTTCTTCTGTTCAGTCTTGATTTCAATCCAATATGGGTATTTTGATGGGAAGTTTGAGGGTTAATCCCTGGTTTAAAGGTGTTGATTTGAGTAACTAATATATATGCTGCATTAACAAATTATGCCTGTGTAGACTTAGCAAGTCTGTGGTAGCAGACGTAGTACTCTATATTCTTCGATCGAGTGGTTGAACATAATGCTAGAGCATACGGCAAACTAAACTATTTACATGATATGACTTGGTGGCTGGTTTACTAGGATAACTTCATTAAACAACAGGACGATATTTTTTTGGCAAATACTACAACGCTGTAAGTATGGTTGAACATAAAGCTAGACTATATTGCAGACTAAATTATTTACACATGACATCTTTGCCAGTTTACTAAGATAACGAGCTCATACCCAAAAGTCATCATTAAACAAAATGATTTGTTAAATTTCAGCTGTATCAAAATGCAAAAAACAGCCACTGTATAACTGAGAACATTATTTCTGTGACACACTGATAACTCATTCTGGTGTTGACAGTTCTCAGAGTATATGATCATTAATAAGGAACAAAATAGATTTTAAGGAAATGAAATGGACCCCAGTATTCAGAGAAACATACCACATCATAGCACCTTCTCAGTTCTTTTATAGGACTGTCTTCATGAAAGTACTTGCCAAATGAGCATTGGAGCATGGCTGTGATGGCCACTTCAGCTGATGCCTCCCACAGGCCAATGTGTTCCTCTTGGGGGGTGTTACCCCATTTCTGCACCACCTTATCAGCCACCTGAAACATCCAAGTAATGTAGATCTACTTTAAAAAATCTGCTATTGTCAGTAAAACAACAATGAGCACTGTGGTGTGGTGGAGTGTCGGACTGGTGGGAGTTTAGAGAATGAGATTCAGTGAGTCCATGACAGTTTTTTTCCATTTCCCTGTGTGGGATCTATTACTTCCCATGGCATAGACACCAGATAGAAAGGACCAACGGCTTAAAGCATGTCTTCCGAAAGTAGGATAAACAAAATTTCCCAAGTTTCGACACACACATTCCAATCCAAAACCACTGCCTGGTGGCACCAGGGTTCACAACCCAGTTCCTCCGAACGACACTCTAGCACTCTAATCAATCAACCATTGCGCCCCTTTGTTTGTTGCCTGTGTTGTTTGAACGAGACATAAACAACCGTTGGTCTCTTCTATCTGGTGTCTACCCCAGGGAAACTAACATTAAGATACCATACAGGAGGTAAATGTGTAACCTGATCATGGACTCAGAGAGAGATGGTGTCTACTGGTAATCATGTTATCTTGTTAACAGCGACCAGAGTGGTTTCCTGATCAGGCGTGAGAGAGGCGCTGACCAGGCATTGTATAAAGCAATGTGCAGATGGAACAGTAAAATATGCGAGCTCTCCTGGTGGGGTCATTTCACCCGTCATAACGTCTCAAAAACTATCATGCAAGGCACATAGAGGGCAAGAGGCAATAACTAACTGGATATCTTGACTAGTCTACCCCTACCAATCCTGCTGCCCACCGCTAAAAACAGACCAAGGGGTTGCAGATTCACAATGAACATGGCAGCCTCAATAAAGTAACACTTTAGATTGGCCTGTAGTTTTCACATTGTCACGAATTTTGTTTAACTAATTTCGCTACATGTGACAAATTTTATGTTTCTGTTGCTTGGTAGTTGCCTAAAGCAATATTCAGCAAACTTAAATAATAATTAGTTTAGAGGATGTTTTGAAGATGCGTGCATAGGCACATGGACACATACTTATAAGGATAATATTATGACATCTAGATAGGTTAGACAACTTGGAGGTCATGCCAATTTACCAAGATTATCTACAAAAAAGTTAGCTATTAAAAACAAACAAGGGTTCACAAAATAGTTATCTTGAATCCTCTGCGCGTGTGTGCATGCATGTGTTTATTATATCAATATATGCATGTATACATGTGTATGTGTGTGTGCATGCATGCATGTAAGAGTGTGTGGTGTATGTGGGTGCATGCATGTATGTATGCTTGTGTGGTGTATGTGTGTGTGTGTGTGTGTGTGTGTGTGTGTGTGTGTGTGTATGCATGCTTGCGTGTGTTTAATATGCATGTATACATGCTTGATGGGTAGTTAGCGAGCTTTTGTGCATGTATATATCACCTACGTCAATATAAAAAATTGCAATTTCCACAAAAACCAAACTGATATTATATCTATGATAATGTAATGTATCCCAACATACTTTATTGATGGTGGCGTAGTATGCAGTCATAGCCTGATCACTGAAGCACCGTCCATATGCTACATGTCTTTGGCGTCCCTCTTCTCCATTGCAATATTGGATGCTGTCAGGTCCAATAAATGGCTCAAACAATTTGAAGAGAATCGCTGAAAATACAATAAATAATGTAATAAGACTGATAACACTCTGTTTTGGGAAAGAATACTGATAATTTGTTTTAGTGCATGTTTACAAAAAATGCTTGGCTTATGAAAATGTTATCATTGCCAGACTACAATAAAAACGTTTTTACAATAAAAACGAAATTTAAATCAGGTATACCTAGTACGAACTTTGTGGCCTGAGAGAAGATATGTATGAATTAACGAAGAAAGCTTCTCAGACGGAATATTTACAAATTAAACTTTCTAGACCATTGGCTAATGACATGACACCTTCAGAACTCAGCCACGTTTTAAAAGGTTCAACTACTTCCCGGCAATATTTTCCCAGATGTAGACAAAATTGAGGCCAACAACACAAGTTCAGAAATACCAAATGAGTTTTCAAAACGTTCCGCTTGGTGGCACCACTTGATTATATGGATTACTGAGGCTTTTTTGGTCGGGAATGGCTGACGTAAGGCGTCCTTTGTTGGACTAATCCATATGTGGATGTCTCTAATACTCGGCCGTAGATTCGGGACATGACCATCACAAAATCAAAGTGCAAGAAAACGTCCAAAAGATGTCTTCTAGTAAAGCTTAGAGCTTTAGAGACATGTCCACTTAATAATAACACCAAGAAATGTTTTCACTTGGTTTCTTAAAACTGCATTTGTTCTTTGATCACGTAAGTTACAAGGTTTCCATTAATAACAATTAATTTGTACAAAACTAACTTATACCGGTGAAATTATTTTTTTCATGAGCTGACTCTGAGCAGTTATTGTTTGAAAAAACTGGAGAAAGCTTTTTACTAGAAAGGACTGGTGGAAACCATATAACCTACACTATTTCACACTGTGCAAATTATCCATACCACTTAAAAGACAGAATAAATACATTGGTCTCAGTTCACTGTGTAAACACCAAACAAATTATTTTAAATGCCCTTAAAATTTCGTTTGCAAGTAGCCGATGCCACCGACCAAAGGCAGCTCCTGCCATAATTTTGAGGAAAAAAAACTGTTTATTAAACCGTCTGCACACAATATTATGTAGTTGTACTATGATTGAAACATGAAAGATCCCGAACCATGACAGGCTAAATCAGCTGTGTAAGGAGTGTTACGATCAGACTCCAGATCAGTCATTCTGTTACACTACACAGCAACTTACGAGGGCGGTCAAACACTTTGGCATGCTCCTTGAATAGCCGCGGCGAGGCAATACTGACAACAAGTTGTTGACCAAACCAGAAGGAGGCGATGTCTCCGTAGTTCTTGTGCAAGATCATAAGAAACTCATGCAGGCTTCCAGCTTTCTCAATATCTGGGAAGTTTCCCAAACTGAAAAATTAGACAGAATTGATAGATTCATTTTATTGTCCATTTAAAACATTGCATTAAAAGGGAAATTAAATAAGTCAGCTACACGCCGTTGTTTTATATGACGGCCGTATGTTGAAACAATACAAACCCTGCTAATTCTGATTCACACAAAAAGGAAGGGTAACTGAAATGTTTACATATATTATCATCACGTGTGAAAATCTGTTAAATAACATAAAATCCATGCAGCGCAACTCAGTTGGATTGCATTTTTCAAGAGAACCAATTTTCAGATCTAATAAGCAGTGATATTTACAATGTTTAATAAATTATTATTTAGTTTCTTTAGAATATTTACAGACATAAGATCATGTTGATAACATTTCATATACTCCTGGTATTTTTCATCTTTCTCTCAATTTAAAATCAATGACCAAATGTTCATATGTCAGCATTGTTCTGCCCAAAATAAAGACTGGGTCTTACTGAATAAAAATATTTATTGAACTTTTTATACCAAACCAATCTCCATGGAAACCAACAAAATGTCCACTATTTTGAACAAATATTGGCAATTATGTTTCTTGCACATCTACATTCATATACACATTCTATTATGCAACTGGGAGACAACATTGGCTCAGGCTATTTCTCGAGCTGCTCGATAAATAACGCCGAATTTGATCGTTATTTCTCGAGCAGCTCGAGACATAACGCGAACTCGGTCCGTTATTTGTCGAGCAGCTCGAGAAATAACGCGAGGCCTGGCTGTTATTTGTAGAGCAGATCTGGACGTGCATGCATTTGCACTTAGAGATATTTTCAAGGGATCTGTTTGGCATATATAAGTGGACATAGTAATTTTCTTAAGTAAATCCAACGCTGTTGAATCGTTTCGTGCTTGTATTTGTCGATCCGTTCTGATGGGAAATGAAGACTTTTCTTATTCGTCGGGCTGCTCAAGAAATAACGCCGACTTCGTTCGTTATTTATCGAGTAGATCTGCACGTGCATGCATGTGCACTTAGAATATTTTCAAGGTATCAACGTGAACATACTAGCCTAATTGTTTGAAGTAAATCTGACGCTGTGAAATTTTTCGTGCGTGTGTTTGTCCGTTCTGATGGGAGATGAAGACTTTTCTTATTCGTCGAGCTGCTCGAGAAATAACGCCGACTTCGTTCGTTATTTATCGAGCAGATCTGGAGGTGCATACATGTGCACGTAGACATATTTTCATGGCGTATACGTGGACATAGTAATTGTCTGAAGTAAATCCGACGTTGTTGAATTGTTTCGTACGTGTATTTGTCTGTCTTGATGGGGAAATGAAGACTTCTTATTTGTCGAGGTGCTAAAGAAATAACATATAGTTCATACTTTGAGTGCCATTTTATCAGTTGTCACCATTTCTGATACAAAAATGTAACATATTACAAAATGAATTAGCCGTGTGTTTGCATGTCTTCACATTTCTATATCCAATATTATGTTTGTGTGCATAAGTTTAATGACTAATCAAAACACTTATTTTTATGAGAAAGTTCAACCAGCAACTGCATCATTTGCCGTGTTCCTTTGATCACAAAATTACCGACATATGGATGTCTAAATTACTTCCACTCACGTTTTATTGACGTTTGTAATCCCAGCTGAAGTAAACTGTAATTTACGCAGAGGACATCATGGCATGCTGTTTGACTGTGTATACGTGTTAACATATATGTCATGCATATCGTTTGTTTAGAAACAGGCCTCGACATTAACACTGGCCTGATGGCCCGGCGCCTTGTTTGAAGCTGTCGGGCCAGATTGGGCCACCAGTTCTTATATTTTACTGGCCCGACGGGCCACTGGTTTCCGGTTCTTGAATGTCGCCGAGACGAAGCGGCGGTCACGACACGACCGCATCGGTTATCAGATGCAGTTCGCCAGAATTGTTAGATCCGACATAGACATAGTTATAGGACTTTGTAAACAAAACGTAGATACTAATTCTGATCAATAATGAATCCAAACTCCAACACTTATCATGCGGACAACGGCGTGCAAAGCCATCGAATACATTTTCTAACCACTGGCAGCGCAGGTTTTTATGACGAGAGACGCCATTTTTAAGTCCCGCCGCATCCCTTGGACACACTTTGTACGGTGGTTGGAAGCTGCCTCGACTTTAGAATGATGCATGTTTTTCTTCTCGAGATATATGAAAGGAATACAGCTTAAATCCAAATTTAACTAGTGGCTAAAGTGACAGAAACCATATGTAACGCTGCATCAGCAAGGCCAATAATCAACATCACACCCCCACCAGGTCTATTAACACAGTCAAAAAACCGTGGCCACTACGTAGCCCCTAGGTGCCGCATCAATGCAGCAGTGTTCTCTTTCTACCCCCGAGCAGTTCGAATCTGGAATATGATTCCACCACCGATTACTGAACTAGAAAGCCCCATAGCATTTCAAACAGCGATCATGAACCTCCCTTTCACCACACCCAATCATCTAAAGTGCCTATAAAATAAACAAACAAACTACCCACAATGCATGCGTACAAACAAGCACCATACAACTCCTGCGTTAGCTCAAGTTTGGGATGTTTGCAGTAAATCACCTAAGACCTAAGACCTACTTTTGGTGTTGCCACCTAGTGAATGAACCGTGAAATAGTATAATGCCTTGAATGACCTGTACACGAAAGCAGCGTCAACTGAAGGGGTTAGGACACTGTTAGACTTCCTGCTTGGTTATAGACGAAAAAGAGTGCAGTATATTTTTGAGAAATTACTTTTTACAATATTCACTTGCTCTGACATAAGTGCATTTGAGTAGTCAGATTTCTAGATGTGATTGTAGAAGCTGTTGACAGTAAAATGGTGACTTTTTAGCTGATTTTACTAAGCGGAAGGGTATCTGACAGCAATTTGGCTAGTAAGCAGCGTCAACTGAACTACCGACTGACTAGCTGTCATCACACTGGCCACACTTTATTTAAACTTTGCAAATACTGTATATATGCACCCGAGTACACACTTGAATAATATTATAATATTGTTAGCTTTGGACATCTCACTTTGAACAATCAAGATGTGTATAGTAACTTCTAACAACTTTGTTGGTAAAATTATAAAAAAGACTAATAATGTTTTGCACCTCAGTATCAGCATATGTTTGACGGTAACACAAAATCTGGGCCAGTAACTTTCACAGGCGGGCCACAAACTTTTCAAATCTACTGGCCCCTTGGGCCAGTGGATTCAAAACCTTAATGTCAAGGCCTGAGAAACACACTGCTAACTTATCTCCAATCATATATATAGTTGTACATATGTCATAATGACAAATGATTTAATTAATAATATTATCATACAGGTGTAACCTTGCTTTTTAGTATACTGTACACTTAATAGAATGAATCGTACGTTATCATATACTATAACAAACAACAAGGCAATAAATTCGTTTAACAAATTTATAAACATCCACAATCAAAATGATAAAATAATTTTTTTTATACGCTATCATTTTAAAAATTATTTCCATTGTCATTAGTACAAACAGCAATAACATACCATTACAGTACATATCAAACTGAACAAAAAATAATACATCTGTTCATGTCAAAGTTGCATGTGATATTGAGCTTGAATTCATTGCAGGATGCTGAAGCGTTGACAAATGGCGTACCTACTGCCATCAAAGGTCAAGCACAAGCCAAAAAATACAGAAACTACGTTTGGAGCCGGTTCGTGTATGAAAGTAGAAATTAAGGTGATTTGTGCAAGTCCGACTTGTCATCCAACGAAGAGTACATAATTGGATTAACTGAGAGAACTGTATGGCCTGGTGGCACTGCAGCTGTGCAAGGGTTACAAAAAAGCCACGTAATTTTTCTGCAGTGAATGCACAAGGCGCCGCGAAACAAATAATGTGTACAGTTGTAGGCTTGAGGTGATGCCAAGCGATGAAATATATATGAATTGCAATTAACTGCAATTAAAGATATCATCTGTCGTTCAGAAGTCTTAGAATTTTTTTTCTCAAATAGCCTTGAAAAGCCTTGAATTCCACATTTCCGATAATATACGCGGACACTGGAATACGAAACATCTTCATTTCCCACCAGAACGGACTAATACACGCACAAAACCATGGGTGTTGGTGAATTCGGCCCACGGTGAATTCGGCCCAACTTTCTGATGAATTCGGCCCACTTTATAATGGCGTGAATGGGGTGGTGAATTCGGCCCATGTTATATCTGCTAAGTGAACTCGGCCCAACTTTCTGGTGAATTCGGCCCGCGTTGTTTTTAGAGTTTTAAGTCGTTAGTTAGTGAAAATGTTGTTCATAAAAACACACATTTAATTATGATTAATGTTGATCCCGGCGATAGCTGCTGTGACGGCACAGCGTCGGCTATGGACGACTCGTCGAGGTTTTGTTGGCGCGTGGCGATTGCTGGGATGACCGGTGGTAGCTCGTCATCTGTAGATTCCATGCTTAGTCTTGAACTTTCACAGACCGGTGTTCCATGGATGCCGTTCGCGTTGTCTTTCTTTCGTCTCACGATCAAACAAGTGATTCGGCAGAAACGATACGCTGCTCGCTGGTACAGACATATGTGTCCACATGAGACATACAGCCTCAGTACCTGTGTGTGGCGTAACACCACGGCCAGTGATACGTCTTGAAAAAGACATCGTCACTGCTGATCGGAGCGGGTAGTATGAATCCACGGGTTTCCTAAGTGCGGCACTGCACGCGTATATATGAGACATTTCGCTGTAGCCGCCCGGCGTACAAGCGAGAGACAGCAGCGTCCAGTAATCGCTTACGATGATGGACGCATCATGAATATCTCCGGTGTAGGTGGCCAACTTGACGTCGTAATGCTGCCGATGCAGACATATTTCTAAGGATGTTGCCAGGCGCAGATAGATGTGAAAATCTTCCGAGTTGAAAGTTCCCAACGAAATGGCGCGGTACAGACAGTTTCCATCTCCGATGATGGGCCTAGGTGTGTAGTTGTTCAGCTTCGTCGGGTCGAGCATCTGTAGAATGTTCATCGACACTGCGTCGACGTTCGTGGACTTTGTTCCATCTTTGGTGGTCGGCGACCTAACGTATGTGTCGAGCAACAGCTGTTCGTTACGCGCCCTTTTCTCAATGCGCGGCTGATTTTTTGCTGTTGCTGCACGCGATAATCTGTCAAACGAATAGACACTTTCACATCGAAGAATGAGTTCACATTTCATTACCAACAAGAAATTAAGTAAAGGGCAAATAAAGTATAGATTATAATTAACATTTTCTAAACCTCACTGTCATTAACTCATGTATTGTTATTGTTTAAATAAGTTTCTTTAAGTTTCTAAGTGCTATAAGTCAACTTATTAAGGGTTTATCTTATGTACATACAACACAAATATGTCTGTGCTCGTGAGTAGCTTGTCGCTGAAATCATGCGATTTACGTTACGCTGTTTCCTTTGATTGTTCTCCAATTTTAAATTCATACCACACATAGTTGCAAACTGTTATTAAAATCTAATAACATACATATATATGACCTATACAATACATATCATCATTTTAAAGTTGCATTCTGAGATCGTCCATCATTAAATACAAATTCCCAGTCAATCGACTTGCCCCATTTTGCAAAAGCATAATTTAGCGAATAACACATCAAACTTACTTAAATATGGTAACAAGTAGGAAACAAGTATATAATATTGTACGCGCACACTTTCTTATGTTAAAATAGTACTTAGTTTAATTAACTCAGAATGCAACTTTTAAAAGTCAATCGATAAAATAGATTACAGTATAATTAAGTTGAACACGCACCTTTGCATAGCCTTCAGCATGTCATAGCTGCCATTGGTGAAGGCGCAGGATTGGCAGAGAAAATCTTTATCATTGCCGCTCCAGCTTTGCAGCATCGTCTGGTCCATCGGGATGCAAAACGCATGCGTCCAACAACCACACTCTGAACACTCTATCACATCTTTTTCACATTCTTTTCTACACTTATCACAAGGATAGCGACACTTTCTAGCGCGTTTGGAGATCCGTTCTGCCATGATAATTGTTGTTGCAATTACTGATGATTTGACGAGCTTATATAGCAATCAGTAGTCTTCATGGCTCATCCCGGTTTCATACCTTGACCAATGAATGGCTTCTGACTAGACAATTGGACCCGGTCAACCGGCAGACCTGCTGCTGCTTTCTATGGTGTACAGTACGCTGACGACCGTTAATCCTATCACACACCTTCAATCAGGTTTACTGTTGACTTTTGTCAAAGAATATGTGTTAAGACAATGACAAGTGGCAGTGGTTTCTAGCTGCTTCTTCTGTATAATTTACCTACCGAAAACAGCTTAATTTGTGTTGTAACACATATTCATGTCGTCTGCTTAGTTCCAGTTCAGCCCAGGATGAATACGTTTAAAAGTGCTCAATATGTCAATTAATAATATAGCACTATATAACCTTGTTTGTACATGATATGTAAGTAAATAAGTAAATGTTTATTTTTCCAACAAAAGAACAATACATACAGTGTTTATGGTATATCAGAATGAGTATGTCAGAAAAAAGGGGTATACTGAAGAAACTCTTGTATTTGTATACTCCTAAGAATTATTTACTTACAACACATGGAATATGGCAGATGTTACATAATAGTACAATGTTAGTTAGTATTGGCTATTACAATATAAAAAAGATATAAAGATACAAATGGCGCAAAAGATGAACAATTATATCCGCACACTATACGGATATATGGTAGCAACTAGATCATAGATTTACGTAGATTTCAAACCACTCTTTTGTGTGTGGTTTGATATGTGATGGGACACAATGGGGTAAGTGGCCTGCTACTCCGTCATTGTTTCATTGAGCAGATACTTCTGAAGCTGTAAGAATGTATCATCCGACTGATCTTTTCACACTTTAAATAAGAACGTAAATCCTTTATCTGTACATTATTTGCATTCCCTGGAAGGCAGTAATGTCGTAATGTTACGAGATTATGCAAACTATTGCAATATATGCTAATAACTGTTGCCAGTTTAAAAAATCAATGTGTTCTGTATATCATCGGTAAAAAATAAGTATCAGGTATTGATGCGTGTCTTTCATATTGTAAATATGTTCGTTTTAAATTGTATATCATACCACATTCTAATAACTTGATTACGTATTGTGGCATCATCACTTTGGGGTCTTTTTAACATCAACAAAATGCTCCCCCTGGGTCCTGATACCACAACCCCTTCTCCAATTCTTCAGTATCATATTTCCATCCAGTATACATGCTCACTTACTTTTACATACATCATTTATTATATTGTTTACATATGTTAAGTATGTATTATGTTTTTATCATAATGTATGCATGTCACCACTACCAAAACAGTTGTAAGTGAATGTAGTCTGTGAATAAATATCTTTTATCTTGTGATTTATCTATGATTTGTGTCGGTTAAGAAAGTGTGAAGTCGGTTGTTGCTACACTGTAACTCTTGTCGGCAGTTTATGTCGTTGGTTAGCACTTTAAAGGGATGCTTGTTTTGCAACATCCAATAAGTTACATTGTGTTAATTACAGCTGTTAAAGTGTATTCAAGGCCAGGCATGCCCAATTGTTTACGTCTGTGGAGCATCACCGTGAGAAAGACAGCGGCAGTGAATAGCCAATAATCATCCGACGACTTTCTATATTTACAACATACAGCGGGAAACATTATAACTATTACTAACAATCAATGACAAAGTTAAATTGTTGTATTCGAATGGAAAACTGTGAATAAAATATGATAGTTTTATATTGTAATTGGGACAATTATAATACTCATTTATTTATTTCATTATATAATTCTACACCTATATATTCCATTAATGTCTAGACACGCATTAATGACACTGATATGTTTGGCCGCTGTAATAACTTATTGCTGTTGACTGACATATGCAGACATAATGATATGCCTACGTGAAACGTGTCACGCCACGGCAGTCATCAGCAGGCTGCCGGCAGTCAAAGTTGTACACAGGCACAGCATTGGATGACGTCACCGTACTGAGTTGGTAGACCTTGTTACAAGTGAATGATGGCAGTTTTTTATGACATCTCTATCAGCATTATTTATAGATTTAGCAATTCGTTGATGTGTATCATTTTCTGTACTAGAATATGTTTATTAGTTTGTCGCCGTTTTGGCTTGTCACCGATTTGGTTTGTCGCCGTTTTGGTGTGTCGCCATTTTGGAACTGTCGCCGTTTTGGATCTGTCGCCGTTTTGACCTGTACCCGTGCTCTGAGGCCGAATTCTACCAAGCGAGGTGGGTGGGCCGAATTCACCAGGCTGAATTCACCGTGGGCCGAATTCACCAGAGTTATGGGCCGAATTCACCAAGCGATGTGGGCCGAATTCACCGGGCCGAATTCACCGTGGGCCGAATTCACCTGTATTCAACAGCGTCGGATTTACTTCAGACAATTAGTACGTCCACGTAGATGCCTTGAAAATATTTCTAAGACTAAGTGCACATGCATGCACGTGCAGATCTGCTCAATAAATAACGAACGAAGTCGGCGTATTTCGCGAGCAGCTCGACGAATAAGAAGTCTTCATTTCCCATCAGAACAGACCAATACATGCACGAAACGATTCAACAGCGTCAGATTTACTTCAACAAACAATTAGTATGTCCACGTAGATGCCTTGAAAATTTGTGTTTAAATGTGTGTGAATACATACTAATCATCAGATGCATCCAGTCCGGGCACCGTAGTGACCTTTTTTGATCCCTACAACGAAATAAAACATAACCTTAGTTAAATGTGAACACTGCTGGACTTTGACTCTTTATCAGGCCACTGCGCAGTTTCAATCACAGACCACAGTTTGTTGTCAATTATTCAATGCCAACAACTTTGGAATTCCCTCCCTGAATATATTGTTAATCAGAACAGCCTGGATGCGTTTAAAAGCAACATCCAGACTTTGCACTACCCATATTTTAGACGTTAACTAGTTCTTCTGTACGTATTTCTGTTTATTTACACGATAATTGTGTTCTTATATATTGCACTCTAAAATCAAAAAACGAAAACACTTTTCATGTTCGTCTGCCATGCCACGTACTCACTGCCTGTATCCTCAGCATGTTGAGACTAGGCGTGTATCGGAAGAAAAAGAATATTGTGATAATGGATTGAATAATAACGTGAAAGATCTGGTTGACTTAACTACTCACTGGATATAGATACATCACAGCTACGCCAACACAAACGACGACAATGCCAACAGAGACAATGAATTCCAACATGTTCCTTGTTGTTTACTTCGCATGTGATGTAGCTGATGCAGCTGGCGTCAAACATAGCATAAGAAAAAAAAAACAGAACTCAAGTGCCTGGAAGGCGAACTGGGTCGGAGCCTCCAATTGGATCAGACAGTCCAAAACCAAAATAACCATGTAACACACTGCATATATCTTTCTATCTACCATTAACGGCATTACACGTGATCGGTACGGTCCAGCATTATGCCAAAATAATAAACCCGAAAGGCTGTCATAGTGATGGGTTTTTCAAAACCATTTTACACAAGTTGACTTGCAAACTCCATCGCTATAGCATCCAAGACAAAAACAAATGAATGGATGGCTTATTGTTATTAGACAGAACCATACAGGGCGTCTAGCTGTTTATTGAATTTCGATCGATCCTCTGGGGGGAATATATGTCCCAAAATAAAAAAGAGTACTTTCAGTGATAAAAAGGCCACTGTTTTGACGATAAATACACACACCCACGCGCTAACGTGCGCATGTGTGTGCGCACGCATTGACTCACGCATGCATGCCCTGTAGACTATATTGTGAGTTTGTAATTATTAATGAAATGGTTTTGGTTAATCATAGTTACAGATCATTGAGGGTTACGATGGAAGTAAAATGTTGACTAGTTTAGTGGATACTATATGCATGCCAGTGAAGATATAGCTGGAAATAAAATATTCGAGTAGACCGTTTTCGTGAAGATTATATATATATTAGTTAATGTGTTATTAAAAATACTGTAGGATTTCACCCCCTCCATACTCTGCTATTTAGACCGATTTTTCTAGTGGTAGTCGAAACCTTGCCGGAGAGTTGATGAGCTGCAATCTCGTATGTAGCACAGTTAAAGGTTGTTTTTGCCTCTACCACCGTCCCCCAGAATGGAAAGAAAAAAGAGATGAACTATGATAAAACTTTACTTTGTTCACAAGGTGCATTTTGACTTAAAACAGTAGTAATTAATGACATAATACTGATTGAATTGGAGTGAAGTAATAGCTGCAACATGTATAATAAAACATCTGAGTAAAATTCCTTATAATTTTGGCTAAATATGCTTTAACCTTTTCGAAAAAAGTTATTTTATATATTATTTTATACGTAAGGTATTTTATTTTAATCCTAGATCATATTCATACATCGCATTCATAATTATATATATTGCTGTTTTAAAGTTTCTCAGGTTCTACCAGTGCAGTAGGGATTCTGGAATTATGCTGATCTTGCACCAACCATTTATTTGTTAATATATAATTTGTTTAATTGTAAACTATATTGTATCTTGATAGATATGTTACTATATAAATTATATTATATCTATATATATATATCATTAAAGTAATAAATACACATAATCAGATAATTCATTTTGTGACTCTGTGTGTTGCTTAATGTTCACACATAGATGTCACATGAAATATATTTACCAACATAATTTAACGATGTTATGTACAACAATGACATGAGATGTCGCCTACTGACTGGCGATCTTTGGTATTTGTACCAAGTTGTACCTGTATGAAAATACCATGGTGTACCTGTATGAAAATACCATGTTGTACCTATATGAAAATACCATGTTGTACCTGTTTCAAAATACCATGGTAGTATACTTGAGTACAGTGTATATCAAGTCACTGGCATTGGAACAGGGGAGGGGCCGTTCCAAAAAAACCCACCTTGAGGTTCTCCAGACATCTCGATCTGCACCCCCTTGAAGCTCGCTGAAAAAACCCCACCTTAAGGCACTCTGAGAACCCAAATTTGCACCAAAAACGCACCACCTTTCCGCAATAATGAGGGCAAATCCTATATCTAGCCCCCATACACCACAAAATGCACACCCCTTCCTAAATGTTGTGGCCCTTGGGAAGCTAAGCTCCTAGTCCGCAAATATTGGGGGCTAAGCCCCCCCGCAGGTTCCAATGCATATGTAAGTAAAACAAGTATTACCATGTTTAATTTGTCTCCTACATGGATGTTCATTGATATATATTTTGATAGAATTTCAAAATGATAATTATTCTGAATTTTTATTGTAGCAGTAATATATTTAATGTCTCCAACAATATTGTTCTTGCTATCCCTGTTGTGAATGTCATTGTGACAGGTAGTCTGTACTATTTCAGATAATGGCTCATTACAGTACACGAGTATTTAATGATTAATTTCTTGACATTGTGTATGCTCAATAGTCAATTTGTTGTATTTATCATATACTTAATTGTTCATATTGTATTATAATGTATATATAAAGATTGTATAAATGATTTGTGTCATTATTAGCCTTGCTTGCATTTATGTACATGTACGCTCAATAGACATTATTTTGTATTTGTTTTATTTGGGCATTCAATCTGCTTGAATATTACTGTAGATTGCCTGTATGATTAATGTATTTCAATATATTATGATATAATAAAAATATATTAAGATTAACGTGCACCTCTGTTAATGAGTATGTCATACAGATTCTACATGATATATTCTGTAGGATATATCCCACACAAAATAGCCAATAGGATATTTCCTAAAGGAAACATTCTGTAGTATATTTCCTATAGGAAATATCCTATAGAATATTTCACATAGGAGCTATTCTATAGAACAGTATATAGAAAGCGCAAAAATCCTATAGAAAATTCGATAGAAAATACTATAAGATATTTCCTATAGGATATTTTGTAAAGAAAACTATAAGCAAAAATCCTATAGAAAAAACTAGTTTTTTTGCCAAGGGTGCCATCGAAAGACCGGGGGTGTCTCGGCTGTGAACTCATGACATCCGAAAACGGGGGGACAGTGCTTTTGAAATTTTTTAATTTTTTGCCGCCGCGCCGCCTATTACTGGGGGGGGGGTCAGAAAATAATGTCTGCCCTTCTATTGAACAAACCTTTCACAGTCCACAAAAATACACATTAATTGTCTCATAAAATTTACATTTCAACCCGCCATTGACGCCCACCACAAATGGGGGGGGGGGGGAGAAATTCAATGGACAGCTGCCTCCCTCTGCCCAACGTTCCCGCGCCTATGTTGGTGTCCTACCTTTAGAAAAGTCATTGTTCCCGGGGTGACCATTTTGTATGTATGATGTTGCAAGATGATAAACCGAACATGATCGTTTCGGCATTGCATTTTTTGCAATTGAAAGATGTATTCCACTTATAAAGTGGACGTATTATGCAAATTACGTGAACGCAATTGTCACACAACACACGTAATAACATAACCAAACATCAGGGGCGTGTCCAGAGACGGGAGTCTACTGCAGGACACAAAACCTCCATTGGCGGCCGAACCAAATGGTATCGAAAATGTGTTGCTGCCGCGCTACCGTCAGTAACTTAGAATCAATCCACCATGCTCACTGCACGCATAAATCCAGGAGCATTGTGCGGGCGGGATACAATAAACCCACACAGCTAACCATCTCTTAGCGTCTATTCTGGTATGTAATTGTGGTCTTCCCCCAGGCATCATCCGGGCTTCGCCGGTTCACATGTGAGGCAGAGGAGGTTGGCAGGCTCGGGAAACGCTAAATGCCCGACTGTTCATGCACATGACGACACCCATTTACGTGCATTTTCTTTATTTACATGCCGCGCATGAATATAGTCAGATACGGCGCCGTTAGCGGGTTAACGAACGGAAAATGGAGGGAAACGGTTTGTGAAATATGTTAGGTTATGTTTGAGTAAATCATGATAATGCATGCTACCTTCGATAGCTCGTTGCATTCTTATTCGAAAAGTGAGTATGCCAAGTAGAATGCGTCAACCGTAACTGACTAGAAGTAGAACACAATTATGATGATTATGTCGGACGTTCAGCGGTACCCGTTCGGCAATCGGCATACTGTCATTATTAATCACGGACGTTTTGCATAGGCTTTAAGTTTAATTGGTAATGCATGGCCAGGCTGCCATACATATTAGGCCTTCGTAAGAATGATTTATGGTTTCACAATTTAATGTTTGGGTGGTAACTGAAAGGGTCTACACAAAGCGAGCTTAGGCATAGCGTTAGAATTACATGTAGGCCTAATGTAAGTGTAATAAATGCCCTGCCCTTGTAGTTATACTTATACGAACTAAATTTGGGTACTTTTGGTAAGTTTTGCAATTAACTTTAGCCTTCATGGCTTCAGGCCCGCACCTCGAAAAAAGCAAGAAAACGGTCACCTACACTGCAGTCACCAAACTTCACACCATAATATATCTACAACACCTATTCTACACATGCACAATTATCACGTGATCAAAACATTTAATTTATTGTTTGTTATCGATCAAAATGTACAAGAAATTCGCTCGTTTTTACATGTTTTATTAAGTCCACAGGAAACTCCGGTAGGTGGCGCCATCTTATGGATGCCTTCAGACGTGGGGATAGACCACAATTCATTTTATTGACTGACAATAATTATTATTGTCATAGTCAATAAAATACACAATGTTTCATTAAATTAATTAATTAAATAAGGTTACGGTAAACTTGATGTTGACAGCAGCTGGGGGTATTTATTACGGTTATTAGTTTGAGTAATTATTTCTGCATTTTAATATTGTCTACCAGAGGTAATTTATCATACTATGATGCAGTCAGTATATATTATTTTGTGTTTACTAACAGTTTGTTGCAAAATGTAATGATATATATTGTTTGATATGCTGTACTGTGCTATCCATGATGTATACATTAAAGATAATAAGCTAATGTTTATGTCACAGATTTAGCAAAGAAAAGAAGGAAAATATATGGAATAAATGGAGAATGAATGTAGTGACAGCTCATGACAGACGGATTAATTTAAAAGAAAAACACCAGATCTCCACGCACGAAGCCCCCGATGACATATTGAAATATTTGGAATGTTGTGGAACATTTGTATTATGAATTTTCAAAATTATTGTAAAATCAACTTTGTTGGCACCTTTTTATACACTACTCCCAGTATAGTTCATTTAACACAAACTTGTTTCAACAAATGTTGAAGAATATGCTGTAAAACACAATTCAAGCATGATGAGCATAAGAAAGCATAAATTTTATTATGTACACTGTACTCCTATTTTGTAACATAATGATGGAATGTTGTGCATTTGGATGCACAAATCGATTGATTGCACAAATCCGTTTGAAACATGTAGCGATGTACATATTCCCAGCAGAAGCCACACAGAACAAAGTCAGGCAGAACAAAGTCAGGCATGTTCTTCACTACTGTGTCAGTTAACACATTGTCCAATTAACAGTACTGCTATGCATTTTGATACACAAAGCTATCAGATGCACACATCCATTTGAAACATGAAGTGATGTACAACTTCCCAGTAGAAGTCGCACAGAACAGAATGGGGCAGAACATAGTCAGGCATCATCTTATGTCAGGTGACCCATTGTCCAATTAATGGCACTGTTGAGTAGAGCTCTTCAATTTCCTTTTTCCATCAGCTCGGTTTGTTTACTAGCTACACAGCATAACATTCTTGGTATAAGTAATAATTTTTATAACATTAATGACAACATTTATCTAAAATGTTCATTACATTATTTACAAGCACTCATTTTTAGTTTTACATTTGTTGTATGAACCAATAAAGGATTTTAAGAAATTAAATGGCATGTAATGTATAACATTTATCTAACAAAATTAGCTCATTTGAAATAGATTACTGTTATTTTCTATGTTGTAATTCATGCAATGTTACCACGTATCAGAGCAGTGGAGTTCATTGTGGTCCAGTGATGTGTGGCAGGTTCAATTCCTGCTGGTGTTTGAATGTTGCATCCAAAACAGTACTGGTTGTGCACATCTACTGATTACATTAATTGCCTTCAGCATGTGTAATTAATTTTTTATGTGGTCCCTACCTACCTTTTTTGTCCTTTGGGCCGAAGGTCCAACGGACTATTGCCATCACTGTGAGTCCGACGTACCCCATTAGTTGCCGTATCTCGGAAAACGTTAAGCACCTTTTTCTCTAATTCTACATAGACATATCTTAGGGCACTGTCACTATGCACGAGAAATGTGTATTTGATTAAACCGTTCTAAGGGCTCCCTAACACATTAACTAATATATAATATTCACGAAATGGTCTACTTGAATACTTTATTTCCAGGTGTATCTTCACTGGCATGCATATAGTCTAGAGAGCTACTAAAGATGTCAACACTTTACTTCCATCATAACTCTTAATGATCTAAAACTATGATTCACAAAAAACATTTCATTAATAATTACAAACTCACAATATAGTCAAGGACTTCAGGGCCTCTTGGCCCATTTTTATTTGAAGTGATATATTAATTTTTATGTGATTCAATAAACAACACACAAACAAATCAAGTATATACAGTGTTTGAAGATTTAAGTTCAACCCTGAAGAGATTGTATCAGGAATTTTTATTCCTTACTCAATATCATTCCTAGGACAGTCAGAATGTATATCTTGCATAACAAATGCCTACATACTAATATGACAACAAATGCCTACATACTGATATGAACATGCACCTATGTTGCATGGAAGTTTTTGCACATACACCTGTACATTAAATACACTTATTTAGTAAAGGTAACACCATAATGCAATTCAACTGTTTTATTTCTCCATTCAATGCAGGCAAATTACATCATGAAAAACACACATATTGCGTTGACTATGATCGTGACATTGATAATGATCCATAATTGTTTTTCTTCTCCTTCATGTTAGGCAGCTACTGCCAAACAGTTTCCGTGAACTTATTATCAGTGTAATGCAAATTAAACAAAACTTATTGTATTGGAACGTGTTAATGGGAACTGTTTGCCACGCAAATACAACCACATATTTGTTTAAATACACCCAGCATTGCAGCTTCTTGAATGATCATACAAGTACAACCACAGATAACGCATTATATACATGCACTAGGGAAATGGTTCCGAATGGTCGGGCTTTTAGCATTTCCCCCTAGGAAACACACGCACGGGAATGGCCCGCACGCACGACCGAATATAACAATTAACGTGCCTAATACTTCTTGATTACTTCAGTAAGTTATTTAAGAAAGGCCTGCAGTACGCGTGGAACAATCGTTGTCCATATATGCGTATGTTGTCAACCTGTGACCATCAAAATGACAGAGTTTTTAGATAATGGACTTCACTCCCCGATCGAGAAGGCCCGGCCGACTGCTTCGCAACTGGGCGCATGACACGCACGCACGCATGCACGCATGCACACACGCACGCGCAACGAAACACACTCAAGTGCACACGTAAACATACACACGCACGCGCACACACATAGAGTCTACGTACACGCACACACACGCGCGCGCACGCACGCTCACGTGACTATTAATTAACGGAAAAAAAAATAAGGCATTAGCTAAAATCCTTTTTTCATGTGTACACAAAGTTTAACATTGTATGTAACATTTGACAACATTAAACAAATACAGAAAATACATTTGTAGAATAAATTCGATTTTAAGCCCGTCTGTGAAACGATTCCCGCGGAAAATTAGATTTTAATGAGCTAGGCGATCACGTGGTATCGTGACGTCACTTATGACACACATTCGCATCAGGCGGACCCTTTCCATGCATTCAGAGCATGTTTACAAGGATAGCTTTTGGGTCGAAACGAGCGTCAGAATGAGTTATTGTGCAACATTCCGACGTAATACAAACGCTAGTCATCATAGAGGAACAAGCAGTTATCTTACGGTTCCACATGGATCGAATTTTATTCAAAACAACGAATGTGAATGAGCCTACAAGTCGACTAGGTTTCGCCGAGCTTGTGCTCGTTTTCAGAATAATTATATCGAATGCAACTAACGGGAGATAATCTACACCAATAAACATACATAGCAAACATATATTATATCCAGCTACAGAAAGTAACGTGTATAATCTCATAATATCACTAGAATATCGATATATGAAGCAGGAGTTGTAAATTTATCATAACAACTTAAATCAGTCAGTAATTTTCCGTTGGTGCCGCTAGCTCAGTTGGTAGACGCGTTGGTTTCTTGTCATTTATTTTACAATCGAGTGACGCCGGTTCAATCCTGACAGCATGCAAATCATTTATTTTTTCTAAATTTTATTTATCCAGACAGATCACAATCTGTTTTCACATATATAAAAATGTCTGGATGCACAGTATAAAATGTGGAATTTCTAATTCATTGAATTTATTTTTATTTTGTTGCCTTGGTGGACGTGGAAATAGATAGCAGGATGTAATATAACATGAATTCGAGCAATAGGTGTTTTAATTCCCTTTAAAACCTGTTAACATAATTTTCATAATTGACAATTACACATCAATTATGAAAATAATAATCATTTCGTCGAACGCGTATCCAAACACAGAATATATAGTAGACCTCGACCATTGGTCAAGAACGGTCGTTTTTAACCCTTGTATGCAAAGACCACAAATTAGTTTTCTGGACCAGTAACACTATACAGGGTACGAAAAAAAAATTAATAATACGTCATTAAACAGTTTAGCATTGCTCGATATAATATACAAGTATAAGATACAAGGCTTATGGTGTATAGACTAAAAAAGTGATCCCGAATGGTCGGACTTTTAGCATTTCACCATAGCAAAGGCGAAATACCCGAGTTTTCGGGACCGTGTAGTGACACTAAGGAACGATGATGTTATATTTTCTCTTATTAGAAAGTACAAAATACGTCATTATTCTACTATGATATCGTTATATATATAGTATATACAATGCCTATATATATGATGCATGGACTAAAAAGGGGTCCCGAATGGTCGGGCTTTTGGTTATCACCCTAGCAAAGGCCAAAAGCCCGACTATTCGTGGCTATGCAGTGACACAAGGGAACGACAATGTTATATTTTTGCTTGTTGAAAATAAAAAAATACATCATTATCATATCTTAGCATTGGTTAGTATATAAAGTATATATAAGGCATACGTCGCATAGACTAAAAAAGTGGTCCCGAATGCTCCGGCTTTTAGCATTTCCCCTTAGCAAAGGCTAAAAGAACGAGTTTTCAGGACCAGTGACACAAGGGAACGACAATATGTTATATATACTCTTGTTGGATAATAAAAAATACGTTAGTATCTTTCTGTAGCAGTTTTCACTCTATCTAAATATAAGGCCTAATATGGATGTACTAGAGAAGTGTTCTCGAATGGTCGGGCTTTTAGCTTCTCCTCCTAGGAAAGGCTAAAAGCCCGAGTGTTCGTGAACAGTGTCAGTGACACCTGGGAATGAGCCACACGACAGAATAACGTACATATGTATAGCGTGCTTAACGCAAAATGTCTTAAATAACAGTTTTGTTAGTTTATTATGGATATGATACATATAAAGTTTCTCTAATTGTATGCCCATTTAGGAACTATTTCCTGCCGTGGCGCTGCACAGCGCCGCAGCTCCATGCGAGTGCTAAATATAGGTACACATTTTGTGGTTGACGTCATGTTCACGAGTGGTCGGGCTTTTAGACACACCTGGTCATGCGCACTAAATGTTGACAAGTTCAGCGCCGCTCACTCGGTAGGTTTTTGAGGCTCTTTTTCAATTGCTGCATGTTATACATTTATGTCGTTTTCTATTGATACCTGGTGACTAATTCACTTATTAATAACCAAGCGAGCGAACCGGTGTAACCGTCATGTTTCTTAGGATCTTAATAGTTAATATTCATAAGTTGAATTTGAGTGACGCGAGAGCACGGACATTTTTGAAGAAAAAAAATCAAATTGCAAAATACTCATCTATTGTTAGATATACAAACACCGTTTAAGCGCCCTCACATTCTTTATAAATTATAGAATCTATGTTTTAAAAAGAACCAGAACTTTTAGTTATTAATTTGGCAAGTGCATTCTAGGCAATTCCCCTTTATCGCTCACGTTCACTAGCGCGGCGTTTCGTATTTGGAAAATATTTGTTATATGATTATTGTTGCAAGTAATAGACGCTGTTTTCACGTGGTTGACACTAGACTGTATATGTCGTACTATTTATTCAAATAAACAACATGTTAAACTTATAATATACAGTTGTGGATGCAGAACGACTCCTGTCCCATGGAGTTGCATCCTTCGTGGAAGAAAACAACTACAACACTGAGGCTGAATGTGTACGACATATAGCTGATTGGCATGAAGCACCCGACGGGCGTGGACTCTCAGAGGAACAAAGATGTCGATACAACCTCAGTATGCTCGACTATTTGGTAAAGGATTGGATGCCATAGATCGACCATGACAACAGCCTTATTGACATCATCAGGTCTTAGGTGATTTACTCCAAACAGCCCAAACTTGAGCTAACGCAGGAGTTGTATGATGCTTGTTTGTGCGCATGCGTTGTGGGTAGTTTGATTGTTTATTTTATAGGCACTTTAGATGATTGGGTGTGATGAAAGGGAGGTTCATGATCGCTGTTTGAAACGCTATGGGGCTTTCTAGTTCAGTAATCGGTGGTGGAATCATATTCCAGATTTGAACTTCTCGAGGGTAGAAAGAGAACACTGCTGCATTGATGTGGCACCTAGGGGCTACGTAGTGGCCACGGTTTTTTGACTGTGTTAGTAGACCTGGCGGGGGTGTGATGTTGATTATGTTATTTAATATTTTGTAAAATGTCATGGCTTGTTTGATAATGTGTCGTCGTTCAAGAGTTGACCATTGAAGGGTGGCTATTAGGTCTGCTGCGTTTGTTTGGCGTCTGTGGTAATTTCTGACAAATCTGGCAGCACAGTGTTGTACTCTTTCAAGGTGTTTAATTTGGGTGGCAGTGTGTGGTTTCCATATGGGAGAGGCATACTCGGGTTTTGGTCGGATTAGCATGTTATAGGCTGTTTCTTTTACTTCAGGTTTGCATGGTCCGAGGGTTCGTTTGATCATGCCTAGGACTTTTGAAGATTTGGAAGCTATGTCAGTGATATGGTTAGCCCAGGTTAGTTTAGAATCTAATTTTATTCCAAGATATGTGTGACTAGAGGCGGTAGAGAGTGGTATGCCAAAGAGTGAATGTAGTCTAGGTTTGGTTTTGTTTATTATTGGGAGATGCACTCATTTAGATATGTTAAATTCCATCTGCCATTTATTAGACCATGTTTGTAGTTTGATCAGGTCAGATTGGAGAGTTTCGTGATCGGTTTCGGATGTGATTTTGCGATATATAATGCTGTCGTCTGCAAAGAGACGTACGGAAGATTGGACATTTTCGGTTATGTCGTTTATGTAGAGTAAAAATAGGACAGGTCCTAGGACTGAGCCCTGTGGTACACCAGATGTAACATTTGTTCTGTCCTACAGGGTTCCATTGACTGAGACTCTCTGTTTGCGATTGGATAGAAACGATTTGATCCAGTTTTGTGTGTTTCCAGTTATTCCATAGAAAGCTAGTTTGGATTGGAGGCGTTTATGGGGGACTTTGTCGAAGGCTTTGGCGAAATCGAGTAGGTTGGCATCTTATTTGTGTCATCCAGTCGTGGACTGTCTCGATGAGTTGGGATTCACAAGACAGACCTGGTTGGAATCCATGTTGTAAGTGGAGGATGATGTTGTGTTTGTGTAAGTGTTTCCACATGTTGCTTAGAATGATGTGCTCCATAACTTTGCAGAGGATGCATGTTAACGAAATTGGTCTATAGGACTCATTCACTACTATCACAACTTCTTGCGCAATCTCAGTACGCTGCTTGCTCCGCTGCATGAAATGACACGCCAACACACAAAGTGGAAGTGGGGTCCGACGCAACAAAAGGCTTTCGATGAGTCTAAGACACTGCTCGTTTCTTCAGATGTGCTTGTACACTACAACCCTGAACTTCCGATCATCTTGAGCAGTGACGCATCTCCTTACGGGATTGGAAGCGTACTGTCACACCGATTGCCCGATGGCAGCGACAAGCCTATCGCATACGCATCACGCTCTCTCTCCACAGCGAAAAAGAAGTACGTACAGCTGGAAAAGGAAGCGTTGTCGCTGGTCTTCGGGATATCCAAGTTCCATAAGTACCTTAACGGCAGGGACTTCACGTTGCAGACCGACCACAAGCCGTTGATCGGGCTGTTGAAGGAAGATCGTGCCATCTCCGCAATGGCTAGTGCACGTATTCAGAGATGGGCACTAACACTAAGTAACTATCAGTACCATCTGGAGTATAGACCGGGTACGAGTATCTGTCATGCAGACGGATTGAGTCGCTTGCCGCTACCAGACACTCCTGAACGAGTACCAGTCCCGGAGGAAGTGGTTATAGCACTTACAACCATGAACGATACACCCATCACGGCAGAACACATCGCTAAATGGACAGCAACCGATCCGATACTGTCACAAGTTCTACGGTTCGTGGAAGGAGGACGGCCTAGCGATGTACCACGCGAGTGGGAGAGTTACACTCGAAGGAAAGACGAACTGAATGTCCAACACGGGGTGCTGATGTGGGGAGCAAGAGTCATCGTACCACCAAAGGGTCGTGACACGTTGTTGAAAGAACTACACGAGACGCATCCGGGCATAGTGAAGATGAAGGCGTTAGCCCGAAGCTACCTCTGGTGGCCAGGTTTGGACGCTGAAATCGAGATGTGTGTTAAGGACTGCACGACATGCCAAATACACAGCAAACAACCACCAGTGGCACCACTGCATCCATGGGAATGGCCGGGACGAACGTGGCATCGAATACACATTGATTATGCGGGACCGTTCGAGGGACGTATGATACTCATCATAGTCGATGCTCACAGCAAGTACATCGATGCACACGTTGTATCAGCTGCGACAACCAGTGCAACTCTCACGAAGCTAAGATAGACGTTTGCGATTTTGGGTCTACCAAGCACAGTGGTATCAGATAAAGGAAGCTGTTTCAGCAGTGAGGAGTTTGAACAGTTTTGTCGAGCTAACGGAATCAAACACATCAAGTCTTCACCTTATCACCCATCCAGTAATGGCTTAGCTGAACGCGCCGTTCAGACTGTAAAAGCAGGGTTGAAGAAGACAAATGGCAACCTAGAAGATCGTCTCTACACCTTCCTAGCACGCTACAGGGTAACTCCACAAGCTACAACCGGCAGAGCTCCAACAGAGTTTGTGTTGAAGACACCACCGAGCACACGACTGGATCTTCTACGACCATCCATTCAGAACCGAGTCTTGCGCAAACAGGAAGAAGACAAAGAACGCCACGACCAGAGAGCAGTGGAGCGAAGTTTCATGACAGGAGACTGTGTCTGGGCGTTGAACTTTCAGGGACAACCGAAATGGGTCGCTACGGTGATAGAGAACCGGCTGGGTCCGCTGACCTTCGCGGTACGTTTGCAGGATGACAGAGTGTGGAAGCGTCACCAGGATCATTTGCGCGAGAGAAGGCCGATCGAGTCGACTGAAGAGCGTTTGGTACCACTGAGGATTGAAGAGCTTCAACTTCCACCGAGGCTTGCATAGCGTGAAGTACTACCTCGGTTCGAGCGAACACCATCGACACCACCACTATCATCTGGCAACTCGGACGTGACTACAGGTACAGCCACAGGAGAGGTGATCTCAAGACCAACAGTTGAACGGTCGCAGTCCTGTGTAGTACCAGACGTGGTAGTACCGCTGAGAAGATCACACAGAGTGGTGAAGCCACCAGACAGATTAAACATGTAAAGTCTATATTACTGTCATAACGGACAATGCATAGATCAAGATAGCCAGAATAGACTATGTTTCGGTAGCTGTAGCTAGTCGCGAGAGCACTAGATTAGTACTATAAACAATTGCATACTATTTATCTTAGATATGACATTGATACGTATAAGTGACTCTCGTTGGCGTTAAAAGTTTACATTTTTATAATTATACTAATTATGTTTTTCTTAAAGGGGGAGGAATGTTAGATCCTTGATCGCGGAACCGTTTACCATGCCCCGTTTCCTCTTTTCCTTTGGATCTCGAGTTCCGCCTGTGTCACAAAAAAACTTGTTCATACTTTCTCTACGAGAATCTTCATTCTGTAATGTCGTTGTACGCACAGCCCACGGCCAGTACACGACAAGATCTTCCTTCCTTCCTAGTTTGTTTTTGATCAGGTTCGACCCAGAACGCTTCAGCCCAGAAAACAGGAAGAAGCTGCCACCTTTTGCGTTTCAACCATTTGGGTTTGTTGGAAAACGCAAATGTATGGGCTGTACGTTTGCCATCACGGAGGCCTCGATCATCATTGTAGCGACTGTTGGTCACTTCAATTTGTCCATGGTTTCGGGACAGGTGGTGGAGAAGAAATTCAGTCTCGTGACGAAGCCATCTGAAGAAATATGGATCACAACCACCAAGAGGGATTAGGTGGAACAACATGTTTCGGATAGAGTTCATTCGGACAGACTTCATTTAAATGGAATTGTGTTTTCTGTATGGAAATGTTCATTTAATTACAGACCTTTTAATGTTTGAAGTTATGCTAACAGTTAATGTTATCGGAAGTGATCATTTATACGGAATGGTGTCTTACATGTAAATCTGCATTTACATAGAAATGTTCATTTACACGGAAATGTTAAATGATAGGGAAATGTTAATTAATATGGAAATGTTAATTTATGTGGCAAATTTAATTTAAACAGAAATGTTAATTTATCCAGAAATTATCGTGTATACCGAAATAGCTCATTTATACAGAAATGTGACAGCATTGCAGTAGAGATGATGATGCAGCGGAGTTCACTAGCAATAACCACATGCATTTACGAGTCGTTATGCAGTACACTATAGACGTTATTACAGCAAACTCCTCCTCGCTTTTCTGAATAATTTCCCGAAAAGCAAAGCTATCAAGTATCCATTATTGTATCCTAGTTCGTTGGTGCACTTGTGCCACTTCGTTTTGTTGAAATTAATAAACAAACTGCGAACTATTTCGAATTTGGTTTCGCGTCGAAGGAGTCGAAACTACCAACACTTACTTGAACTTGGACATGCATCTGGAAGTGGAAACTTGATATAATAGTATCGTGTTCGCGAATTTGGGCGAGACTGACCTCTGATCCTCAAGATTGGTGCCTCTGTTGGGGGCGTTTTGGGAATCGGGGCAAAGTGGGAATGATTCCCACTTCGCCCGGGTCATTATGGGAATTCCCATAAAGCCCGGCCGTATCGGAATCGGTAGCAGCAAGCGAAACGCCGTTGATTCCGACTTCGCCCTGGGGCAGTATGGGAATAATGCCGTAATTTGAATAGGATAGTTGTTAAATCGTATATATCCCGCCGAAATATCTGTGTGCTAGTACGTCAGACTGTTAGTGCGTATGATACTATGTAAATGAAAGCTAACAAGCACAGAAACGAAGCAGTACTTTAAACTGGTGTCGAGTTAGAGAATTTATTTCCACTTCGCCCCGGGGCAATATGGGAATAATAGGGTAATGGTCGGAATGAACCTCTGCCTGAATGCACCAGTCGCAATGCACCAACTGCCTAGTCGTAATGCTCCCACCGCGTGGTCGCAAAGACCCAACCAAGTTATGTAGTAGTTCTTTTTTATAAAGACCTCCATGATGTATACATATACATAAGAACACTGATGGATTGTTTTCCCTTGTAAATTTATACTGTTAAATTCTACATACACAACACGTCTGAAAAGATGTAGTCAGAAATCAGGATGACAATGTTATTAATTAAACATATATACATCCGTAGGCCGTATTGTCACCTGCGTGACTACATCAAATGTCCCTACAATGTAGAGCACATTGAAAACAAATATTTAGTGATATTCAGTGTTTGCACAAACTGTGACTACACTACACACATTCTTAGAGAAGAAGAGTATCAACAAATATTTGTGCTACGCTACTTAATTGAACATTAGTTACTATTACTGTTGTTACATCTTACATATCTGATCTATTATAACAACTTAATTCACACGCTACACCTGGAACTATTATTACGTTGTTTACACAGTTATTCTGGGGTTGACCAGTTCACTAAATAAGTACTTATTTTATACTAGTTTAAATTAATGAACTGGTTGGCTCCACTGTCAGCCCAGAATTGAATGTCATTTCACCGTCTGTTACACTTGTTTGATTATGTTTGTATGTATGATTTACACAATTCTGTCTGTCTGTCTGTCTGTCTGTATATCTATATATATATATTTTCTTGTTATTCAGAATGTAACGTAAGACAATACACTAACACAAATCTGACACGCCAGATATGTTCCTAACTTCTATTCAAACCATTCAAGGATGACTTAGTAAGAACTGGATTACTCAGGTAGGCCTTCACGTCATCAAAATCAAACGGAAGCCAACTTCAGCTAGGTGCTGCTAATGTCGGACGCGTTGTTTCAACGTCATTGTATTGTACAATGCCGTTATTCAAACAAACGGTCTGTTCGATGAAACACTACAAGGGTATTAAGCCAAATGCTATGGCCTCCAAATCAAACAACAGACAACTTGCAACAATCTGCTCAATAAAACGAAGCAGGAGCAGAGAAGCCAATTACACAAGCCTCTAAATATTATTTACACACACACGCCACTGTACAGCGTACAACATCAATTAAAATAGAAAAGAAATAGAGTTAGAGCATTTATTCCCACTTCGCAAGCTTACAAGCACAAAAACGAAACATTATTTCAGAGTAGTGTCGAGTTAGAGCATTTATTCCCACTTTGCCCCGGGGCAAAGTGAGAATAATCCCGTTGTTTCCTGCGCGCAGTCGTCAAATCGTATATATACCGCCGAAATGTCTGTATGCATGTACGTCAAACTGTTAGTGCCTATAATACTTTGTAAATGCAAGTTTACAAGCACAAAAACGAAACAATATTTCAAAGTAGTGTCGAGTTAGAGCATTTAACTAAGTGAAATTAACCTTTTTTATTCCCAATGTGAAGCTAAACGCTTGTGGAATACCTTAGAGACAGACACCTTCATGTTCCAACATATCACAAACCCAACGAGAGGAGAGGGTACAAATAAAACCAGGCCATACATGTTTGTCAATAACAAAAATGTAAGATTGGTTTTATTTGTACCCTCTCCTCTCGTTGGGTTTGTGATATGTTGGAACATGAAGGTGTCTGTCTCTAAGGTATTCCACAAGCGTTTAGCTTCACATTGGGAATAAAAAAGGTTAATTTCACTTAGTTAAATGCTCTAACTCGACACTACTTTGAAATATTGTTTCGTTTTTGTGCTTGTAAAATTGCATTTACAAAGTATTATAGGCACTAACAGTTTGACGTACATGCATACAGACATTTCGGCGGTATATATACGATTTGACGACTGCGCGCAGGAAACAACGGGATTATTCTCACTTTGCCCCGGGGCAAAGTGGGAATAAATGCTCTAACTCGACACTACTCTGAAATAATGTTTCGTTTTTGTGCTTGTAAGCTTGCGAAGTGGGAATAAATGCTCTAACTCTATTTCTTTTCTATTTTAATTGATGTTGTACGCTGTACAGTGGCGTGTGTGTGTAAATAATATTTAGAGGCTTGTGTAATTGGCTTCTCTGCTCCTGCTTCGTTTTATTGAGCAGATTGTTGCAAGTTGTCTGTTGTTTGATTTGGAGGCCATAGCATTTGGCTTAATACCCTTGTAGTGTTTCATCGAACAGACCGTTTGTTTGAATAACGGCATTGTACAATACAATGACGTTGAAACAACGCGTCCGACATTAGCAGCACCTAGCTGAAGTTGGCTTCCGTTTGATTTTGATGACGTGAAGGCCTACCTGAGTAATCCAGTTCTTACTAAGTCATCCTTGAATGGTTTGAATAGAAGTTAGGAACATATCTGGCGTGTCAGATTTGTGTTAGTGTATTGTCTTACGTTACATTCTGAATAACAAGAAAATATATATATATAGATATACAGACAGACAGACAGACAGACAGAATTGTGTAAATCATACATACAAACATAATCAAACAAGTGTAACAGACGGTGAAATGACATTCAATTCTGGGCTGACAGTGGAGCCAACCAGTTCATTAATTTAAACTAGTATAAAATAAGTACTTATTTAGTGAACTGGTCAACCCCAGAATAACTGTGTAAACAACGTAATAATAGTTCCAGGTGTAGCGTGTGAATTAAGTTGTTATAATAGATCAGATATGTAAGATGTAACAACAGTAATAGTAAC
>CM034540.1:8187569-8269614 GCA_020002185.1 Paraescarpia echinospica
CATGCATGTTCCTTGGAGAAACGGCTATGTTGTAATATTTGCAATCTGGAAGAAGGAGCAAGAAACATTATATGATTTCAACCATGAACGTTCTTCCAAACGCTAGTATGCTTACGCCGTACTGACGTTATTCTGATGAATGATGCACCGAGCCCTTAAAAGCATGACATGAGAAAGCCCAACCCTGCCCTTGCATGTAGAATTTGGTTAGCAGTGTAAACCAGCCCCGTCATGACAAAGCGGACACTGTTGAAAAGAAGTCGGAGGAAAGGGAACATGATCGTTAAGACATTGCAACTGGACTGCCACAAGCAGCACATCGCAGGACAGAACACAACGCGTGGGACGGTCGTCTATAGTACGTTAGAATGGATGGAGTTGAAGAAATAGGCTGGACACATCCCAGTTCCTGTCACGAAGTAGCCTGCGGTCACTATTGATAACAAGAAGCAACTGAATCAGAAAAGTCGCACGAACATGCCTGGATCCCTTCATAAATGCATCCACATAAAATATGTTTCTTTGAGCCAGGTCTGCCCAACCCGTGTCCAGCCGTCATCGAAAAGTGTCCAGCGTCATCAGTTCTTAATAGTCAAGTATGGCCTACTTTGTAGTTTTATTTGTTGATTCTGTATCGATAATATCATAATTGATCAATGGTTCATAAACACCATCTTCGATACAGTAGATTGGTGTACATTGACTAAACGTCAAAAGTGTTGTGGATCAGATACAACATACGTAAATAATTTTGAAATGAAGAACCATTCAAGGAAGTGAAATACAAAAATCCATACACGTCTACCATTGCATGGCACATCATGTTTTAATATGTTTATCTAAACATCTTAATGGTTTTTCGATTAAAAACAATTGCATTGTGTAACAATAGCTATATTGCGTGTCCAGCGTCATCAAGATATGTTCATTTCGTTAGCATAGCCAAAGATAACTGATCTATGTTACTGATTATGTTTCAGTTATGCTTCTAAACACGTTTCTGAAAGAGCTGCAGTAATTGATAATAGGCCTTTTCCAGGAAACAACACAGTGCTAAAATTATAACCAAAGTTTCCATGACTGGAACAAAATGTTTCCATGTCAAATACTACCGTATACCTCTTGATTCTTATTACATGGCTTATATACTAGATGATTCAAAAACATTTTCTATTTACATGTAATTTTAAATGCTCAAATTGTATGTAGTATAGTATTTTTTCGTCGACGACGCTGGGCACGTGATAAACATCAAGGTCGACTTCACGTAACTGTCATAACAAAAGTAACTCATATTCATATTACATTTAACTGTTTATGGAAAATATGCGTCTTTATTTGTACAATAAGAAAAGATAACTTAATTGTTTAGAATGAAACATTTATTTCTGGACCTGCTACAACACCATTTGTACACTTTTTGTGACATTGACCCTAATACGGCTAGGCATAGGGCGGGATGGACATTTCCGTAAGATGACGCATGTCCGCGCATGATGATGATGATGGTTCAATACAGAGAACTAATTAAACTATGATACAATACCTTTAATGGAAGGTAACATTTTGTATAATTATAGTGTCGTAATTGCTATAAAAAGGATTAAGCCACAACTGGGTGATTTTCCATATCAATACATGTAATAACAGGCATAATTCCATGGTAATTCCACAGAACAACTATATAACAAAAAGAAAACAGATTGTGCAGCTGAAGAAAAAAAGAAATACAAAACACAACAGTACTATTCTAAAATATACGCGCATTTCGATTACAAAAATTGTATAAGACACACTCTTGTTTACTTACACAAGTACCTGGAATTGACGTTTAAATGTTGCAAATGCATTTAGTACAATCCACTGTTTTTACCATATCGTTCCACAGTTTAACACCTCTGTGTCTAATAGTTTTGTAGAATACGTTGCTGGTTTTTTAAATCAGTACATATTCTTCACAATTTTTATTGCCGGGCATAGTGCACATGATTTCAAGCAAGCTTTTGTCAATCCTCTTATAAAAAACAAACCTGTGCAAAAATGACCTAAAGAATTCGTCCGATCTCTACCTCAGTTTTCTGTCGAAGGTTTTGCAAAAAGGTTGTTGCCAATCGCCTCCATGAACATTATTTATACACAGCACTTACCAGATGATCTGCAATTTGCATATAAGCGATTTCAATCAACTGAGACATCTCTTCTTAAAATACACATGCAATACGGATAATAGCAACTCGACTGCTCTCACATTACTAGATCTTTCAGCTGTTTTTGATACAATTGATCATGAAATTCCTTTATAACTCCTCCATAGACATTTTGGGATTTCTGGCACCGCTCTCTAGTGGTTAGATGTTTTTCAGAACGGTACCAAAGAATTAAAGGAGAATGAAACACTCGAACAACCACAACCCAACCATAAACAATACGTCTGTGGTTTATTCAGAGTTTATTTTCAAACTAGGAGACTCTTACAGTTCCCGGCGGCTGACCTATTGAAACACGTTCCTGGTGCTTTGCCAATAAATGCCTAGAGTTTTAGACCTTCACACTGCGGTGACGCGTTGAATGCCCCTGATTCCTCGATAAACGAATATGCCTGTTTCTACATAGATGAAACCTTAATAAAAACCAACCCACTATACGATTGTGATGGGAGACTTCAATGCACAAGTAGGGAAACGAACAAACACAATGGAAAGGGCAACAGGAACATTTGTCCTAAGAGTGAAAAACGAAAGAGGCGACACCTTGGTAGAATGAGCGACATCAAGAAAGTACAAAATCATGAATACCACGTTTCAGAAGAAGGTAGGGAGGAGATGGGCGTGGAAAAGCCCAAACGGAGAAATTGACTACATTCTAACAAACAGGCCAGACACGGTCACAAACGTAACTGTCATCAATCAAGTCAACATCGGAAGTGACCACAGAATGATAATGAGCAACATCAAACTGGACATAAAGGCTGAAAGAAAGAAGTTGATAAACAAGAGACCACCAAGAGTAGGTACCACAAAAATAGGAACACCATGAGCAACAGAGATGATCCAACTAAGTGAGACAAGTGTAGCCAAAGCAATCAACAAACAAGTAAAGACGAGAATATCGTCACCAACACAAGCCTTAGTGAAAAAAACGAAGAGAGATGGAAAACGGCGACTGTAAAAATATATAGAGTAGGCAGAAGTAAGCAGGATTATCAAAAAGAAAGCTAAGGAGGACACCAGGAAGTACAAACAAGAAATCGTACGAGAAACGATTATTACATGAAAGAGCCTGACGAAAGTCAGAAGAACACAGACTCTAGGCCGAGACAGACTGATTAAACTTCTCGATACGCATGGTAGATAAATACAAGACCAAGATATGATTATGGAACGAATAGAGGAATTCTACACCGAGCTATACGACAGTGAACAGAGTACCATAATTCACACCGATCCGAAGAGGTAAGAGAGATCACACCAAGGGGAGTGGAAGCAGCGCTAAGAGATATGAAGAATGGGAAGACATCAGGCAATGACCATGTAAACATTGAAACATTAAAAACAAGAGAAGATACCATCTCGAAGACACTAGCCAAGCCTTATACTAAATGCTTATCAGAAAGACCCACCGCATGGAAGAACGCAAAGATGTTGATAATCTTCTAGAAAGGAAATAAGAAATAATGTCTGTTATCAAACCTCTACAAATTATTCACAAAAATACTAACGAATAGGCTAGAGAAGACACTCAACGAAAACCAACCACGAGACAAAGCATGATTCAGGTGCTCAAAGACAGACCATGTCCACGTCGTAAACCAACTGAAGTAGAAGTGCCGAGAATACAATATCCCTCTCGGTATCGCTTTAGTCGACTAGGAGAAGGATTTCAACACGGTGCAAACTCAAGCAATACTGATCTTGCTTCAAGAATAGGGGATAGAAGACGAACTCTTGAAAAACATCTCCATTAACAGCTCGATGACAGTCCACCTACACAAAGAAAGCAACAAGATCAACATCTACAAAGGAATACGACAGGGTGACACAGCAACATTCGAAAAGCATATTCCGAAGATTGACCTGGGAAACTAGATGCTTGAGGATTGTCGGAGAATATCTCAGTCATCTTCGCTTCGCCGAATACATACTTATATGCGATACAGTATCATAGACAAAAACCAAGATAAGGAGATTAAAAGAAGAACCACGGCCGGCTGGACAACATTTGCCAAGCACTGCGACTTCTTTGAACGATAACATTAGAACCTGCTTGAAGAGACAAGTCTACAACTCATGCGTACTTCCAGCAATGACATACAGCGCGGAAATGTGGACACTTACCAACCCCAAGTAAAGAACAAGCTAGCAGCCGCACAAACAAAGATGGAAAGAAGTATGTTAAACATCACATATCGAGAGAGAAAACCAAACATATGGGTAAGAGAGAAGACAAGGGTCATAGACGTGATACAACAAATCAGAAGACAGAAGTGGACCTGGGCAGGGTACATCATTAGACTACGAGATAACTGATGGGCATCGCGTATCACTACCTGGAGACCTTACGAAGGGAAACGATCTAGACCGGTGAGACGGTGGAGAAACAAACAAGACGAGTACTGGAAAGGCACCATCTGGCAGAAGGTAGCGCAAGACAGGCATATCTGGAAACGACATCCTGAGGCCTTCGCCCAACAACGGGACACTACGGCTGCGCAATGATGATGTTGTTTTTTCTCTTTTTCCCTTCGATTAATAATAATCAAAATATAGCGACCGAATCCATGTAAAAGAAAATGCTTCAGAGCCCTGTACATAAAACTGTATACATTTAGTGAAACCGTTAAGTATAATATTTAAAAATTATAGTCACAACGAATGTCTGCAGGGTCTACTCAGAACTGTTGCCATCATTTGCAGGAGCGGCAGCACCGGGCAAATTACACACCCTACATCGGTTCTTTGGCAAGCCTCCGGGAGTTGAACTGCCTTGGGCTCTGACTTCGACGTCGCTGAAGACACAGTCAGCACGTGATAAATCCACATCCTCGGTGTAGAGCACTTCAACCCAGACAAAGGATGATACAAAAACCATACCTTTGACCGGACGATACAGAAACGGGTTGTCAGTACTATCTAGCTTGATGAGTTTCTCGTTACAGAAGCGGTCGCTCTCGGAACCTGAAGTAGTCTGCACCAACGTCACGACGTGTGCATCGTAATTGCAGTAGAAGTCAGCAAAGTAGAGATTGGACTTTTCAGTGAGCATAGCCACGGCTGGAATGCAGACGCGCTTCCGTCCATAGTTTGACCAGGGAGGTGGCATTTGCGTGCGCATGTAAGCATTAACACCAAAGAAGAGCCCTTTGACCTGTCCGTTGATAATTGAAGCTGCGTCGCCGTGGTAGTCCTTTAAATACACTTTCATTGTGTTATTGTATCTTTTCTCGCACTTAACAAAGTAGTCATCAGATTTGTTTCTGTAGAAAAACATGGTGTGGTTGTCATCGAACTGTCCGCTGTTCGCATAATTAGTTGCCATGGTATACAGACTGTTCAGTTCCGTCGGTGTGAACTCTGTAATGAAACAAAGAAATGTCATTATTGCCGAACGAATTTCAGGTGGTAACGCTGTATTTAAACCACAGTTCGGTAACAAATCCAATAATTATTACTTTGTTCTTTATTAAAAAAAGTATACTGAAAAGGGAGATATATTATTGACATTATATTATGCAAACACAGAAAGTGACATGATTTATTTTCAAATTGAAAATATTACTAATTCAGTGTCTCATTCAAAAAGAAAATTACAGCGAAGCAAACATGTTGTCTAGCTGACTACGTTTGAAAATGCCATGCATGGTATTCTCTCAGTTGAGCCGATAGCTTTTTACTGAGTTTTACTTAGGGCCTATTTCTTCAGCATTGGAAGTTCACATTATCCACAATGCATTATAATAATACAAGGACAATGCAACTATGGCCTTTACCAACATAACCGTTGTTTCTGTAGAAAAACTTTGTCCGGAATGGTAGACTTCCTTAAAATTATCTTGGTCAGGAAAACTGAGGTTTTCTTTAAAATCACTTGGGGTGAATCCATCAGTGAAAAAAAAAAAAAAAAACTCTATCTTTGTCTAGATTTGTTTTCCAAAGAAGAACCATAGTGGTTTGACCCGTAACTAATTGAAATAGGCTATCTCAAATATCTCGCTGATCACAAAACAATGTGTCTTAATCATTAAATGTTTATGTACATAAATGAGTTCATCTTAAATATGATTCACTTTAACCTTTATTTATGATCCACCACAGCCTGCTGTAGTACACCGTGGTCATACACTGTATTTAGTACAGGTGCTTGGGTCGTTATTGTTAAACTTTATTGTATTCCCTTACGTAAATAAAGTGATATCTCACCTGCTCTGAAATCGACCTTGCCCTCCACCGTTGACGTCATCCCATTGGCGGTGACCTCGTACTTGTGACCCGGGGTGATGAATTTTTTAGGAATGACAAACTCTCGTCCCGCTGGTTTGACAAACAAGTGTGGCTCTGTGACATCCTTGACAGTGATGTCAACATCCACGTTAGAGTCATCAAGTCGCCAGGAAATTTTGTAGTCTGAAACAACAGGAATAGAGTGTGAACTGTTTCACAACAAAGCCAGCAGTGCAGTTTTGAAGAACATGGCAATATGAGAATGGCTTTACTAATCAATTGGAGTACGGCAGGCATATGTTTCCCTACCACAGTACAATCTATTTGTAGAACGAATGAAGACAACGCAGCACAGTGAGTACCGAATAAACGAGACACATCTATATAATTATCAGGTGACATTGACAGCAAGTCAAGAACAAGTGCTCAAAGCACACTGACATGCACGCGCGCGCGAACACACACACCACTCTCTCTGTCTCTCTCTGTCTCTCTCTGTCTCTCTCTGTCTCTCTCTGTCTCTCTCTGTCTCTCTCTCTCTGTCTCTCTCTGTCTCTGTTTCTCTCTCTCTCTCTCTCTCCCCACTCCCTCTCCTGTGTGTGTGTGTGTGTGTGTGTGTGTGTGTGTGTGTGTGTGTGTGTGTGTGTGTGCGTGTGTGTGTGTGTGTGTGTGTCTGCGTCTCAGCCCTTGTGTCCTCCGTGTCTCTTTATCCTCCCTGTCCTGGCTCTCCTCCCCCCTCCTCTGCCCCTCCGGTTCCCTGTCCTCCTGTCCTTGCCCCTGTCTCCTGTCTCTCTGTCTCTCTCCTCTCTCTCTCTCTCTCTCTCTCTCTCTCTCTCAGTGCCTCTCTCTCCTCTCTCTCTCTCTCTCTCTCTCTCTCTCTCTCTCTCCATATCTCTCTCTGTTTCCCTCTGTTTTTCTCTCTCTCCCCTTCCCCCTCTCTCTCTCTCTCTCTCTCTCGTTATTGGGCAATGAGTTACCTGTAGGGAGATTGTGTTCTGCCTCCAGCAGTGCGCCTGTAGTCACCCCGCGAACTATCACCTTGTACGTGTGACCCGGGGTGACAAACCTTGCATGTACGTAGAGCACTTCGCCTGCTTGGTTGGGAAACCGTATCTCTGTGACATCTCTGAGAGTGATGCACACTCCTGTGTCGTGGTATAGCTGTCGCCAGGAGATCGTGGCTGTTCTCGTGGAACTTCTCTCTACGGTCACTTGCATGTCTTCTAGAAAACACGACACTAAGATGACACCCTTGGTAATTTCCTTAGATGAACCAGTATTACTTTCATGATTACGCCTTTCAGAATAAAGGTAAGTAAAACAAAACTATCATATAGCGCATTGTCCAAAAGGTCGTCGGGCCGCTCAAAGCGCACTACACTTTACTCCGTCGCAGACCTGTTCAATCGAAGACCATCTCGACTTCGCCGGGAAGCATTCAATAACGCTGCAATTAATGCGCGTAAAACATTTGCACACAAATATCCACCACTGTCTACAGCCATTACTCATTCATACCGCTGAGTGAACTGGAGTAATGTAGACTGAACGAACTTGCCCAAGATTCTAAACGACAGCACATAATTCGAACCCGGGTCTCTCGATTGATATACCGGCGCTCTATCCACTGCGTCACTGCGCTCCAAATGCTTTTGTGATTACATGTTCTCAAATTTCAGAGTAGGTAAGCGGGACATTATGTTCTTTCTTTAATTATTTTCTGTGTGAGTACTTCGTTATATTAAAAGTACTTAGGTAGGCATATGAGTACTCTCTTGGCAATTTTGTCGTTACGAAGATATCAACCACCGTTTGTCCAGAGAAATACGACAAACACACATTTCCAATGTTTTACAGATATAGATTATGTCGGGCTGCATTTTTTTGGTGCTCGGATGTATTCATGGTCGCAAATATAGCAAATAAAGAAACATGTTTTCTTTGCCATGCTGAAAGAACTTCTACGGTTGACTGCTTTTAAAATTATACTACGACATCGTTCATCTTTTATGCACGCATTTCCGGTGAATCGGAAATAGTTAGTAATATTGCCAGTTTTAGTAAAGAGTCCGGCAGTAGGCCAGAAAACCTTGCAGTAGGGTCTGGATAAAGTTTTTTTTGCAGTTTCTAATACCCCTAAGGTATCCTTATGAGGAATACAAATGGTGCCACCCTGGCACACTAGAACATTTTTTAAAATGTGCAAATTAATGTTGCCATTACTAAATATTCTACGTTCGTCAGTATCTCAGTAACTACTGACAGCAGCACAACCAATGCCTATACCCATGTTTTGAAGGCATGTCGTGTTGTTCAGGATGTTTTCAAAAAGGTAGAACACTCCACTTCCCAAAATATGCAAATGCATGTGTGATAGCAAAACAGAGGGAGTGTATACCTGCGTTTTGACGGTATATACAGTATCGACAAGAATATTCAGAAAGTAGTCCTGTCAATCACATACCACCCTTAATATGCAAATTAGCGACAGCCATTGAGACAAATCGATGTGTTGTCAATATCTTCGAAACTATTTATGACAGCGGTTCAATTAAAGTGTCTAACCTTATGTTCATATGGTTAAAAAATGTAATTGTGCCATTAAAAAAGAGATCTGTACTCTAATATTAAAACGTTCTTAAATATTATAGAACATATTCTCCTATCTATCTCTTGTTTACCTATTCCGATACGCTTCCCCGGCAAATACCAACAGTGATCTTCAAAATGTTGAAGTTGGTTGGTTGACTGGAAGAAGAAGACATTTACAAACGCCATCAAAGAAACATCGTTTTTCAATAACTTTTGAAGTATACATTATAGCATCTCAAACGAGGTGTACATATAGTGTACCTTTCATTTGGTCAAAACTGGCAAAATCCCGGCATAGACTTTACAAATCAAGTAAACCGTCATGCACAGTGTAAGTTGTGTACTGTCAGCTATAACGTAACGAGTACACCGTCATGCACAGTGTAAGTTGTGTACTGTCAGCTATAACGTAACGAGTACACTGTCGTGCACAGTGTAAGTTGTGTACTGTCAGCTATAACGTAACGAGTACACCGTCATGCACAGTGTAAGTTGTGTACTGTCAACTATAATGTAACGAGTACACCGTCATGCACAGTGTAAGTTGTGTACTGTCAGCTATAATGTAACGAGTACACCGTCATGCACAGTGTAAGTTGTGCACCGTGAACTATAATGTAACGAGTACACCGTCATGCACAGTGTAAGTTGTGCACCGTCAGCTATAATGTAACGAGTACACCGTCATGCACAGTGTAAGTTGTGCACCGTCAGCTATAATGTAACGAGTACACCGTCATGCACAGTGTAAGTTGTGCACCGTCAGTTATAGTGTTATTTGCGCACCGGCAGCTATATTGTAATACGTGCACCGTCAGCTATAAGAACAAGAACAAGATGTTTATTTTGACCTCAATGAGTACAAGCATCTCACAATATCGTGTACTTCAACTATTAGTAAACATAACTAAGTTATAACTAATTAAAACATGTAATAAACTAAAGAACACTGAAATCCTGTTAAGACAAAACGTGTCGCTATCACAGGAGCCACTCTTAGTATAACAAAAATTTAATTGGCCTCTCTTCATATGAATCTATTATATATATATATATATATATACATATATATATATATATTATATTAATACGGTGTCTATCTATTTACAAACGTAACTGTATCTGAAGTGTATGTAGTGGTATGCTTTTTTTATAGTACAAGTAGAACTATTTGAGTGAAGATTCCTAAATACAGTGTATGTATAGAATATTTATGCATCTATCCATATATATGTGTATTTTATTAGTTTTGGAGATTTAACTGACATATGTAACAGTTTGATTGTGTGCATGCGTTTCCATATTTTTGTAAGAGATGATGTTTTAAGTAGTACGCAAACCCACGTAAACTGTGAGTAAATATTGTTTCTATAACTAATTCTGGAGTATCATTTATAACGTAAGGCAAATTGTATTTTAAGTATTTTTTGGCAAATTCATGTCTTGTCCTAGATATGTGTAAATTTGTAACATTGCGAGTATTATGACTGTGTATATTATAATTTGGGATAATTCTCCAGTTTAATAAATAAACTGGCAGATTACCATGACTGTATTTATAGTAAATTGTTTTGTTGACAACAGACAGGAACTTGCCTGTGGTATCTTCCCCCTTGTCCGACTCGGGAATTCCGAAGAATCGTAGGTTTGATCTACGGGAATACTGCTCCAATTCATCTAGATCAGCCTCCATTGAGGACAGTCTTGCATCTAGAGCAGCAACATGTTGATCCTTCTTGTCCAACCGCTCATTCAACTGAGTAGTAGTAGCGGACAATGCATCTAACTTGTCAGTCAGACCCTTCGGATTGAGCTTGCTACGTAGCTTATTAACGACTGCCTCATTGCTTAAAAGATCCAAGAACCGAAGTAGCATAGCGTCTGTCTCCAGTGCCATTTCGGTAGCATCCGAACCACTACCTCCTCTTCGTTTTGTATCCAAACAATAAATCACTTACGTCTCAATCCTCTATCTCGCTCCCGAAACCAAAAGACGTCACGCCACGGCAGCCATCTTGGATAAAAATATAATGTAATATGAGCATCGTCAGGTATAGGGCAAACATTTGTTTGCAAACTTAAAAAGTGTCTTATGACTTTGACATGCTCTAGAATGAAGAACAGTGAATGGAAATTGAAGCCTGCCTCACCAACAACAACAGCAAAAGAGCATACCAAGTCGTGAGAGAATTGACAAAGCAAAGGCAGGGGAAAGTCAACACAATTCAAGACAAAAAAGGGAAATGCCTCACCGAAGAAAAAACATTATCAACAGATGGACAGAATACTGTTCGGAATTATACAACTTCCAGACCAACGGAGATCCAAGTGAATTGCTGCATTGGAAATGAAATGCTACCGATGAATCCTCGGTATTTCCTACACGGACCACATCACCAACGATGAAATAAAAAAAATCATCACTCAACATGTGGAACATTACGAAGACCTGCTGACCACAGTAAAAAAGAGGAAACTGAGATGGTATGGTCATGTAACACGATCAAGCGGGCTCACAAAAACAATACTACAAGGAACAGTGCCGGGGAAAAGAAGACAGGGAAGACAGAGGAAGAGATGGTCAGACAATATTGCAGAATGTACTGGGAAGACCTTCGCAGAAACTCAGACATTAGCACACAACCGCGAAGACTGGCGTCGACTGGTGAAACATTCAGCAATGCAGTGCCCCTATGACCCAGGCGGGTCACGGGAGCAGTAAGTAAGTAAGTAAGTAAGTAAGTAAGTAAGTAAGTAAGTAAGAATGAAGACATCACAACGTGACCGTACAGCCATTTGTTTAAGTGCTGATCAAATGTAGTCCAATTATCTAGTAACCTGCTTAATCTACTTCAACGGTCCAATAATCTTAGAGATATAGCCTCTAAAAAATGAGGAGTACCCAAAAAAAGTGTGTCTTTTTTATTTTCCACTTTCTACACCACTGATTGTAACTACTATTCATTGCATTAGAAACAGTATTTTGTATCTGCATTTTTAGAAAATACATGTTCTTTTGACATGTATACATTCAATGTAGGAAAATGTTGGAAATATTGTTTTGAACGACCAATTTATGTTGTCCACATATTTGCTGTTTATTGCGACATCCAAGTTAAAAACAACTTCAGACACATCAAGAATCATTATATTTGAAGGACGTGATCTTCCAGTGATACAATATATCGTTATATCTACTTAAGAACACAATATTTGTGTAATACATCCAACAAAGCCACCAGACTTGTTTGAAATCACAGAAATGGTGCGACCCTTTTAAGGAATTTTTATTACGACATCCGGTTTCTCCTAAACCATAATGGTACATATAAGTATTTGGTTATTATTTTAAATAATAATTATGTATCAATCAAGTACTCACCATATCCTAATAAAGAGTCAAATACATTTAGAATATTGTCATGGGGTCCCGTAGTAAAATGCATCAAACTACGGATGTCGTAATAAATTGTTTGTTAATAATGCAAATATGTTATGAAAATGCATGCAACAAAATGGTTGAAGTGGTTTTCATGCTGGTTTTAGCCTAGGTGCTACACTATATTAGCTAACCGAGAAAAATATTGGAGTTTGATTATATTTACTGATATTTCAAGTTGCAAGATGGCTGGTCTACGTCGCGTACATTTGGTGGGAGAATACAAATTCAGAGGAATACCCCAACGTAAATCTTCCACTGTTACTGACAGCGATGTACCGAACACTGATGTGATGCTGTTAAAATTCGTGGAATTGCTGAATGATGACGCTGTGCTACGAAAACTGGGGTTAGCGTTGTACCCTCAAGCGCTGGCCGATAAGATCGACATCCCTACGCAGACAATCGCCGACCTGAACTCGAAGTTCGAAACCAAATACCGCAGAATGGCCGCCCTCGAAGAAAAATTTATTGAGTGAGTGCGATAATATTGAATAATACTCCCGACGATAAATGACAAAATGGCAGTGTGACAAGAGGGCATTGTAATTAGCCTAGGCTTGGCAAAAGGGCTGCAACCGGAGATCGACATCGTGTAGTCTTCGTACGATTCAATAGCCTAACGTGCGTGACGAAGTCATACGGGCTAGAAGCCGATTGCGTAACAGCATCAGTTAAAACCAACTCCAAATATTCGTCAACGAGGACTTGACGCAGCGCCGCGGGCAGTTGAAACGTGCGAAGAAAATAGCTGACTGCTGGACTTATAATGGGAAAGTGGTAATCAAGATATTGGCTAACACGATCAGGGTCACCCATACGCAGGCGGATATGAACACTTTACGATGAACACGTGGCCTGCGACTGGGAATCGGTCCCGGTATACGAACGGTTTTTTTTTTTTTTTTTTTTTTATTACACAAGACAGCGCAACGTAAGTCTCCTGAGCGAGACGATGACATTAAAAGAGAGATAAGTCTTCACTACTGACACTGTAGACTCCTGGATAATATAATTATATGTCAGTTAATATTATCCTTAATTGTTTTAAATGATTATGCTTTCAAGTTTTATTTTTCTCTACACGCTGTTTTTTCTCTTTCTCTTCTTCTCGTTTCTCTTTCTCTTTCTCTTAATTTACAATACTTGTAAAGCTGACGATATTAAAGACAAATATTCGTGCAGACAACACAAATGTATTTTGAACAAAGATTTCATCGATTTAAATATGACATAAAAATACCTGGACAATTATTAATGAATTTCTTTCAAAAAAATCGTATTTTTTCAATAGAAAATGGTACAAAAATAACTGATAAAAATTATATTGCAATTCTGTATTTACTTTTGAGAGTGTCGATGAAGAAACTGTTAGGAAAACTATTCATAATCTTCCCTCAAAACAGCTGTGGATTTAATGGCATTTCTCAAAATAATTGAACATGCAATTATAAAACCATTAACGCTGTTAATAAAGCAAGTTTTAAACTCCGGGATATTCCCAGATAAACTAAACATTGTTAAAGAGTTATTTCTATATTTAAGAAAGATGATCCATCTTTACTTGAAAATTACAGACCAATTTCCCTTCTTCCTACAATTTCTAAAGTATTAGAGAAATTAATTGTTATTCAATTATATTATATTTCATAATATATATATATATATATATAATTATATTTCAATGACATTAAGTTTTTATTTAATAACCAGTATGATTTTAGAGCTAAATATTCAAACGAATTTGCTGCGCTTGAGCTAATAGATAGAATTATAACTCAAATGGATAATATTGATGGAACCAATTAATGCATTTCTCGACCTTTCTAAGGTTTTTGATTATATTGACCTAACATTTTACTTAACAAATTAACATGCTATGGCCTAAATGGCTCAACCTTGCAGTTATTAAAAAGTTACTTTAATACAATATATTGAAATTGAACAAATAAATTCAGACATTGTACCTAACCATCGGCGTCCCACAAGGTTCAATCCTTGGACCACTATTATTTATCATTTATATAAATGATTTCTTACAAGCTAGTCAATTATCTAATTTCGTCGTGTACGCTGATGACACGACATCATCTAGCTCTTTAAAATCTCTTAGCAACAACGCACACAATAAAAATACAGAATCCTTAATGAATGAGAACTTTTTAAAGTCAATGAATGGCTAAACATAAATAAATTGTCTTTAAATAAACACAAATCAAAATATAATACACGATTTTTCATAAGCCTAATAAACATCTTACTCTTAAAATAGATTATATAAATATTGAAAGAGTAGATGAATTTAACGTTCTAGGATTGACCTTAGACACTAAACTAAACTGGAAAAAACACACTGAGAAAATCTCAAATAAGTGCTCCAAAACAATTGGCATATTAAACAGATTAAAACATGTATTACCTCTAGGTATGAAAGTGTTGTTATATAACATATTAATATTATCACATATTAATTATTGTGTCATGGCTTGGGGATATCAAATTTAAATATTACCTCCTTATTTACTTAACTGACAAATTATCCCAAGTGTAAACATACATAAATATAATACTCGTGAAAAAATTCGGGAAAAAATAATATACATACTTTTAGAACTAAACATGAATTTGCAATGAAATGTCTCAAATACAGCCTACCACACGCTACAAATGACAGTCCTGGTATAATCAATGACAAAATATACACTCACAGTTTGCGAGGCTTCTCATTTTATATAAAAAAACATCTTTGTTACAGAAATATAATGATATAAGCACTCTATCAAATTGCTACACATGTCAACAAAACCAATAGATACATTTGATGCTAGTTTCAGAGGATCAGCACACAACCAAACTTACATTCTCACATCAAACAACTTTTTTTTTTCTTGCACTCCCAGTAAACATACATGAGCCAGGCACGTTGTATAAGGACCATATCAATCATTACGTAAATAGGGTGGCTCCTGTGATAGCGACAAATGTGTCTTAATAGGAGACACCGATTGAATAAACTATATGATTACATTCTATGGTACATCAACACCATAATAGGTGTACATGCGTTTGTATGTATTTTCCAAGAGTATGTAGAACATATAATGATCTACGTATATGTATGCCTGTATAATGTTGATGTTTGTTAATGTCGCTGCTTAAGTGATGTGCAGAAAAATCAATGAATTGTGTACCTACATGGGGTCAAATAAACGTTACGTTATGTTAATTTGTTTATTTTTTTATGATTTTTAAAAAATTGATCAACACGAATTTCGTCCTTCAATTATGGGAACTTGTAAAGTCTATGTGGGAAGGATAAAGCCAAACTATGAACAAAAACCTAACTTTTTAGAATAGAGAAACCAATGGTTGAGTTTTGTTAAATTGTCATTATAAAAATGGAAAAATTCCAACTATGTGTGCAGCGGATTTCAGTGTAGCCTGGCGCTCTCTCTTTGGACTGAACTAGTCTTGGCAGTTGTTTGAAGCTGGACTTGGGAAGGACCAATACGATGTTGTCTGAGTTGCAATGAAAGAGAGATTAACGTCTCTCCATTCCGAGTGTCGTGAACTTCTTCTGTCAGCATTTTAAGATATTCAGTGGCCAGCATATGGCAACTACACAGAAATTATGAACACGTTGATGTTGTCTCCATTGTTTTCCTAATTATTCACCAATGAAATTGTCTTGTATATATACATCAGGCAATATGTTTGATAAACAATAAGTATTTTCCCTTACCCATTAAACATATACAGCGAATTATGTTTGGTCTAGTTTGAATAAAATGTATAGTGCAGAAAACATGCTGTCATTAGGAGGAGAGTATTTATTGTGAAAACAAGAACATCCACTTCCCTATGTATTGTTTTATCAAATGTAATAGTACTGGATGCATTTAGACACACTCTATAAAAAAAAAGTATATTTCAGTTTGACTACAGTTTTATTTTTCGGTTTGATTTGTCTAGTTTGCAAAACAGTTTTGGCACTTGTGTCGAATCCGGACCCACCCCGATTTCACCGTTATAATTTGAGTGTTGCCCAATTTTGACACTTCAGTGTGTTCGTGCCACAATTCAACAGTATCCCAGGTATATCTACGTTTAATAACATTGCGTTTAGCGCACTTTGAAGGAGTAAATAGCGACCCGGTTTGCATCAACATTCGCTGCTATATCGCTCATTTTACGCACGCGATGCGGTAACGCACGACCGAAGCGACGCAGACTAGTGCAAACCGGGTCGCCATTTGGGCTTCAAGACTTGAATCAAGGGTGCGCTAAGACACACTATTTCCGTACGATAAATATGCCTGGGATGGTGTTGAATGATGTAACTAACACACTGAGGTATCTAAGTTAGGCAAAACTCAAGTTATAACGGCGAAAGCGAGGTGGGACCGGAACCGGTATCCAACGTTTGCCCTACAATGTAGTTTGTGCACCGTCAGCTATAATGTATGTCATTTGTTTAAGTGCTGATCAAATGTAGTCCAATTATCTAGTAACCTGCTTAATCTACTTCAACGGTCCAATAATCTTAGAGATATAGCCTCTAAAAAATGAGGAGTACCCAAAAAAAGTGTGTCTTTTTTATTTTCCACTTTCTACACCACTGATTGTAACTACTATTCATTGCATTAGAAACAGTATTTTGTATCTGCATTTTTAGAAAATACATGTTCTTTTGACATGTATACATTCAATGTAGGAAAATGTTGGAAATATTGTTTTGAACGACCAATTTATGTTGTCCACATATTTGCTGTTTATTGCGACATCCAAGTTAAAAACAACTTCAGACACATCAAGAATCATTAATGAATGAGAACTTTTTAAAGTCAATGAATGGCTAAACATAAATAAATTGTCTTTAAATAAACACAAATCAAAATATAATACACGATTTTTCATAAGCCTAATAAACATCTTACTCTTAAAATAGATTATATAAATATTGAAAGAGTAGATGAATTTAACGTTCTAGGATTGACCTTAGACACTAAACTAAACTGGAAAAAACACACTGAGAAAATCTCAAATAAGTGCTCCAAAACAATTGGCATATTAAACAGATTAAAACATGTATTACCTCTAGGTATGAAAGTGTTGTTATATAACATATTAATATTATCACATATTAATTATTGTGTCATGGCTTGGGGATATCAAATTTAAATATTACCTCCTTATTTACTTAACTGACAAATTATCCCAAGTGTAAACATACATAAATATAATACTCGTGAAAAAATTCGGGAAAAAATAATATACATACTTTTAGAACTAAACATGAATTTGCAATGAAATGTCTCAAATACAGCCTACCACACGCTACAAATGACAGTCCTGGTATAATCAATGACAAAATATACACTCACAGTTTGCGAGGCTTCTCATTTTATATAAAAAAACATCTTTGTTACAGAAATATAATGATATAAGCACTCTATCAAATTGCTACACATGTCAACAAAACCAATAGATACATTTGATGCTAGTTTCAGAGGATCAGCACACAACCAAACTTACATTCTCACATCAAACAACTTTTTTTTTTCTTGCACTCCCAGTAAACATACATGAGCCAGGCACGTTGTATAAGGACCATATCAATCATTACGTAAATAGGGTGGCTCCTGTGATAGCGACAAATGTGTCTTAATAGGAGACACCGATTGAATAAACTATATGATTACATTCTATGGTACATCAACACCATAATAGGTGTACATGCGTTTGTATGTATTTTCCAAGAGTATGTAGAACATATAATGATCTACGTATATGTATGCCTGTATAATGTTGATGTTTGTTAATGTCGCTGCTTAAGTGATGTGCAGAAAAATCAATGAATTGTGTACCTACATGGGGTCAAATAAACGTTACGTTATGTTAATTTGTTTATTTTTTTATGATTTTTAAAAAATTGATCAACACGAATTTCGTCCTTCAATTATGGGAACTTGTAAAGTCTATGTGGGAAGGATAAAGCCAAACTATGAACAAAAACCTAACTTTTTAGAATAGAGAAACCAATGGTTGAGTTTTGTTAAATTGTCATTATAAAAATGGAAAAATTCCAACTATGTGTGCAGCGGATTTCAGTGTAGCCTGGCGCTCTCTCTTTGGACTGAACTAGTCTTGGCAGTTGTTTGAAGCTGGACTTGGGAAGGACCAATACGATGTTGTCTGAGTTGCAATGAAAGAGAGATTAACGTCTCTCCATTCCGAGTGTCGTGAACTTCTTCTGTCAGCATTTTAAGATATTCAGTGGCCAGCATATGGCAACTACACAGAAATTATGAACACGTTGATGTTGTCTCCATTGTTTTCCTAATTATTCACCAATGAAATTGTCTTGTATATATACATCAGGCAATATGTTTGATAAACAATAAGTATTTTCCCTTACCCATTAAACATATACAGCGAATTATGTTTGGTCTAGTTTGAATAAAATGTATAGTGCAGAAAACATGCTGTCATTAGGAGGAGAGTATTTATTGTGAAAACAAGAACATCCACTTCCCTATGTATTGTTTTATCAAATGTAATAGTACTGGATGCATTTAGACACACTCTATAAAAAAAAAGTATATTTCAGTTTGACTACAGTTTTATTTTTCGGTTTGATTTGTCTAGTTTGCAAAACAGTTTTGGCACTTGTGTCGAATCCGGACCCACCCCGATTTCACCGTTATAATTTGAGTGTTGCCCAATTTTGACACTTCAGTGTGTTCGTGCCACAATTCAACAGTATCCCAGGTATATCTACGTTTAATAACATTGCGTTTAGCGCACTTTGAAGGAGTAAATAGCGACCCGGTTTGCATCAACATTCGCTGCTATATCGCTCATTTTACGCACGCGATGCGGTAACGCACGACCGAAGCGACGCAGACTAGTGCAAACCGGGTCGCCATTTGGGCTTCAAGACTTGAATCAAGGGTGCGCTAAGACACACTATTTCCGTACGATAAATATGCCTGGGATGGTGTTGAATGATGTAACTAACACACTGAGGTATCTAAGTTAGGCAAAACTCAAGTTATAACGGCGAAAGCGAGGTGGGACCGGAACCGGTATCCAACGTTTGCCCTACAATGTAGTTTGTGCACCGTCAGCTATAATGTATGTCATTTGTTTAAGTGCTGATCAAATGTAGTCCAATTATCTAGTAACCTGCTTAATCTACTTCAACGGTCCAATAATCTTAGAGATATAGCCTCTAAAAAATGAGGAGTACCCAAAAAAAGTGTGTCTTTTTTATTTTCCACTTTCTACACCACTGATTGTAACTACTATTCATTGCATTAGAAACAGTATTTTGTATCTGCATTTTTAGAAAATACATGTTCTTTTGACATGTATACATTCAATGTAGGAAAATGTTGGAAATATTGTTTTGAACGACCAATTTATGTTGTCCACATATTTGCTGTTTATTGCGACATCCAAGTTAAAAACAACTTCAGACACATCAAGAATCATTAATGAATGAGAACTTTTTAAAGTCAATGAATGGCTAAACATAAATAAATTGTCTTTAAATAAACACAAATCAAAATATAATACACGATTTTTCATAAGCCTAATAAACATCTTACTCTTAAAATAGATTATATAAATATTGAAAGAGTAGATGAATTTAACGTTCTAGGATTGACCTTAGACACTAAACTAAACTGGAAAAAACACACTGAGAAAATCTCAAATAAGTGCTCCAAAACAATTGGCATATTAAACAGATTAAAACATGTATTACCTCTAGGTATGAAAGTGTTGTTATATAACATATTAATATTATCACATATTAATTATTGTGTCATGGCTTGGGGATATCAAATTTAAATATTACCTCCTTATTTACTTAACTGACAAATTATCCCAAGTGTAAACATACATAAATATAATACTCGTGAAAAAATTCGGGAAAAAATAATATACATACTTTTAGAACTAAACATGAATTTGCAATGAAATGTCTCAAATACAGCCTACCACACGCTACAAATGACAGTCCTGGTATAATCAATGACAAAATATACACTCACAGTTTGCGAGGCTTCTCATTTTATATAAAAAAACATCTTTGTTACAGAAATATAATGATATAAGCACTCTATCAAATTGCTACACATGTCAACAAAACCAATAGATACATTTGATGCTAGTTTCAGAGGATCAGCACACAACCAAACTTACATTCTCACATCAAACAACTTTTTTTTTTCTTGCACTCCCAGTAAACATACATGAGCCAGGCACGTTGTATAAGGACCATATCAATCATTACGTAAATAGGGTGGCTCCTGTGATAGCGACAAATGTGTCTTAATAGGAGACACCGATTGAATAAACTATATGATTACATTCTATGGTACATCAACACCATAATAGGTGTACATGCGTTTGTATGTATTTTCCAAGAGTATGTAGAACATATAATGATCTACGTATATGTATGCCTGTATAATGTTGATGTTTGTTAATGTCGCTGCTTAAGTGATGTGCAGAAAAATCAATGAATTGTGTACCTACATGGGGTCAAATAAACGTTACGTTATGTTAATTTGTTTATTTTTTTATGATTTTTAAAAAATTGATCAACACGAATTTCGTCCTTCAATTATGGGAACTTGTAAAGTCTATGTGGGAAGGATAAAGCCAAACTATGAACAAAAACCTAACTTTTTAGAATAGAGAAACCAATGGTTGAGTTTTGTTAAATTGTCATTATAAAAATGGAAAAATTCCAACTATGTGTGCAGCGGATTTCAGTGTAGCCTGGCGCTCTCTCTTTGGACTGAACTAGTCTTGGCAGTTGTTTGAAGCTGGACTTGGGAAGGACCAATACGATGTTGTCTGAGTTGCAATGAAAGAGAGATTAACGTCTCTCCATTCCGAGTGTCGTGAACTTCTTCTGTCAGCATTTTAAGATATTCAGTGGCCAGCATATGGCAACTACACAGAAATTATGAACACGTTGATGTTGTCTCCATTGTTTTCCTAATTATTCACCAATGAAATTGTCTTGTATATATACATCAGGCAATATGTTTGATAAACAATAAGTATTTTCCCTTACCCATTAAACATATACAGCGAATTATGTTTGGTCTAGTTTGAATAAAATGTATAGTGCAGAAAACATGCTGTCATTAGGAGGAGAGTATTTATTGTGAAAACAAGAACATCCACTTCCCTATGTATTGTTTTATCAAATGTAATAGTACTGGATGCATTTAGACACACTCTATAAAAAAAAAGTATATTTCAGTTTGACTACAGTTTTATTTTTCGGTTTGATTTGTCTAGTTTGCAAAACAGTTTTGGCACTTGTGTCGAATCCGGACCCACCCCGATTTCACCGTTATAATTTGAGTGTTGCCCAATTTTGACACTTCAGTGTGTTCGTGCCACAATTCAACAGTATCCCAGGTATATCTACGTTTAATAACATTGCGTTTAGCGCACTTTGAAGGAGTAAATAGCGACCCGGTTTGCATCAACATTCGCTGCTATATCGCTCATTTTACGCACGCGATGCGGTAACGCACGACCGAAGCGACGCAGACTAGTGCAAACCGGGTCGCCATTTGGGCTTCAAGACTTGAATCAAGGGTGCGCTAAGACACACTATTTCCGTACGATAAATATGCCTGGGATGGTGTTGAATGATGTAACTAACACACTGAGGTATCTAAGTTAGGCAAAACTCAAGTTATAACGGCGAAAGCGAGGTGGGACCGGAACCGGTATCCAACGTTTGCCCTACAATGTAGTTTGTGCACCGTCAGCTATAATGTATGTGAACACCGTCAGCTATAATTAATGTATTGTGTGCACAATATCAGTTATATAATGTAATTTATGCACGGCCAGCTATGATGTCGACAGGGTCATATCTCAACAGTGCTAGTCGGCGGGTCGATGATATAAACAATATTTACCGTTTTCGGTACGACTGTGTTCTGCTCGCTCATTCATCTTCCTGGGAACCAACCAAATCTGCTTGTCACTGACTCAGTGTTATCAAGTCGTGTTATGTCAGGGGGCGTGTCTAAAAACCCGACCATTCCAGACCATGACGTCAACCACAAAATGTATACCGCGTAATGCTATATTTAGCACTCACATGGCGATGTGAAGCGCCACAGTAGAAAATATTCCTGCTTGAACATACAATTAGAGAAACTTTACATGTGGCACAGCCATAATACACTAACCAAATAGTAATTTAAGACATTTTGTGTTAAGCACGCTATATATATGTACGATATTCTGTTGTGCGGTCCATTCCCGTGTGGCACTGACACTGTTCACGAACACTCGGGTTTTTAGCCTTTGCTAGGAGGAGAGGCTATAAAAGCCAGAGCAGTCGGGACCTTTTTATACTGCAAGCAACATATACTACATACACTGAACAATGTTGCAATACGATAATAATGCATTTTTCCAACGCATGAGAAAGTATAACACGTGTATCACTGGTTCCGAAAACTCGGGCTTTTAGCCTTTGCTCTTTAAGGCGGAGACTAAAAGCCCGAGCATTCGGGACCATTTTTTCTAGTGCAAGCATATACACTACATACACTCTTACAGTACGATAATAATACATTTTTCCACCGCATGAGAAAGTATAACACTGTCAGTCCCGTGTGTCACTGGTCACGAAAACGAAAAGCCTTTGCTCTAGCGCTTGTGATTGGTCGCTAGGGCAAGGAGCGTTTGACACATGTGTCACGCGCGTTTCATTTGGTTTATCGCGGGGAGACGTCAGAGCTTGTTATATTATGTTAGCAAGGGAATATACGTACACAGACTAATTTTATGAACAGGTAGGCAGGGCTATACGTACTCAAACTAATTTTACGTACAGGTAGGCAGGGCTATACGTACTCAAACTAATTTTACGAACAGGTAGGCAGGGCCCTACGTATACGTACGTTCATCCAGATTATATCATTTAGCGTTAAATTTAGACTGATACTGATTCACTTATGAAAAACTAACAGGAGCTTTTAAGCCACGCCCCATTTCCTGATCATTAGTCCTTCTAAAAATAAAATAAATGCGCGCGCATAGTATTTTTGTTTTTCATTGGGCACTATTTGCGAAGTGGAAATAATTTAGAAATTTGTTAAATATTAAGGACATAGTGATAACGATTTATGAACCAGAGCGAAGTGTCGAGAGTAAGTGGTGCAATGTAAGCACCGCCTTTGTATCGCTATAAATCTACATCACTAATTATGTGCATCGTGCATTTAGAATCTTAGACTAGATTAGAAGTTTAGTACGCCCGACGCTACAGCATACACCTTTTTCAAAAAGTCTGATGTTTTAATACTTTTATATCGTTAGCGGTAATAATTAAACCATGCTTAACAAAAGTAACCCAACGTGTTAACACGTCGTTGTGCCAGGGATTGGTTCTCTAAAGAAATATAGTTGGTTCAAATAATCAAGTTAATAATATTTGACGTTTATGAAACGAAAAAGGGACACAGAAAAACACACGAAAATACCCACGCACCGCAGAAGTCAGAAGTTGGCAGCGTGCGCTCAGTAGGGTTATGACAGACATAGATTTATTTTGACCATACGCCATGCACAAATGTACAAATTGAAATAATTTACATAAATGTGAAAGTAAAGGAGACTTCCATTAAGACACGGCAGGGTGGTGTGAACCCACTTTTAATCAAATACAAATTTGCTTTTTAAAATAAATAATTAGCTTATTTATCTTAACTAAATAAATAAATCAGTCTAGAACTGTGATTATTTTATTAGTTGCCAAAAATACTCAAATTATCCATTTAGCTTGGACATTTTACTGTACCGCTGACAATTCAACTAAAGTTCTTATTAAGGCTATAATTATTATATACTGGTCTAGATAAGACAGTCATATGCTGTAGGTCACAGGTGATTTTTTGCATATATAACTTTAATTTAGATTTTTTTCTAGGAACTTCCCCTTGGTTCCTCATACGAACTCATCTATAAAAAATATTATGTCATCAAATTCAGGATAAATAGCATTGACAATGAAAGCGACCTGCTGCAGTGACTGAGCAACTATGGAAACGACACAAAGACAACATGGCGTATGCTTGGGAAGAGACACCATCCATGCAACTTTACTCTCTTCAGGGTGAGCAAACCTGGACTATAAAGATTGGTTAAAGTAGTGCTACTGTTGATTACGACCACTACATAATACGAATAGATTTGTTGTTTAAACTCCCTCGTGTGGCTGCATTTTGGTGTTGCAATCTACACATGATAGTCTCAAGGCTGAGTATGGATGATTAAAGAAACAATCGTCTACATCCATGTATATTAAAATGGTGAGGCAACAACATATCAAAATAATTCATGAGCTTTATCATTCTGTTAATTATTAGTAGTAGCCAGTTTCTGTACCGAGAGACACTGCTGAAGCTGCATTCATATTTGTTGATTTTTGGCGTAACACCTCATTATTATTGCTAATGTTAATATGTGACATGTACAATCTGTATGCAGACAGAGACAAGATGCCACCATCACACAAATGCACGGTTTGCGACAGGTGATGCAAGGCATTCATCAAAAAATACGAACTGCCCTGCCTGGATGAAACTGGTTGTTAGGGCACCATACAAAAACAGTACGTAACAACCTTACCTAGTAATGAAAAGTGAATGTGAAAGTACATATTCATCAAGGTAACATTCACAATTGTTTACTAACTAATTAATTGAAATCATTATTATGTAAGTTTAAATATACTTAAATAACAATTATGAGAATGACTTCAGGAAATATGTGTGGCAGGCAAAAATATTCCCAATAGTACCCTAATTGCCATTTTTATGCCAGAAAGTCATATCATACATACTTGAAATGATGACCAAATGCCCTCCATCAAATACTCTCCTCGGTGCAATGCAGACATTTAGGCGGCGTGTGCAAGAAGCAAGTCGAATAACTAGTGCGACAATTAGCTTCTTGCATGGGGCCACCACGAACACCACACGCAGGTTGGTACACCATTATTCTTGTAATTCATCTCACAACTTCTGGAAAACAGCATATTCAAGTAGTGGACGAATAAAAATGGGCTTTAACAAACACAAGTTTGTATGATATTTATAATCTTACAGGAATGGAGTATGTGTACCAGATTCCTGAGGATATAGGCGTCATAGCCAATTGTCAACGATTAATAACTATTGAGTTATTGCGCCGTGTATGTATCATCATTATGGCATTGTTTCAGAGGCGCAATTCCAGTGCAGCCAACGGCCACTTCCCGAAGGAGGCAGGCGTTGGGACGAGGAAGTCGGAGAGTTGCAATGGGTCGACCTGTCAATGTCATGAGGACTGCTGAACATGGCTTCACAAAAGAGTCAAAACGAAGACGTGCAGCCCCACACATCCTGGCGTATACTATAGAGACCAACATGTCTCTTGGCACAAAACATTAAAAACAGTTACATCCACAGCAACACTGCAACCGACATTACACCGTAGAATTATTACTAACAAGACACTCACAAATGTTTAACATTATCAGTCAATGGCCATTGTAGATGTATGGCCATTATAGATGTTACCGGGGTATAGGAGAATGTGTCAAATGCTCCTTGCCCTAGAGACCAATCACGGGCGCGCTGGGCGTGGCTTAAAAGCGCCTATTAGTTTTTCAAAAGTGAATCACAAAGACACTTCCCGTGTGTCACTGCTTACGGAAACTCGGCCTTTTAGCCTTCTCTGGGGGAAGCTAAACGCCCGAGCATTCGGGACCATTTCTGTAGCGCATGAATCGTGTGTGTGTGTGTGTGTGTGTGTGTGTGTGTGTGTGTGTGTGTGTGTGTGTGCGCGCGCGTGCGTGCGTGCGTGAGTGCGTGCGGTGTGTGTGTGTATACAATGTCTTATATATGGTGCTACAGTAAGATAATAATGTACCCATAGTTTTAAGTAGCCAACATGGGAGAACATAGTCTAACACGTATAGTCATTCCTGTGTGTTACCATTCACACAAACTCGGAGGTTTAACCTTTTCTGTATAAAAATCATAAACGCCCGACCATTCGGAACCATTTTTCTAGTGCATGAATCGTATGCCTTATATATATATATATATATATATATATATACTGAATAGTGCTACAATAGGATAATAAATAATACTCCGTTAGCCTATACCAAGTCATTCCACCTGATCATCTTTTGTTTTTAGTGTGGTGAATTCCTTCCCAGTGGGCAAAAATTGTATATTTTGACGTCTAAAAGACGTATTTTTTGAAGTCTAATGGCGGTCAAATTCAGGTGGCCAGTGAAAGACTAAATTGCGTCAATTTGTTTACGTAAATTATGAGACATCTTTTAGACGTCAAAAATAGACGTCTAAAAGATGTATTTTTTACGTCTAAAAGGCGTCCAATTTAGGTAGGCAGTGAAAGTATAAATTGCGTCAGATTTTTACATAAATCTTGAGACTTCTATTAGACGTCAAAAATAGACGTCTAAGAGATGTCTTTTTTGATGTCTAAAAGGCGTCAAATATAGGTAGCCATTGAAAGTCTAAATTGCATCTATTTTTAAAATAAATCTTGAGACGTCTTTTAGAAGTCAAAAGTAGACGTCTGAAAGATGTCTTTTTCTGTCAAATTTAGGTTGCCAATGTAAGTCTAAATTGCGTCTAAATGTTGAGATGTCTTTTAGACATAAAAAAGAAACCTGAAAGATTGCTTTTTTGACGTCTAAACGATGTCAAATTTAACTTGCCAGTGAAAGTCCAAAATTGCGTTTCTTTTTATGTAAATCTTGAGACATGTTTTAAACGTAAACAAATATGTATAAAACGAGTCTTTTTTGATATCTTAAAAGGTATTTGTTGCCACTGAAAATGTAAAATGATGTCTCAATTTGTACGTCAACCTTCAAACATACCACACTCACGAATGTGCACTCGCGCACACACACTCTTTCTAGAAAAACACATACCATAACTACGCGATGTGATTGTGATTAATTGTTTTGTACTTTGACGACCAGGGTTCTGTCTAACTAATAAAAAACTGTTGACATAGTCTCGACACGCTGTCTGTAGTTACAATGGTTATGTGAAACAGATGTCCTTCAAAGGCGGTAGTACGCATATGAAACCATTGTTGTCAACAACCACCGAAACGGTTTAACGACGTTACAAAACTCTTTTGCACCACAGTTCAAAGATCGTCAACGGACTAACGATATCGTTTTATCGACTCAACAAAAGGAGCCCATATTAAGCACGAGCGGGCATCTCTGTGCCATATTCATCGCTGCAGTTGAACCAATGTTTCTCTTTGATCGAGAGAAATTACGGAGATGTCTATACGGTTTGGTGGGTCAGCTTCTTTCCTGACGTCGTGAACCTGTACGGAAGTAGGGTTAAAAAGACATCGTGAATCTGTACGGTAACCGGAAGTAGGGTTAAAAAGACATCGTGAATGTTTTCGGTAACCGGAAATAGGGTAAAAGAGACATCGTGAACTTGTACGGTAACCGGAAGTAGGTCAGGTTACTGGGCAGTATACATTGCAGGTTAGCGGGAAGTACATCTTGCAGGTTAGTGGGCAGTATAATTTGCAGGTTAGTGGGAAGTACATCTTGCAGGTTAGTGGGCAGTATAATTTGCAGGTTAGTGGGAAGTATATATTGCAGATTAGTGAGAAGTATACCTTGCTGGTTCTTCTTCTTCTTCCCCTTGCTCCCTTGCGGGGGGGTCCACGTCACTTGGTAGCTTCTTCTACTTTTCTTATCAGTTCTTTCCACTTCTCTCTCTCGTCCGCAATGGCCATCCATTCATGGCTGTTCACGTCAACCCTCCCCAGGTCTCGTTGTATGCTGTCGTTCCATTTCAGCCTTGGTCTTCCTCTCCGTCGTCTGCCACCCTCTTCTACTTTCCACGCTCTTTTCGGCAGTCTGTCTTCACCCACTCTTTGTACATGTGCCGCCCATCTCATTCTGTTACCGGCTACTTTCCTCTTTAGGTATTTTTTCATTCCAATCTCCTTTCTCAAATCCTTCATCTTCATTCTATCCTCCCGTGCTACTCTACATATTCTTCTGACCCAGTTGTTTTCTCTTACCTTTTTTCTCCAGTTTCTCCTCCTGTCTCTTTGTCAGTGGCAGTGTTCCCAACCCAATATACAGGCTGGTACAACGCAGGCTCCCAACACTTTTCTTTTCAGTTGTTTCTTCAGTTTTCTGTCCCACATAATGCCTTCTACCCTCTTCCATGCTGCTGCTCCTGCTTGCACCCTCCTCTGTATTTCTTTACTACTCCTTCCATCCTCACACACTGTACCGCCCAGGTATACAAAGCCGTTCACGTGTTTAATGGTCTTTCCGTCAACAACTACATGCAGATCTGCATCCTCTTCACCTATCCACATTACTTCAGTCTTCTGCAGATTCATTCGGAGACCGTGGTTTCTGTAGGTGTTACTCCATTCTTGCAATGCTTTCTGAAATAAATACCTTTTTCTTGTCATGAGCCGATGAGCAATTTAAATTAGTTAAATTTTTCATGAATACATTTTGAAACACTCAGTTTTCCTTTTTGTCAAATAAAATGTTGATACAATAAATAAACGAAACATTTTAAATTAGTATTACCATACTCGTGTACACATTGCACCGCACCATTAAAATATGACGAAACTGTGATAATTCATGTCGTATATGTACGAATGTGTTGCAAACCTGTAGGCCTACATCACAGGAACCATAAGATTGTTTTTGTCTCTGTAATGCATGCCTCACCACGGAGTTGGGCTATCAAAGGGTAGTAAAGCGAATAGGTGTAACATTTCTAAACGATGCCATGCTGTTCGTTTGCTTGATTGTTAAATTCGACACTATAAATCACGTACACTTGTTGACCATCTCGCAAGACGAATACAGTGTGCGTGCGTGTGTGCGTGCGTGCGTGCGTGCGTGCGTGCGTGCGTGCGTGCGTGCGTGCGTGTGTGTGTGTGTGTGTGTGTGTGTGTGTGTGTGTGTGTGTGTGTGTGACGTGTTTGTGAGTGTGTGTGTGCGCGTGCGTGCGTGCGTGCGTGCGTGCGTGTGTGTGATGTGGGTGTGTGTATAGATGTGTCTCGTTTATTCGATACTCACTGTGCTTCGTTGTCTTCATTCGTTCTAGAAATAGATTGTACTGTGGTAGGGAAACATAATACATTAGCACCGCAATCGTAGGTGGATCAGGCGCGTGACAGGCTCGGCTATTGTTCGTGTAGACGGATAGCCCGGGTTATCTCGTAGTGTCCAGACTCCGCTATGGATGTCGCGGCGGTGTTAATCTACTTCCGCCAGATATGCTTCGCGTGTACGCTGCATATTTAACCCGGGTTAAATTACGCTTCGTTCTACCCTACACAGATTTAACCGAAACTAATCCGGGCTAAACTTTGTCCGTGTAGAGTGTAGACGCATATATACCGTTTTTTTTCTAGTATTGTTTGAATGAACACGTGAAGCGCCTTTGAGCTGTTTAGGTTGAAAAGATCGTTTTTATAAATGCTCATTTTATTATTATTACACCCGCACTATGGAGCATATCTGAGCATCTAAGTATTGTCTTGATCACATCACGTGGTTTGTGGTTTAAGAACTTTGTTGTACAATAACTTTTTAACAGGCACGCACGCACGCACACACACACACACACACACACACACACACACTTCTTCGGGCATTTCGGCCGTTTCGGTAAACTCGCGACATCTTTATGGTTCTCACGTGTCTTTCCAGATGGTTTCGTATACCGAACGACCCTCTGCGTACACCGCAAACGTTGTCAACATATGTTTTTGTGTCTGGGCATAGTGTCTAGTGAACGTTCATAGGCGCGCGTGCGTGTCTGTGTGTGTGTGTGTGTGTGTGTGTGTGTGTGTGTGTGTGTGTGTGTGTGTGTGTGTGTGTGAGAGAGAGAGTGAGAGAGAGAGAGAGAGAGAGAGAGAGAGAGAGAGAGAGAGAGAGAGAGAGAGAGAGAGAGAGAGTGAACAGTGAATGTATCTATTATAAGATACTGACCGTCCAAATGTATAAGCAACAGTGTGTGTATCTATTATGAGATACTGACCGCCCAAATGTATAAGCAACAGTGTGTGTATCTATTATAAGATACTGACCGTCCAAATATATAAGCAACAGTGTGTGTATATATTATAAAATACTGACCGTCCAAATGTATAAGCAACAGTGTGTGTATGTATTATAAGATACTGACCGTCCAAATATATAATAATTAACTGGATAGAAAAACGGCTGATTGACAGAAGACAACGGGTAGTAGTTGATGGGTAGGTTTCAACCTGGAAATCAGTATTGAGTGGGGTACCACAGGGATCAGTACTAAGACCTATATTATTCTTAATATATATAAACGATTTGGACGATGATATAACAAGCAAGGTGTTGAAATTTGCGGATGATATAAAAGTGTTTAGAAGGATTAGAAGTGATTGAGATAGACAGCATAAGTGTTTAGAAGGATTAAAAATGATGGAGATAGACAGGTTGATCAAATGGTCTGAAAAGTGGCAAATGCTGTTCAATTTTTGGGAATGTAAATGTCTCCACACAGGACATGGGAACGAGGAATTTACAATATGCAATGGGGGTACTGTACTAAGTACTACTGTAAAAGAAAAGGACTTAGGGTTAACCATTATAGTACTGATATGAAGATTTCAGAGCAGTGCGGAATTGCAGCTTCAAAGGGAAATCAAATCACTGGATTAATTAGGCGAAATATAGCGTATAAGGAAAAAGAACTAATAATACCGCTGTACAAAACAATAGTTCGGCCTCATTTAGAATATTGTATACAAGCGCGGAGGCCGTATCGCAAGAGGATATAGATATGTTAGAAAGAGTACAGAGGAGAGCAACTAAAATTATACCAAAACTGAGGGATCTTAGTTATGAAATACGTCTAAATGAATATGGTTTAACAACACTAGAGACCAGGTTATTGAGAGGAGATCAGACAGAATTGTTTTAAATATTGAACAGTTACGAAAATATTGACAGAAATATTTTTTTCTCAGTAAAAAAGATGGAAGGACTAGAGGACATGAAATTACATTAGCAAAGGAGCAGTGAAGACTAGATATAAGAAAGTTCTCATTTTCACAAAGGACTGTAAATGAATAGAACAGATTTCTGATTGTGCTGATTGTGTGAGTGCTTTTAGTGTGAATATGTTAAAAAATAAAAATCGACACATACCTCAGAAGGGCGGGATACACGTAAATAAAAGGGTTGGACTCTCGATTATCCAAAGGGCTTCCTTGTTCACCTGCCATCTAGAGTTAATTCTCTGGGTGGCAATCTTGTTAAATTAAATCTTGTTAAACAGTCTCGCTTGTTTTCGAAGCTTCGACGTATTGTAATACAAGATGGCCGCTAGTACAAGAATCGGCTGACAAAATCGACAATATGGCTGACAAAATCGACAATATGGCCAAGAAAATTGATGACCTGTCAAAGTGCGTTCAATCCAGAGATGCCAGAATTGTAGAACTGGAACAAAAAGTCTGTAAACTGGAGTCCGATCTGGACGATCTGGAGCAATACTCCCGGCGAGGCAGTATCCAGTTTCATGGACTAAAGAAATCGGAGGACGAGGAAGATCTCGAGGTGGACATCATTGGCCTAATAAACAATCAGATCGGCCTTACCCCCCACCCCACTTGCATCGTCCAAAATTGTTCGCTGCCACGGTATCGGAAGGAAATCAAACGACCCAGGTCGCCCGCGTGGCGTCCTAATGAAGTTCCATTGCGAGCGTCACCGGGACGCCATCATCCGAATGCGAGGGAAACTTAAAGGAAACGCAAGCCGCGTTTACTTAAACGAAGATTTGACGGCTAGACAATCACAGCTAGCGTTCCACGCAAGAAACCTACACAATCAGGGGAAACTTGCAGATACATGGACGTTTAACGGAACAATCTTGGCAACGGATCTAAAAGGTGGGATCGTCCTTATTTGATCGAATTCTGACCTGGACAAATTCTCAAGGTAAAGACTGATGTGATGTGACGCCGATGACGGTGGTCGTAGATTGTGTTTTATGTATCTACAGTACATCATGCATATGACTAATATAGCTATGTTTTTGTTTATGGTTACAACAATATTTATGTTTCATAGTCATATGATCCCAGAAATATCACGATAACATAGTAGTTAGGAAGCTTTACTAACGTATTTATTCATACTGTTGAATGTGCTCATTTTCGTTATACACATAATTTATTTTTAAAGGTTACACATATTTTATTTTTAAAGGTTACAAACACATGGTAAACGATTATGTTTGATCTCAGAGTAAAGTCCTGTAACTTATTTTAGGTACAAACCGTAACTTGTATTATTTTATTAATTTTCCGTTATTATGCCTTTTCACTGAATCCACCAGGGTAGGTTTTTCCTAAACTGATTGTGCTTATCTACCTTTATGGTGTTTCACTTGTAACACTGAAGCCTCTTTATTTTACTTACCTCACCAGATCATCAGTTGATGATATCTCAGGAGCAGTCCTGCTTTCTATTATTTGTATTATTTTTTATCATGTTCATGTTAATTTGTTATTAACATGTATTATTATTTCACTTGAAGAATGATAATATTACGTTGATATTAATGGTTAATGCTCTGCTCATGATATGTTTGTTCATATCAAACGTCAGGATGTCTATCGTAACAACTTCATATAATTATACAGAGAGCACCACAATGTGGACAATTGTAAAGAACTGTGTCACATATAGACATAATTCACATACATGTATCACTAATTGTATCTCATCTATCTAGTTACGTAAATATCAAACTAATCATCATAATCGGGGAGAAATGAGTGGTGGTCAACCTAAATGACATCCGATGAAAAATCCTTTCCTTCTTAGGAGGCATTCAAACAAATGATTTAGTAAATGTTTTACATATAAATGACATTGAAAACAATGAACCGCAAATAATACGTCGTTTATATTATTGTGATTTCGATACCTTTATTAAAGTAGGTCAGATTAAACAAAACTATTTTAGTATCTAAAAGCACAACTATTCAATCCACAAACGCTAAATTTGATGAATTCGAGGCTTTTGTAGAAGAACTTAGCCTTAATAATTTCAAATTTAGTGTCATAGACTTGGAAAGCAGAAAACGATGACTTATCCCAATTTGCCTAACAAGGCTACGAGTTTCTAGCACAGGGTAAAACCTGTAGTGTTAAAGGAGGGCTAATTATATATATTGACAATAAATATAGAGCTGAAGTAAAAAACAATTTAACAAGTATGAACTTTGGGAAGGTTTAATAATTCAATAATAAATAGTGGTACCCTTTCAAAGAACATAACTATTGGTAGCATATACAGACCCCCCAGAACAGGTAATGACAACTTAAATACTTTTATACATGAATTTTCACTTTACCTATAACAATTGGTGTGCCACAAGGATCAATTCTTGGTCCATTGTTATTTATTATATACATCAATGACGTTTTAGAAGCCAGTAACATTTTTGATTTCATCATGTATGCTGATGATACAACTTTATCTAGCACGTTAAGAAAGTTTGCTGGCAAAACACACAATAAAAGCACCCAAACCTGTATAAATGAAGAACTGTCGAAAGTTACTGAATGGTGAAATATAAACAAACTGTTGTTAAACAAAACAAAATCAAACTACATAATTTTTCACATGCCTAATAAACACATACATACTCCTACGTTAAGAATAGACAATGTCAATATTGAAAAAGTGAATGAATTAATTTGTTTAGGATTGACCTTCGACTCGAACTGTTTCATGTATTGACAGGACATGTATCCCATATTGTCAATATAGCCCCGTCTACACGACGTTTGTAACCCCGGATATGCACCTACACGGTGACGAAATACCGTGCTGAAATGCCGCGCTAAAAGTTAGCCCGGACAAAGTTAGCACCGCAATCGTAGGTGGATCAGGCGCGTGACAGGCTCGGCTATTGTTCGTGTAGACGGATAGCCCGGGTTATCTCGTAGTGTCGAGACTCCGCTATGGATGTCGCGGCGGTGTTAATCTACTTCCGCCAGATATGCTTCGCGTGTACGCTGCATATTTAACCCGGGTTAAATTACGCTTCATTCTACCCTACACAGATTTAACCGAAACTAATCCGGGCTAAACTTTGTCCGTGTAGAGTGTAGACGCATATATACCGTTTTTTTCTAGTATTGTTTGAATGAACACGTGAAGCGCCTTTGAGCTGTTTAGGTTGAAAAGATCGTTATATAAATGCTCATTTTGTTATTATTACACCCGCACTATGGAGCATATCTGAGCATCTAAGTATTGTCTTGATCACATCACGTGGTTTGTGGTTTAAGAACTTTGTTGTACAATAACTTTTTAACACGCACGCACGCGCGCGCACACACACACACACACACACACACACATACACACACACACACACAAACACGCATGCACGCATGCACATATGCACACATGCATAAATCGGTGTGTTTGTACCGTTTTGAATGTGTGTTATTCACGTCGTTGCGTACCACGACATCAGCCTCGCACCAGTAGACGCGGATGACCTACGTAAGTCGGCCGATCTGTCGTCGTCGACTACCGGAAGAACATGCGATGGTTCCACGGGTTCTTCGACCTCCAACAGGGATTCTTCGGGCATTTCGGCCGTTTCGGTAAACTCGCGACATCTTTATGGTTCTCACGTGTCTTTCCAGATGGTTTCGTATACCGAACGACCCTCTGCGTACACCGCAAACGTTGTCAACATATGTTTTTGTGTCTGGGCATAGTGTCTAGTGTCTACCGAACGAACGTTCATAGCCGCGCGTGCGTGTCTGTGTGTGTGTGTCTGTGTGTGTGTATGTGTGTGTGTGTGTGTGTGTGTGTGAGAGAGAGAGAGAGAGAGAGAGAGAGAGAGAGAGAGAGAGAGAGAGAGAGAGAGAGAGAGAGAGAGAGAGAGAGAGAGAGAGAGAGAGAGAGAGAGAGAGAGAAAGCCATTTTGTTGTTCACGATGTAAGCCCTACACGAGTTTGAGAGTCTGTATGTCGAACATTGTATTTCTGCAGAGGTCAGCGTGTGTGGTGGACATACGAGATACGAGGGCCAAAGGCTATATGTCGGACACCTTGTTTCAAGAGATAAGCGTGTGTACGTGGCCATACGGGGACACGGGGCTATGACTAATAACTCGTTAATAAAGATATATCTTGTATCAAGATCGACTAACTACTAAAATAAACAAACACACCGTAAACACGTTGTTCACATTGATTGTATTCATATCAGTCCGAATTATGATTATAATGATAACAACTAGAATACGTCCATGCGTTGGTTGTTAAAATACAATAAGTTCGTGCGTTGCTTGTTAAAATACGATAAGTTCGTGCGCACTACAGCTAATAATGCTCATATATAAAGAGGACACGCTCACACATAGAAAGAGAAATGCAATCACTTAAGCCGACAAACAGTGCTTCAGTATATTTTGGTACACATGATTATGCATATACAAACGTATCGTGCGAGTCAGTACACTAAAGATATAAGTACGAAATTATATAGCAGCAAAATAATAGGATAGCATAGCATACGTTTGTATGCATGGTATATGCTGATATAAATAAAAACATCACTGGCAGTAATGCTGTTATGCACTTAAAGAAGAACATAAAAACGTAAAATATAATATCTTGCTTTAGGGTTATGGAGGCTCCCGTTTAAACTACAATTACTTGCTATCACGGGAGCCACCTGTCTGCCTTTCAGGCGCACTACTTGCTAACAATGTTAAAGCATTTATAAGAGAAGTCTGAAATATGACATCATAATCAGATACGTTAAAATAGTTTCATGCACATTGTTTGTTACAATGTTCAAAGAGTGCTGCAGTAGAATCAACATGGCCCGCTCGTCTTGACGAATGTTATGACGTCACGTGGAAGTGGAGTAAGTCACAAACAGTCGCGACAAAATGCATCCTCGTGGGCCTCACAGGTGGTTAACCAAAATACACACTACAATATAATATAGTATAGCATATCTATGTAAACCTACATGTATAGTTGCACTTCGTTAATAGTAAGTATAATAGTTATTTTATTATAATTATATTTCATATTTAACACCATCTAGCATTATTACAAACTGATTCATATATGTCAATTGTAAGCGTCACAAACATTTGATTAAACTGCAACATACCGGTTGGCCCTATGTCTTTAAACTATCATACACTATGATGCTTGCCTAACACGCTTTTCATAACAAATGCAAGGAATGACATGCTGTTGTCGCAACACAAGCTGAACACAATGAAGCAATTTTTTGAAGCGCCATTCAGGTAAATGCCACATTTACTTCCAGCGACGTTAATGTTCCGTCTCTGTAATCGCACAACTCAAGTGTGACATCTTACATTTCGAGCGTCTTTGTTAAGTTCCACCAGTGTCATGGTATCCCTGCTACACTGGCCTATCAAGGAAAATAAGTTTAGTTCAATGACAGTAGTTATAGTATTACTGTTTTTGTTGTTCTCCTCCTCTTTCCCCATATGCCTAGGTTGAGGTTTGCCGCGATAGGCATTCTGGGTCTAGATTTCTGCTTTCGTTTACCCCTCACTGTTCTTGCGCTGCCGTCTCCACCAACCGTCTCCAGTCCCCTCTTCCCTCCGTTCTCATTCTCCTCTCCCAAACCCTCCAAACCTCTCTTTACACAGTCATCCCAACGCAGGTGTACTCGCCTCCTTTCACTTCCACCCTCCGGGCATCTGCTTTCTTTGCCAACCGCTCTACTCCCATTCCCTTCACATGTCACTTTAACCAACTCCTCACCAGCTTCTTCTTGTTAAACGTTCTTTTACATCAACCTCTTCCATCAGCTGTTGTCGCTACCAACAATCGACAGTTCCTCGCAGACCCTCTCTCAACACAATGCATACCGTCTACCAACACTTTTCCTCTTCTTTTCAAATCATTTAACTTGTGATCTATAGTTATTTCCATACGGTACATGCTGTTTATATCTTTATTGTATGAACCTTTCAAAAACCACCCGCAACATACTGATCGGTGACTCCCACTGCCACGTAAGAAGCATTGTCTTCATCAAGCCCCTTCAACCGACGGGAGGACATGCCTTCATACTCCACACCGCGTAAATTACACACCGTACAATTGCGGTTCTTTGATAAGCCCCCGGGGGTTGAAGTGCCCCTAGATTCTAGTATTAGGGGCCAGAAGAAGCAGTCAGAACGTGACAGGTCAACGTCTTCAGTGTAGAGCACCTCCACCCAGACATAGCATGACACCCAAACTGTGTCGTTATCCGAGCGATACAGAAACGGGTTGTCTCCTGTGTCCAGCTTGTAGAGTTTCTCCTCACAGAAGCGGTCGCTCTCGGAGCCTGGTCTCGTCAGTACGAGAGTCACGTAGTGTACACCGTTCTTGTAGCAGTAGAAGTCAGCGAAGTAGAGATTGGAGTCTTCAGTGAGCATGGCCGCGGCTGGGATGCAGACGCGCTTCGGTCCAAAGTATGTCCAGGGAGGTGGCATTCTTGTGCCCTTGTAACCGTTTGCACAGAAGAAGAGCCCTTTGACTTCTCCGTTGATAGCTGAAGCTGCGTTGCCGTTATAGTCTTTTAAATTCACTCTCATTTTGTTACTGTACCTTTCCTCGCACATGTCAAAGTAGGCTGCAGTGTTGTTTCTGTAGAAATACTCGGTCTGGCGGCCACGGAACCATCTGCTGTTCTCATACTCTATTGCCTTGTCATGTAGACTGTGTAGCTCCGTCGGTGTGAACTCTGTAATAAAACAAAGAAACGTAACTATTAATACCACAACACAATATCGTCCAATAAAAAATCCATACATTATTAATCAGTTATATATAAAGAAATACACGTAGCATTGCTGAACGTTCTTCAGAATAGTTAATTTCTATGCAAATGAGTTCTTTTTAGACATGTCCAATGTACGATTTTTTTACCTTGTAGAGGCTTTAGTCGATGTAACACACCAACGTTTTCAGTACATGTGACGTATGACGTCACATATATACCTCAACCAATACCTGCAAGGGCGGATCCAGAAAGCGAGTGTAGTGGAGGCACAAAAACTCCACTGGCAGCCGAACGAAAATTAATGATTATATACAATTTGTTGACTGGTGACATCCGAAGACGGGGGAAAGGGGTGGGGTGGGGGTGCTACTGAAAAATTTTCGCCGCGTGACTTCACCTTATTGCTTATTGTCATCTGAACGGGGTCACGTTTCAAACGTTCTAAGGGGGGTGGGCATCACGTGGGCCCATTCAAACAGATCTACGGGCACGCAAAATTACACAGGTCTAGGGGACACGTGTCCCCCAGGCCCGCCTGGAGCCGCCTATGACCTGAACTTTGCGTCCCACCACCCCAAACACCAAACGTTAGGATTTGTTAGAACCCTGATGAACCGGTGTGAGACGATAACTTTGGAAGAGGGAGGACAAGAAGGAAGAGGAGAAACACCTAAGAGAAGTTTTTAGGATATTGAATGGTTATGAGGATATTTATAGAAATATTTTCTTCAAACTGAAAGAAGGCAGTATAACCAGAGGGCACAATGCAGCGTTAAGTCAAGGAACAGTGTAGGTTGGAGTGTACTCATTCTCTTAGAGAACAATAATTTACTGGAACAAATTATCTGATGATTGTGTTAATTAGCTAGTAGTGTGAATTATATTCAAAAATTTAATTGACAGCTATCTGGCGAGGGGTGGTTTTACGTAGGTGGAAAATTGGTGGACTCTCGATAAGCTTCCTTGTCCGCATGCCGTCTGGAGCTAATAGATCTGGTCGGCAATCTTGTTAAATCTTGTTAAAGAGGAGCCCTGAAAGTTTGTGGCTATCCACCCTGGGTCTTGAAAAAGGTGATGAATAGCATCAACAACAAAAAAGACTGACAAAAAGAAAACGGACAAGACTTACAGGATCCAAGTAGTCATCCCATATGTGGAGGGAGTCTCAGAGAGGGTACATCGATTAGTGAAGAAGTATGAGGTAACAACAGCCATGCGTCCCCACATCATCCTCAGGCGCCTGTAAGTACACCTTAAAGGACAAAGTGCAGCCAGAAGAACTAGGCGAACTGGTGTACCAAATACCATGCATGAACTGCGGTGCTGAATATATTGGGGAGACGGGAAGATTGTTCAAAACGAGAATTGAGGAACATAGAAAGGATGTTGACAACACAAGGAAAGAGGATTTCACGAGGAGCGAGAAAAAAACGATCAATGTTGACCACCAACAAATCCACATTCACAGACCACGCAACAACACAAAATCATATCACAGACAGGGAGGGAGTGAAATGGTGGACGAGGAAGCCAACAGAAGAACAATAAAAGAAGCCATATGGATCTGAAAGGACACCAATCAACCGAGGCGAGGGGAATTACGAACTGTTGCCCACATGTATGATGACGTCATACGTCACATGTATGATGACGTCATACGTCACATGTATGATGACGTCATACGTCACATGTATGATGACGTCATACGTCACATGTATGATGACGTCATACGTCACATGTACTAAACAAGTTGATGTGTTACATCAACGAAAGACTCTATGAGGTAAACAAGCACGTCTTGGACATGTCTAAAAGAACTCATTTGTATACTCATGGTTTGTTATAATAATAATAATATTAAAAATTTATAGAGCGCAATATCCATAATATGCTCAAAGCGCTGTACAATAAAATCCAATCAAGCGATTCAATGTATACTTATAAAAACTGCAAAAAAAGAAACTTCAGATAAAGTGTAGAACAAATTAAGTTAGTTATATTAAAACTATAATTAAATAAATCAATAAAATTTGATAAATTAGACCTGTTATTATTGATAAAAGAGTTAATTACTATTGGTATTATTCTAACAAAGTGCCAGAGACATACCGCAGGCATATCATTATTAAACTTGATATTGTTAGTACCCTACTCAGTGTCTCGTTCAAAAAGAAAATTACGGTAAAGTAAACATGTTTCACCATAGCTGTCTACATTTGGATGTGTCGTGGCAATGATATATGGTATTATCTCAGAAATGCAAATAGCTTGTACTCATTTTATTTTAAATATGTTCTCAACACTGGGAAACCGTTCATAATTTTCACCTGCTCTGAAGTCGACCTTGCCCTCCCACAGTGATGTCATCCCATTGACGGTGATTTCGTACTTGTGACCCGGGGTGATGTATTCTTCAGGAATGACGAACGCTCGACCCGCTGGTTCGACAAACAAGTCTGCCTCTGTGACATCCTTGACAATGATGTCAACATCCACGTTGGCGTCATCAAGACTCCAGGAAATCTTCGTGCCTGAAGAGACGAATACACATTTATGATTATCATCAACACAGTCCAACACTGATGACGAACAACACAAACAGAATAAGCAGCAAAATGTGTGTGTGTGTGTGTGCGTGTGTGCGTGTGTGCGTGTGTGCGTGTGTGCGTGTGTGCGTGTGTGCGTGTACGTGTGCGTGTGTCAGTGTTTGTGTGTGTCTGTACTTGCATGCTTGCGCGCCGTGGTCGCATGTTTGTGTTATTATTATTATATAAATTATTATTGTAAGGCAATCTAAGCACATCGTTTAAGTAGAATTATAATACGTACCTGTAGGGAGGTTGTGTTTTGCCTCCAGCAGTGCGCCTGTAGTTACCCTGCGGACTGTCACCTTGTACGTGTGATCCGGGGTGACCAATCTGTCAGGTATGAAGAGCACTTCGCCTGCTTGGTGTGGAAACCGTATCTCTGTGACATCTCTGAGAGTGACACACACTTCCGTGTCGTGGTGTAGCTGTCGCCAGGAGATCGTGGCTGTTGTCATGGAACTTCTCTGTACGGCCACTTGTATGTTTTCTGGATGACAAGACAGTAAGATAGCACTGTTAGTAATTTCCTTAGATCACTCAGTTACGCCTTTTGAATAATATTTGTAAAACAATAAGTAAAGTTCTTATATAGCGCAGTATCCAGACCTTAGGACTGCTCAATATGCTTTTCATTTTACATCCTGGCAGACCTATTCAACTAAACACCTTCTCAACTGCTCTTGGAAGAATTAAGTGACGTTGAAGACGATTCGTATAAAAATATCCATCACTATCTATAGCCAGATCTGCACCCATTCACATAGTAAGCAACGGGTATAAAGCGCGCGAAACCCAAATCAACTCATAAATCGGTGCATTCTCCCAGTGACAAAGTAAAACCTATGTTATTATCATTACTAGTTCTGTTTATATACTATCAGAAACTAAGCTGAAATAAACAGTAAACACAATAAACTGTATACCAATAAGTGAGTGCATAGACCAGTCCATAGTCAGACTGCACACAGGGAAGTGTCGTGTTAGTTGGGTTTTCAGTTTGACTCATGAACCAGTGTGAGCTGGTTCAACATACACACACATAAATATATACTTTCACATAAAGCTTGCGTATCATAGTGTTACAAATCCGGATTGTAGGCTGTCGAAAAACAGCAACAACAACAACTAGTCACTAAACCTTTTACACGGGCAGATATTTTATAATTATTTATCTTTAATTTTTTTATTTTATCTCAGTACACGTTTTAAGTGTGGGTGTGTTTTAGTGTGGGTGTGTTTCTTAATAACTACTTGACCATTTTATCAGTTCTTAACCACTACCACTCGAGTTGGTGACATGGCAGGCTCCGTACGACATACCCCTACAAGATGCACTTTTAGATGTACCCTGTTCATGATTTTATGTCTGCAGATCACTTTTAGGTTTTTAAATGATCCCAATTTCAAAAAGTTTGAGAGTTTCCAGAGCAACACAAACGAGACCTATGTCAACGCCAAAGCTAGACAAGACATCCATTCTGTCACGTCCTACTACATTTACAGTCCCATATGGAAAACCATAGCCCAATTGAAATGTCTCAAATCCAGCACCTCCACTGGATTACTGATCACTCCTCTACCGTACAAACCCAGGACAACAACAACATTCTCCATACTTCTATGCATCATGCTATCAGGAGATGTTCAACTAAATCCAGGCCCCTCTAAATGTCACTCATGTAAGAAATCACTAAAGTCTAATGCACTCATCCTAACTTGTAATGATTGTAATAAATCAACACACATCAAATGTGCCAGGATATCCAGACAAAAATTTAACAACACTTAAATAAACCTAAATGTACCATGGCACTGTTCAAATTGCTCAGCACCCTGTGGCATTTGCCATGGGGATGTCTTAAATGACCATAAAGCAATCCAGTGCGACCACTGCCTAAACTGGATCCACACACAATGCTGTGCAATAGATGACAATGAATACAAACGATTAATAAATTCCACATGTTCGTGGGCCTGTCCCGAATGCAACAACTTAAACTTCACAAATTCTTTCTTCAGAGATACAGAAATCCCAACGGCAAATCCCTTTTATCCTCTGGACAGTAACAGTCATAACCTAAACGAAATCACCAACAATAATACAACTAATAGCAAGAACGCATATAGACCGAAAAAGATACCAAACTTCAGATGCATCCTCATAAACTGCCAAAGCGTTAAAAAGAAAGCCTCAGACATCGAAGCACTAAACAATCTGCACAACCCAGACATCATCTGTGGCACTGAATCATGGTTAGATCCCTCAATAAAAATTAGAGAAATATTCCCAAGCAACTTTAACGTCTTTAGAAAGGACAGAGAAACAGACACTACTGGAGGGGGGGGGGTATTTCAAATATCAAAAGATGACCTCATCACAAGCCACCTACCAGACCTAGACACTAACAGTGAGAGCATTTGGACTGAAATCCAAATAACAGGAATGAAACCAATAATCATGTATACCCTCTATCGTGCCCCAAATGACTCATGGAACTCAAATCGAAGAACTAGACCTAGCCCTTTCTAAATTAGGTAGCAAGATCAACACACATAATGTCATAATTACTGGCGATTTCAACCTCCCTAACATCAATTGGGAAATTCACCAAGTCACACCTAACAATGGGTACAGTACAACTGCTGCCAATAAATTACTCTCTCTTATAGAGGAACATGGACTGATCCAACATGTCAAAGAACCCACACACAGACAGGGAAATGCCAACAATATTTTAGATCTTGTCTTCACCAATAGACCTGGGTTAATAAAGAAGATATATGTAGTAGACCGAATAGCAGACCATAGCACAGTCATCATTGATGTAAACATCTCGCCCAAACGCAAACATCGTCCAAAACGTAAAGTCTTCATTAGAAATAAAGCCGACAACATTAACATCCAAAAATCTCTTGAAAACTTTACACATGAATACTTCTCTCAAAACCAAAACATGACAGTCAATGACAAGTGGAATCTTGTTTCCACGAAAATCATCAACATTATGAACCAATATGTACCGCACCGTCTTACTACTTCAAGACACAATCTTCTCTGGTTCAATAAAGATTTAAAGAAAATATGCAAAAGAAAGAAACAGCTATATAACAAAGCAAAAAGAACTAGAAATCCAGAAGACTGGAAAGAATTATGTGACATCAGGAGAAACATGCACATACACCTTCGTTCTGCTAGACTATCCTACATAAGTCAATTCCTGACAACAACAATAACAGAGAAACCTAAATCATTTTGGAGCTAAATTTAGACAGGATAACCAGGGCATTGGGGACCTTAACATTACGGGTAACATCATTTCAACTGCGTCACTTCGCGTCAGTGACAGCCGGCGGGTCTGAAAATATAATGAAATCAACAAATACTTACCGTTTTCGGTTCGACTGTATTCCTTTCGCGCGTTCATCTTCCTGGAAGTCGTGTTATGTCAAAATACAGCTTTGTTGGAGCGGATAATCTTACAGCTCGGATAATCTGACAGTTCAGATAACCTTGCAGCTCAGAGCACGTCCGTACCAGTAGAGGGCCGGGGGAACACAGAGCGAGTCTGGCGACAGCTAGATGCTTTAACCGAGTAGTAGGCGTGTACTTTGACCGGTGTCGTGTCATGTTACAATCACTGTGGTTACGATGCCTAATCCGGCCGTCAAGATAAACAGACGTCATAAATTTATCGCCAACCTTCATTTTACATTTCTCAGAAAGGGCGAGCAGAATAGTTACTGATAGGGCAATAAGGCAGCGGCGTAAACACGTAATATTTTCAGTACAGCGGAGAGTACAAGGTCCAGCATGCACCGGTCTACGTAAATTATTGGGCGGGGTGTTTACCCTGCTGATTATATAACCACCGCGAACTACTGGACAACGTCAGGCTGTAACTCTGTAGTCGCAGCAACAAAGTGATCGCGGTCCAAATATTTCTCACCTGAAATGGGTTCGTTGGTGGTATGTCTCACCACCAAAAAAAAACCACCCGAATCCACCCATGGCAAACCTCTTTTTTGGCTCAAATCCAAGATGGCCGACATTTTACTAGGGTGTAATATTCAAATGGACCTAATATTTTGGAACTAAGCAACATAAAAACACGTTTGAGGTATCATTACCATCTAACTTTAGGATGTCCATTAATTTGGTGACAATTTAAAGGTCGTTAGAAGTCAAGGTCATGCGATAAGGTCAAGAAACAATTTAATAAAATAATCTGGAAATAAGCTGGATTCGGACCAAAGTGGCACGACTTTGCAACGGAATGAAATCATAAACACACATTTAGGTGTCATTGCAACCAAGTTTACAATGCCTAATCATTTAACACAAATTTTATAGGTGATTACAGTTCACAGTCACGGTTCAATGTCAATATATGCATATTGTCTATTTACAATCCTGTATAATCCTGATTTAACAAGATTTAACAAGATTGCCATCCAGAGAATTAACTCTAGATGGCAGGTGGACAAGGAAGCCCTTTGGCTTATCGAGAGTCCAACCCTTTTATCTACATATATCCAGCCCTTCTGAGGTATGTGTCGATTTTATTTTTAAACATATTCACACTACTAGCACCCACACAATCATCAGATAATCTGTTCCATACATTCACAGTCCTTTGTGAAAATGAAAACTTTCTTACGTCTAATCTACACTGTTCCTTTACTAATGTAACTTCATGTCCTCTAGTCTTTCTATCTTTCTTAACTGAAAAAAACATATTTCTATCAATATTTTCATAACCATTCAATATTTTAAACACTTCTATCTGATCTCCTCTCAATCTCCTGGTCTCTAGTGTTGTTAAACCACATTCTTTTAGGCGTTTTTCATAACTAAGATCCCTCAGTTTTGGTATCATTTTAGTCGCTCTCCTCTGTACTCTTTCTAGCATATCTATGTCCTTCTTGCGGTATGGCCTCCACGCTTGTATACAATATTCTAAATGAGGCCTAACTATTGTTTTGTACAGCGGTATTATTAGTTCTTTTTCTTTATATGCTATATTTCGCCTAATCAATCCAAGGATTTGATTTCCCTTTGAAGCTGCAATTCCACACTGCTCTGAAACCTTCATGTCAGCACTAATTGTCAGTCCTAAGTCTTTTTCTTTTACAGTAGTACTTAGTACAGTTCCCCCCATTGTATATTCTACATATTCGTTCCCATGTCCTGTGTGAAGACATTTACATTTCCCAAAATTGAACAACATTTGCCACTTTTCAGACCATTTGATCAACCTGTCAAGATCATCCTGTAAATGCTGTCTATCTCCATCACTTTTTATCCTTCTAAACACTTTTGTATCATCTGCAAATTTCAACACCTTGCTAGCTATATCATCGTCCAAATCGTTTATATATATTAAGAATAATATAGGTCCCAGTACTGATCCCTGTGGAACCCCACTCAAAACTGATTTCCAGTTTGAAGCCTCCCCATCAACAACTACCCGTTGTCTTCTGTCAATCAGCCATTTTTCTATCCAGTTAATTATACCATTTCCTATGCCATGGGCCTTTAGTTTAAGCAGTAATCTTTGATGTGGTACTTTGTCGAAAGCTTTTTTAAAATCTAAGTAGATGATATCTACTGGTGATCCATCATCTACCCACTTAGTGATATCTTCCAAAAAACATAACATATTTGTTAAGCATGACCTCGCTTTTAGAAACCCATGTTGAGATGGGTTTATCAAGTTATGTTTAACAAGAAAATCCACCATGTGATCTTTAATTAGTCTTTCTAATAATTTACAAATCACCGATGTTAAACTAACTGGTCTATAATTATTTGACTTGTTTCTCGAACCTTTTTTGAATAACGGTATAATGTTTGCTTCTTTCCATTCTAAAGGAACCACTCCCTCTTCTAATGACAAGTTGAAAACTGTTGCAAGCGGTATGCTAATTTGTTCTACAATTTCCAATAGTAGTTTGGGTGGAATACCATCCACTCCAGGTGATTTATTATCCTTCATAGCCCTGATTTTCTTAGCTACCATTTCTGGGGTTACAATTAACTGTCTTAAATAGTCTGATTCTGCCCCCTTGAACTTAGCCTCTGGTACTGGCAGTGAACTAGTGTCTTCTCTGGTAAACACTGAACTAAAATACTCATTCAGGTCTTCTGCCATTAAGAATCCTTCTGATATTACGTTTCCAGCACTATCTTCTAGAGGACCGACCTTATCCTGAACTTTCTGTTTGCTTCGAATATAAGCATAAAAACTCTTGCTGTCATGTTTTATATTACAAGCTAATTTATGTTCATAGCTTCTCTTTGAATTTCTAATTTCAGCTGTAGCTTGGTTTAGTGCTTCTTTATAAAAGTTGTAGTCTTCGTCATTTCCAGTACGTCTATATGCCTTCCACATCATTTCTTTATACTTAATTTTTATAATGGCTTCTTTCGATAGGTGTTTCTTTTTGGACCGTTTCCCGTGTTTTTTTAAGGGAACAAATTTGACGATGATGCATTCAATTTCACTCTTTAAGATATTCCAGCATTCTGTTGCTGTCTTATTCTTTAGTGTGTTATTCCAGTCTATCTTTGCTAAATATTTCCTTATGTCCTTATATTTTCCTTTGTGGAAATTTCTCCTATACTGCTTTTTACTATTCCTTTCTGATTTTACTTTGATGGTAAAATGTATCTGGTTGTGATCACTATTTCCCAGTGGCTCACATACCATGACATTGTCAACTAATTCATTCTGTGAGGACAAAACTATGTCTAACACATTCTCCCCCCTGGTTGGTTCTAGCACATGTTGAGAAAGGAAACTATATTGTACTAAAACTAAAAACTTGTGGTCCTCACTACCCATACTCTGTAGAGATTTCCATTTTATATGCCCATGGTTGAAATCCCCCATAATAACACAGTCCCGTTTGCTCACTTCCCTTATAGCGTTTTGTATTTTTTCATTCTCTTCTATGCTTATGTTTGGACTTCGATAAACTAATCCAACCGTTAACGTTGAGTTTCCTGTAACTATGTTACACCAAACAGCTTCTTCGCAATCTGCTTCTCTGTCTAATTTTATTTCATAAGCCTGGATAGATTCTTTGATATATAAAATAACTCCACCTCCCCTTCTTCCTATTCTATCTTTCCTAAACATTACATATCCTGTCAGTCCCAATTCGGCATCCGATACATCGGTGGTTGCCCATGATTCGGTTATACCTATTATGTGAGGGTCAATATCTTCTACCATAATGTTTAGTTCATTTCTTTTGTTTACTATACTCCTTGCATTTAAACAAACACATTTATATCCAGCTTCAGAACAGTTTTCCAGACTGTTCTTTGCTGAATTATTTTTGCTATCTTTATCTATGCCTCCAGTTTCAGGCTTCTCTCCTGATCAACATCCCGGTCATCATCATCCTGGCTCTCCACTTGTGTCACATTCATGCATGTGATGCCCTTGCATTGGCCACATGTTGGTGTGCACTGCAGTCCATTCTTACGGTAGGTGCACGTTTTCTTATCGCAGTGACCACCGCAATTGCATCGAATTATCTTGAGGAGTTGCTCTGGTGCCGCAGGCTGAGACATTCTGATAGATACGAGACCACCAGAAGATGCTACCCAACCCCAAAGCTCAGGGGAGATATCGTTGCCACGCCATCCCTGCACCTGATGATAAGTATGATGGCTATGGAAGAGGGCTGCATCATATGGCTACAGACCATATGCCAATTTTCGTCCTGTGTGACAACAGCACTTATGCGGTTATTAACGATGATCCAACATATAAATATAACAGAACGTTAGATGAGGACTCATTAAACAAATTTAAGCACGATTTAAATTATGCAAACTGGGACACTGTAATGAACGAGTCAAACCCTGATTTAGTATTCTCGCGCTTTATGCAAATGCTAAATAATACTTATAACGATGCCTGTCCTGTAAAAACTACAACGTATTCAGGAGAGACAAAAAAGAATGATAAACCTTGGTTATCAAGAGGGCTAAAAAACGCTTGCATAAAGAAGAATAACATGTACTTAGCGTTTCTAAAAAATAGGACAGAATTAACAGAAATCCGCTACAAAAATTACAAAAATAAGTTAACAAAATTATTACGTCTAGAAAAGAAAAAATATTACAGAAAAAAACTCGACGATTGTAAGACTAATATAAGAGCAACTTGGAAAACTCTTAACAGCATAATAGGTAAAAGAAAATCTGATACCACATATTTGAACAAGTTTCATGTTGGCGATAACATAGTAGTATTAGAAAATAAAGAAATAGCTAATCATTTTAACAATTTCTTCGTCGATATAGGTACTAAATTATCCAACCTCATAGAACCCTGCCCGGGAATAAAGCCAACCGACTATGTAAAACGTACTGTATCACAATCAATGTATATGTCCCCCGTTACTGAGCAAGAAGTACTCGAAATTGTGTCTGGGTGCAAAAGTAAAACTTCATACGGACACGATGAAATCAGCATGAAAACAGTTAAGCATGTAATAAAGCAAATTGTGCAACCGCTAACCCACATTTTTAACAGATCTTTGATCAGCGGATCATTTCCAAACGATATGAAATTAGCAAAAGTCATTCCTATATTTAAGTCAGGAGATCGTTTTCAATTTTCTAATTATAGACCTATATCTCTCTTATCCCAATTTTCAAAAATACTTGAAAAAATATTCAACAAAAGGCTAAGGTCTTTCATTGAAACACAACACATATTGACAGATGGGCAGTATGGCTTCAGAAGTAATCACTCAACTTCACTAGCTTTAACAGAATTTGTCGAAAAAATTACATCCGCAATGGATAAATGCCAAAGCACGATTGGGGTCTTTATCGACCTAAAAAAAGCCTTTGACACTGTTGACCACAACATACTGCTAAGTAAATTGCAATGCTACGGAATAAGGGGTCTGGCTCTGGCCTGGATAAAAAGCTACTTAACCAACCGTAGACAATATGTATGCTATAACAACAGTAACTCAGAACAAAAGGAAATCAAGTGTGGAGTCCCGCAAGGTTCAATCCTTGGCCCGTTATTATTTATTCTGTACATAAATGACATGTGTGAAGTCTCAAAATTGCTTGATATTATTTTGTTTGCTGATGATACAAACATTTTTTATTCCGCTAGTAACACAGATGAAGTAAGCACTGTTATTAACAACGAACTAAAAAAACTAGACCTGTGGTTTCGAGCGAACAAATTATCACTTAATGTGAACAAAACACATTTTATAATGTTCAACAATAAAAAGCAACCTAGAACAGATGTGAATATAGTTTTGAATGGGAAAAACATTGAGCAGGTATCATATACTAAATTCCTTGGAGTAACCATTGACGAAAACGTAACATGGAGAGAACACATAAAAATGGTTGAATCAAAAGTATCAAAAAACATAGCAGTTTTGTATAAAACTAGGCATGTTCTTGATTGTCAAGCGTTACACACATTATATAATTCACTTGTTGAACCACAAATGTCATATTGCTGTGAGATCTGGGGAAATACTTATCAATCTAGACTCAGAAAACTATTTATGTTACAGAAAAAAGCTATACGGATTATTTATAATCTTAATTACCATGATCATACATCTGTATTTTTCCATCTCTCAAACATGCTTAAATTTCATGATTTAGTTAAATACAAGACTATGATCATACTTTATAAAGCAAACAACCATTCTTTAAATGGTCGTGTTCAAGCATTATTTGAACCAACCGCAGCTATACACATACATGATACAAGACAAAGCAAACTGTTCTATGTTAAAAAGACAAACACCACCCTCCGACTGCTGTCAATCACCGTCAAGGGTATACAAACGTGGAACAATTTACCAAATAAATTGACTCAGCTTACAAGTTTAACACAATTTAAAAAAGCAATCAAGTTGTCATTACTTTCTACATATTTGTGAATTGCTAATTGAAGGTGACGTTTTGTTAAACCCATGTAATAGTAACACAAGCACTATGGTAAAAAGTTTATATGTGAGTTGTGAATATTATTGTGTGATTTATTTATAATTCCTGTTGTATTTATTTCAGTTTTCTTAGTTCGAGTAGGGCATAGCAACACATAAGTCTATGACTTCAGCTATGTCCTTTCAGCAGCAGCAGCAGCACACCATACTGTGCATGTATTATGTTGTTGTTGTTGTTGAATAAACGTTCATTCATTCATTCGTTGGCGGAAGCTTCTCTGGAGACACGTATTGTGTAGAAGTAGCTACCTTCAGCAGGAACTCCGCCATCCGTGCAGAGTTGAGGCTTAGTGATGTGGTGCACCCGTACGTCACCAGCAGGGCATCCTCTCCTGCCTTTTCGATGTCCCCTTTCGAAGAAGATGGAGATATGTAGGTGGACTTTTTCAGTGCTGCATACTTCGTGAGAACGGTCACTTTGCCATTTCCGTACGGCCTTGACGTGGTATCACACACACTGAGAACGTGCAGAAAGAGCAGGTCTTCTGAGAGGGCTGGATCCAGATTTTTCTTCAATGTAATCTGTTTCGATGTCACCATGTACAGGTTATCACTCTTATCTGTGGCATCAGCATGATGTATCATGAGTTGGAATACATCTGAATCTTCTGCGACAACAGCTGTTGGCGTTTTCTACGCAGAAAGGCATGCCAACATACAGATTTTGTAGTCTGCATCCCCTTCTGCGTGCTAAACTGTGATGTCCTGTAGCTGGTCGTGTGTGGACCTTACACGGTATGGTTAAACATTCACTACATATTGATATTCGATCTCAAATCATTCCCACTGCGCCATTGAATTGGTCCGACTTTGTGTATTCAGTCTAAATTGAACTCTCCGGCTTAGAAATGTCTGCCTGAAATCAAAGATGTTAACATAGCGAGGTTGGCCGTGATTACTGATTCACCCGATTTGATTACTTGGCGCCATCGTCCCACTATCGCTGGTGGTTTTTGTTATTCCTGGCCTATTGCCGCCGGCGCACTGTTAATTTATTGGTTTCGCGACAAATTGCCTATGCGACGCCAGGCGCGTCCTGTTCACACTGTCCCCGAAGCGCTTATAGTTAACCTATACCTGAAGCCAGTAACGACGTTCCGGATGAATGCGTCACAATGTTAAGAGAGCACGCGACAATCTTTGGGTTGATGTGAACTTAATTGACGTCTTTTGACTTGTGTCTCTTTGATAACTGCACCGGCCGATCGTCCTTCAACGGCTGTTGTTCACTAGAGCAAGTTTCCGTTACATTTTGCTTCTCGTTGCCCACAAGTGTGTGTAACCATTGTACAGATGATACTCGGTTAGTTACATGACTTTGTCAATTGGCTTTAAAAAAATTCTGCAATGGGTTGTAGTGCTTACCCGCTTGTTGTTCTTATATAGGGTCTTGTTTATGTGACCTGTGTGTGTGTGTGTGTGTGTGTGTGTGTGTGTGTGTGTGTGTGTGTGTGTGTGTGTGTGTGTGTGTGTGTGTGTGTGTGTGTGTGTGTGTGTGTGTGTATATATATATATATTATGTGTGTGTATATATATGTATATATATTATGTGTGTATATATATATATATATATATATTGATATGATTACGTGACCATTGTTTCCTGATTTATGTGCACGATGTTAAGCAATATTATTCATTGTGTATTTGACGTTTGTGTTTATACTTTCGTTTCCACCTGACGACCACGTTCACAAAACTTCGGTTTTTCTTGAAGTTAAGGTGACCCTACGCTGTTCAAGTGCGTAGAGTTAATTACGTATGCATCACGTGAAGCATTGTTTATAGATGATTGCATTGTGTTTGAGCAACCATTTGCTGTATTTGACGTCGTGTAATGGCGTTGGTGTTGGTATTTCATGGCACCTTATTTGTTTAATGACACTGCTGATGTTGCTGTTCTTCTTATTCTCGATTGTGTATTTTTGGTTGAGGTTAGTTGTGTGATGTTAGTTCCGATCGACGCATTTCTATAGGTTTATCAACAAGTATATACTCCTTGTGTTGGTAGTGGGTTATGACGTTATTATTGAACTTTGTTCTATGCGAATTATGTGTTGTTATTATGTTACACGGCGGAGAACGTTATCCTGATTTTTTAGAGAGCACACAGTGTTCTCTGGAAAGGGCCGAAGGTATGTAACGTACACCCACCGTGTTGGATGATTAGTGTTAGATTAGATAATTAGTTATAGTATGTATGTGTGTGTATATATATATATATTAAAGGTAAGAAGTTAACCAGTTGGTTAGTTTATATGAACCTTGAGAAAACCAGGCAACCAGAGAGAGTGGATGACCTGACAGGCTTACTGTTATTGATGTCTTTAATGAGGGTGTGCTAGATGATTTAAGTTAGATTGACGCCAAGGAGAGGGTGTGCTAGATGACTTAAGTAGGATTGACATAAATAGAAAGGCATAGTTAAAGGTAACAGAAGGTTCAATAGTCGCACAACAAAGGTGTGTGCACCAATAAAACATATCGAGACACCTGAAAGGGACTTCGAAGAAATGTGGTGTATCGTATGCTCTTATGTACTCATATTTCTCACTTGTATATGAGGCAGGTCCGATGCTGAGTATGTATGAAAGCCTGCTTGCCTGTATGCTGAATGTGTGCTGGCTGCCTGAACGATGGCTGTGATACTGCGTGTTATATTGTTTTCATGTAGCACAGCTGTGGCCTGTCAGCAATAAACCCATCAACCCGCGCTGTGGGGCTTGGAATCTTATGTTGTGTACTTAGTTGTGAATGAATTAGGATGGCGAGCTGACAATGAAGTAGGCTCAAAATCCTAGTGTAATTCACGGCGTATTACAAGGTGACTCCGGGATACACGTATCCGCTGTTGAGAAGCCATTGTCAGGACTATCATACGACATAGGCGCGGGAACAAGGGGCAAGGGAGCAGCTGCCCCCCAGAATTTCGCAAGGAGGCACACCTATATGGCTCTGCCTCCACTAAATCTGAACCTGGATGTGGGTTTTTTTGCGAACCTCAATGGAGTGCAAATCGAGGTTTTCTGAGAGCCTCAAGGTGTGTTTTGGCGAGCGTCAAGGGAGTGCAATTGGAGGTTCCTGGTGAGCTTCAAAAATTTTGAAAGCCGCCGTGAACAATTTTTAACGGTACATCCTCCCCACGTCTTCCGATGTCATGATCCGACAGCGCAGTGGAGCTGAAGCTCCAGTTCTCAGCTCCCCAAATATTAACTTCGTTCCTGCGCCAGTGATCATGCTTACCGCACACAGAAGTTACACTGATACAAGAGACTATAGATATTATAGTTTATGCATTTTTACCAGGGGGGTCAACATAAATGCTAATCTACGTAGGTCCCATAATCCTGTCAGTTGGGCCCAATTGCGACTATCGCTTATAGTTGTAGTTAATGTTTGACAACACTAGTTTTCGTTTCTAATTGTGAAGATGGCCGTAAATTACCAATCAAGTACTCGAGCTGCGTAGTGTCAAACAGCAGCGCACAGGTCACCGCAAATGTTCTTATATACCAATCAAAATAAAATAGCACTGATCCCAGAAAATATTTCCCGTCAACATTTCCGCAATTCAGTCTAGAACATTTTCATATCTAATTCCAGAACATTCTTGACTTTTTAAGCCATGCTATGCGTACTTGATTGGATTATGTAAAACAAATGCGTACGCCTACTTATGCATGTGTTGCGCAACATCGAAATATAATAATAGGTAATGACAATATATGACGCATGCAATAAAAATGCAGTGACAATGATATGTTAAATAAAAGGGCAATGACAGCATGATACATGAAGTTATCGGACAGTGACAATGACGCATGAAATAAGAGGACAGTGAAAATGATGTATGAAATGAGAGCGCCTTAGACTCTAACCCATTGGGAATATCGAACAAACGTAGGTACTATGTTTCTTCTGAGAGGTCGTTGATCATCCCTAAAAGTTTTGAGCTATCAAAGCTATGTTATAACTGTGCAAAGTAACTACGTGATGCACTTTTGAAATTCACAGTCTGAAACAGTCTTCACGACGGAACATCTGTATTCAACCACGGCGCACAAGCGTAGGTTGTCACGGTTGAACGGATTTCTACTGCACGGTTCTCGGTTCTGAAAGAATAAACCGTGACGACGAGTCAACGGTGACAGTCACATATCCGCATGCACGCGATAACACAATATTCTGCTTCGTATAAATACTTGTTTTGTTTTGGACGGCCTGACGTTTTTGCCCAGCCGCCTGTCTTGAGAAATTAAAAAGAGTAATTGCTACCATCGGTATGTACGATGTTAGTCTGTAGGTTCGCCACGGATGGTAATGAATGCTGTGTAGTTAGGTATTATTCTACTCTAGCTTCTATGAATTGTGATATACATATTAAAGCTTATCAATTTTAACGAATAATATACTCTACTGAAAATACATGTTTTCATTATAATATAATTATTTGTATATTTACACAGCTAAAAGTTTTCATTGTTCAATTAATGTTATAGTTAGTTGCCTGTTTTAAATAATAAATTAATATAAAACAACATGTGTCAACAAATCGTGACTGGTAACCAATAACTGCGAGTATTTTCACACAGAATTTAATTTTTTAAATAAATACGTAGTGATAACAAACTGCCTAACTAGTTTAACAATGCAACATATACATGCATATTTTAATATCAATTTTCTTTGTACTGTATTCTTCGCTAATTACATTTTGCTACCACTTAGCAAATCTGTATATGTCATGATTCACGATTCTACTAACCTGACGCTACATGATGGTCAATGCTATTTATTTGTAACGTTCACGTTATTATTTCACTGTACTGTAATAAATCGATAATGAATTAATTAACGATCTACCGTTACTCGGTGTTTGTTAGTCGCGAGGTGGCGACACTGCCAGCGGTGTGCATTACTATTTCGTATTGAGTGTCCAGTCCCCGTAAGATGGCGCTACCATATGTTGCCTTGGCTACCAGCATCCTAGGCAGTCAGCATAGACTATACATGTACTGATGTCCGCGTGCGCTGATGTCTCCAAAGATTGTGACGGGCTAACACAAGGTGTCAGCAGAGAGTGGTGTGCTGAATCAGGCTGTCAGCACGGACTGGTGTGATCATATTCAGGCTGTCAGCAGACACGATTTGCCGTGCTGACTCAGACTGTCTGCAGATACTATGGTGTGCTGACTCGGGCTGTCAGCAGACATGATGGTATATGTTGCCTCCGACTGTCAGCAGGGACTATGGCGTGTTGTCTCTGGCTGTCAGCAGAGACTGTGTTGTAGAGACTATCAGGCCGTCAATACTTCTGCAGCTTCAAGAATCTCTTTCAGCTTTCCTTGGTCGTGAAATTTCAGTATCTCTGCTTCACCTCCAATGTATTTGGTATCAACGAACAGCTGTGGCATCTGGCACAAAACAAACAGCACTTGTAAATCAACAGTTTGCCAACAAGCAGATCAACACAGCTTTCTCTACGAAAAACACAATATGCACAGTGGGTTTGTTTGCTGTATCTTATGTATACGTAGATAAGTTCAGAGCCAAGCATAACCTTAGTACAGTCATAGCAACAAATTGGTGCACATCATCTCTCCTCCAATCTCTGTCTGACACATGGCAAACAACTTTCGAAAGATAAATATTTATATGACAAAATCAATAAATTCTTATAGAAATGTTATATAATAACCTAATAAAGAATAGTATAGGATTCTATAGTACAAATATTGATAATTTTATAGAAAAATATCCGCAACAGTTTTACACAGTAATTTATTATATTATCGAAAACAACAGAATACCACAGATTCTATAGAATTCTATAGAATAAAATATTCTGTAAAAACCATCCGCAAAAAACCTACAGCCGCGCTTACACATTTACACTCTGTATGAGAGATACAATTTCCCATGGCATAGCAACTTATATATATAGACGAGACCAATAGTTTTTAGTGTATCATAAAAAATATATATAAAGTACAGGCAACGCGGGTTGAAGGAAATTGCCCAAGTTTTGAAACGGCGGTCTCTGTGTGAGGATTCCAACCCCGTCCCCGGTCGCTCTATGTCTATGACTATGACTATGTCGATGATCTGTTGGGTTGTGGTATTTTAACGCACGACCACCGCGCCTCGCGTAATTGATTACCCAGAATGAACATTTACACGTACAGCTCTGGCGTTTGTCAAGCAGATTATCTGGAGATAGTTCTCGATCTGTGTGCAGTCCTGTCGACACTCTATGTCGCATACTTCATACTCGTTGGGGACGATCTTGTACGAGTCGAGGATGTCGCGAACTGTTTTGCACTCGGGCACGAAGCTCTTCGCAAAAAGAATCACTTTGCGTTGATGCAGTTTATTCTCAACGAACGGAATCGCGGCTGCCCCAGCCATGCTTTCATGTGCAGTGTGTCTTAAGTGGTTTATAAATAATTAAAGTTAAGGTAGACGATATAACATCGGGTCCACACCCGTTGTCTGGTGAGTTGTTTACAAACAAACAACGTATGTACCTCCATGGTGAAGATTCCTCGGTTACTGAATATTGGTTATATAGACTCCGTAGTGTGGCGCCACTGTTTGTCACGCGCCTAGTAAAGGCACTTCCTGCGACACTCTCCACGTACAAATGCAGAAGTGCTCAATTATATCGCACAAGAAGCGGTAGATCTACCTGATTCCACGACGTCATAACGGTAGATGAGGAACTGTCATCTAGAGCTTCGCGATGCAGTCGCAAGGGGGAGTGCGGGCGTGAAAGGTAAACCTCATCACCCATTGTTCAATTTTAGGGTAAATTTACTTATTTATAATGCAGTTTCAACCAATAAAATTAAACATCAGATGTTGATTAGACAGTATAATTGGATTCAAAATTAGTAGTTATGTAATTGAACGTTGACATTCACCGGTTTATGACGATTTAAAATCAGAAAAAAAATCTAACGGTAGACTTCAGCAATAAAGCGTGTACGGTCTACCGCCAAAAGCGATAGATTTGATACCTCTACAGAAACATGTAAACACCTGATGTAAATCTTGTCAAAAGTACGCTCAACATAACCCTAACCTTCATCCTAACCCTAACCTTCATCCTAACCCCAACCTTCATCCTAAAGCGACATTACTAAAGTCATGAAACATGCTTGTGTTCAACAACCGAATGTAGACTGCAAATTATCGGCCTAGATATCCCTCTCTCACAACGACTGCAAACTCATTGATCAGAGACCAAGGATAACGGCACATCTGGGCCGAAACATCGCCACTTATACTCAATACAACTCCGGAACGAAGACCACGTGAATCACAGCTTTTACTCACTGTGATGGCCCCGCCCCGTAAGAGAATTCGACAAAGGGGCCAGACAGACATCATCCCCTTGACCTTCGCTAAGGTCTTTGGTGAGGCTCCTCATTAGCTTCTTTGAAGACGCTGAGTCACTCTGGTAAGAATCAAAAAATAGTCGTCGACAGAAATAAGTTCCTCCATAGAATAAGCCAGTTGAGGAATCACACAGGGATCTATTTTGGGACCAATATGTTTTAATATAAATCAGCGACAACAAAAACAATATCCAAAATAAATGCGACTGTTTGCAGACGATACACCCTGTACTATATAATAAAAACAAGAAGAAACCATGAAAGTCCAACAAGAGAAATGACAAATGCAATTCAACTTTACCAAATGTCATTGTCACTAACAAGAGAGAGTTACTTGAGTCCAATTGTTCGCCATTGGTTGGATAGGATAGCCGCTGTCAAATCCCTCGGTGTTGAGATCACCACTGCGAAGACAAACAAAGTATGCGCCTTCCTATGTACCGAATCGTGGAAGGTAAGCCTGTCGCTATATCACTAGCATCGATTTATGTGGGTATAGGTGTGCCAGCATTCTTTCTAGAAATAATAGTTGTGCCAAAAAGTTTGATTATTCTGTTGGTTTTGTGGCCATCTTGGACATCCCTTTGCACCACCTTTGCATTGCGGGGGTCTAACATAAAAAACGGCATCTAATAAAACACACAGAATATGATTACGTATGCGCGAGGACGTCACATGACTAACAATCGAAGCGTCAAAGATCCCAGTAGGCAAACCAAAACCTGCTGGCGTTGCTAGCTTTCGCGCCAGTCGGGTTGCCTTCAGCTCATCAACCATCGACGAGGGCAAATCGGCAATCCAAACATGGCTGACGCAAAGTTGAAAGCAGCTTTCGATGAATGTGACATCGACAGGAGCGGCAAGATCAGCATCGCGGAGCTAGTTAGCGTCCTCAAACTGATCGGCTACGGTGCCAAGGCGAAAGCTACCGCAGAGGTGGGTGACGGGGCACGCTATTAGTGACCTCGTGTCTCCTCTGAGCTGAGGAGACAGGAGGTATCTCCAAAGTGTCTAATTGAAGCGACCGTGTCTGTTTCATCTCCCGGAGTCAACCTTTCAAGTAAGGGGTGGTAATTTACCGAAATCCTTAGCAGGAAGTTAGCTTAATCAGCTGTACTTTCTTCTAGTTATTGACTCCACTGCAGAGAGACTGCAAACGCCCGCGTCCCATGTTAACGGGAAATACAGGAAATCCGAATAATTATAATTACCAAACCGACCATTAATAATTGTTTTTATTTCTCGAACATTAAACATAACATCAGTCATGATTGCTTAAACACAAATCGCTTATTCGAGAATTGCAACGAGCTTAACTTCAGCCTTTCTACCACGCTATCTGCCGTGAATTTGCTACCCCGTCCATCTAGCTATAAAGCATGAAAACAAATAATATTGAGATAGTCAGACCGAGTCGCAGTTCAGCTGGACACGATGATGCGGTTCGGGCTGTCTCAAATTAATATCTGCAAGCATTGCGTCAGGTGGACGGCGGTGGCAAAGGCACTACAATCCATAGCCTACCCTATATCGGCCCAGTACTGGTTGGGGGGAGGGGGTCATCAATAAAGTACGTTACGCTTAGGGGGTGAGGGGCTCCAGGCTGTCGTGACGAACGGCTTCTTACTGCCGTCCTGCTCAAATCTGTTGATGTAATTAGACCGTGTGCTTTTTGTAGGCGATGGTGAAAGCGCTCGATAAAGACGGCGATGGTGAAGTTAGCTGGGACGAATTTAAGTCAGCCCTCGGCGGAGGTGCTAAAAAGGTCCGTGTATATACCGTCTTTTCCTTTTTCAATTTTAAATTCGAAAACGATACAAGTTCACAATGTTTATTTTTCACTTTCAAATTTGAAGTAAAACCAATTAACGACTATAAACACGTGTCATTTTATTACGCTGCAGTAATTTTGGTTCAAATTCTTTATTATGTTTTTATAACTAACATTAGAAAAACTGCGTGTCGTAGTCCGATTTAGTTTTTAGTTTTTCATACTTCAAATTTCAAAACAAAAACGAACATTGTGTGCTGTTTTGCTTACAAATATGAAAATGAAAACGAAATGTGGTGTGTACATAGAAGATACTCAAATAAAAGAAAGTACGGTTCCCACGAATGTGTTGTTGAGGCGATTGCAATAAACACCATTACACATCGTGTTGCATATTTTAAGAGAGTTATACTAGATGTGCGCGCGCGCGCTCTCTCTCTCTCTCTCACACACACACACACACACACACACACACACACACACACACACACACACACACACACACACACACACACACACACGCACGCACGCACACACACACACACACACAACAGAGCGTCAACTTTCCGGGGAGAGATTATGCAGAAGACGTTAGCATGATTAACACATCCAGTCAAAACACACAATGTAAAGACCGACGATGCGCGTCGCCATCTCATTTTAAACTCTCGTGCTTTCACGTTGTTTCCCCTGCTCTTTTCTCGGCAAACATTTCACCAACTATTACATGTACGAATAGAATGGAGAATGTATAATGTCACTCTGCATTCTCGATTGTGAAGACGCACATTTGGAAAACATTCCGTTGCATTAGGATTTGTTGCATGCTGTTTGTCTTCGATGTTTGTGTTCTTCGATATACTCTTTCGGTGTATGATATTGTTGTATGGTGACGCGACCGGTTCTCATTGGATCTCTTGATTTTGCAGGGTCACCACTGAGAAGGGAGACGACGATATCCTGTTATAACGACAGATGCTTTGCGAGAAGATTCGACGGCGGGATCCAAACAACAGAATTGTAACAGACGAAGCTTTCGGTCAACATCAACTGCGAATGCCGCCACCAAACAACTGTTCGTTCTATCTATTTAATGTTCGCAAAACATCGGGCTACGTGGATAAGAATATCGCAATCTGGACCTAGAACGGCCGGAGAGCATACTGTGTGCTAACATCCGGTTTTGTTTGTTTGCAACTGCCAGAGAAACACGACATACGTTATAAAAGTATAATGTAATAACAAATGAGATAAGGTGCTAGCTAGTATAATATAATTGAATACAATGTCGCTGAAATACAAACCGATTTATTCTGGTGATCTCAATTATGTATTGCCGACTAGTGGCGCCTCCCAGTGACACGTCACTATAGAAATAATAAATGTTTACATTTTGTCTAAGAAATAAATACCTTTTTCTTGTCATGAGCCGATGAGCAATTTAAATTAGTTAAATTTTTCATGAATACATTTTGAAACGCTCAGTTATACTTTTTGTCAAATAAAATGTTGATACAATAAATAAACGAAACATTTTAAATTAATATTACCATACTCGTGTACACATTGCACCGCACCATTAAAATATGATGAAACTGTGATAAATCATGTCGTATATGTACGAATGTGTTGCAAACCTGCGGGCCTACATCACAGGAACAATAAGATTGTTTTGTCTCTGTAATGCATGCCTTACCACGGAGTTGGGCAATCAAAGAGTAGTAAAGCGAATAGGTGTAACGTAACATTTATAAACAATGCCATGCTGTTCGTTTGCTTGATTGTTACATTCGACACTATAAATCACGTACACTTGTTGACCATCTCGTAAGACGAATACAGTGTGCGTGTGTGTGTGTGTGTGTGTGTGTGTGTGTGTGTGTGTGTGTGTGTGTGTGTGTGTGTGTGTGTGTGTGTGTGTGTGTGTGTGTGTGTGTGTGTGTGTGTGTGTGTGTGTGTGTGTGTGTGTGTGTGTGTGTGTGTGTGTGTGTGTGTGTGTGTGTGTGTGTGTGTGTGTGTGTGTGTGTGTGTGTGTGTGTGTGTGTTAGATATATATATATAGAGAGAGAGAGAGAGAGAGAGAGAGAGAGAGAGAGAGAGAGAGAGAGAGAGAGAGAGAGAGAGATTGGTCAGACAGGGAGACCGTCACGTGAAACGGCACTAGCTTGGTCCCGGGCGTAGTTGGAACTGCAATAATTGCACCTAGATTGACTCAGTGGTGTCTGGGTATAATTATAATATTCCTCTGCAGTGTAGTGTCACACGGTCCTTTGTTCAGTTATTTCATAATATCTATACAATACCCAAATCGAGCTAACACTCAGAAGACATAAGACACATTACTACATACTATATTGGGGTCAGCCAACATTTGCTTTTTCCATTGGTGGCCTTGTTAGTTGTCTTCAAGCACGTCAGAAGAAGCAAATGTTCTAGTCATGGAAAATCATGGCTTCGGTATTGACTTCCAGTGCGTTCTGTGCTAGTTTCCGCATCGGACAGCGTCGTACGCCATATCACGAGGCTTGTGTGTTACTCATTCACCCGCGAAAAATAACTCCATGTTTACAAATTAACACATTTGGCTGTACTATAATTTATAGCCTTATTGTTGTGCACTAGCAATGTTCTGCTGATCATCACCCCGCACGGGGCAGCGGTCTGTATGGGGGTGGGAAAAGCACCCGTGTCCCAGCCTTGCTACCGGGCTGGATTTGGAAATTAATTAAGTAAGTAAGTAAGTAGGTAAATTTATTTCCTCATGCATAAAATATACACTGTAATTCAAAAGAAATGCAACACAGATGAGGTGGCTACAAGAGAAGTATAAGTTATCGAGCTGGTAGCCAATTAAATAAAACTCATATAGTGTACTCCCACATACATAATATTGCGTATATAAAGGTTATACAGTGCATTCAATTGCAATAGCTTCAGGTTAAAGACTTCCGTAAATTAAAGCTAGAGATGTTGTACCAATATAAGAGAATTCACAAGCGAATTCCTTACAATGTATAATTAGATTTAAACTTTAATTAATGCCAATTATAAAGCTCCTGGCTATATGCATAAACATATTTAGCTTTTTTGAATGTTTAAAGAACATGGAACGCCAGTTTGAACATGAGCATATTCTGAAACTGTGCCGTTAATACCAACACATTGCTGTCTATCTCTTAAATAATGTATAAATCATTTACATACATGACCTCTTATTCCATAATGATCCAGCTTATACAACAATATATCGTGATTAACGGTGTCAAAAGCCTTATGTAGGTCAAGGTATACCCCAACAACAATTTCGCCATTTTAAAGATAATTTCTAATATGTTCTATTATTTCTAGTTCGTAGTCGAATGATCTTTGCGAAATCCAAATTGACGTTTGGACAAAACGTCATTTGTATCCATAAAGTTTAATAACCTCTTCAACATTAACTTTTGTAGGATTTTATTGAAGACACTCATCAGACTACTTGGTCGGTAGTTGCATGGTTCACACCTTGATCCTTTCTTAAATATAGGTATTACTTTTGGCACCATGGCTTCGGAGAACGACACATTACATATGTAAGTCAGAGGTTTACAAATAAAATTGCATGACAATTTGAAAATTGTAGAAGGAAAATTACCAACATCTGATACATTAAAATTCGCTAGCTTGTTAATTTCATTGATCACTTCTTGTCTGGTTAATTCAGGGATGGAAGCCTATAGATGAGTAACGCAGAGGGTCTACATGTAGAATTCTTCAAGTTGGTAGGTCAGCACCGCAGGCGGGATTACAAACCGGTAGAGTATCGGGAAAACCCGACCGCAAAGCAATGCACGTTCCGGATGACGTAATATACATTCCGGATGACGTGAAACCAAATAACGATGACGTCACTTCGTAATTGCTGAGCTAGCCCGGTTTCTGGATCTACAGGTTATCGGATTTACTGATGAGGAATTTAGCTAATAATGTTGTCAAATAGTACCATAGTTCTTAAATCAAATTAAAATGTTTATCCCTGTAATTTGCAGTAGCAGTGATGCAGTATTAGAAAACATTTGGTTGCATCTGTCCAGTCATGTGACTGCAAATGAATTACGTCATAAACAACGCTAGGTGGTAACGTCAACTGATTGAGGGGGGTCATCATGTACGCCAACGCAATCGTTCAAACTGATCTTTACGACTGTTCTTGTTCACGCGAATTACGGAGGACATTAATTTTGTAAGAAGTTTTAGTTCTAGAACTAGAACGTCTTGCAACATTAATTACACGAACATTTAGCAGATAAGAACAGTTCAGCATGTGTTTATTTAACGTTTGCGTCAACCTAGCTTTGAGGTTCCATCTGCAACAATAGGAAGGCATAGACCATTTCTTAGACAGTCAACGGGAGTAGAGTAAGCCTCATAATTGTCTAACCCCCGGACACGCCTCCTCTCTATCAAAGTACCTGTATGGAGCCATGTTTGATAGTTAGCGTGGGTGATCTGGAGCAATTATTCATCCATCCATCCATCCATCCATCCATCTATAAAAGGTAAAGTAAAAAAAGTAAAGGTACGTTCTTATATAGCGCAGTATCCAATCCTCAGGACTGCTCAAAGCACTTTACACTTTACTCCCTGGCAGACCTGTTCAATCGAACACCATCTTGACTTCTCTGGGAAGCATTCAGCCACGCTGCAATTAATGCGTGAAGACTATTCGTACACAAATATCCACCATAATTAATACTATAAATAATAGCAACATATATTAATATTATCAATTATTATTATCTATTAATATTACATATCTATCCATCCATTCATCCTCTCATCCATTCATACACACATCCATCTATCCATTCATCCATCCTCTCATCCATCCATCCATCCATCCATCCATCCATCCATCCATCTAACCATCCACCCACCCACCCACCCATCAATCCATCCATCCATCCATCCATCCAACCATCCATCCACTCACCCATCCATCCACCCATCCATCCACCCATCCACCTATCCATCCATCCATCAATCCATCCATCCACCCACCCACCCACCCACCCACCCATCCATCCATCCATCCATCCATCCATCCATCCTCCCATCCATCCATCCATCCATCCATCCACACATCCATCCATCCACACATCAATCCACCCATCCACCCATCCACCCATCCATCCATCCATCCATCCACCCACCCACCATCCACCCATCCGTCCACCCGTCCATCCACACATCCATCCATCCACCCATTCAACCATTCACACAAATCCTCAGCCTGTCTGTCAGAAACTGTAATAGTTAAATTTGAAATACACGGCAGTTGTTTTGCCGTTGCTATTGGTGGACAGTATTTCGATGGTGGGAAACACCAAGCGGTGTCGGACTGTGGGATAGACTGCTGCGCGTCGATCTATGAAGTTGTGGTGTTGCCGGGTTCAGCACATTGTTAGTTTTCCCATTGCTATGTTAACGTTTTGTGTGATTATAAGAAAAGGTAAACTACAAAAAATCTTAAACTTCTCACCTGCTGTTATAATTATCATCTCATTGACATGCTGGTCGAGTTTAGTCAAAATCTAATATTTCTAGCTCTAGTAAAATGCCTGTATGTGTGACACCCGTCAATATTTACGAATGGATGCAGGCAGTAATCCGGCTAAAGGGTCAACTAGCCAAATTGCTACAAAATACCCTTCCGCTAAGTAAAAACAGCTAAACATACACCATTTTACTGTCAATAGCTTCTACATTCAAGCCTGGAAATCTGACTACTCAAATGCACTTATGTCAGAGCAGGTGAATTTTGTACACACACACTACACACACACCAAACGAATGCACACACGCACGCACGCACGCACACACACGCGCGCGCGCACATATATTCACGCATGCACACACGAAGAAGTGAGCATTGTATCTAGATACTACGCATTTACATAAACTGCATTATATTGTGCATACAAAATATAGAGGACCGCGCCACCTTGCGATATACCGACCGACAATTAATTATGATTTTATAACAAATCCTGCCAAAATAAATGGGGGCACCTGGGACACTTGGTAAATGTTCTGCTGTCGAGTCGGCGCGAAGCTAACGGCTCACAACTAGGACCAAAGAGTCAGTGCCATAGCGGTCGGAAGCGAGATCAATATCTTAAGTGGGAGGTTGTCCCCAGGAAACAGTTGAAGATTTTTGGTTCAAGGGGGGTGCCATTGGAGGTTTTGGTGAGCTTCATGGGGGTGCAGTCTTGGTGAGCGTTAGCCCCTCCCCGACATTCATCACGTTCAGACGCCTGTGAGAAAGTATTTAGCATTCATGCAAACATGTTAATGCAAATTGACACTAATAGCCATTGATTCGTAAAAAAGCAAATCCCACACTATGTGTTCGTGTCCCACACTATGTGTTCGTGTCCCACACTATGTGTTCGTGTCCCACACTACGTGTTCATGTCCCAAACCATGTGTTCGTGTCCCACACTATGTGTTCGTGTCACACACTATGTGTTCGTGTCCCACACTACGTGTTCATGTCCCAAACCATGTGTTCATGTCCCACACTATGTGTTCGTGTCCCACACTATGTGTTCATGTCCCAAACCATGTGTTCGTGTCCCAAACCATGTGTTCGTGTCCCACACTATGTGTTCGTGTCACACACTATGTGTTCGTGTCCCACACTACGTGTTCATGTCCCAAACCATGAGTTCGTGTCCCACACTATGTGTTCGTGTCCCACACTATGTGTTCGTGTCCCACACTATGTGTTCATGTCCCAAACCATGTGTTCGTGTCCCAAACCATGTGTTCGTGTCCCACACTATGTGTTCGTGTCACACACTATGTGTTCGTGTCCCACACTATGTGTTCATGTCCCAAACCATGTGTTCGTGTCCCACACTATGTGTTCGTGTCACACACTATGTGTTCGTGTCCCACACTACGTGTTCATGTCCCAAACCATGTGTTCGTGTCCCACACTATGTGTTCGTGTCCCACACTATGTGTTCATGTCCCAAACCATGTGTTCGTGTCCCAAACCATGTGTTCGTGTCCCACACTATGTGTTCGTGTCACACACTATGTGTTCGTGTCCCACACTACGTGTTCATGTCCCAAACCATGTGTTCGTGTCCCACACTATGTGTTCGTGTCCCACACTATGTGTTCGTGTCCCACACTATGTGTTCATGTCCCAAACCATGTGTTCGTGTCCCACACTATGTGTTCGTGTCCCACACTATGTGTTCATGTCCCAAACCATGTGTTCGTGTCCCAAACCATGTGTTCGTGTCCCACACTATGTGTTCGTGTCCCACACTATGTGTTCGTGTCCCACACTACGTGTTCATGTCCCAAACCATGTGTTCGTGTCCCACACTATGTGTTCGTGTCCCACACTATGTGTTCGTGTCCCACACTATGTGTTCATGTCCCAAACCATGTGTTCGTGTCCCAAACCATGTGTTCGTGTCCCACACTATGTGTTCGTGTCACACACTATGTGTTCGTGTCCCACACTACGTGTTCATGTCCCAAACCATGTGTTCGTGTCCCACACTATGTGTTCGTGTCACACACTATGTGTTCGTGTCCCACACTACGTGTTCATGTCCCAAACCATGTGTTCGTGTCCCACACTATGTGTTCGTGTCCCACACTATGTGTTCATGTCCCAAACCATGTGTTCGTGTCCCAAACCGTGTGTTCATGCCCCACACTATGTGTTCGTGTCACACACTATGTGTTCGTGTCCCACACTACGTGTTCATGTCCCAAACCATGTGTTCGTGTCCCACACTATGTGTTCGTGTCCCACACTATGTGTTCATGTCCCAAACCATGTGTTCGTGTCCCAAACCATGTGTTCGTGTCCCACACTATGTGTTCGTGTCACACACTATGTGTTCGTGTCCCACATTACGTGTTCATGTCCCAAACCATGTGTTCGTGTCCCACACTATGTGTTCGTGTCCCACACTATGTGTTCATGTCCCAAACCATGTGTTCGTGTCCCAAACCATGTGTTCGTGTCCCACACTATGTGTTCGTGTCACACACTATGTGTTCGTGGGGATAACGTTTTTCTCAGTTTGCGAAATTACACAATCACCCCTAACATGGACGTATAGACGTATGCACGACATGATTGCAGCTGCGAAGGATAATCAAATGTTTGGATTAATTAGGAGCAATGTAACGTACAAGGAAGTACCTAATTATACCTCTGTATAGAGGAATGGTGGGGTTTCTTTTAGAAAACTAAATAGATACTTGAATGGTTTATAGTAAGAAGGACACATATAAGGTTGCAAGAATACATATACGACAACTAAAATGACTGAAGAACTGAGATACCTGTGGAGCGCAGTAGCACAGCGATAAGACCTCCGGACTCCCGACTGAGAGAACCCGGGTTCGAATCCTGTGCGGCGGTGTCGAACCTTGGGCAAGTTCGTTTACTCTACATTGCTTCAGTTCACTCAGCTGTATGAATGAGTACCTGGCTATGGACAGCGTGGCTGAATGCTTTTCAGATATGTCGAGATGGTGTTCGATTGAACAGGTCTGCCAGGGAGTAAAGTGTAAAGCGCTTTGAACAGTCCTGAGGACTGGATACTGCGCTCTATAAGAACTTACCTTTACTTTACCTTACTTATATGACTAACATATATACGTGCCATGTGGAAATAGCGTGAAGCAATTCAGGAGTGACTACTTGAACGACAAGAAAGGTATTTATTTCATAGACGTGGTGTAAAAAATATAATATAGATATACAAAATTTAGTGATATTAAAGCAGTGTCACCAGGAGGCCCCACAAGTCGCCACCAATAATCGAGATCACTTCAACAAATCGGTTTGCATATCATCGACGTTGTGTCAAACTATTATAGCAAGCATCTTAATTCACAGTTGGTTCAATAAATTACATGTCTTATAAATGCAGATGTGTTTCTGCGCGCTAGCGTAAGCCTAATTCGTGTCCACACAGGCCGATGTTCTGTAAACAACAGTTGGTTCAAATGTCGGTCGCGTCACTGGCGTTTGTTGGTGATCGAAAGCTCCGTTAGCTACAATACTTGTGTTTGTGTCGCGCCGTCGAATCTGTCATGCCGTCTGTCGTGGTTGAAGTGACGGGATATCTCGTTGTCTCTCGTCTCGATATCGGCCAGTACGACGCTGACGCTGCAACAGTAGTGAGCCAATGAGAACACGTTACGTCATCGGAAAGTCATGCCCACACATAGGAATTCATATACAGCACATTAACACTTACACGGCAAACTAGAAGAGAGGGTTAATTTCATATTCGTCTTAACAACCAAGAGCATAAAGTCAGCTGATATTTTCATTTTCCATTCTACTTCATGTACTTGTCATCGTTGGTAAACTATTAATGAAACGGGAGCGGATGCACTACTTATAAAGTTGAAGTAAATATACATAATGAGTTTGAATACATTCGATCTTACAGATAATGTTATGAATGGTTTATACAAACTATATTCAATATGGGTTGGCCAATTGTAGACCTACTTTGTTGTAATGCTGATATGGCATGGAATAGTCTATAAATCAGAATTCCTGTCTGTTTTAACAACATGGCACCCTATAAGGAAGTATACCTGAAGATTATAACCTTGGATGTCTGGCGAAATAGTTGACATCATTATCGAATGAATTACTATGTAGAAAGTCACAATGTGTTTCTTTATGATATTCTATAATTATAATAACTGAATAAATTCGATCAATCATTCAAAACACCAACTCACCTGAGTTGGTACGTGATGTCTATTTTTTACTCTTCTCAATTGCTGACTTGAATTCGTCCCAGCTGACTTGACCATCACCGTCTTTGTCGATAGCTTTCACCATCGCCTACAACAAGCACGCGGTCTGTGAACATGAACAGCTATGAACTGACGGGCAGTAACCGGTATTGAATCATCAGACTACTTGATCAGTTGCGAAAACAAGTCAGTGTTCGCTGAACGCAAAACCAGTCTCCAAAACTTATGTCCTCAGAAGAACGTGTACTTATGTTTCCGTTTTCTTTACGTGAAACTAAACACACTTTATTAGAGACAGTTGGAGCACATGTTATTATTATTTAGCGTTCTTGATATGCTCTTCGGTTATTGTGCACGATCTAACCTAAATGTGCATCAGCTGGCAGATCCGCGATCAAATATATGAAATTCGGATTTGCGGCAACCACTAGTAGATCAAACACAGCGTGTTTGTCGCACGACGGTCACTTTGTGTGAATTGCGTGGCAAAACATAAACTAGATACATCAATTGATGTATAGGCTACAAACGTGCTTAGTTCAAACGTTCACGTACATACAACTATTTTAGCCATTTTGTAATGATGGCAAAACCACAAATCTACAAATAACGTCAGAATCCTTGCACAACAAAACTAACGCCCTGGCGACCACCGATGTCTACAGATCAAAATTGGCGCGATAACTCTTACACAATTCACAGCAAATTAATAAAACTTGTTTTTATAGTTTTGTTTGATCAATTCAAAACACCAATATAGGTCGATCGTCTGATACTAGTGTTCCTATCAACGTAGCTAGGGCGACATCTTGTGCTACATAGCGACGAATGAAATAAAGAAAGAAAACGTTCAACGCCAACAGCAGACGACATTTTGGACCACCTATCACCTTCATTCTGACACACGAGATTGCAATCTCTACTGTCGCACGATATTGTGCACAAACATTCTCACTTAGTTAAGAAACTACAATTACCAAGAAAACTGCCGACCGTGGAAGAGAAATAAGACCGCATAGGCGGGTCCGGGGGGACCTTTACAATTTCGCCGCGCTGTGCCTGCGCTAGAGTTGCGTGCCCCGTAGACCTTTTGAACATGCCCCCGTTATGTGCTCTTTGTGAACGTCGCCGCGAAAAATGTCCAACAACGCCCCTCCGTCTTCCGATGTCATGATACGACAGCGGAGTCGTGCTGAAACAACGGCTCAAACCACCCAATATGAATTTGGTTTGGTTGCCAGTGGAGGTTTTTCGCCCCGACTACCCTCACTTGAAGCGCCCCGTACAAGCGTGCCCCGTTACGTAGGAGAACTAGCACACTCACCGCTGCGATTTCCTCCGATTTGTCTCCATACCCGATCACTTTAAGAACCTTCACCAGTTCCGAGCAGCTGATCTTTCCGCTCTTGTCAGCGTCGCACTCATCGAAAGCTGCCTTCATCTGTGCATCAGACATCTTGAGTCTTTGAACTTCTCTCGAGGATAGAAGAAGAGCGGAATACAAACCAGTTGACGCGAAAGCTGATAACGGGATTTTATACGCGTCGATTGTCGGTCACGTGACCTCCACGCGTATGCCTAATCATTTTGTCGCGTGACTCAATGACTATTTGAATATGCATGACTTCGGAGTCATGGGTCATTATTGAAATAATGATTGGTCAATTTGGCAAAGCCTGCGACCTGTCGACCGCGAATCGTGACCCTTTGTCGCTGAGACCTTTGTGGACCCCCTTCGAGCCACCCTCTAAGTCAGTATCCGGTGTATTGTATTTTTCGCACTGCCTGAAACGATAGCAGCAATCAATTAGTTTTGAAATAATTCAGGATTCTGATATCATGATCTTTCATATAAAATTATAGAAGTGTTAGACTTGTAATAAACCATTCTAAGCGTGACATGTTCAATAACATTTTGGAAGTCTTTCATTGGAAGAAGCTTTATAACGGTAAATCACTTCACCCAATTTCCAAGGCGTGACATCTAAGTGTCTTACTAAATGTTGTCAGATAGCGCAATATCGGTCGTTCGTCTGCGAGGTGGCAGACGAACGAGGTGACACGTACGTAGCAATGTTGACATCGGCAAATCCTGAATTGATCCATGTTTTGTTGACAACGCTAAAACAAACACAGAGTAGATTACTATCAGTTTGTTTGTCTTGAAAATGGTCTCTACACTACCAACATATGTCAACCGTCAGTTCATCTTTCAAAAGACACTGTAGATCGAGCTAGGTTCGCAAGATCGCATTTGCTTCATCAATGATGGTGCCAGTTTGATGTTTCGGAATATGTCAATCAGAGAACGACTTCGGTGTCTTGACAAACATTCGCTAGCTGTTTCTGCCATCGCATCCAACAGGAGACGTTCTGTTGACATAACTCGGGACGTTTTGTTGACATAACTCTCATATCTGAAGCGAACGTCTATCTACTATTTACGGTCACGTCAGATTAACGATCTACGCGGGGTCGCTTCGAATTGTCGGTCATTTTCTACAAATTTTCGTAAATAAAAAAATAAATTAGGAAGAATATTTATGAAACGTGTACGTTCCATTGGGGGACTACTGAAATAGACCCTTCATGTCTGTATTCGAGTATACTTTCTATTACATTATTTGTGCTTGCATATCTAACCTCCCCATAGGCACCGGAACCGGGGAGCTTGGGAGCTCAGTCCCCTAATATTGGTGGTAACTGGAGGTAGGATTAGGCCCACATTTTTGTTCAATTTGGTGTTTTTTGGAGAGCCTCAAAGTGAGTTTTTTGTTAGAAGTTTAAATATGATTTCGTTTGTAGACTCCTATAGCGTTACGATTGTTTTTGCGCCTGGCCTAAAATGTATGTTGTGACGTCACAATGTTACGGCGATAAATAAATAAACACCGCATTACTCAAGTCGTTTTAGGAAGTGTGTTTAAACGTGGCGGTAGTGACATGTAATACAACTCCTTGGATATATTAGTAATATACAATTAGCTCATACCTTCAAGTACTAGACCTACACATAATTCTAGTTACACAGCGTTGACAGCATGCAGAATGTTATTTCTACTACAAACAATGACCCGTTTACAATGTTGTTGGATTAGGCGGCAGTTCGTTGTCCTGGTTTGATCCTCCATAAAACATGTCAATATCACAGGTAAGACTAATCCCACGTGCTGATTAATCACACGCGTTTGTGATATTTAGTTTGTTGTAGTTACAACAGTGAGCGAATGGAAAATTTTCTTCGAAAAGCGATATCCTGGTTCCTGTTGTCTCCGCCATGTGGTGGTGGCGCTACTTGACGGACGTCGCTGTCTGCTCAGTGACTGACCAAACATCGTTGACATGGCGTCAGTTAACCGCACTTCCGGAAACATTGAGTGTTTGTTAATGTGGGGGTGGGTGGTTTTGACGTGTACTGACAAGACAATGCACCTGTTGATCTGTGTTGAGAGCTAGAGGTTTAAATGAAGTAAGTTGTCGACACTTCTTTTTCATCGTAAAACCATAAGAATGAATCCATGGTACCATCTGCGATAGGTGGTCGCTCCTGACACATTCCGTGCGGATGAGACTGGCTTTGGGCTGTCATACCAACCACCAGCATTCCAATGTAGTATCATACAGCGGCATGGTGCTCACGGCTCTTCCTCACCTTTTACGTGACCAAAACAAAGTCAATGGCAATGATTCAACATTATTTACTTGTCACGGGGGAAACAGTGCAGACTTTAAATCCCGGATATGTATATATATATATATGTATGCTGGATATCATCACAGACGATGATCCTTTATTGGTTATCCATAAAATACGTCGTGCTATCTTCAGACGTTTTTGGGCCCCTACCCCATTATTACGTTTTTGGGCCCCTACCCCATTATTACGTTTTTGGGCCCCTACCCCATTATTACGTTTTTGGGCCCCTACCCCATTATTACGTTTCGAAACGCCGGCATGTGGGCCTACATCCCCTTAAATTATAGACTAGTTCGTGTCGACAAAGACTTCACCACTCACTATTATGAACATACCAATATTGCGTGTTTGTGTTGATTCGTAATTCACATGCAAAATACAGGTTTGTAAAACTAATAATAAACATTAAATGTCCATGTCAATGTGCTGTGTTACACGTAGTGGCCGCGGTATCTCAGTGGGTAGTCGCACCTGCGTTCACATATTCATTCATCCGACATTGGCCAATATCTGTGACAACTTCGGCCTTACCATTAGCACGAAGAAAACCGAAGTTATGCACCAGCCAGCTCCCGGAAAGCAGCACGTGGAACCAGAAATCACTGTGAAGGGACTGAAGTGGTGGACATGTTCAAATAATTAGATACCACCCTCTCCAGAGTTGTCCACATTGATGACGAGATACGTTGCCGCATTGCGAAAGCAAGTGTTTCGTTTGGATGATTGCAAGCGTCAGTTTGGAATCAACGAGGAATCAACCTGACAACCAAACTGAAGGTGTAGCTGGCTGCTGTGCTACTCTACGTCTGCGAAAGTTGCACTGTCTACAAGAGCACACTTAACCACTTCCTCATGACTTGTTTCCACCACTTGCTGAAAATACGCTGCACGGATCGAGTCCCAGATACAGAGGTCCTTGAACAAGCCAGTCTGCTAAGCATCCACCCACTCCTCAAGAAGGCTCAACTGCGATGGGCTGGACGTGTAGCTCGTATGCCTGACGAACGCCTACCAAAGAGACTCTTCTTCGGTGAATTGGCGGAAGGTCGACGGGAGCGGGGCCGGCCAATGCTGCGTTTCAGAGATACTCTTAAGGAATCCATAAAGAGCTTCGGAATTGACCCGGTCTCCTAGGAAAATCTGCCTGGAGAGGTCTGGTCTGGAAAGGTGTAACGTCATTCGAGAATCAGCGTGTCGAAGCAGCCAGGACCAAACACGGGGTCGAAAGGCGAGAACTGCAAATAAATCAACAGTGCCAGCTCCATTCATGTGCGAAACCTGCAAAAAGACATTTCATGCGAACATTGTCCTTATCGGTCATACGCGAATCCACCGCAAAAGAAATTATCACATTTTAACTGTAACACGTAAAATGAAATGTCATGGTCTTCATCGATCCGATGGACAAGAGATTGTTATCACCCCAGTTCACGTATGTTTTCCTTAGAGACACTAAACGACATTACCATCTTCCACGTGGTATATATTGCAGTGGAAATTAAAGTTTCTACACAGGAAAAAGGAAAATACCACAGAGAATTCAGAGAGCCAATGGTCTCTATCAAAACTTCAAACGAGCGCTAATTAACTGCTGTCAAAATATTGCTCTTATAGTGGAGTAAGCGCCATATATGTATGTATGTTTAAAGGGAGAACTTATCAAACCATGTAAATATGATATAAAATGTCACATGCATGTGTGTGTGTGTGTGTGTGTGTGTGTGTGTGTGTGTGTGTGTGTGTGCATGTTACTACAAATGACTTACCCAACTGGAAATCCAAGATGGCTGCCACTTTCAAGATGGCCGCCAATTATTTGTTTCCTCTGCTCGTCTGACGTATGGAGATTTTACTAAAACATGTCGATGGTGTAATACAGACCGTATTTCCCAATTCCCGATTTTGGTATTGGAATCCTTTTAATTGGAAAATGGTATGTGACTGCAGCTTGGTAGGCCAGGCGGTCAGGCAACAATACCGGGACAGCAGTAAGCGGCGGGCCAGCATTCGACATCAACGTCATCAACGTAACAGTCGGCATCTGGACAACTTTCCGAGATCTGCGTCGTCAAGTGTGACTCGGTCGCCAACTGTACGTGTTTGAAGTGCAATTTAACCTGCGTTAAAGTAGACTATGGCGACCCTCCATATATCAGCAGATTCCAGGGAAAAGGTGAACATTGTGGGAGGTAGGTCCCCACAGCAGTCGTGCCACACATAAACCATCCTCGCAAGCAAAGGGTGGTAGTTGACCATCCTACCTTGGCAGACATCCTACGCAATGTACGGAAGTTGGCTGAATCACTTGCGCTTTGTCCCAGTCACTGTCTTCACCGGTTGGGATTATGGTGATGGGAATCATGCAAACGCCTGCGCCACACATCAAAGGGCAATTCTTGTAAATTCAAATAAGATTGGCCATCGGTAATTAGTTTTGATAATTAGTTTTCTACTAATTACTTCTACTTCCTGAATATTACGTATAATATCAGCCACGATTGGCCCAAACCACAAACTAACCTAACTTCGCAGGCAAAGAGACGAATAGATAACAGGTTGAGCCTTACGTCCACGTGTCAACGAAGCATTATTACAGGGGTACTGAGACTGCAGTGATCAGTATTGCACCTGGATCGCGAAGATATCGTCAATATCTTCTACCAGGCTGGTTGTGTTCTTCAGTCAGGTAAGGCCGCCAATGGCGCAGTGAGGGTTTTTGGCGTCTGGATGCAAAACAATAATTTAGCACCCCACCCCCACCCTCCCGAGGCATATTTTACATTTCATCTCCGAATAAGGTGAACCGGTCTTGCTACCACGCATTTAAAAATACTTGCATGTATAAATATAAATAATATAAATAATCTGAAAAATGTATGGAAAGGACAAAACATACCAACAAAGATAAGAATTTTAAAAACCTGCGTTTTCCCAACAGCTATATACGGGAGCGAAACGTGGACACTGAACAAAGAAGACATGAGAAGAATACAAGCGTTTGAGATGAAATGTTACAGAAAAGTCCTAAGAGTGCCATGGATAACAAGTACAACCAATGCAGAGATCATTAAAAAATTAGACATAAAGAACTGTCAACTAGTGAATAGAATAAAAGGACTAAAACTGAGTTATTTTGGCCACATCAAAATACATAATTCCTTAGAGAAAACAGACCTAGAAAGGAGGGAAAGAGAGGAGGGGGAAGACCAAGGAGAAGATGGGAGCAGGACATCAGCGACTGGTTGGAAGACGACATCGTGAGAGCAGGGAGACAAACGGCAGACAGAGCAGCGTATCTTGGGATCATCTGGGCAGCTACGTCTCGCAGAGATATGCTGAACTGAGGAAGAAGCATGTATCCATTAAGCTATGTTTGATGCAGTCCCTTATTGCAAATCACAATGAACACCAAAAGTAAAGTTAAGTTTATATTCGATATAAACTGTGAACTGTTCATGGTAAAACAAATAAAGAATCAACCCCAAATGAACGCTTTTACAAAGGCAAATAACTATGCATACCAAAGGCTAATTTCACACAAAACAACTTTTCTCGCTGCTTTGATTATTGTAAACTGATCACTAAGTTGCTCGACGTTTACGTGACACGCAGATTCGTGAAAACAATGCCATCTTACCGTTTGATAAGATGAATGAAAACAACTACAGTGGAGTGCCTTAATAGTTGAAACATTCTGCAGTCGCAGATCTCGGAAAGGAGTTGAGGTCCACCGAAATCCATGTTAGACTGTCCAAGAATCTTACAATTTTGACTGAGGATGAATCAGTCAAACCCTATAGTGATCATCTTCCATGAGATGTACCGCGTGTGACTATCCAGCGGAACGTCAAATTAGGCATTTAGTTCCTCGAGACGAGTTAACCTCATGCCATTTTCCGCTGGAGCCGTCCAGCCTACTTTTCATGATACGCAACACTTTCATCTGGGCCGAGATACATTCAACTCGCACTAGTTTTTATGGCATTCGTTTCTGTTGCCGTACCCTTCCTTCTCTGAACATGTACTCCTCATTCCAAGAATCTCCCCTTGACTTCCGCCACAAAGTTTTTGTGTCACGACACACGAGTGTAGTGACCAGACACATGAGCACGAGGTGAATCGGACTTGTTCTTGCAACTGCCCGTCTGTTTTAATTTCACCAATCGCAGAGTTATAGACGTGCGAAAAATCAATAATACATTTCAATTATCTCCAAGAATGTTTCCACAACTAGTGATTTCTGACTGGCATAATGAACATCGTCCAAGTTCAAACTGTGATAGCCACAACTGAAGAACAGAATCGGTTATGTTCCAAATGATGTTATCCGCTTGACGGGTAGGTTGACCGTCGATTTAGTGCCCCCACACATAGGTCGTCAAACCATATTGATTGGGTCGCCAAGCGTTTCCAGTTTCAAGTAACTGTCCAAACTGTCCTTTATTGTCACAATGTATCATGTCACATGTATTATTTGAAATCCTCGTGTCATTTGTCATCCAATGATCGTCTCGCTTGCATCTGGTATGAACACCTGATTCTGTTTGCGTCATGCGCGCACTGGGCAAAAATCGCGGCCGTTTTCGATTCACTTGATATCGAAGCCATGAAAGTACATTGTCGCAAACACGTATACATTGTCGCTTTAATCAGCATGTCCAGGCATATTATTGTTATAGTGTCTATCGGATGGTTCCCCCTTATTATCATCATTAAGAAGTAAACTAGTGTAATACTCTTCAAACATTGTCGAAAGTGTATTATCTTCTCGACTCCTTTGAGTTGCAAGGGGCCTTCTCTTTTTATATCAACAAACCAATGAACGGCGCTAATTGGGTAATTCATAGCTTTGTGTTCAACAAACACGTTTAACAACAAACATTAATGCTCTCATGTTTTTAATGCATTTATATTATACCTATTGATGTTATCATTATTTGTTTTATCGTTTATCACACATTAACTGTTGAAGTTAATGCATCGGTCGCCAAGCAAGTTCCACGACCGGAATTTGGGTCGCAGCTAAAAAGGTTAACAACCGCTAGCCTAGACAACATTACGTCCTAACACAGAGGGCGCGACAAGTAACTTGGCAACCGCGTTTGCAGCTCTCCGGTGGCTTTATTAGCCACTCGGTGGCGCCACCATAGCAGTCGTTTATCAAGTCCTCGATCTTGTGTCACATGTATAGCTAAGTGCCTCATCTTTTTAGATCATTGACGTGTTGCGCCATTCAAATACCAGTGGAAGATGCAATACATAATTTTGCTCTGATGCTTGGAATAAATGACACATTTAAAAAACAGTACATATGTCAACGTCCTTCATTCAATTAAAACAAAATTCAGGGATATGTGCGTGCCATATACACGTCTGGCCAGTAATAATTTTTAAATTAAAAATATTTAAATTTCTTCCACAAACCCTATATTCTTTCCACTGGGTTTCAATCTAACAGTATAACTGAATTAGTTATGAATCATCAAACATCCTTGGTTCTTCTGGAAGATGGCAATGTTCCTCTGACGGGAATCGAGCTTATGTATGTATGCAATTTCTACCTTGGATAAACTGTAAACTACACAAACGGCAAATAAAGGCTAGTCGACACCTGACATGTTCATAAGGCGATAATTGGGTAGATTTAGCAAAGTCAGGGTGTGAGAATTCATGGGAGAAGGTGCAGATGGAGGGTTTTCATTTTGAGTGTCGAGGTTGTAAGATGTTGGAGTGTTTACTGGCTGAAGTAGACAAGCTGAATAAGTTGATTGTGATGATGACAGGAAAGGGTGAATTGGACAAGGTCTACCAGATGGTGAGACTAGAGAGATAAGTGAGAACAGAGACAAGGAGGCAGGTGGTAAGGAGAGAAAGGGTGACTTGGACAAGGTCCACCCAGATGGTGAGACTAGAGAGATCAGTGAGAACAGAGACAAGGAGGCTGGTGGTAAGGAGAGAAAGGGTGACTTAGACAAGGTCCACCCAGATGGCGAAACTTGAGAGATCAGTGAGAACAGAGACAAGGAGGCTGGTGGTAAGGAGAGAAAGGGTGACTTGGACAAGGTCCACCCAGATGGCGAGACTAGAGAGATCAGTGAGAACAGAGACAAGGAGGCTGGTGGTAAGGAGAGAAAGGGTGACTTGGATAAGGTCCACCCAGATGGTGTGACTAAAGAGATAAGTGAGAACAGAGACAAGGAGGCTGGTGGTAAGGAGAGAAAGGGTGACTTGGACAAGGTCCACCCAGATGGTGAGACTAGAGAGATCAGTGAGAACAGAGACAAGGAGGCTGGTGGTAAGGAGAGAAAGGGTGACTTGGACAAGGTCCACCCAGATGGTGAGACTAGAGAGATCAGTGAGAATAGAGACAAGGAGGCTGGTGGTAAGGAGAGAAAGGGTGACTTGGACAAGGTCCACCCAGATGGTGTGACTAAAGAGATCAGTGAGAACAGAGACAAGGAGGCTGGTGGTAAGGAGAGAAAGGGTGACGTGGACAAGGTCCACCCAGATGGTGAGACGAGAGAGATCAGTGAGAACAGAGACAAGGAGGCTGGTAGTAAGGAGAGAAAGGGTGACTTGGACAAGGACCACCCAGATGGTGAGACTAGACAGATCAGTGAGAACAGAGACAAGGACGCTTGTGGTGAGGAGAGAAAGGGTGACGTGGACAAGGTCCACCCAGATAGTGAGACTAGAGAGATCAGTGAGAACAGAGACAAGGAGGCTGGTGGTAAGGAGAGAAAGGGTGACTTGGACAAGGTCCACCCAGATGGTGAGACTAGAGAGATCAGTGAGAACAGAGACAAGGAGGCTGGTGGTAAGGAGAGAAAGGGTGACTTGGACAAGGTCCACCCAGATGGTGAGACTAGAGAGATCAGTGAGAACAGAGACAAGGAGGCTGGTGGTAAGGAGAGAAAGGGTGACTTAGACAAGGTCCACCCAGATGGCGAAACTTGAGAGATCAGTGAGAACAGAGACAAGGAGGCTGGTGGTAAGGAGAGAAAGGGTGACTTGGACAAGGTCCACCCAGATGGTGAGACTAGAGAGATCAGTGAGAACAGAAACAAGGAGGCTGGTGGTAAGGAGAGAAAGGGTGACTTGGACAAGGTCCACCCAGATGGTGAGACTAGAGAGATCAGTGAGAACAGAGACAAGGAGGCTGGTGGTAAGGAGAGAAAGGGTGACTTGGACAAGGTCCACCAAGATGGTGAGACTAGAGATATCAGTGAGAACAGAGACAAGGAGACTGGTGGTGAGGAGAGAAAGGATGACTTGGACAAGGTCCACCCAGATGGTGAGACTAGAGAGATCAGTGAGAACAGAGACAAGGAGGCTGGTGGTGAGGAGAGAAAGGGTGACTTGGACGAGGTCCACCCAGATGGTGAGACTAGAGAGAACAGTGAGAACAGAGACAAGGAGGCTGGTGGTGAGGAGAGAAAGGGTGACTTGGACAAGGTCCACCAAGATGGTGAGACTAGAGAGATCAGTGAGAACAGAGACAAGGAGACTGGTGGTGAGGAGAGAAAGGATGACTTGGACAAGGTCCACCCAGATGGTGAGACTAGAGAGATCAGTGAGAACAGAGACAAGGAGGCTGGTGGTGAGGAGAGAAAGGGTGACTTGGACAAAGTCCACCCTGTTGGTGAGACTAGAGAGATCAGTGAGAACATAGACAAGGAGGCTGGTGGTAAGGAGAGAAAGGGTGACTTGGACAAGGTCCACCCAGATGGTGAGACTAGAGAGATCAGTGAGAACAGAGACAAGAAGGCTGGTGGTAAGGAGAGAAAGGGTGACTTGGACAAGGTCCACCCAGATGGTGAGACTAGAGAGATCAGTGAGAACAGAGACAAGGAGGCTGGTGGTAAGGAGAGAAAGGGTGACTTGGACAAGGTCCACCCAGATGGTGAGACTAGAGAGATCAGTGAGAACAGAGACCAGGAGGCTGGTGGTGAGGAGAGAAAGGGTGACTTGGACAAGGTCCACCCAGATGGTGAGACTAGAGAGATCAGTGAGAACAGAGACAAGGAGGCTGGTGGTGAAGAGAGAAAGGGTGACTTGGACAAGGTCCACCCAGATGGTGAGACTAGAGAGATCAGTGAGAACAGAGACAAGGAGGCTGGTGGTGAGGAGAGAAAGGATGACTTGGACAAGGTCCACCCAGATGGTGAGACTAGAGAGATCAGTGAGAACAGAGACAAGGAGGCTGGTGGTGAGGAGAGAAAGGGTGACTTGGACAAGGTCCACCCAGATGGTGAGACTAGAGAGATCAGTGAGAACAGAGACAAGGAGGCTGGTGGTGAGGAGAGAAAGGGTGACTTGGACAAGGTCCACCCAGATGGTGAGACTAGAGAGATCAGTGAGAACAG
>CM034540.1:8270614-8600614 GCA_020002185.1 Paraescarpia echinospica
GTGAGTGAGTGAGTGAGTGAACAGATACGAAGGGTGAGTGAGTGAGTGAGTGAGTGAGTGAGTGAGTGAGTGAGTGAGTGAGTGAGTGATCTATTTTCCTGAAAAAGGAAGGAATTGACGCGATAACACGACTATTTTCCTGAAAAAAGAAGGATTTGATGCGATAACACGTTAAGATTAGTGTTTCGTTTGTCCAACTAGTTGACCTATGTTCAATTCGTGACACGTGTTGGTCAAAGCATAGTGTTTCGTTTGTACAACTCGTGTCTCGTCGGTACTCTCGTGTGATGTGTCATCCGTAGTCTCGTGTGATGTGTCATCCGTAGTCTCGTGACATATCTCGGTCATAGTCTCGTCTCTTGTCTCGTCGGTACTCTCGTGTGACGTGTCATCCGTAGTCTCGTGTGATGTGGCATCCGTAGTCTCGTGACATATCTCGGTCATAGTCTCGTCTCTTGTCTCGTCGGTACTCTCGTGTGATGTGTCATCCGTAGTCTCGTGTGATGTGTCATCCGTAATCTCGTGACATATATCGGTCATAGTCTCGTCTCTTGTCTCGTCGGTACTCTCGTGTGACGTGTCATCCGAAGTCTCGTGCCATATCTCGGTAATAGTCTCGTGTGATGTGTCTAGTTGATCTAAGTTCAATTCGTGACACGTGTTGGTCAAAGCATAGTGTTTCGTTTTCGTGACACGTGTTGGTCAAAGCATAGTGTTTCGTTTGTCCAACTAGTTGATCTAAGTCCAATTCGTGACACGTGTTGGTCAAAGCATAGTGTTTCGTTTGCACAACTAGTTGGTCTGAGTTCAATGTTCGATTCGTTCAGCGTGTTGGTCAAAGCATACTGTTTCGTTTGTGTGACTAGTTGATCTGAGTTCAATTTGTGACATGTGTTGGTCAAAGAATAGTGTTTCGTTTGTCCAACTAGTTGGTCTGAGTTCAATTCGTGCCGTGTAATCGGTTAAGTTTCTGTTTCGTTTACGCAACTAGTTGATCTGAGTTCGATTCGTGTCGTGTGTTGGTCAAAGCATAGTGTTTCGTTTGCACCACTAGTTGGTCTGATTACATTAACTGAACTACACAGACATAAGTGGCTATAATCTCTACAGAACTACACAGACATAACTTGTTAACGTATCTGTACTGAACTACACAGATACATAAGTGGTTAACATATCTGTACTGAACTACACATAGACATAAGTGGTTAACATAACTGTTGAATCTATGAGTTCGTTTTCGGTTACCCATGCCAGGTTAGTTGTTTTACGACAGAAGCAAGTTTGGAAGATTTTACCGAAGAAGCACGAATTTAAATACTATAGTACGAAAAAAGATAAAAACGTTCTAATGGACATTTGTACACTTGATCCTTAATACGGTAAACTATATAAATACTGGTACATCTTATCTGGGAGGTTATTATGTACCTGTACTGTTCTAACACGACGCTTCACTTTCCTCGAACAATGTAGATAGCGAGCACTGCGCCGTCTTGTATTGATATATGATCTTTGGCATCAAGGTGATCGAGTCGACATTGCGCATCGCACATAGCGCGTTTATTTATTTAATAATGATGTTGAACGCGATTATGCACCTACGTACATACGTACATACGTACACACGTATAGGTTAAGAACACCAGCATGATAAAATGCTGAAACAGTATTGGTGGTCTCTAGGCACAGATGAAATACGGATGAGACTTGGATAGGATATATCAGTTCAAAACAGTTTGACACCAGTTTGGATCCGGTTTGTATGCGGACTTTCAACTGTGACCGTTGGTAAGTGCAAATCTCGTATGACGAATAGTGTTACATGACAAACAGTTTGACCAAAATATTACACAGATAGCTGGTAGTTTGAATGTTTTAACAGATAAGTTCGTATATTTCCCTATGCCTTAACACGGGCCAGATACACGGATGTTTTTTTCAACACACAGTCACAGAGCATTCATTACGAGTTCATAACAGTTTATACCGGTTAGCAGGGGCATTTTTCACTCGCTATAGTATATCACTGCCCATAACACCAAATGATGGGCTTATATTCAAGCACGAAAGCTCAAAACAATGGCTAACCAAAGCACTATCTGATTAACCAAGTCAACCTCGGGTACAAAATTACTGTGTGTAGCAGTTTGATGACATCATACAGAATGCACGTGCTCGCAACAAACAAACATGTCCAGACACGTCTCGAGTACGGTTTTGTAACAGACACCAAACGTATAATTTCAAGATGGCCGCTCTGTTAGAAAAAACGAGGCTTTAGGCCCTGATATAACATAGTCCTATATGTAGTCTACATTTCGTATACATTACTTCAGACAAAACCATCTCCGTTGAATTTATAACCCTTTTGATACACATTACGCCTTATTATAACACCACATTTTCGACATGTCATTGTCAACCAAATAAGGGCTCGGTTCCTTAGCGGAGCCTCGGCCTACGGGTCAAGCAATCTCGTGTGTGACATATTCAAATGCTGTTTGGTATATTTTATTTTATTCAAAAAGTGGTCGCATACCTTTGCAATAAAAATGGCCTATTCTTTAACATGGGATAAAAAATTCGAAAAGTGGTCGGATACCTTTGCGACAATAACTCCTATACTTTAACATGGGGTGAAAATTCCCTATGCTTTAACATGGGATAAAAACCCAAAAAGTGGTCGGATACCTTTGCGACAATAGCTCCTATACTTTAACATGGGGTGAAAATTCCCTATGCTTTAACATGGGATAAAAACCCAAAAAGGGGTCGGATACCTTTGCGATAAAATTCCCTATACTTTAGCCCGGGGTCGGAACTAGCCACGCACACAAGGCCCAGCTCGCTCGTGATTGGTCAATTGTATAACTAGTCACGCACACAATGCCCAGCTCGCTCGTGATTGGTCAATTGTATAACTAGTCACGCACACAATGCCCATATAAGGTCATTTGCATAATTAGCCACGCCCACAATGCCCAGCTCGCTCGTGATTGGTCAATCGCAGACCGCGCAGAGGCTGCTGGGATACCCTCATTTGCATAATCCTTAACTTTGTCGCGGCGGAAGCGGAAAATCCCTATCTCTTAACATGGCACTTCCACCGCGACGAATCCAACATCCATCATACTTAACCTCTATTACTACTTGGAGGCATACATAAAGACAGCACAAATAAATCAGCAAATAACAGTCTGGAAAACTCTTCTGAAGCTGGGTATAAATGTGTTTGTTTAAACGCAAGGAGTATAGTAAACAAAAGAAATGAACTAAACATTATGGTAGAAGATATTGACCCACACATAATAATAGGTATAACCAATTCCTGGACCACAACCGATATATCAGATGCCGAATTGGGACTGACAGGATATGTAATGTTTAGGAAAGATAGAATAGGAAGAAAGGGAGGTGGAGTTATTTTATATATTAAAGAATCTATCCAGGCTTATGAAATAAAATTAGAAAGAGAAGCAGATTACGAAGAAGCTGTTTGGTGTAACATAGTTACAGGAAACTCAACATTAACAGTTGTGTTAGTTTATCGAAGTCCAAACATAAGCATTGAAGAGAATGAAAAAATACAAAACGCTGTAAGGGAAGTGAGCAAACGGGAATGTATTATTATGGTGGGTTTTAACCACGGGCATATACAATGGAAATCTCTACAGAGTATGGGGAGTGAGGACCACAAGTTCTAGTTTTAGTTCAAGATACTTTCCTTTCTCAACATGTGCTAGAACCAACCAGGGGTGAGAATGTGTTAGACATAGTTTTATCCTCACAGAATGAATTAGTTGATAATATCAAGATATGTGAGCCACTGGGGAGTAGTCATCACAACCAGGTACATTTTACCATCAAAATAAAATCAGAAAGGAATAGTAAAAACCAGTATAGGAGAAATTTCCACAAAGGAAGGTATAAGGACATGAGGAAATATTTAGCAAAGATAGACTGGAATAAAACACTGAAAAATAAGACAGCAACAGAATGCTGGAATATATTAAAGAGTGAAATTAAGTGCATAGTTGATAAATTTGTACCCTTCAAAAAACAAGGGAAACGGTCCAAAAAGAAACACTTATTGAAAGAAGCCATTAGAAAAATTAAGTATAAACAAATGATGTGGAAGTCATATAGATGTACTGGAAATGATGAAGACTACAACAGTTATAAAGAAGCACTTAACCAAGCTACAGCTGAAATTAGAAATTCAAAGAGAAGCTATGAACAACAATTAGCTAGTAATATAAAACATGACAGCAAGAGTTTTTATGCGTATGTTCGAAGCAAACAGAAAGTTCAAGATAAGGTCGGCCCTCTAGAAGATAGCGCTGGAAATATAATATCAGGGGGATTCTTAATGGCAGAAGACCTAAATGAGTATTTTAGATCAGTGTTTACCAGGGAAGATATTAATTCACTGCCAGTACCAGAGGCTTAAGTTCAAGGGGCAGATTCAGACTATTTAGGACAATTAATTGTAACCCCGGAAATGGTAGCTAAGAAAATAAGGGCTATGAAGGATAATAAATCACCTGGAGTGGATGGGATTCCGCCCAAACTACCATTGGAAATTGTAGAACAAATTAGCGTACCGCTTGCAACAGTTTTCAATTTGTTATTAGAAGAGGGAGTGGTTCCTTTAGAATGGAAAGAAGCAAACATTATACCGTTATTCAAAAAAGGTTCAAGAAACAAGTCAAATAATTATAGACCAGTTAGTTTAACATCGGTGATTTGTAAATTATTAGAAAGACTAATTAAAGATCACATGGTGGATTTTCTTGTTAAACATAACTTGATAAACCCATCTCAACATGGGTTTTTTAAAGCGAGGTCATGTTTAACAAATATGTTATGTTTTTTGGAAGACATCACTAAGTGGGTAGATGAGGGATCACCAGTAGATATCGTCTACTTAGATTTTCAAAAAGCTTTCGACAAAGTACCACATCAAAGATTACTGCTTAAACTAAAGGCCAATGGAATAGGATATGGTATAATAAACTGGATAGAAAAATGGCTGATTGACAGAAGACAACGTGTAGTAGTTGATGGGGAGGCTTCAAACTGGAAATCGGTATTGAGTGGGGTACCACAGGGATCAGTACTAGGACCTATATTATTCTTAATATATATCAACGATTTGGATGATGAAATAACAAGCAAGGTGTTTAAATTTGCGGATGATACAAAAGTGTTTAGAAGGATTAAAAGTGATGGAGATAGTAAATGCTGTTCAATTTTTGGAAATGTAAATGCCTCCACGCAGGACATGGGAATGAAGAGGTAAAATATACAATGGGGGTACTGTACTAAATACTACTATAAAAGAAAAGGACTGAGGGTTAACCGTTAGTGCTGATATGAAGGTTTCATAGCAGTGCGGAATTGCAGCTTCAAAGGGAAATAAAATCCTTGGATTAATTAGGCGAAACATAACGTATCAGGAAAAAGAGCTAATAATACCGCTGTACAAAACAATAGTTAGGCCTCATTTAGAATATTGTACTGAAGCGTGGAGGCCATATCGCATGAAGGAAATACATATGCTAGAAAGAGTACAGAGGAGAGCAACTAAAATGATACCAAAACTGAGGGATTTTAGTTACGAAATACGCCTAAAAATGCGGCTTAGCAACACTAGAGACCAGGAGGTTGAGAGGAGATCAGATAGAAGTGTTTAAAATAATGAATGGTTGTGAAAATATTGATAGAAATATTTTGTTCTCAGTTAAGAAAGATAGAAGGACTAGAGGACATGAAATTACATTAGCAAAGGAGCAGTGTAGATTAGATATAATAAAGTTCGCATTTTCACAAAGGACTGTAAATGAATGGAACAGATTATCTGCTGATTGTGTGGGTGCTAGAAGCGTGAATGTTTAAAAATAAAAACGACACATACCTCAGAAGGGCGGGATACACATAGATAAAAGGGTCGGACTCTCGATAAGCTAAATGGCTTCCTTGTCCACCTGCCACCTACAGTTAATTCTCTGGGTGGCAATCTTGTTAAAACTCTTCTCGTGACAGTCTTCCTTGCGTGACACCATCTGCGGGTGTCTGCCTCTTCGTGTCTACACAATGGTAGCTGGACTATTACCACGTACAATTTAAACAACTTTCTTTTTGTTTTATTCAAGTACGCAATTGATGTCAGCGGGGGCAAGGGGACACCTGCCCCCTGGATCTAATTTTTGTGAAGTATATTCGTCAGTTAAAGCATGTGTTAGGCTTCTGTTAGCCTTACTTTTTATGTAATATCATTATATTTTATAATATACATATATAATTATATATATAATTATCTAATACTGTAGCGGTAGCGCCTGACAGGCAGCAAGCCAAATCATGCTCGTGATATTAACATGTTTTCTGCCTGTTTACGAAGAATTGAACAATCATAACTTCACTATTTATTCGTGATGCTGCAGTGACTGTCTCGCTGAACTTTTTTATACAACAAGGTAGCGTACTTTGTCTACAATCTTGAAATGTTTTAATGTCGTCAGCCAACCGTGTCGCTGACGAAGCTGGTGGACTACAGGTCTTTAGACCGACAACGCCCGTGTGTGACCTAATTTGGTAAACTATAATTAGCAAGGCATTGTTCTACCGTTGGCGGCGATGTGCCTACAGAACGTCTTTCGGGCTTTCCGTCCTGCCACCAGGGGTGTCACTCCGCGATTACCAGACACAGTGTATTCATTGATCAGACGTCTAGGACTGTCCACGGCGCGTCCAACTCTGCGTGGCAGACGTGGGGGCACGCGCAAACAGCGCGCGATTCGAACGCGGATTACCAGCCGTTTTAAAGATTCTTCACGAATTGTATGTCGGCAAGGCAGTGTCAGTGCGAATCTGGTTCTAAGAGCCGCCACTGTTATGCCACACGATACGCCATTCGTCAATGTGGCATTACTGAATGCTCGTTCCGTGTGTAATAAAGCTATCAAAATCAACGAATACGTCGTTGAACACAAATGCGACATCTTGGCGATAACCGAGACGTGGTTAAGGAAGAGCGGTGACGAAGTTGTTATTGCTGAAGTGACCCCTCCCGGGTTCCTCTTCCACCACGTGGCACGATCTTCTCGTCGTGGTGGCGGTGTTGCAATCTTGCACCGCGATACATTTACAACGAAGATTCTTCCTACTCTCCATTTGAATACCATTGAACTTCTCCGTGTGCAGTTCTCTGCAGCCCATTCTATATCGTTCGACATGTGTGTCATCTACCACCCGCCTGCTTCAAGTAAGGCATCTGGAACTTCGTGTGAATTTTATGCTGAACTTGAATGCTTATTTACAGAAGCATCTGTTTCCGTTATACCAACCGTAATTGCTGGAGACTTTAATATTCATTTTGATGATGTAACGAAATCAGAACCGCTTCGCTATCTACTTGATTCCTACAATTTGCTGCAACACGTCCATTCGCCGACCCATAAAACAGGACATACATTGGACCTGGTGATAAATCATGACAGCGATAACTTAGTATCTTCTGTTGTTGTTTATCCAGACTCCATATCGGACCACTATCGCATAGAACTGGCATTAAATGTGTTGAAACCGTCAGCTGAAACTTCAGTAATTGCTAAGCGCAACTTCCGCATCATGGATGCTACAGTGTTTAATGATGACGTTAAATCTGTATGTTCTGGCATGTGTGCCCACGCTGACCGTCAGCAAGCGGAGGTCTTAGCATCGGACTACAACACCTGTCTCACTAACTGCTTAGACAAGCACGCTCCTTGGCGCTACGTACACGTCAGGAGCAACTCGCCGCATCCGTGGTATGACGCTGAGGTCGACGAAGCAAGAGAGAAGAGGCGAACGTGTGAGAATCTGTGGAGAAGAACAAAACTCGAAATACACCGCCAATTATACGTCGCCGCACGCGACGACTGCACTACAATGATAGCCAGTAAGAAAACCGAGTATTATCGCGGACAATTACAGAACGCTAATAACAAGAACATGTTTCGCATTCTGAGATCACTCGACGTACACAACATGCAACTTCCTGAATTCTGTTCAGTGAAGGAAGGATGTGATAAATTCTCACGTTTCTTCCAAGAAAAGATCGAGAAATTATTGATTAACTTGCACTACCGCATTGCCGTTGACCCGACAGAGGACGAGACACGTTGTTTTACTGACCCAATTCAAGTGTTCGAGCCAACTACTACAGCCGAAATCACTAATATTCTTGGCACTACGAATAAGACATGCTCACTTGATCCACTACCAACTAAGCAACTAAATGACAACATGGACAGTATCGTGCCTATCATCATACAAATTGTAAACGCTTCACTCGAGGAGGCAGTCATGCCTGTGCTGCTTAAGCACGCAATTGTCCGGCCATTGCTCAAGAAACAATCACTCAACAAGGACATACTCAACAACTACCAGTCAGCAACCTAAGCCATCTGTCAAAAGTCATAGAGAAAGTTATTGCGCGAAGGATCATCTCTCATATTTCCGATCAGCGAATGGAAGACTGTTTCCAATCAGCCTACCGGAAGAATCATTCAACTGAAACCGCACTATTGTGTGTAACAAATGCCATGAAAGCCGCTATAGACAATAGACAAGGCACGGCACTAGTTCTTATTGACTTTAGTGCGGCCTTTGACACAAGATAATGATCCAGCACCTTCGGTTGCGTTCCGGCATTGTTGGCAAGGCGCTTGGCTGGCTGCAATCCTATCTGCAGAGCCGGACCCAGCGTGTGGTCATTCGTGATGCGTCATCGAATACAACTTGTGTGACATCGGGTGTCCCACAGGGTTCGGTGCTGGGTCCTTTGATATTCTCGTTGTACGTACAACCCATTGGCGACATAATTAGAGCGCATGGACTTTGTTTTCATCATTATGCGGATGATCTGCAATTGTACTGCCATTTTGACCTCACTGCGACTGCGTTGGCTGCTACTCGGCGACGTATGGAGGAGTGTCTAGATATTGTCAATCAGTGGATGACATCAAACTACATGTGCATGAACAACAATAAAACGGAATATCTTCCCGTAGTGCCAAAGAGTGCCGCTGCGCTTATTGACGGCAGTGTGATACGCGTAGGAGATGTTACGATTACTGCCTCAAGATGTGTTCGTAACCTTGGTGTCGTTATGGATCGCCACCTCGATTTTAAGAAGCAAGTTTCAAGCATCGTCAGTGTGTGCTAATTTCACCTGCGCCATATTAACCAGATGAGTCGTTATCTCCCAACGTCGACAAAGGAACGTGTCGTCAACGCCATTATTACATCAAGGCTTGATTACTGCAATTCACTTCTATACGGCACTTCTGTCAACAACATCGCTCGACTGCAGAGAATGCACAACTCTGCTGCTAGGTTGATCCTACGCCGCCCACGGAGTGACAGCGCCATGCCTCTGTTGTGCATTCTTCACTGGTTGCCTGTAGCACATAGAATCGACTTTAAGCTATTAGTGTTTACATATAAAGCTGTGCATGGCGATGCCCCGAAATATTTATGCGACCTTGTATGCCCATACAAACCAACAAGAGCCCTGCGCTCTACCAACAATAACATGTTAACGGTCCTGCGGACTCATGTCAAAGCTGGGGACAATTCGTTTGCGGTCGCCGCAGCGACTTTGTGGAACACTTTGCCTAATGACATTAAAACGTCTGATTGTCTCTCTACTTTCAAGGCACGCTTAAAGACTCATTTTTTTAGACTCTCGTTCTTGTCCAATGTGGCATAGTTTACTCTCTGCATTGATTTGTTTTATATCTCTTATGTATTAATTAACCTATTTATATATTTATTTTATACTTACATGTACATTAGTTCAGTTAAATGAATTGACAATGTCTTATTTCTACATAGAACTGTAGCTATGATCATTATTTTAATATATTTATTTAATTACTGTATTTATTCGTATTTTACTAATATTTAAATTTTCTTTTAGAAAATGCATGCTTATTTAGCCATCATTAATACCTCTATCTGGGTTCTACATGTTGTAAAGCGCCACGAACAATTTATAATTGGATCTGGCGCTATATTAAATAAAATATATTATTATTATTATTATATATATATAAAACACAATGGACGGCCAAGTAAAACAGCACCAGAATCTTCACCAACGACTTCGAAGATATTCACAAACAACTAGGTATCCTGGGGTCTTATGCATGAACCGAGACAATGAGCGTTGTCTCGGACTATTTACGAACGCCACTGGGTATGTCTTTGCTCTGTCGGGTTCTGGACTCGTCTGTTCTATCCTCCCTTCAAACCTCAGTACCTCCACCCTATACCTAGCATCAGTCATGTGATCCCTGCTGATGCTGACGCCATTGTAACAATATCAACACCATCCAATAGGTGATACTCTAAATCAACAAGTGTAAAATCTTCATTATAACGACATCACTATACGCCATAATATTATTCCATTTAAATTTACGTCCGTATCACCATAATCTATTCATATGGAGCGGCCAATCATGTTATAAATATTACACATTGTATTCGACAATCATCCATGTCTACCCTAACTATAATGATATTTGCCCGGTTCTTTAAAATCTGACCTTAGGCCACCACTCCAGTTCCTTCGCAGTATTACATAACCACTGGACAGCCATCAATGGCCTACAGGGCAACCCTAATACGAGTCAGCCAACCATAGCTTTACATTGTAACCCTAAATACGCTATCAACCTATGTTAAGTTCTAAAAACCACAATCTTGACAGTGTAACTATTCTTTCTTTTTTCAAACAAAGGCCATGGCCATCTGTTTAATACCAACAAATAAAATTAATATTATAAATTGAAATACGATTAATGAAGAACAGGACATACGCATTTGCCAGAAACCAATATTTTATTAGATATGCATATTATTGGGGCATTCCATATTAAATCAATAAAGAATGTACATGTCCGTCTTCGATTTTGACGAAACTTGGTGTGTTGGTTTATGTTCATGAGTTTATGTTACACATTAAATTTTAGCTCAATCTGACCTTCCTTTCCAGAGATAGAGGTAATCAAAATTTGACCCGACCTTGATACCTGACGAACTTCCAGGTGTCATAACTGCTCTCCGAAGGGACCTACATATGTGATGTTTTAAAGGTCTTAGAATATGTGTTATCTGTGTAGACAATAAACAACACATCAACATTTTAAAAACATATTTAAGAATTGTTTTTATCTTTGACATAACCTAGCAAAAAGCATATATATGTATATGTCGAAGCATACTTATTTTCAGCAATAAACTGTGAACGTGTGATCGTGCGCATTTGAATAATTTAGGAGTTACGCAATTTAAACGCATTTCCTACGTCATTTTATGCTGTAATATGGGAACGTAGTACAGTTATAATGCTCTGTCAGTATGCAAATAGAGGCTGCCTTCCTAGAATTTGTTGTGTTTTGTTATCTCTCTTTTGTACTATTGTAGAAAGTTTATATATGAGTTGTGAATATTATTTTGTAATTTATTTATAATTCGTGTTGTATTTATTCAGTTTTTTTTTAGTTTGAGAAGGGCATAGCAACATATAAGTCTATGACTTCAGCTGTGTCCTTTCAGCAGCAGCAGCAGCAGCAGCAGCAGCAGCAGCACACCATACTGTGCATGTATTATGTTGTTGTTGTTGAATAAACGTTCATTCATTCATCTCCATTATTCTCTACCGATTTAGATTATTATCGACATGTGTTGGTGTGGGGATATACACACAAGTGCTGCTAAGACAAGTGTTTCATATAGAAATATGTATAGCAAAATGATGGAATATAAATCACTGTAATTTGAGTTAGATTAAGAATATAACAGTGCACACACAATGGCATATATTAGGCACATACTAATTAAGGTATCATGTGCGTCAGCAGTTCCTAAACTGTGGAACGCGTACCCCAGAGAGGTTTTCCAGGGGGTATGCGTAGAGTTAGCTGAAAGTAAGGATTTCGCCATCTTGTTTGCAACTCATGCTCGCGCTTTGCTCCAAAGACTGAGGGTGAGAGTTTAAGGGTGAGTTCTTGTTATATCATTCCCTTAGAATTTACTAAGAAGGCGAGGGCGTCTTCCGAGAAGTCTCCAAATGTCTTGAGGCCGAGGGGTTATTGTGGGGCAATGTGCGTGCGCATAGACAACAGGTGTCATCGTGAAGCTAGGGCTGTCGGAGGGCAACGTCATTACGGAAACTTCAACATGTCTGATTATCTCAACGCAGCGTTTGTTGATGATGAAACAGGGAGCAACTTGTGCAGGTGCACGTACCTGTCATCAATGCCAAGGAATTTTTTTTAATTCATGAATGACTCAACCGTTTAATATGATGCGCTTGAACATTTTCTCCTGTCCACATATATTTATGTGAACACGAATTATCGGCATTATTCTCCAGAAAGACGAAACTTCGAGTCCTACTCTGTGTCATGGATGATCTCCGAATCAGCCTGTCCAAAAATGCTCCCTGATTTTGAAGAGGCTCTCTCATCCCTCTAGTTTTTATATTTTATTATGTATTTGATGTACACTTTTAATTTATACGATTATGTGTTATCGTTGAACTGAGTGTAAGATATTGTTTTATGGAGTTTATATATTTTATGTTAAAATGATCGGGATACCCTGATGATCGTCTCAGACCTCAGGGGGTACGTAGTGAGAAAAAGATTGGGAACAGCTGATGTATATGTATGTGATTTACCATAGAAACCACATATCTAAAATGTTATTTTGATGTATCCGCTTGCTACAGATCATCATATTATTTAACTACAATTAAATTAAGTATACCAAGAAATACAGATGATTACCTTATGTGTAGAGAATATGCAGAGTGCAAAATACAGAACATTCTATGAGACTGCCTCCATTTCCATACTGAAAGATCATATCACTAATTTGGTTCTTACTACATGATAAAACTTTCAGTAGTTTTAGCCAAATACGTATGTTCAATGTATCCAAATATTTCAACATAAAACATCAACAAAATCTGAGGTTATATGATCATGATGAACTTACAAGTTCAAATCAAAGGTCAAGCTTATTTTATTATGTAATGTAAACATGTAACATCAACATGGGAACTGCTGACGTATATGATACCTTGATTAGCGTGTGCTTAATATATGGCATTGTGTGTGCAGTATTAAAATCTTAATCTAACTTCTAATTACAGTGATTTATATTCCACCATTTTGCTATATATATTTATATATGAAACACTTGTCTTAGCAGCACTTGTGTAGGTATCCCCATACCAACACATATAAGTAATGGCCTAAATCGGTAGAGAATATTGGAGATAACAAAACACAGCAAATTCTAGGAAGGCAGCCTCTATTTGCATACAGACAGAGCATTATAACTGTACTAAGTTCCCATATTACAGCATTAAATGACGTAAGAAATGCGTTTAAATTGCGTAACTCCTAAAGTATTAAAATGCGCATTATCAAACGTTCATAGATTATTACTGAATATGTATGCTTCGACATATAAAACAATCGGCGAAATCGGTAGTTTTTTGGTAGGTCAGATAAAAAATTAAAAAAATTAAACATTTGTTTTAAAATGTTGATGTGTTGTTCATTATCTACACAGATAGACACTTCTAAGGCCTTTAAAATTACACCAACGTCACATCTGTAGGTCCCCTAGGAGAGGAGTTATGACACCTGGAAGGTCGTCAGGTATCAAGGTCCGGTCAAACGTTGATGACCCTTATCTTTGGAAAGGAGGGTCAGATTAACTTAAAATTTTGTTTGTAACATAAACTCATTAACACAAACCAACACACCAAGTTTCATCAAAATCGAAGACGGACATGTAAATTTCACCCTGTTTTTGATTGATTTACTTCTATACATTCAAGGAATTTCATATGTTATGTCAGTGACAGTGTCAATACACCTTTTTCATGACATCATGTCACACTACTCGAATATTAGAAGGGGGAACTTTTGACCATTTTTAAATTAACGATGTGGGATTTTAACGAAAGTGACAAAGGACATGTTACAGTATCCCAACAACATTTAATTAACTATAGACAAATACAATGCAATTCTCACCAAACTGCATTTTATTAAATTATAAAGAAAACTTGCCACAAACAACGTAAATTCTTTCATTTTCAGGAAATCTGATCTGCTGTTCATCTATCCAATGTCATAACCAATATGGCCGGAGTTTAAGAAATCATTCTTCTTCACCGATGTTGAAGGTATTGTTATATATGACATATGACGTGTTCCTGTTCCTGGTTAGAGAGTTGTTCCGGACTTCCGGTAATAAAATGTTTTGTTCTATTTTACTACGTCAATAGTTCTCTGTAAATGTCGTACCCAATACACGATGGGATGAGTAACCACAACAAGACGAGCTCTAGCACCTAGACCGTCGCACGCAAGTAGAACTTTCGCTGACTACGTCATTGTGAAAAATGGAAAACACGGGTTTCGAGCCGTTCGCCATAACGCCCGCTGACAGCGCAAGTGCGCGATGGGAGCGGTGGATTCGCCGTTTCGACAATTTCGTCGTCGCGCGAGATATAGACGACGACAGGCGGAAGAAGGCGATGTTGTTACACTACGCTGGTGAAGCTGTATTCGAGCTGAGTGAGTCTGTTGGTGTCGTCGACAGTGACAATTACGCTGAAACGAAAGACAAGCTTACGGCCTACTTCACACCGAAACGAAACGAAGAATATGAAGTGTTCGTCTTTCGCCAGTCACAACAGCACACTGGTGAGACACTGGACCAATTTCACGCTCGACTTCAACTGCTGTCTAAAAATTGCAATTTTCAAGACAAATCGCGTGAAATAAAATCGCAAATCATTCAGAAGTGCACGATGCCTAAGATTCGCGAAAAATGACTGAGTGAGGCAACGATCAGTCTCGATCGTTTGCTGACGGACGGTCGTACGCTTGAGTCCACAATGCATCAATCATCGGTCATGGGGACCAACGCCGCGTCAACGACGAACGTCAACGCAGTTTCCAGTGATCGTCATCACCACCCGCGTTCGAGGAAAAAAACCGCGACTGGAATAGTCGTTCTGTTGGTCGCCAGGGTGCGCCACCGAAAACTTACAATCAACGAAAACCCCGTCGTGTGGCGCCACCGCGCAGCAGCGATACCTTTTCAAAATATGGCAATGCACAATCTTGTCCAGGCTGTGGAAAATCTCCGCACAATAGAACGGAATGTCCAGCTTGGGGCAAAACATGTTAGAAATGCGAAAAACCTAATCACTTCGCTAGAGTGTGTAGAGCTGTCTTGGCAAACACTAATTTGGTAAAGGACGTTCCACAACAATCAGACAATGCAGGTTTATGCAACGACACATACACATTAAATCTGTACAACTGCAACGCCACGCGCACGAACACTGTCGCACCATACATGTGTACAATTGACATTCAGAGTACACGAGTCAAGATGGAAATTGATACTGGGGCTTCAGTTTCGTTGATAGCAGACAGAGACTGGGTTAGAATCAAAGAGGCTAATCCACAGCTGACACTCAGCACACGTGACGTGCCAAGTCTGCGCACGTATTCAGGCGACACAATTCAACCACTGGGGCAGGTGCTATTGAATGTACATCACAATCGCCAACATCATACGCTGAGTGCGCTGATCGTCCCAGGGGCTGGTCCGAATCTGCTCGGACGTGATTGGCTGTCGGTGCTACGTCTTAATTGGGCTGAACTGCATAAAATGGACCAAGATTCGTTTCTTGAGCATTACCAAGCTGTCTTCACGGCAGGACTAGGCAAGCTCAAAGGAGTTACTGCCAAGTTGTACATTTATGAGTCTGTACAGCCACGGTACTGCAAACCACGTCCAGTGCCGCTCGCTCTTCGTGCAAAGGTAGAAGATGAACTAGAACGCCTACGGGCTGAGGGCGTCATTCATCCCGTTGAGTTCTCAGAATGGGCTGCTCCTATTGTACCAGTACTCAAGTCTCCAGGAGACATCCGGATTTGCGGAGACTACAGGGTCACGATAAACAAGGCAGTGAAGGTCGACAAATATCCCATTCCCAACATCGATGATCTGTTCGACAAAGTAGCTGGTGGACAACTGTACACAACGCTCGATCTAAGCAACGCTTATCAACAAGTTGTCCTCGATCAGGAGTCGCGCAAGCTAACCACAATCAACACCTCCAAAGGTCTGTTCGAGTACGAACGCCTTCCGTTTGGCGTATCTTCTGCTCCTGGAATTTTCCAACGCATCATGGAGCAACTGCTGCAGAACATTCCTATGACCGTGGTATATCTGGACGACATCCTTGTTTCTGGAAGGACACCAGAGGAGCACGACAGCAACCTGCAAATGGTGCTCACGCGACTGCTCGATACTGGAATACGGTTGCAGAAGGAGAAGTGCACGTTTCGACAGACGTCTTGCAAGTACTTGGGCCATATCATCGACAGGGAGGGCATCCACCCGACGAACGACAAGGTGCTTGCCATACAGAGTGCGCGTGCCCCGCAAAACGTGCAGGAGTTGCGCAGCTACCTTTGTCTGATCCACTATTATCACAACTTTCTGCCGAACATCAGCAACCTCTTGGCACCGCTGCATGAGTTGACTCGATTGGACGCGAAGTGGAAATGGAGTGCGATTCACCAAGATGTATTTGAACGATCAAAGGCATTAGTGTGTTCTTCTACCGTGCTTGTGCACTACAACCCCCGTTTACCCATCGTTGTGAGCAGTGACGCTTCTCCCTACGGCATCGGGAGCGTGTTGTCTCATCGCCTACCCGACGGCAGCGAAAAGCCTGTAGCGTTCGCGTCACGCACTCTATCTTCTGCTGAGAAGAAATATGCGCAACTAGAAAAGGAGGCGTTATCTCTTGTGTTCGGAATTACGAAGTTCTACAAGTACCTCTATGGTCGCGAGTTCGTACTGCAATCGGATCATAAGCCATTGTTGGGACTCTTGAAACAAGATCGACTCATATCGCCAATGTCCAGCGCACGAATACAACGTTGGGCGCTGACAATGAGCAACTACCAGTACAAATTTGAGTACAGGCCGGGGACCAGCATCAGCCACGCTGACTGCCTTAGTCGATTACCTCTGTCTGACACACCAGAGAAAGTACCGGTTCCACAAAAAGTAGTCCTGGCATTGTCAACCATGGACGAGAGCCCGGTCACATCGGACCAGATCGAAAAATGGACGGCTCTTGACCCCGTTCTTTCACAAGAACGTCACTTTGTGGAACACGGTTGGTCTAACCAAGCACCACGAGAGCTCGATGCATACTGTCAACGAAAAGACGAATTGAGCGTACAACAAGGAGTGTTGTTCTGGGGAGCCAGAGTGATCGTGCCGCCCAAGGGACGCGATGCGCTGCTGGATGAGTTGCATAACACACACCCTGGCATCGTCAAGATGAAAGCGCTCGCCCGAAGTTACATGTGGTGGCCTGGATTGGACATGGAGATCGAAAGATACGTGAAAGACTGCAATGTGTGTCAGCTGCACGGCAAGCAACCGCCTGTAGCACCACTACACTCGTGGGAGTGGCCAGGTCGCGCTTGGCACCGAATCCATATTGACTATGCTGGACCGTTTGAAGGTCGCATGCTGTTGATCATTGTGGACGCACACAGCAAATTCATCGATGCTCATGTGGTATCTACAGCAACCACGAGCATAACTCTCACCAAACTTAGGCAAACATTCGCATATATTGGACTGCCTAACACGATCGTCTCGGACAATGGAAGTTGTTTCACAAGCGAGGAGTTTGGACAATTCTGCAGAGCAAATGACATCAGACACATCAGATGTTCACCGTACCACCCATCAAGCAATGGTTTAGCTGAGAGAGCAGTGCAGACAATCAAGGCTGGTCTGAAGAAAACCAAAGGTAATCTGGAAGACAGATTATACACTCTGCTAGCGAGGTACCGGATCACGCCACAGGGTACCACGGGTCGAACACCTGCAGAATTCGTACTCAAGACTTCACCTCGAACACGCCTGGATCTCATACGACCATCAGTTCAAGATCGCGTTCTGCAAAAACAGGCATACGACAAGCAACGTCAGGACGCTCATGCGGCTGCACGTACGTTCCGAGCCGGAGACTGCGTCTGGGCCATGAATTTCCAAGGAAAACCTAAGTGGGTTTCGACAGTCATCGAGAACCAGCTGGGCCCACTCACGTTCACAGTACGTTTGAGTGACGGCCGCCTTTGGAAACGCCACCAAGACCATCTCAGAGAGAGACGACCCGATGAAACGGAGACGGTTGATGCAGAACAACAACAACAACAGCAGCAGCAGCAGCAGCAACAATCGGTTGTTCAACTGCCAGAAGTACTACCTCCGTCGCCAGCTATCGACGCGGAGGCGATCGCGAGTACTCGACATTCAGTGTCTACAGAAGGTTCGGAATCGAACTTTCCCAACGTCACTGTGACGGAATCTGCGACACCAAGATTGTTGGCAAGTTCCGTGAGAAGATCTACCAGAGTAGTGAAAGCACCTATAAAGTTAAACTTGTGAACTATAACCACAAAGTTAGTGTAGTTATCAGTGTACGTTTTTATTTGCACATTTTCTACGAGCTGTAGAACACTCTGGACTGTTTTCTAATTTAGTTTATTTCATTCATAGAACAGTGAACTCTAATACAAGTTTGTATCCTAAAGAGGGAGGAATGTTATATATGACGTGTTCCTGTTCCTGGTTAGAGAGTTGTTCTGGACTTCCGGTAATAAAATGTTTTGTTCTATTTGACTACGTCAATAGTTCTCTGTAAATGTCGTACCCAATACACGACAGGTATACACTTACAAAAAACAGTGTTACTTTCAACAGCATGTACATGCTATTGAAAGTAGCTTTGCTTTTGTACACACGTTATTCTTCTGTGAAATGCTTGCAGTCAAGTACATGAATGGTGTGTATTAACTCTTTTGTAGCCAAAACTGGGTAGATGTAACATGAAACAAGGTATAACAGGTAGTGACTTTCGGTCCATTTCTCATGTTATGTTTCATTGATGGTGCATCCATGTTGGTTCATTTGCTCTATTTATATGACAAGCTTTATTTTTTCAGCTACCATTGCTGTGATTGCACCACATTTCTTAATTTCACTATGCAGCCATTTAAAAATATAAAATTTTCTCCTTCAGAACTTGACACTCTGGATCTGCAATCAGAGATCAGCCATTCTTTCTTCTTGTCTGCTTGATGACGCCAATCAACTGATAATTGCATATGAACCACTGCAGGAGGAAGCCGGACCACTGGAAGTCATGGACCACTACCACTGTACTCCACAGCTGCTTGAGGATTGTTGCCCAGGACATCTTCAGATACAGCACTTAACACACCGTGACCAGTATCTGGAACAATGTTGATGTAGCCAGTTAGATAAATGTGCTATTGCACTGCTGATAGATTCATTGCCATATTTGGTCTTGATTCGTAATTGCGTACACCATTGTTAACAATGTTAACATTGTTAACATTGTCCTCCGGTTTTGTAAATAAACTAAGTTGTGTATGTATTTACAATGCATTTTTAATTATTGTATTTGAATGTAATCTATTTTTAACATACCGTGTTTGTTTTAAAGTAGTTCTGTGTGGGAATTCTAATTATGCATAAATAGTTTAAACTGATGTAATTTTAATGCAATATTACAGGACACTTCTGTACCATCCACCAGTTTGGTGTTGACACGAGGCAGTCAAGGGGCTTGGCCCAGTTCTCATCTCCTCAAACAGAGGTTCTCTGCCTGTGGCTTTTTATTTCAGCGGCTTTTATAAAACGGCTAGTCTTTTCGTCTCTTTTTATCTGGGCCACTGTGCCCCCATTGCTACACACAGCAATAATTTTTTTCGGCAATCCTCTGCTAGATCACCTGTGTTTCTTTATGCCATTTTGAAAATGAAAACAAAATCCTTAAAAAACTTTCCACAAGAATATTCTAATACTACCATTGTTTCATAAAAATTACCCTATAGAAACATGACACAAACATAAAAAGACTTAGGTATGATAACAACTTGAGGCATGGGTGCATTGCATTACAGCCACAAGAAGAGACTGCAGTGCCGGATTAAGCAGCTGCAGGGCCCGTAGAAAACGGTAGATTATATTACACATGCCCCCCCCCCCCCATAGTACCATAGACTTACATAGTGACAAAAATAAACGAAACGTATTGTGCGGAGAATCAGTCGCATGTATTGTAGTAACAACAGTAACCGTGCCAACAATACTAATAATTATAATAAACGCCATTAGACTAAAACGTCACCAGGCCACCAGACTAGTGTGGTTCAGGCTTTAGGTTACACATCACGCCTTCGAGATTTAAGATTTAACAAGATTTAACAAGATTGCCATCCAGAAAATTACTCTGGATGGCAGGTGGACAAGGAAGCCTTTTGGCTTATCGAGAGTCCAATACTTTTTATCTAAATGTATTCCGCCTTTTTAAGGTGTGTGTCGATTTTATTTTTAAACATATTCACGCTACTAGCACCAACACAATCAGGAGATAATCTGTTCCATTCATTTACAGTCCTTTGTGAGAATGAGAACTTTCTTATATCTAATCTACACTGCTCCTTTACTAATGTAGCTTCATGTCCTCTGGTCCTTCTATTTTTCTTAACTGAGAAAAAAATGTTTCTATCAATATTTTCATAACCATTCAATATTTTAAACACTTCTATGTGATCTCCTCTCAATCTCCTGGTCTCTAATGTTGTTAAACCACATTCTTTTAGGCGTATTTCGTAACTAAGATCCCTCAGATTTGGTATCATTTTAGTCGCTCTCCTCTGTACTCTTTCTAGCATATCTATGTCCTTCTTGCGATATAGCCTCCATGCTTGTATACAATATTCTAAATGAGGCCTCACTATTGTTTTGTACAGCGGTACTATTAATTCTTTTTTCTTATACGCTATATTTCGCCTAATTAATCCAAGGATTTGATTTCCCTTTGACGCTGCAATTCCGCACTGCTCTGAAACCTTCATATCAGCACTAATGGTTAACCCCAAGTCCTTTTCTTTTACAGTAGTACTTAGAACAGTACCCCCCATTTTATATTTTACCTCTTCATTCCCATGACCTGTGTGGAGGCATTTACATTTCCAAAATTGAACAGCATTTGCCACTTTTCAGACCATTTGATCAACCTATCAAGATCATCTTGTAAATGCTGTCTGTCTCCATCACTTTTAATCCTTCTAAACACTTTTGTATCATCTGCAAATTTTAACACCTTGCTTGTTATATCATCGTCCAAATCGTTGATATATATTAAGAATAATATAGGTCCTAGTACTGATCCCTGTGGTACCCCACTCAATACCGATTTCAGTTTGAAGCCTCCCCATCAACTACTACACGTTGTCTTCTGTCATTCAGCCATTTTTCTATCCAGTTTATTATACCATTTCCTATGCCATGGGCCTTTAGCATAAGGAGTAATCTTTGATGTGGTACTTTGTCGAAAGCTTTTTGAAAATCTAAATAGATGATATCTACTGGTGATCCCTCATCTACCCACCTAGTGATGTCTTCCAAAAAACATAACATATTTGTTAAGCATGACCTCGCTTTTAAAACCCATGTTGAGATGGGTTTATCAAGTTATGTTTAACAAGAAAATCCACCATGTGATCTTTAATTAGTCTTTCTAATAATTTGCAAATCACTGATGTTAAACTCACTGGTCTATAGTTCTCCGACTTGTTTCTCGAACCTTTTTTAAATAACGGTATAATGTTTGCCTCTTTCCATTCTAAAGGAACCACTCCCTCTTCTAATGACAAATTGAAAACTGTTGCAAGCGGTACGCTAATTTGTTCTACAATTTCCAATGGTAGTTTGGGCGGAATCCCGTCCACTCCAGGTGATTTATTATCCTTCATAGCCCTTATTTTCTTAGCTACCATTTCCGAGGTTACAACTAACTGTCCTAAATAGTCTGAATCTGCCCCCTTGAACTTAGCCTCTGGTGCTGGCAGTGAACTAATATCTTCCCTGGTAAACACTGAACTAAAATACTCATTCAGGTCTTCTGCCATTAAGAATCCCTCTGATATTGTATTTCCAGCACTATCTTCTAGAGGACCGACCTTATCCTGAACTTTCTGTTTGCTTCGAATATACGCATAAAAACTCTTACTGTCATGTTTTATATTACTAGCTAATTTTTTTTCATAGCTTCTCTTTGAATTTCTAATTTCAGCTGTAGCTTGATTAAGTGCTTCTTTATAAATGTTGTAGTCTTCATCATTTCCAGTACATCTATATGACTTCCACATCATTTGTTTATACTTAATTTTTCTAATGGCTTCTTTCGATAAGTGTTTCTTTTTAGACCGTTTCCCTTGTTTTTTGAAAGGTACAAATTTATCGACTATGCACTTAATTTGATGAGCGACGTCATTTATGATGCAAGTAGTGTCAACCGGGCGCAGCAACTCGCTCTCGATGCTCATCAATGTCAGCATTTTCAAACGTTTCTGTCCCATCGTTGTTTATGCGCTGCAACTTCGAAAACGAATGCTCGCCTGTGCAGTTTGTCACCATCAGACAAAAATACATGCGCAGCATGATTTCAACGTTACAAAAACGTGATTGCATGTTATTTTCCCTGGTGTGTCGATACATGTGCAGCTCCACTGTCTCGCCGCTGATCATCACCTCGCTGTCATCAATTGCACCATCTGAGTGAGCATCACTCCTGCACGGTCCAATGGTAGTAGTTTGCTTGCCGAACTCAGTGTAGAGCAGCGCCGTGAACTGCAGAAGTTCGTTTGCCAAACTGGCCTCCAAATCATTTGGATACGAGTCAACGTGTGCCAACGCCGATTTAGACAGTTCTTCCTTGGACAACGACCCTAAATTTCGCAAGAAGCAAAACTTGCCAACGTTTCTCCAGTGCAGCGATCAAGCTGTCGGTGATCATCTGGAACGTGCCGACTCGAAATTTCTCTGCAGCCCTTTCAGTTCTCAGCTCTTCAGATGACGACCTGAACTCATCATATTTACGGTGTTTCCACACCGTCTGTGTGTCTTGTCGATATTCGTCGCAATTCGTTAATTCCTTGGCTTTATGTTCAATGTATCCAAACGTTGGCCGTAGCTTTTGAACAAAGATGATCAGTGACTTGTGTATAGCGCATGCCGTGTTTAGGTCTTGGTCAGCTGACTGGAGACTATCGCTGCATATATGGAATCACTCTAACACCTGATGCCACAGTACAGTTAGCATACCATTCTGCAGGCGGTCCATCGTTGCTACAAGACCACATGCTTCCTGTCGACATTCAGCTTTCTGATCTTAATAATAATAAGATAACTTCGATTGCGCCTTAATCCTTGGAAACCAAGCTCAGAGGCGTAAAGATACGTTTTTAAATGACGACGGAATTTTGTAATATTTTCAACTGATCTAACACTAAGAGGGAGCATATTCCAAAGAGTTGGTGCAGCAACAGAAAAAGCCCTAGTTCCAATGTTAGTGTTGACTCTAGGAACAAAAAGTATGTCAGAACTTCTTACAGGAGTAAGCAATGAATGCAAATAAGATGGTTGCTTATTGGACAATGCCTGGTATGTAACGGTACAGATCGTAAATATTATATGATATCGTACAGGAAGCCAATGCAAAGACTTCAAAAGTGGTACAGAGCGAGAAAAACAAGGAGATCTTATAACTACTCTTGCTAGACAATTTTGGACACGCTGAAGTTTTGTGATATCCTTGCTAGTGATATCATAAAGGAGGGAATTGCAATAGTCAAGTCTGCTGCTAACAAGCGCTGTTGCAATAGTCTTAGCAACAGAAAATGACATATACCGGCGAATACGGCGAAGATCACGAATATGATAAAAACAGCAGCGACATGTCTGAGATGTGTTGTCGGAAATTGAAGTTACTATCAAATATCTCTCCTAGATTCCGCACCGAGGTTGCTGGCGTGATATACTGTTTCAAAATACGCGTAGGGAAAAAACGTCCAGTTTACTACACTGCATTGGAGTACCAATAATGATCAATTCAGTTTTATTTGCATTTAATTTCAACTCGCTGTCAGTCATCCAGTGGAAGATATCTTGAAGGCAATCACTAAGTTGGTTAAGGGAGCGATTTATATCCGGGGTAGCCAATGAAATGTAGATATGAGTATCATCAGCATAAAGATGATGATCCAAGTTATGTCTTTGTATAACAGAGCTTACTGGCGTGGTGTAAAGAGTAAAAAGCAAAGGTCCAAGAACAGAACCCTGGGGAACACCAAATAAAGCCGGCAGTGCAGCTGAAAAGCAGTTCACAATCTTTATAGTTTGATATCTATCAGTTAGATATGAAGAAAACCAGCTTCCCAGCGGGCAAAATGACGTGGGAAAAAACGTTGTTTCAATGTCACGTCAGACGTTGTAGCGATGTTGGAAACTAGTTGTATATGAAAGTTGAATCGACGTCATGTTTTGACGTCATTTCGACGTCAGATTTTCACGTTGGCCCAATGTCAGGTTTCATAGTTGCATAAACGTCATATTTCGACGTTGAATCGATGTCATGTTTCAACGTCGTAGCGATGTCGAAAACAGGTTGAATTTGAAAGTTGGATCGACGTCATGTTTATACGTTGTTTCAACGTCATGTTTCGACGTTGTAGTGGTGTAAAAAACGGGTTGGATTTGATAGTTGGTCCAACGTCAGTTTTCCACATCGTTTCGACATCTGATTTCAACGTCGTAGCGATGTTGAAAACGGGTTGGATTCACAAGTAGGACAACGGCATATGCTATTGTCCATGTCGTTTTAATTTCATTGCTATGTTGAAACTATAGTGTATAGTCGAAAGTAGGATGTCGTATGCTCACTTTTTTCGACGTCAATTTTCAAAGTCGTTGCTATGTTGAACATGACGGGTTTGATTAACGTCATATTTAGAACGCATATATATATATATATATATATGTATATATATATATATATATATATTATATACACACACACACACACACACACACACACACACACACACACACACACACACACACACACACACACACACACACACACACACACACTATATATATATATATATATATCGTACTCGTTTTATTAAGTGTAAAGTACGCTTAACAAATAATTGAGACATGGAAATATGTCAAATGCTGTGTACCAATATGCGTACAGGGGTGTGCAACCATTTTCTTTGGTTCCTGAGTACAGCAAACTTAGTAGACATGACTGGCAAGCGATTTATGCATCTCACATACGAGCAACTGGATACGAGTACACTGTAAAAATCTGATAATTTAGGTGGACCTTTCGATGTTGTTTCTTTGAATCTAGTGTGATATTGGTAGAAATTAAAACACAATGATGGGTTCAACAGTCAAGGTTGGCATTGAGATCACTGTCACAATGATGGATTCAACAGTTAAAGTTGGCATTGAGATCACTGTCACAATGATGGGTTCAACAGTCAAGGTTGGCATTGAGATCACTGTCACAATGATGGGTTCAACAGTCAAGGTTGGCATTGAGATCACTGTCACAATGATGGATTCAACAGTTAAAGTTGGCATTGAGATCACTGTCACAATGATGGGTTCAACAGTTAAGGTTGGCATTGAGATCACTGTCACAATGATGGATTCAACAGTTAAAGTTGGCATTGAGATCACTGTCACAATGATGGGTTCAACAGTTAAGGTTGGCATTGAGATCACTGTCACAATGATGGGTTCAACAGTTAAAGTTGGCATTGAGGTCACTGTCACAATGATGGATTCAACAGTTAAAGTTGGCATTGAGATCACTGTCACAATGATGGGTTCAACAGTCAAGGTTCGCATTGAGGTCACTGTCACAATGATGGGTTCAACAGTTAAGGTTGGCATTGAGATCACTGTCACAATGATGGGTTCAACAGTCAAGGTTGGCATTGAGGTCACTCTCACAATGATGGGTTCAACTGTTAAGGTTGGCATTGAGATCACTGTCACAATGATGGGTTCAACAGTGAAGGTTGGCATTGAGGTCACTGTCACAATGATGGGTTCAACAGTGAAGGTTGGCATTGAGATCACTGTCACAATGATGGGTTCAACAGTTAAGGTTGGCATTGAGGTCACTGTCACAATGATGGGTTCGGTTCAACAGTCAAGGTTGGCATTGAGATCACTGTCACAATGATGGGTTCAACAGTTAAGGTTGGCATTGAGGTCACTGTCACAATGATGGGTTCAACAGTTAAGGTTGGCATTGAGATCACTGTCACAATGATGGGTTCAACAGTCAAGGTAGGCATTGAGGTCACTGTCACAATGATGGGTTCAACAGTTAAGGTTGGCATTGAGGTCACTGTCACAATGATGGGTTCAACAGTTAAGGTTGGCATTGAGGTCACTGTCACAATGATGGGTTCAACAGTTAAAGTTGGCATTGAGATCACTGTCACAATGATGGATTCAACAGTCAAGGTTGGCATTGAGGTCACTGTCACAATGATGGGTTCAACAGTTAAGGTTGGCATTGAGGTCACTGTCACAATGATGGGTTCAACAGTTAAGGTTGGCATTGAGGTCACTGTCACAATGATGGGTTCAACAGTTAAAGTTGGCATTGAGATCACTGTCACAATGATGGGTTCAACAGTTAAGGTTGGCATTGAGGTCACTGTCACAATGATGGGTTCAACAGTTAAAGTTGGCATTGAGGTCACTGTCACAATGATGGGTTCAACAGTTAAGGTTGGCATTGAGATCAATGTCACAATGATGGGTTCAACAGTTAAGGTTGGCATTCAGGTCACTGTCACAATGATGGGTTCAACAGTTAAAGTTGGCATTGAGATCACTGTCACAATGATGGGTTCAACAGTTAAGGTTGGCATTGAGATCAATGTCACAATGATGGGTTCAACAGTTAAAGTTGGCATTGAGATCACTGTCACAATGATGGGTTCAACAGTTAAAGTTGGCATTGAGGTCACTGTCACAATGATGGGTTCAACAGTTAAGGTTGGCATTGAGATCACTGTCACAATGATGGGTTCAACAGTTAAGGTTGGCATTGAGATCAATGTCACAATGATGGGTTCAACAGTTAAAGTTGGCATTGAGGTCACTGTCACAATGATGGGTTCAACAGTTAAAGTTGGCATTGAGATCACTGTCACAATGATGGGTCCACAGTTAAAGTTGGCATTGAGATCACTGTCACAATGATGGGTTCAACAGTTAAGGTTGGCATTGAGATCAATGTCACAATGATGGGTTCAACAGTTAAAGTTGGCATTGAGGTCACTGTCACAATGATGGGTTCAACAGTTAAAGTTGGCATTGAGGTCACTGTCACAATGATGGGTTCAACAGTTAAAGTTGGCATTGAGATCACTGTCACAATGATGGGTTCAACAGTTAAAGTTGGCATTGAGGTCACTGTCACAATGATGGGTTCAACAGTTAAGGTTGGCATTGAGATCAATGTCACAATGATGGGTTCAACAGTTAAAGTTGGCATTGAGGTCACTGTCACAATGATGGGTTCAACAGTTAAAGTTGGCATTGAGATCACTGTCACAATGATGGGTTCAACAGTCAAGGTTGGCATTGAGATCACTGTCACAATGATGGGTTCAACAGTCAAGGTTGGCATTGAGATCACTGTCACAATGATGGATTCAACAGTTAAAGTTGGCATTGAGATCACTGTCACAATGATGGGTTCAACAGTCAAGGTTGGCATTGAGATCACTGTCACAATGATGGGTTCAACAGTCAAGGTTGGCATTGAGATCACTGTCACAATGATGGGTTCAACAGTTAAGGTTGGCATTGAGATCACTGTCACAATGATGGATTCAACAGTGAAGGTTGGCATTGAGATCACTGTCACAATGATGGGTTCAACAGTCAAGGTTGGCATTGAGGTCACTGTCACAATGATGGGTTCAACAGTCAAGGTTGGCATTGAGGTCACTGTCACAATGATGGGTTCAACAGTTAAGGTTGGCATTGAGGTCACTGTCACAATGATGGGTTCAACAGTTAAAGTTGGCATTGAGGTCACTGTCACAATGATGGGTTCAACAGTTAAAGTTGGCATTGAGATCACTGTCACAATGATGGGTTCAACAGTTAAAGTTGGCATTGAGATCACTGTCACAATGATGGGTTCAACAGTTAAGGTTGGCATTGAGGTCACTGTCATAATGATGGGTTCAACAGTTAAAGTTGGCATTGAGATCACTGTCACAATGATGGGTTCAACAGTTAAGGTTGGCATTGAGGTCACTGTCACAATGATGGGTTCAACAGTTAAGGTTGGCATTGAGATCACTGTCATGGGAGTCGGATGCTGCTAAAAGTGGGTGTTCGCTAATTAGGGCATGCACTCTTAATGGAACGAATACGGTATATATAATAGTGTACGTTATCCCAAGTCATATAGTTTTGCAAATATGTTATTCAAATAGAAGCCCATTGCTTAAATCCAATTTTAATATAATTAAGAAATGCGTGTTTTGAGAACTACGCAATTACAAAATCGGGACCTTCTGATAAAGACACATTATTTTATTTGACAAAGTACATAAATTCAAATGTCAAAAATCAGCAGAAATTCTGTCGACGACTTTGCATATTCTCAAGCTACTGTTTTGTCTTTTGTCTGCCGCCGCCACCACTTCTGTCTGGCGAGACCTGGAAGGAGAAATTATGAACATGGGTAAAACACTTGGAAATAATAAAGAAGGCATGCCTGAAACGTGGAATGAACTCACTACAGCTGATACCAGGCCTGGGGTAATTGTAATATAGGCCATGGGCCAGATATGCCTCTCGTTCACCCCCCCACAACTCTACCAACCCATGTTTTTTTTAAAACTTTGGGGTCCCTTGAAGATGATTTCAAGTGGTAACAATAAAAAAAGTTGGGTCTCACTACCCATTTCCAACCTATCTTGGATGGTACCCTGAAATATCGTATGTGTCGTCAATGTCGCGTGGTATTTAATCAGCCACACCACAATCGTCATTGTATAGTCATATGTGTCTCAATGTGTACTTATTATATGTCGAATTGAAGGTTTTCATCTGTTGATCATTATAACAGCATTCAATAGATATTTATTATTATGGCGTACGCCCTAATTAGCATAGAATAACTACACCCATTCTCACTCGTGACCGCATAGATGACAACATTATTTTTGTCAAATATATAAATTTCTCTTCATCCCATGGCCTCTTTAAGATGAAAATAATAAAGCGTAACACTCTGCAGCATCATATATTTTATTTGATACCAGAATTGTCTTTCTGTCATTAAAAATGGATTAGATATGATGCTTCAAAGATAACCGTAGTGTCGCGGATCAAGAGGCGCAACGCAAAGATAACCATGGATATGGATGGCATACATGTTAAAACTGTCAAGATTATGTGTGTGTTTTCAAGTATACAGTTTCACCAGATTAATTTCAGATGCATAAAACAAAGCACTACATATTTCATATAATGTACATGTATATTAGCTTAATATGGTATCCAAAACTCGTGAATTAAGATGTGACAAATGTCAACAGTACAGACAAATCGAAATTCAGTTTAAAGCGAATTACGTACGTATGACATTCATGTAGATGGTAGACACTAATAAAACAAAATGTAGTTAGATGTCACAAAGTTATTCACATCTTAATTGTCAATCAATGACAATCAATTTTGGGGACGTCCGGCTCAGGAATATGTGCTCTCTTCCATATGCCAACTTGATAGTTGACTCTTCTGATATGCTGGGTGAGACTGCGCTTGCATGGTGGTAGATTGCCCATGTCAATATTACCTGAAGGAATAACACGGTTATCCTTGGCACAAAGCTCACTGATACGAATTAGCCTGAAGTCATCAACGTTTGACACCTTTGATGGTCTACCATACACAGCACAAGTGAAGCTGTCGAGCTCATCAATCTTTCTACAGGTACGTCCCATGTATCTCCCAGCTTCTTGAGTACATGAATGTATTTAGGAATCTTCAGTAGAGGTTTCACTGGTTTTAGTTTGCCAATCCCTCGGAAAGCACTAGTGCCGTCATATCCACCGAAAGCATGCAGAACCACCAGATCCGTACATTTGTCTTGGCTGAGATCAACTCCTAGTTTGCTGACATCAATCAATCTTTGCTTATTTCCTACACTAGTGTCAAACAACATGGTGATGTCTCCAATTGATGCAGCCTAGAGCAGAAGAACGAAGAAGATGTCTGAATATGTGCTCTTCACACGAACGAATGGGTGATTCCTACTCCTCGCGTAATTAACATAGAGGATAACTGTTGAGTTAGTTTTCTCCAGTGATGACTTCAGAAGGGGCAGTTCATGGGTTACTGTCGTCCGGCCATCATTGGAAGTCAGCAGAGTGGCATTCTCCTCATATATGAAGATCACTTGTCTTCCTTGCAGTTTTGATGCATATCCGTCAGTCTGCCACAGCTTCAGAAGCAGTTTGATGAACTGACACTTGTTTTCACCATAGGACAAGAATGATTTCCAATCAGATGGCCTCTTGGTTGCCTCTCCTTTCAGAATCAGCTTCTCTCCAGCGTGGCCGACTCCTTCAGGTTCAGCGACCGAGCTCCTTTTTCCTTGTTTGTGATGGTATCTCAGGGCAGTCACCAGATTCTGCAGAATGATCATCACTGCCAACTTCATGTAACATGGTGTCATGAGCTGTGTGAACTGATCCTATCCTTTTCCTGTGAGATCATTCAGAAGCTGTTCGAAATGATCAAATTATTAATGGAATACCGTTGGTCCTGGTGGTGACCTGACGACTGCTTAATAACTTCAGCTAGCGCTGTCTCCAGCTCCAATGAAAAGTGTCCCATTTTATTCAGAAGAGTTTTTCACTCCTGAACATATAACGCATGCTTATGAAGATGTGTTTATCAGCTCCCACGATCCATTGGTTGTTGTCCGGCAGATGTCCTAACCAATTGACAGAACAAGTCTCTGTGTGCAGGATGATGTGGGAGCTGCCATCCCAGTTATGACATAACATAACAATTTCTGGAGTGTGTCTGATACGATAGTGTCAATTCTGCCAAAATCACGGGGAGTTGGTGGCCCTTTAAGATCAGGTGTTTCAGCAAACACATCCTGGATAGTCTGTCGAAGATATGTACCAGTGGTAACGTCAGTTGATCCCAACTGGAAGGCATGTACGTTTCACGGCTGTGTTGATGTTAATCTGTGACTCATAGACTATGCTTGACTGGAACTTCCCCATATTGTAGAAGGACAGTTGGCCATTGAAGGGTTCATGGCTTTCAAGTTTGAGTTTTAATTTCTCACTCCGATAGTCAGGATTACTGTGCTCTGTATTATATATGCTGGATATGTACACTTGTTACAGGTCAACCAATTTCACCATCTTCTGATCATGCAGGACATCCTTCTCCACCACGCAACAGACTATGTCAAATGCCTTTTCATGGGCTTCCATTAAGTTGTGCTGGTTAACACGTGCCTCTTCATCTGTACTTCGCCAATTCTCTGGTTTTTGCATATAGTTCATGCGTGCAGCAATTCTTGTGGAACTTGGCTTTACAAGCAAACAGATCAAAACCTCGTATTCTTGTGAGGAGCTTCTCATCCTGTTTTATTTCTGCCATCGTCGCCACAGTCTTCCATCCATCAAATTCAAACTGACTCATGCCTTGACTGGTCCATGCGCCTTTACTTTTATCTTCTTTCCACCCTCTGATCCACAGAAAATACAGTCCGACTTGAAGATGATTTTATCGCCTTCTGTGGAAGTTCTGCGCGCCGCAGAACTTCCACAGAACGTCGGAGTGTAGAGGCATCAGATGGTTATGATGAGGTGAACTTCAGCCTGTCCATATTCAACGTGAAACGTTTGTAGCATTCTCAATGGAAGCCATGATATTTCATCACTGTGTTGAGGGTGAGCTTGCACGTTGTCTCATCCATCCTGTGGGTTCAAGTTGGATGTTCTCAAAGTCTCTACTCTTGACCTCCTGCAATTTTGCCAACTTCTTCTCTGCATCCCGCATGCCAGACATGAGTTGAAGTTCTCCATATTTTAAACTCTTTACATGAACTGTACAAGTAGGTTCGACAGTTTGATCAATTGTTCGTTTTCGTTTTAATGGTAAATACATACAAAGGTAGGTATGTAAGATCAGCAGGTCAAATTGGGGTAAGTAACAAAGCTTATAATTTATCGTTATCCAACTGAAATAAATTATCGTTATCTGTGAAGTTGGCCTGAGCTATTCGTAAAAGCTGCAACTGAAACAATAATATAATATGAGACTTAAATAATAATTATAATATGGGATACAACCTTGTGATCCCCACATACCATGATGAAACATGTAAGAAAACTAGTATTCCAGCTGCAATTGTACCTAGATACTGCAGAAAGAACGTAAATGACGTATAAAACAATAATATTATAGTCACTTCTTCATTACATTTTAAACAACCCATTGCTAATGAAATACAGTGTGTAATCATTAAAAATGAATTGTATTACGCCTCCTGATCCGCGACACTAGTTATCTTTGAAGCATCATATCTAATCCATTTGTAATGACAGAAAGAAAGTGCTGGTATCAAATGAAAGATATGATGCTACAGAGTGTTATGCAGTATTATTTTGATCTTAAAGAGGCCATGGGGTCAAGGGAAATTTTTATATTTGACAAACATAATGATGTCATCTATGCGGTCACGAGTGAGAATGGGGTGTAGTTATTCTATGCTAATTAGGGCGCACGCCATAATAGTAAATATCTATTGAATGCTATTATTACGATCAGCAGATGAAAACAAACCTTCAATTCAACATATCATAAGTACATATTGAGACACATATGACTATACAATGACGATTGTGGTGTGGGTGATTAAATACCATGCGACATTGACGACAAATACGATATTTCAGGGTACCATCCAAGATAGGTTGGAAATGGGTAGTGAGACCCAACTTTTTTACTGTTACCACTTGAAATCATCTTCAAGGGACCCCAAAGCTTTAAAAAAACATGGGTTGGTAGAGTTGTGGGGGGGGTGCACGAGGGGCATATCTGGCCCATGGCCTAATTGTAACGATTACAAATATTGAAGCAATAGTAATGGGTTGAGCTAAAACTCAATGTAATAGTAATTGACCTATTACTTTTATATTACTATTGAACATTTAACCGAATTGCAACTACAACAATTCCATTTGATTATTTTGTACATTCTACTAGTTTCTCCAGGTTTTATGGTTGCCCCCCCCCCTGTCAACTTCAGCTTAGCCCTGGTGAAGTTTTACCCTAGTTTTATGAGCGTTTACATAGCAAGAGACATTAATACAGGGTGACTGCTGCATTGACTAAAGGGATTAAACTGAGCTTTCACTGCTTTGAAGCCAGTTCTGCCAAATGACAAGTGGCCAACTACCCTTTTCAAGTAAGCCTATGGGTTAGAATTAGGGCTGTGCCAGATATGCCGTACCACTTTAATAGGCGTTCAACGAGAATGCTGTGATCAATCGTGTCAAATGCGGCAGAGAGATCTAGTAAGGTAAGTGCAGTCACTATATCATTATTAATGTTCAACTTAATCGATGCTGAGAAAATACGTATAAACGCTGTACGAAATCGAAGAACATGGTTGCGTGTTCGCAACATGAGGCTGCGAACTGACCCCCCCAAATTGAGCAAGTGTCCGGCACATGCCAATGGATTCAACTTTCGTACATGCGCGTGCATTCCATTGTACTTGCCAGACATGTTGCTGGCGTTGTCATGTGACTGTCCACGATAGTCACTCAGGTTGACGTTATGTTCGGCAAGAAAGTCGACGAGGTTCTGAGCGAGTTGCTCGCCACTGTGTCCCTGCATATCTAAAAACTTGACGAACCGCTCTACAGGTCCTGGTGGCAGCACATATCGCAGAAAGAACGTGGCCTAATCCACGTGCGATTATATGTCGGGTTTAGAGTCAACGGACACGGACTAATACTACTGTTTTCACTTCCCCGACAAAAAAGCGGTCGAGGACGCAAGTTCCATCAAGTTGATGAACTCATCGCACGATTTATGTAGTAGTCATCTAAGTTGCTACCCTTTGGCCAAGGGCACTGCTAGCCAATCCTGAGGCTCCCCTGCCGGCCTCCAACTCCCTCCTGTCCTCGCCGAACTGCACTTCACCATTGCTGCTGTCTACTCCCAACGCAGAGCTCCAAAATGTCAAACTGCCGGCCACGCCCAGTCTATTCGTAGTCACCACGCTTGGCTTATTACATAATAAATCGTTTCGTAGGTTGCATTAGGCTGACCTTCTGCAGTCCAGCCAGTCAAACAAATTAAAATACTGTGTTTCATACCATAACCATTCCTTGTTTGAAAATTTATATGTAGCATTACATCATAGGTCTTTATTACGTCACTACACATAACAATAGCACAGGGTCAGAACAGACACCACTATTTGTTTTTCATATTTATTTCACAAACATTTATATGTACAGTATGTGACAGAGCGGCTAAAACACAAGTGTAGTTCGAGTATGACGTGACCTAACACTACACTCTGAAGAATATATATCATAGTAAAGCTAAAGCATGTTTACTGATGTTATGCCAATATATTTTGCCATTTCGTACTGTTATCCGCAGTGTTTACAGAACATGCGCTGGTATTATTTTGACAGGCCATTTTTATTAAGGCAGCAGTAATAACAGCCTGTGTTACGTTCATATCTAGCCTGTTCATATATTCTGTATACAAGAATAAAACATTAAAACCATGTTATTCAATCTGAAACGTGGAATGGATACTTTACAGGCACACAACAGAACAAAGATCAACAATTAACGTAACACAATATCTAAGTATGCACAGAAATATTGTATTGTACCTAAGAGATAGCCCTAGCAGAATCAAATATTTCTGAACAATGGGTTTTGCCTGCACAGAATTTGATGTGAACAAATAAACATCTATGGTACAGTTTTCCACATTATTGTCATTTAGATCAATTAGAACAAAAATAGAATGTTATTAAGAGCATTAGTTACCGTTACAACCAGTTTTAATGCATTTCTCCTCGCTCTATGTTTTATGATAAGGTAGCCCATTGTACGTCCAGTTGTGCATCTATTAGGTACTTTGCGGTAAGTTACTTAAGACTGTCGATAGAATACTGTTGGTACCACATATCACTGAGTCATTGGATCTCAATCAAATAATCACATTTGGTTAATAAATACAATTACTTACCATATGTCAAGACAAACATCTACATACATTTTCGCACGTTTTGGCAACAGTGGCTGCAAAGATTATGGTATATAGACATTACTTGAAAATCTGACACAAGCTGTTACCATAACTGGCAAATGTATGTAGATTTTTGAAGTGCCTGAACTGCACTTGGGTAACTAGAGTGGTTAGACATAAACAAATACAAAATGAAACAAGATATTATATGTGGGTAATTGTAAGCTCTGGTAATATTATGTGACGTACTTTCAAACATTTGCTCACAGCATTTAAGCTCCCTTTATCAACACATTTAAGCTCCCTTTATCAACACATTTAAGCTCCCTTTATCAACACATTTTCAAACACTTAAGCAAAACCCACCTATTTCTGGACGAATGTTTCCGCTTCATCTTTAACAATGTTTGGTATTGTTATTGCTTTCACCTTTCACCTTTCACCTTGCCTACACACAGTATGATACATAACCAGTCAACCAACAGACATCACACCACCAATGGTAAAGATTACACACGTGCTTACTAACTGTTCATTAAAGGTTTCGTTATAAGTTACGTTAATGAAAACAAAACAGACATATTTTTGTTAGCTGTTCGATTAGTTTCAGCAGATTGCCATTGTTCGCAGTGTTAGCTACAATGAGGCGTTGTTTGCCGAACTGCCGAACCGGACGTTGAGCAAATACAGCTGCAATGCTGTATCATAACTAAGCTGCTCAGAACAGTGGACAGCCGTCTCGTTGAAGGCTCACTCGCTAAGCTGACAAACAAGCGCTGATCCCTTGACGACCCAGTACGACTGCGGCTGATTCGACGGCAGAAAGACAGTAACTACAAAGTTTGTGGAGTGACCTGCAAGAAAAGACGACACCCGTCAATATACAATTTAATACTACGATACATACACACAGTGATATACGATACCCGAATGTATGCAAGAACGCACGAATGCAGGCACACTTATTACAACGGAGGTCACAAACTACGAAGGCAGTGCAACACCATTTGAAAACAAAGCAGAATTAAAATGGAGATGATAGTCTACTGAGAATACCATTTCATGTATTCAACACGCACACATGCACGCGCATGCACAAACACACACGCACGCACATACAAACACGCGTGTGTGCACGCGCTCACACACACACACTCAGCAGACTATCATCTCCATTTTCAGTCTGCTTGCTTTTCAAATGGTGTTGCACTGCCTTCGTAGTTTGTGACCTCCATTGTAATAAGTGTGTATGCATATCCATAATAGAAAAAAATTTAACAAGAGAATTAACTCTAGATGGCAGGTGGACAAGGGAGCTTTTTGGCTTATCGAGAGTCCAACCCTTTTTATCTACGTGTATCCCACCCTTCTGAGGTATGTGTCGATTTAATTTTTAAACATATTAAGGTTATTAGCACCAACACAATCAGCAGATAATCTTTTCCATTCATTTACAATCCTTTGTGAAAATGAGAACTTTATCATATCTAATCTACACTGCTCCTTTACTAATGTAACTTCATGTCCTCTAGTCCTTCAATCTTTCTTAACTGATAAAACATATTTCTATCAATATTCGCTTAACCATTCAATAATTTAAACACTTCTATCTGATCTCCTCTCAATCTCCTGGTCTCTAGTGTTGTTAAACCACATTCTTTTAGGCGTATTTCGTAACTAAGATCCCTCAGTTTTGGTATCATTTTAGTTGCTCTCCTCTGTCCTCTTTCTAGCATATATATGTCCTTCCTGCGGTATGGCCTCCACGCTTGTATACAATATTCTAAATGAGGCCTAACTATTGTTTTGTGCAGTGATATTATAAGTTCTTTTTCTTTATACACTATATTTTGCCTAATTAATCCAGATTTGATTTCCCTTCGAAGTTGCAATTCCGCACTGCTCTGAAACCTTTATATCAGCACTAATGGTTAACCCTAAGTCCTTTTCTTTTATAGTACTTAGTACAGTACCCCCCATTGTATATTGTACATCTTCGTTCCCATGTCCTGTGTGGAGACATTTACATTTCCCTAAATTGAACAACATGTGCCACTTTTCAGACCATTTCATCAACCTGTCAAGATCATCTTGTAAATGCTGTCTATCTCCATCACGTTTAATTCTTCTAAACACTTTTGTATCATCCGCAAATTTCAATACCTTGCTTATTATATTATCGTCCAAATCGTTGATATATATTAAGAATAAGATAAGTCCCAGTACTGATCCCTGTAGTACCCAACTCAAAACTGATTTCCAGTTTGAAGCCTCCCCATCAACTACTACACGTTGTCTTCTGTCAATCAGCCATTTTTCTATCCAGTTAATTATACCATTTCCTATGCCACGGGCCTTTAGCTTAAGCAGTAGTCTTTGATGTAGCACTTAGTCGAAAGCTTTCTGTACATATAAATAGACGATATCTACTGGTGATCCCTCGTCTACCCATTTAGTAATATCTGTCACAAACATATTTGTTAAGTATGACCTCACTTTTAGAAACCCATGTCGAGATGGGTTTATCAAGTTATGTTTAACAAGAAAATCCACCATGTGGTCTTTAATTAGTCTTTCTAATAATTTGCAAATCACCGATGTTAAACTCATTGGTCTGTAGTTCTCCGACTTGTTTCTTCAACCTTTTATAAATAATGGTATAATGTTTGCTACTTTCCATTCTAAAGGAACCACTCCCTCTTCTAATGACAAGTTGAAAACTGTTGCAAGCGGTAAGCTAATTTGTTCTACAATTTCCAATGGTAGTTCGGGTGGAATCCCATCCACTTCACTCCAGATGATTTATTATCCCTCATAGACCTTATTTTCTTAGCTACCATTTCCGGGGTTACAATTAACTGTCCTAAATAGTCTGAATCTGCCCCCTTGAACTGGCAGTGAACTATTATATTCCCTGGTAAACACTGAAATAAAATACTCATTCAGGTCTTCTGCCATTACGAATCCCTCCGATATTATATTTCCAGCACTATCTTCTAGTGGACCGACCTTATGCTGAACTTTCTGTTTGCTCTGAACATATGCATAACACTCTTGCTGTCATGTTTTATATTACAAGCTAGTTTTTGTTCAGAGCTTTTTTTTTAATTTGTAATTTCAGTTGTAACTTGGTTAAGTGCTTCTTTATAAATGTTGTAGTCTTCATTATTTTCAGTACGTCTATATGACTTCAACATCATTTGTTTGTACTTAGTTTTTCTAATGGCTTCTTTCCATAAGTGTTTCTTTCTGGACCGTTTTCCTTGTTTTTTCAAGATAACAAATTTATCAACGGTGCACTCAATTTCACTCTAAGTTATTCCAGCATTCTGTTGCAGTCTTATTCTTCAGTGTGTTATTCCAGTCTATCTTTGCTAAATATTGCCTTGTGTCCTTACATATTCCTTTGTGAAAATTTCACCTTTTTACTATTCCTTTCTGATTTTACTTTGATGGTCAAATGTATCTGTGATCACTACTCTCCAGTGGCTCACATATCTTGACATTGTCAACTAATTCATTCTGTAAGGACAAAACTATGTCTAACACATTCTCACCACAGTACAAAGCAATAGTTAGACCTCATTTGGAATATTGTATACAAGCATGGAGGCCATATCATAAGAAGGACATAGATAAGTTAGAAAGAGGGCAACGAAGAGCAACTAAGCTGATCCCTGAACTGAAAGATCTTAGTTATGAAAGACGCCTATTAGGATGTGGGTTGAAAACACTAGAGACTAGGAGACTAAGAGGAAACCAAACAGACATTTTTAAAATATTGAATGGTTATGAAGATATTGAAGAAATATTTTCTTCAAACTGAAAGAAGGCAATAGAACCATAGGGCACAATGCAGCAGTAGTCAAAGAACAATGTAGGTTAGATGTGAGACTCATTCTCTCGGAGGACAGTAAATGACTGGAACAAATCATCTGATGATTGTGTTAATGCTAGCAGTGTGAATATGTTCAACAACAAAATTGAGAGCTGCCTGGGGAGGGCGGGCTATATGTAGGTGGAAAATTGTTGGACTCTCAATAAGCCAGAGGCTTCCTTGTCTGCATACCTTCTGGAGCTTGTAGCTCTGGGCGGCAATCTTGTTAAATCTTGTTAAAACAGCTGAGTTAACTATTGCTGTTAGGAGTGCCGAATTTAAACCTGATGAACTAGAACCTAAACAATCCTGAACAGCCGAAGCGACCGCTCCCCGCCTCACCTGTCGTCGACAGTGTGCCCGCGCGTGCAGCCGTCTTGTACAACGGCGATGAGTAGCTGCTTTCATCCGGCTCGTAGTCCATGACGGGCTCCATGTGCATCATGGGAAGCATGGCCATCATCTTGCCGGGCAGGGCGTCCTCGACGACCATCTCGTTGTCGTCCCACCGGAAGCCGTCCATGAAGAGTCCGTGCACGAGGATGCCATCCTCGGGCAAATCAATTGCCTTGTCCATCTCCAGCTCCTCGCCAAACTGTTGACGATGTAAGAAGATTATTGTCTATGTTTCTAGTTGTTTCCCATGCTCGGCAACGTTCTATTAACTGACTAGGCTATATGTATGTATGCATGTAAACATGTATGCATGTATGTATGTATGTATATGTGTGTGTATATTGTGGTTACAATGTTAGGGTCTTATGAGGTCTCATTCAACTAGACAGCTTTTTTCAGCACATTATCACCAAACCCACCCTTCTATGCTGGCACTGAAGGTGGTTACTGCTTGTCTGTTGTCCTCAGTGGTTTCATTACGTCCCAAATTGAGACGAGTCAGACATTAATGTGATCTCCGAGTCACGAGGGATACACAGTCCACAATGTTGACAGGCAGGTTTTTACACCAAATATCACACCAGCCGGGTCCGCGTTTGATCTCAGAGAGCTGGCATGCCAAGTGGATGTGCTAACCACTACACTATCGCGCTCTCTCTGAGATGGACATTATTCAAATTTTTAATATTACCTATTCTATCAGCTTTAAAATGTTTCTTTGTTGTATATTTATTTACATATAACCTACTGGTAATTTCTAATCAAACGCATCGGTCTATTAATATAAGCAAGTGCATGTACATGTATACTATTGTTGTTTTAACATGACGAATGCATCTAACTAAAACTCATCCAATGAGACCCTCTCTTACATACCAACAGCCAATTAAAACCTTTCAAACATACCACTACAGTCTCCAAGGCTGCCATGACGTCTGCTTGGTCGCGGTATTGAGATTTCATATTGAACTTGAATGACAGATGGTCGATTGGGAGATTGTGCTTACGAGCATGGTTCTGTAGTACACCAGTTAGGAAACCTGAAAACGAAGAATGGTGTCTCATTATATACCATCGTACCATCTTTGTTTTACTTGATAACGTTTTTCTTTGATTTTCTCTATTATTGTTACTTATATTAGTAACTTTTATAAAGCTATTGTAAAGCGTCATGCAGCACTGGTGAATTTGGCGCTATAGAATTGTTGTTATTATTATTATTAGTTATAATAATTAACAATGTCAGAATTATTATTAGTATTAATTATAACAATTACCAATGCACATCTGCCACCTCATACTGATTCTCCGTAAACAATACGGATTTACTGTATTTACCGTATATTCCGTTTTAATGCGGATTTATCAAAGACATAAAGCGTTTTATATCACTATTTCCTTGTATTCGTCAGAGGAGTATAACTCACATGACATACCTGAAACTGTTGAAGTGAAACACTGGTTTTGGGTATATATAGTAACACGGTAGACTGCGACACTCGATAGTAATAGAAATGCTATTGGCCGGTTAACCAGTAACAAAGATCAGACGGATTTATACAGACATTGAAGTCAAAAGTACGGCTTTCATTCACGAAAATGTTGCCAAGGTGTTTGTTTGGTCATCGGTTGACATTGACGCCACGACACATTAAGGTGGTGTCTTGAAATGTTTTTCACTAAAACTTACTTCTGTGCCTTGTTCTCTGAACTTAAATGAAACAATATTACAGCATGATATTGGAATACCTTAAGAATAGAAAATTACAGCGAATGATCACAGAAACAGCCAAAATATGTATTTTACCCAGTTCAAAATGTCTCCCGAATTGGTGTTTATAGTACTTTCCCATGAAACCCTTCAAATGTTCCCCAGACAATCTTTGCAGTCCCACCAGGCCTCACCTTGCGGGAAGAATATTCCAGAGATCCAGTATGACTTTGGCTTGTCGTGCTTGATCCAGTTGTCGATCATGGAGCAGCGGAGAATCAAGTCCTTCACCCAGCTGCTGAGAGGCTTCAGTGACGGGTAGGCGGCGTTCGCCCACATCGTCGGCACGTGGTTGATGATGAACGAATGGTACATCATCTCCAGCTCCTCGCTCATCACCACCAAACCCTTGATGGCCTTCTGCAGCTGAGTCAGCGAGTTCTGTAAGCACGGCAGAACGGAATGGTCAAATGTTCTGCGAATACTGTCACATTTCTGTAGATACCTGGGGCCGGTGTGAGATTGTAAACGGATCCCCTGTGAAAAATTGAACTTTTTACGTTGATAGGGATTTTAAAATTATAGACATGGTTTACTGATATCTAGACATTAAAAATCTACTATTCTGAAAAGCAAAATTCTACCAACAGAATTATTAAAACCATGTTAACAATTGCTAAAATATACCGAAATGACATTGTTCATTTATACCAATAAGGTTTGGACATTTTTTGTGTAGCTTAGTTTTTTGCCATAGCACGTACACCATTGAACCACTTCTAGCTCAGTCAACATATTGAACAATAATTTTTCACAGGACGGGGGTCCATTTACAATATCACACCGGTTTCATGAATTGCTAAGAATATTTACTTAACGCTAAGATGCTTGACTTATTATATTATTTATTTATTTAATAAGTAAGTATAGGAAAATTGGATAACGCTACACAATGGCGAAATTTGAAATAAGGTTCATGTAACCGGTCACAGTGGCTGTTTTTACAGAGTTCGTACATAAGAACCTTCATACAACGAAGTTTACATAGCTAATCACAATTGGTTTTACGTCATTTGCGTCTTTTATTATTGTTCCGAGGTATGCAAACTATGTCAAGCATCCTCGTCTTTTACAGTAACAACTTTATATTGTCACTGACAATGTTTTATGAACATTTCAAGCTCCTCTGAACAGATGTTACATTCGAATATAAGGCACAATACAAACAAAATTACTACTATAATTACACCTTTATGACACTAAGCAGCTTGTTGAAACGATCAACTTCCTGGATCAGTACAGTTGTCAGTGATTTCATTCGACCTTTTTCATCTGGCTGTAAAACAGTAGACATATATATTACTTTTAGTGCAGCTGCAATGGATTCGGTCGGTTATGTAAACACCAAATAATATTACAAATAAACATAACTGCAGTGGGAGAACTCACTACTAAGGTCACCCTTTAGACTGGGCGAAGGTGAGCTGAATGGCGAGGTGACCGTATTAGCGAGATTATTTTTCATATCATTTACAAAATTTGGGATTATCTTAGGCTGATCTTAGTTGCGAGGTGGCTGTAATACCAAGGTGAACATGTCCATTGTACATAGATAACTATGAACACTGACCATTCTCAATTACAGACACACACAGAAACATAACCCTTCCACACAAATTACAGTTTGTTACATTATCGGGCATAACTATGACGCCTACTTTCAGCTGTGTGCACGGTACCGTGTGAGGGTTAAACTGCCCATACAATGATGACGCTATTAAACGTTGTGTCTGAATTATAGTTAGAATTATCTAGCATACATGATTATAAACGTCAGTAAGCCGTCAACGTGCCAACGCGCTTTGACAAGAATCGTTCAGTATGACTCTGTCTGTTAGTCAGCTAGTGTTTGCGCGGAGACGTGCACTTACCTCAAACATAGTGCGACTTGCATTGTCGATGTCAAGGAATTCCATCACTTTGGACTGAATCATCTCACAGAGTTCATAAGCAATTTCGTCGCTCGACTTCCCCCCGCTCCCACTGCTCATCCTTGGCTGCATCTCTATGATTGTGTCCACCAGCACTCCGGTTTCTTGTTTCTGCAAACACCATCAGATTAGGCACATGATTGATGTCAAGGTAATGCGAATATGAATACATTTATTTCAGGCAAAACCCACATGTACAATTGGTATATATTAATAGGTATAAAATACATAGCTTTTTAAAAGTAAATAAGTTGGAAATATAAATAGATAAAATTAAATTAAATAAGGAAATTAATTTTAAAATGTTAAAATAAGTTAATAATTTAAATATAAAATAAATAAACAAATAATTAAATAAATATGTAAAACATGATATAAAGTCACCGTTTTACTATATATAGTGCTTCAGCCCAGCTCGTCCACATGGGCGCATTAACAATGGCTCTACAATTGTACATGTATACATTTCATAATGCTATCGGCATTGTTAAGAATGTTTTCTAAAACCATGAACATTCTTGTGCAATAGGGCGTCAAAAGTAATAAACGTTCAGCATAAGAAATGTTGGGCACATAAACGTTGAGCGTAATAGATGTTGTTGTGTCCTTAGTGAAGCCGTGGTATCAAAGCAATGAACTTATGACAATTGCCTGCTTCATCCATATCCATAAACTATGAAAAGATATTTAAATTTACCTTCAATGATTTGTAAATTTATGGCAGCTGACAAGAACACTACTCAATACATCATGATGGCAATTATTTTGCCCGATGGAAACAGCTTCCAAACAAATGCAAATGTCGTCTTCATGAAGCTATAACCCGTCTGGGTGGGGCAATCATGAAATAACGGTTAAACAGATAAGTCATCAGGTCACAACTACTCGCAAGAAACCATACCTGGAATGCTATGTTTGCATTTTCGTGTAAGCCAAATATCTCTGGGTTGTCAATAAGAGGAAGTTGGTCCACGTATTCTCGGTATTCGTTCAGCGAGTCATACATTGGAGCATAGTACAGGCCTGTAATGACACATATAACCATACTGTCTAGCACATATGAAGAGTATGTTTGGCACAGGATGTTGTATCAGTTGTTGCATAGTGCAAGTGAATAACTAGGGAAAACCACCTTGCAGAAAAACGTGTGTGCGTGTGTGCGTGTGTGCGTGTGTGTGTGCATGTTCGTGGGAACTTCAGCACATGTTCTAGACTGTGTTGAATATATTAAAAAGTGCAAGACAGATCACATCAATATATCAACATAGCCATGTCAATCTAAAGCAATGACATCACATTCATTCAACGTACCTGATTCTGAGTATTTATACGTAGGATCGAGTGTCTTTGGATCGAAGAATGTTCGAAGAATTGTTCGGAGACAGCGCTGATCCCAGAAATCCGTGACTCGGCCTCCGTATGTAATCTGTAAATAAAATGGCCATTTATATAAATGGTAGTGAATATCAGCATGAATAGTAATTTCGCAATGCATGAATGGACAAAATTGTCTAATGATTATGTTAATTCTCGCAGAGTATGTATTCAATTATTGTATTGTAAAATAAAATGTCTGGCAAGGGCAGGATATACACAGCTAAAGGCTCTTTGTTCAATTGCCATCTGGGGCTTGTAGCTTTTGATGGCAATTTTAAGGAGCTTTTCTGTTCGTTTTTATTGTAATTTCATGCTAAACACTAACAACAATATCTGACACATTGACCGCACAAATGTGTTTTATTAATTAATCACTTGTTGAAATTTGATTTTGTTTCAGGAGGGCTTGTTTACATGGCAATGCAACGATTTTCAAGGCGTGGCCTCACGGAGAGAGCAATGTTGACAGCTTATTGACATTAGAAGCTCCGTAACGATCTTCCAGAGGATTTTCTGAGATCACTATTCGGGATCTGAGTGACAATGTGGTGATTTTCATAAATGCTGAACTGTTGAATTCAATAGTTGTTTCTGCTTCGTAAAGACATATCTGGATGGTCAGTTTGTTAGAATACATATAATTATAAATATGGTTTTACAATAACAACTAACGAAGAAGCTCGCTTTAAATCGTGTTAACTCGTTCAGCACCCACCTCGCCAGTGATGTAGATGAGAGCGTCCCACGGAATGAATCCTTCTACACAGTACATCTCCATATTGAGTAAGGCTGTCTCCCGGTCGCTGTCACTGAACGGATACTGAAATATATAATAATAATTATAGTAAACTTCTGTATCGCCTATATCGGGTGGGAAAGCGATTTCAAATAAATAAGTCTTGCGTTTTTATGAAAGGTAGCTACAATTGCCTGTATCGCTTCAGATTGTTTTCTGGAAGAGAGAGAGTTGATTGAAGATTTTATGAAAGGTAGCTACAATTGCCTGTATCGTTTCAGATTGTTTTCTGGAAGAGAGAGAGTTGATTGAAGATTTTATGAAAGGTAGCTACAATTGCCTGTATCGTTTCAGATTGTTTTCTGGAAGAGAGAGAGTTGATTGAAGATTTTATGAAAGGTAGCTACAATTGCCTGTATCGTTTCAGATTGTTTTCTGGAAGAGAGAGAGTTGATTGAAGATTTTATGAAAGGTAGCTACAATTGCCTATATCGTTTCAGATTGTTTTCTGGAAGAGAGAGAGTTGATTGAAGATTTTAGGTGCAGCTACAGAGAAAGCATGTTTGCCAATGTTAAGCTTGGTTTTAGGAACAACATTGTTGTAAATCAGATCATCTGAGGTTCCTGGGGTTATCTAAACAATACATTGTACATATAACATCAGCTTCTGCTGATCGTGAGCGCAGAATGGGTGGTGACAGCACTATTTGTTCGACAAAAATGCCACAAAACACATCTGTCTGTTTTATAATCGGTCGACAGACGTGTACCTTTGTATCTCAATCAATGTAGTATGACAGCGTGAGCATTTTGGGATCAATACAACGATGTAAGAATGAAATTTAAAGGGTAATAACATTACCTAATCAGCATTGCATACTGACTAAGGAAAGGGAATCGAAAAATCACAAACCATATCTGATTATCCTGTTCCATTTTGTCATCAATGGTCATATTCAACACGAAATATCTCGATTATTTAAACAATTATGTAATGATTATCTAGGTTTGCCTTTGGATACAACACACAAAGTTTGTATTGGCAAAAAGATAGAAAAGGTCAAGTCGAGAAAAAATGGTGAGCCGTGTGATTTGAGGATCATACTCCACAAAGGTAAATACACAAGTCATCATCATCAACATTGTGCAGCCGTATTGTCTTGTGGTTGGGCAAAGTCCTCAGCATGTCGTTTCCAAATCTGCCTGTCTTCTGCTATCCTCTGCCAGATGATGCCCTTCCAGTACTCGTCTAGTTCGTCTCTGCACCATCTCGCCGGTTTTCCTTTACATCATTTCCCTTTGTAAGGTCTCCAGGTTGTGATATGCGATGTCTATCTGTTATCTCGTAGTCTACTGATGTGCCCTGCCCAGGTCCACTTCTGTCTTCTAATTTGTTCTAACACGTCTATGACCTTTATCTTCTCTCTTACCCAGATGTTTGTTTTTCTATCACGATATGTGATGTTTAACATACTTCTTTCCATCTGTGTTTGTGCGGCTGCTAGCTTGTTCTTTGCCTGGATGGTGAGTGCCCATGTTTCCGCGCCGTATGTCATCACTGGAAGTACACATGATGTCGCGGTGTTTGGCGAATGCTGTCCAGCCAGCGGTGATTCTTCTTTGAATCTCCTTGTCTTGGTTTTTGTCTCTGATATTGTATCACTGTCGCATATAGACATAGCTTTCAACGTTCTCTATCTGCGTGGTGTTGATATCTATTGGGTTGTCATTTTCTAGCATCACTTTTGTCTTTGAAATGTCTTCAGACCTTGTTTTTTACTTTCATCAGCTAGCTCCTGCAACTTTTTTTAGTTCTTGCGGTGTAGTAGTACATATGAGTATGTCGTCGACAAAGATAAGATGACCGATTATCCTCAAGCCTCTGGTTTCCCAGGTCAGTCTTCAGAATATGCTTTCGAGTGTTGCCGTAAACAGCTTGGGCAATATGGTGTCACCCTGTCGTACTCCTCTCTTGATGTTGATCTTGTTGCTCTTTTTGTGTAGGTGGACTCTCACCGAGGTGTTGGTGTAGATGTCTTTCAGGAGTTCAATGTACACGTCTTCTATCCCCTGTTCTTGAAGGGAGGTCAGTATTGCTCGAGCTTGCACCGAGTCAGAAGCCTTCTCGTAGTCGACGAAAGCGATGCAGAGCGGGATATTATATTCTCGGCACTTCTCTTTCAGTTGGTTTACGACGTGTATCTGGTCTGTCGTTGAGTACCTGCTTCTGAATCCTGCTTGCTCTCATGGTTGGTTTTCGTCGAGTGACTTCTCTACCCTATTCATCAGTATTTTTGTGAGTAATTTATAGATGTTTGATAACAGACATATCGGACTTTCTTATTTCCCTTCTTGAAAATTATCACCATCTTTGCGTTCTTCCATGCAGGCGGTGGGTATTCGTCTTTCTGATAAGCATTTAGTATAAAGCTTAGCCAGTGTCTTCGAGATGGTATCTCCTCCTGCTTTTAATATCTCAATGTTTAATTGGTCGTTGCCTGATGTCTTCCCATTCTTCATATCTCTTAATGTTGCTTCCACCTCCCATGGCGTTATCTTGGTCTTGTATTTCTCTATCCTGCTTGTCTAGAAGTGTACACAAAACTAATGGCAACAAACTAATTGGAGAATGCTGGCTACAGTAACTTACTTTTACAACAGTCATCTCTTCAGTTATCGTCTGTTCTGCTTAAAAATATATGTCCAAATCACTGATAACTACTCGTGGGCCTGTCCATGTTACTAATACCCACCTTGATATTCCAGCCAAGCGGACCAAACTTCTTGCGCTCGAGAATGATAGCGTGGAAGAAGCAAACCCCAAAGATAATGCGTCTCCAGTCAAGTGCCAACACTGAAAAACACAATTGGCATTATTATGAACAAAAAGTTACAATATGTAAATCAGTACATTTTTACAGACAAGGCAATATCTCAATGCAAATAAAGAAACAAACATTGGATAACATTCAGATATGTTGTGTTAAAATGTTAAACAAATAAAAGAACAAATATCACAAACCATGTAGATTATCTACGGCTTTCTGAAAATAAACCTTACACCATGAGCTGGCATTTACTGCAACAATTATAACAAACACTAGTATTATGAATATGAATGTAACTTACAAATATTGGTATCCTCAATACGTTTGATGCTCAATGATATTATGTCCCATCTTCCCACGTTCAACACAGCAGACTTCCACTTACTAAATACTACGCCCCCTAATTCCGGGTAGAGGAACAGGCTGTGTCTGTTATGGACACAGTCTGTTTGACTACCCGGAATTAGCGGGCGGAGTAATATGTAACGGGAAATCTACTGTGTTTAACTTGGGAAAGTTGAACATCAAATGGTACAGTAGTTAACTCTGCCCGATTTGGCCGTATAGCCAATAAAGCCTGTTTTGAAACTGTATGTTCTGTTTACTATTTGAACATACACCCGTGGTCTTACCTTCAAATTGTGTTGTTACAGGCTTACTAAACACAATTTGGTAGGAAATTCACCTTCAACATAGTTATTGTAGTCCTCAGAACATTATATTAATAACTATACTTTCAGGACAATATATTAATTAATAAATTAAAAACTAGGAACAAACCACCGCCATTTAAGATAACGTGACATATCCCCGAACTTACTGTTCTCCTCAAAGAAACTTGGAGTGAGTTCGGTGAAGGCTCGCTTCACGTTCGCCCGCAGTCCCTTCGGCGGCTCGTTCGTCACCTTTACACTGTTCTGCAGGACGGACACGGGGAAGTGCCGCGCCGGCATGGAACTGAGGAAGAGCCGGAAGTCCTGATGAACAGTGTCTGGCTTCTCGGAGAGCTCCTTGACAAGCTCTTCCATCGGCACCATCCACGACTTCGCCAAGTGGCAGTTCTGTCGGGTGCAAGAATATTGTTGAGTTACCTTTCTGAATCCTTGTTTGGGCAGACGGAGCTTTCGGCATCCTCTCGATGCCTTCGCCAGCATTGTACTGATTTACAAGGATTCAGAAAGGTAACACACTACATCTCCAAAATAATGAACGTAACTGAATCCAGAAGTAAGTTACATGCTAATAATATCGTTGAGGTTTGTGCGGAAACAAAATGTTGAAATGTCACATGTTCAACACCTGATCATGCCCTCAATGCCAGGTTGCAACGGTGCTGTTTGTTGGTCAGTTTAGGATTGTGATTCAGCGATTGCACAGTCGATTAATTGAGTAAATATCATGTTTGATATCACGGTTAAAGTGACAAATTTGCAACTGTTTAGTCCTACATTATAAGGATACGGCTGGAGTGTCGCACATTAACATGCATGTCTTTCATACAATTGTGACGATTATTTTCCTGGAAACATCTAATGATACCCGAATTAATGTTTTTGTAGTTAAAACAAATCAAATTTGGAATCGCATATTGTTGTGCATGGTGTGTGTGTGTGTGTGTGTGACTGTTCATCTCTCTCTCTCTCTCTCTCTCTCTCTCTCTCTCTCTCTCTCTCTCTCTCTCTCTCTCTCTCTCTCTCTCTGTGAGTGAGTGAGTGAGTGAGTGAGTGAGTGAGTGAGTGAGTGAGTGAGTGAGTGTGTATGAGAATAAGTCATGACCCGATGTGTAAAACATCAAATAATAATTTAAAGCACAAAATAAATGTGTTGAACGATGTGAGAATACAGAAGAGAGAAGTCATCACCTGCAGGAAGACCCAGTCTCCTGACTTGATGGCGTGACTGATCAACTTCTCAGCCACAGGTCCCTGCCCTTGTCCAAGGGAGATTGCCTGCAATCTAAGCAAACCAGAACCTATCAACATACACATCAAGCTACATACCCCACTGGTTGTATGAATGGTCGGTTCCTCATTCGTGGACTCTCTGCTGGTTCTCATGCATACAGTTTTTCCTGCTCAGTACATTTTGATAACAGACTCATGTCAGCTTGCATGAGAGCACACACAGCCAGTAATCATCTCCTAAAACTGTGACTGACGGTTAGTGGAAGATCACGTGGATCATCTCCTAAAACTGTGATTGACGGTTAGTGGAAGATCACGCGGATCATCTCCTAAAACTGTGATTGACGGTTAGTGGAAGATCACGCAGATCATCTCTTAAAACTGTGATTGATGGTTAGTGGAAGATCACGCGGATCGTCTCCTAAAACTGTGATTGACGGTTAGTGGAAGATCACGCGGATCATCTCTTAAAACGGTGATTGACGGTTAGTCGAAGATCACGCGGATCATCTCCTAAACAGGATCAACTTCTTGAAAAAGACATATGAGGAGGTGCCTCCTACTGTCTAATGGTAAATACGGCCCTAACAATGGTCAGTTTTATAGGGTAAAAGTTTAAGCGACACATTTAAAATGTAGGTAGCCAACGAGGACGTAGCAAACAATGCAAACACACAGACTGTGAACATTTATACAGCCACGTGGTCAACTACAGTGAGAAAATAATTCATGTATAGCATCTGTAGCTATCGCAACAACAAACTCAAACGACAAACATGTTGCAGTTATAACACAAACAACTAACTCTATATTAAAACAAACCATAATATAGCACATGAACTGTAATGCAGGAACCATAAACATCCGTTGCCATTATTGTCTACACCACTCACCCAATCTGCTGGGAAGGCCTATGTTTAGCTGGTAAGAAAACACACTTGTAATGTAACACACTTGTAATGTAACACACTTGTAATGTAACACACTTGTAATGTAACACACTTGTAATGTAACACAGGGAGGTGCAATCAGACCTACCGAGGAATCCTGTGGAATTAGTACATGGGGAGGAATGTGCTGAGATTAATAATTATAATAACCTTTAATTATGTATAGCGCCATATATCTGGAAATAAATTCAGCTTAGGGGGTGTTTAATATATACAAATATTATCCATATTCCATGGTTTGGATCAGAATGTCTAAACCAACAACCGAAAAGATTAGTATATGCCCACTGAAATAACAGCAACTTTCAACAGCAAGTTAATATCTCTGGCTCCTTTAGTACTGACGGACAGATTAATGGATGACTGGGCATTGTATTTTAAAATGGATCACACCTTGTTTCTAAGAAGATTCGTACCCAATATATTAGGTAGACTGTGGTTAATCTAGAACAACATAAACTAACAATTAATGACATTTACAAAGTAACAACGGAATCAGTGTTTTCATTTACAGTTACGAAAAGTGTCAGCTATGAATTTTTATTTTATATGGTCTGTATTTCACTCTTTTACTTCCTCTACCTTATTAGATTGATTATTTTCTTTAAGCCTTTATATTATGATTTAACAAGATTTAACAAGATTGCCATCCAGAAAATTACTCTGGATGGCAGGTGGACAAGGAAGCCTTTTGGCTTATCGAGAGTCCAATACTTTTTATCTACATGTATCCCGCCTTTTTAAGGTGTGTGTCGATTTTATTTTTAAACATATTCACGCTACTAGCACCAACACAATCAGGAGATAATCTGTTCCATTCATTTACAGTCCTTTGTGAGAATGAGAATTTTCTTATATCTAATCTACACTGCTCCTTTACTAGTGTAGCTTCATGTCCTCTGGTCCTTCTATTTTTCTTAACTGAGAAAAAAATGTTTCTATCAATATTTTCATAACCATTCAATATTTTAAACACTTCTATGTGATCTCCTCTCAATCTCCTGGTCTCTAATGTTGTTAAACCACATTCTTTTAGGCGTATTTCGTAACTAAGATCCCTCAGATTTTGTATCATTTTAGTCGCTCTCCTCTGTACTCTTTCTAGCATATCTATGTCCTTCTTGCGATATGGCCTCCGCGCTTGAATACAATATTCTAAATGAGGCCTCACTATTGTTTTGTACAGCGGTACTATTAATTCTTTTTTCTTATACGCTATATTTCGCCTAATTAATCCAAGGATTTGATTTCCCTTTGACGCTGCAATTCCGCACTGCTCTGAAACCTTCATATCAGCACTAATGGTTAACCCCAAGTCCTTTTCTTTTACAGTAGTACTTAGAACAGTACCCCCCATTTTATATTTTACCTCTTCATTCCCATGGTGAGACAATGCAGAAGAATAAAGTTTAATAACAAGGTGAGTGTATTAAATAATATTAGCCAGTTGCACATTGCTGATATAATGAATCATACCAAGCTACAAGAACCACAACACGTCAATGATAAAGCGCAACTTCAAAGTATGACTTCTATATAAAATGCAGCTCAAGTAACATGGAACTTCTTAAGATAAAATGTTAACTGAAACAACAAATAAATTACACTTCACTCTTCGCATGCTTGTGGGGTCCCTGAAATGATAGATAGTCGATATCAACCAAGGGAAGTAATCGTAGCATGCTTGGAAAGACGATGTTCTCTACTGTTTGTATGTGTTGTTGACTCAATAGTTTCGGATTCACGTTCATTCGTCCCAAACAATAACACAAAGATACATAGTACATAATCACAGTTGGGCACATATGAAAAATTAACATAATCATTTAACAAATAATCCGTAAACAATGTTTTTAAAAGTACACAAATATTATTAATGTAAATTCATTGAAGTGGGACGGGAGACTCCATCTACGATCTAAAATGGTAGCTATCTTTGGAGCCACCCAAATACGACCCTATGTTTACCTACTTGGAAACCTATAATTGAGACACTCCACAGAAACACTTTCCCTAGTAATTATTAGCCTTCCACCACTCCAAAACAAATAATCGTGTCGACTAATTCTAGCACATGTACAAATAATAGTACAAGGTATGAGCATTACGGTATATATTTCGACAAACACTCCAATGTCGAATTTCACAATTGTCTTTATAAGATCGTATATGATAACGAGGAAGTACTGAATCCCAGCAAATAAGGTACAGCTTGCAGATTCATCAAGCGCCAGGCATAGGACGTTGAAAACGTGTCAGATACGTGAAGCTGGTATATGTGCCAGAAAAGTAAAATATTCCGTATAGGAGGTAAATAAGTTGGATGTTTTGTCGGTTTTCAACTTTAAGAAATACTCATGTCAAAATATCATCAAACATTTACAAAATAGGATCAGTTAAAATGGATCAGTGATAGTTGCATCTCCCTGTGGGGTAACTGCTTGTTGTAAATATGGTGCTTATTAAACGTGCTCAGGTTTTCCCAAAGCCAAATACACAACACATACTTCTCTGTGTAGTTCATCTCGCTGGCAAAGCGGAGCAGCGAGCCCATTGGATCGGAGCCCGTGCTGAGGACAAAGACGAGCGGCGTGACGTTATTGATATCCTGGTAGAGTGTGTGCAAGTCAGTCGGCGGACTCTCAATGAACGACTGGCCAAGGTTTTCCTTCACAAAGGCCGACACCGCAAACACAACCTGCAGCAAGAAGGTTCACATCATGAAGCTGATCTTTCAATGAAAGTAATACATTTAATACATGTGTAACGTACACAGCTGTTCCGCCGTGTGTTAGTGTTCTACTCCATATGGTGTACATCTAACGAGAGACTGGTGAGAAGTCGGATGAGATGGACAGGTCACTTGTAAAGGTGAGATGCAGGCAAACTAGCGAAGAGAGCAAAGGCAGACAACAAATATAAAGGATGCAGAAATGTTTGTTTTTTTAATTACCTATCCAAATGTTGGCGTTGTAATGATGTAATATTGTAAAATATACAAATATATCCAATGAAGTTAGTTTAAATTGTTGGCTGGAATTGAGTGGATCTATGTCGAAGTTGTAACTGGAGGACAATGACAGAAAATCTTGTTTCAGTAACAGGACGTTTCTACATAGATGTCACACTGGTAAGACAATCTATACAATTATCTCTATCAAATTAGCATGTAATTTTTTATCCTCTTTTGAACATTCATAATGCAGAAGTGGCTAAATACCGATATAAACATTGCATATATGACTCACCTTCGTCTCCAAGAATACTTTAACGACAAGCAGCTTCTGGAAACTGCTCAGACGTTTATTCCAGTGACCTTTCACCTTTCCGTCGTCTTCTGTAACTTGCACTAGTTCCTGTTCCGTTGGCTCCCTGGGTTCAGGCCCATAACTGTCGAGTGTTTCGGGATTACCACGTGCCTTTGTGCAAACCGTGCAAATAACCAGTTTAAAATACGTAATACAAAACAATCTTTATAACTAAACTCTAGATCTTGTTACGCAGACAAAAGTAACATGATTGAATCAGCAAAACATAAGCTATATTCCATCCTAATGAATTCATGTTAATAAACAGCATTAATGCATTGGTCAATTTATCATTTTGAAACAAAGATTTCTGACAAAAATATAGGTAAACTGAGTTCGGTAGGTGAACATCTTTAAAAAGCAATATAACTAAAAGGCGTATGTTTAGGCATCAACTATTACAAGGGCCCATTTTTCCAAGGTGAAATTGACAGAGTAGTGAATAAATTATTATTTAGAAAGAACAGTTCATAAAATGTATCATAGAAACAATAAGCCTGGTGTTGAACCAAAATACAAAAGTGAATCCTACGAAATGACACTCCGGTGTTTTTTTTCACAAATTGTAATCTTGACATCAATACAAACAACAGTGGTTACAAACACCAATATAATAAATCCTAGGACATTCAAGGATATACATAAAGTAATATATCCTGTAATTTATTTATTGATTTTAATTAAATACAGACTCCGTTATAATTTAGAAATTCAACCTGTCTCACACAATTCCAGTTGTGAATGCGTAAAATTCGTCAATAGACGGTTGGTTTTATGTTTAAACGTGATATACACAAAACTGGTGCAGAAATACAAAAACAAAATCGCAATCGGTAATTATGGTATTCTATTTCATTCAAACATGGTGTTAGGGCGAGTGAATGTTAAACCGAATGTGGATAGCAGCACACGTATCCATGTTTTAATTAAATGGAAATGCAAGGCACTTTTGGCAAATACGTCTTGAAGAGTTAATGCAAACAAACCACTTCCAACTATAATCGACAACATCACATCATGTTCTTGCAAGAGATCATATTAATTGGATCCAGAGAGAGAGAGACCAAGGAGAAGACTCACCAGGATATCTTCGCCAATGCGGACCCAGACGGGCGTGGCTGTGAGGTCCCTCGTGAAGCCCTTGAACGCCCATAACATCGCCTCCATGTCGTATATGGAAGCCCAAATATGCTGGTTCAATCCAGGCACGTCGGGCTTTGGCGGGATCTCCTGCAGAAACATCAGTGAAACCGTCGTTTCACGTTATACGAAACTACTATTATGAAATGGATCGGTTCTTATTTATATGAATACATTTATTTCAGGCAAAAAACCCATATGCAATTGGTACATACAAATAAAAAATGTATAGCTTTATAAAAGTAGATAAGTTATACACATAAAAAAATACTTGTAATGTCTTTACTGATGTTAGCGTGCTACTGATAACTGGTTCTCGTAATAGCTTATTGGTGAATAATGATTTTTGTTATCACAGGTTGAACATACATTTGTTGCACAGCAACAGTTCAAAATATTTTTGAAATAAAGTATTTACCTGGTATATATACTGATACACACATTTATCAGATATGTTATTAGAACCTAGTGGTAAATTGCAGCTGGATATGAAATGTAATTATATAACATACTGTGATGCCATACTACAAATTCCACTCGAACTTTTCAACTTTCATTGCAGTAAAAAACTAGTATAAATTTAAATTTGCTCATTTTCATGTATGTGGGTATCATCAGTATGTGACAAAATTAAATGGGTACACATGCAGGTTTTCTATCTTCTCCCACAAGCTGTTCCTCTCCCCGTTTGTGTGTGTGTGTGCGTGTGCAAGTGCATGAGTATGTGTGTGTGTGTGTGTGTGTGTGTGTATGCGTGTGTGTGATGTGTCGTGTGTGAATCACTCCAAACAATCCTGCGTGAAAAAGCATTCTGCTACCTATCTACATATTTGGCTAAAAGTGTCTACATTAAAATAACAAACTTATATAAAACACCTAGACGTTTTCTAAATGGGTCCTAGCAGCATCCATTTGGTATGCGAAAGGAATATTTGATGTTCAACTCATACTTACTTGTTGTGCCGGAGCATCATTTTGCTGTGTTAGCAAGCACAACACGTAGGAATATCCAAGTACAATATGTAGTTATTATGCTGTCAGCCGTGAACACACACACACACATTATGACTCAGACGGCATGAGACATCCCCTCTACTTCACAACCCCTAATCCAGGGTCTAACAACATATCTACCCCACAAATCTATACCAGTAAAGGCCTCGTGTTCTGAACCAATACATGTGCCCAGCCTACAAGCACTCGAACCCATAATTTGTTTACACCATAATTAATCCTATATTTATCATTATCACTCACTGATCACCCTCGTTCAGGATACTGTAATACCCATATTCATAGTTATGAAACCGTCCCCATAGCCAACATACATAATTATCCATACATGTGTGCTCTGGAACCTACACTACTTTTATAAAAGCCATCCATGCAGAAATACACGAAACGCATCAGTTATCACAGTTACAGTATTTCGATATTAGGCTCGTTCACAGTGGCGTCTTCTGGATTTCTATTCTCCATCCACTTCATCAACTATTTCTCTGACAGTTAGAAAAGCATATCTGGTACACATGAGTAAATGAACAATTAACTAACTTAAATTTGTTTGAAATATGTCACTAATCTGCAGATTAGATGTCACTGGGTCAAGAAAGCAAATGAACACATCAAGATTTGAGTGGATTGTGTCACCTGGGAGGAAGTACTGCCAGACTGCCGCCAAAGTTGGCCCATCAATGTATATATATATATGTATATATATATGCATATATACATATATATATGTATATATAAAGATATATATATATATATATATACATATATATATATCTTTATATATATATACATATATATATATGTATATATATATAGAGAACTGCTAAATAAAAATTGGGACTGTCATATTTCACAGCTTCCACAAGAACATTTCTCAAGTAGTTGATGCACGTACATGTTCAACGCCTCCAGATCCTCTGAGGAAGAAGTTCCACTCCTCCTCCGTTATGCTGCCGTCTGTCTTCATGATGTCCACACACAACATGAATGAGAACACCAATTTGTCCTTTTCGAACAGACCCCTGCAATAGAACAACAGCTCTCAGGCACATTCACATGAGATACACACGCAGGACAAACGTTCCAAACGGAGTATGCTAATTGTTGATTTCCGTAGAACAACAATGCAAGATAAGTGTAGTCTGGAATATAGCAACTTAGTTCTAAATATATAATATATTAATTACTTTACATATATAAATATATATATAATCGTGCTCGTAAACGTAGCCAGATATTAAATGACAACTACTGATGCTTGAACCTATTAGTATATCATAATTCCAGATTACGATCTCGTTTTAGCAACGGTGCTGCATTTTAGAGTAGAATTAAACTCCAACACTGTGGCTAACACTTTCCTGCAAAGTGCCTCATTTTCTTCTTAAGTTACATGTTAAATATTCCAGTTCATATATAAGTTGTGCTCTCATAAGTTCAAAAAGTCCAGAAAAATGTATAACGTTTCGCACTGGTTCACACCACCAACACCCTCCACAAATATGTACGTCATGTGAGACGAGCGATTTGCACAATAATCCAATAATGGGTTCCTAAACCACTGCCAATATCCGCTGAGTACAACTGATGAGAAATTGCCCACCACATTGTCCGCTTCTGATATCCATAGTAGTGTGAATATCCATTAATACACATTCCACTCAGTAGGTGTCACCACAATACTGATTTCTATTTCCTCGTGATACATGCTGACGACCAACCCAGCCATAGGTTTATGTATTTTGGGACTATGTGAACTTAACTGAGCATGCGTAAATAGGTACAGTGGAACCTCATTATTAAGGTCACCCGCAGGACTGAGCAAAAGTGACCGTGCGTAAATAGGTACAGTGGAACCTCATTATTAAGGTCACTCGCAGGACTGAGCAAAAGTGACCGTGCGTAAATAGGTACAGTGGAACCTCATTATTAAGGTCACTCACAGGACTGAGCAAAAGTGACCGTGCGTAAATAGGTACGGTGGAACCTCATTATTAAAGTCACTCGCAGGACTGAGCAAAAGTGACCGTGCGTAAATAGGTACGGTGGAACCTCATTATTAAGGTCACTCGCAGGACTGAGCAAAAGTGACCGTGCGTAAATAGGTACAGTGGAACCTCATTATTAAGGTCACTCACAGGACTGAGCAAAAGTGACCGTGCGTAAATAGGTACGGTGGAACCTCATTATTAAAGTCACTCACAGGACTGAGCAAAAGTGACCGTGCGTAAATAGGTACGGTGGAACCTCATTATTAAGGTCACTCGCAGGACTGAGCAAAAGTGACCGTGCGTAAATAGGTACGGTGGAACCTCATTATTAAGGTCACTCGCAGGACTGAGCAAGTGACCTGAATAGTGATGTGACCGTATTAGCAGAAGTAATTTCCTATACCATACTATTACAAACATGATTTATGACTTACCAGGGTGACCTTAATTACGAGGTGGCTGTATTACTGAGGTGGCCGTTAAGCGACGTACTACTCTGTAAATAGAACTATGAGGAAACAATCACCTAGCGACATTTCGGTACACGTCTGCCGTCGTCCTCTTGAGCAGGATCTCAAGACGAATGTTCAGGTTGTCGTTCTTCTCGCTCGATGTGATCGTCGCGTTGAACAGCTGCTTGAAGTACTTCAGCGAGAACTGGTACATCGGGTCGACCTCGGCCATGTTGGCAACGACGAAGTACATGACGGACCCTCGAGTGGCGATCACGCGGTACTTCTCACGGGCCGCACTGATCTTCTTCTCCGTCGCCTCCGCCTCTTTGAGACGCTGCGATATGACGCCTGACGTCACCTGTAAGCGGGAAATACACGACGTTGGCATGTGGACGATGGTTGACCATGACGATAATAGTTGTACCGAGACAAAAAAGGATATTAACATATTTCTGATACCAAAAAAATAATAATAATCATAATAATAAAAAGAAGAAGAATAAGTAGAAGAGGAACACTTACATAGTGGCATAAATGTAGATAAATCCATTCGGAGGAGCTTATAATACATAATTATGTAATATATATATATGCATAAAATTGATGTTACGTAAAATTAATGATAATCAATTAAATGAAATATATGACAATATATAAAATTAAAAATAAGTTATCTAAACATAGTCATTAAAATATCATGCTAAAACAAAACCTAAGACAGACATATTTCAAAATGAAAATAATTTGTCGGTACTACATTTATTTTGTAAACGACAGTCAATTCTTCCTATTTTCAGAAACAAACTTACATAGCAAATAATGCTGTCGGGCCGATGTAGTGCCCAAGAATCACTATGAAAAATGTGCGACCAACCTGCCCATGAATAGCTAAACTTCATTGCAGCTTCCTTTATGATACACGTAATGTAAGTCGCTGTAAACATTAAACTACTTTGTTCAACTGGGTTCAACTGTCATTCAATTTGTTTAATTAAGCATAACTACTTTTTCTATGGTAATGAATGCTACACAAGATAACTGCATTCTGTAGAGCCAGCCAGTTACCTTCGAGTCGTTGAGCGTGCCTATCAACTCCTCATTGTCGAGAATGTTTCCCTCTGACTCAAAGAGCAACTTAAGGATGCGGTCTTCAATTGCCTTCAGCTGGTTCTTGTCGGTGTTGATCTTCACGATCAGCTGGTTTCGTTGTTCCTCCAGGTCAGGTCGCTCCAGCATCACGACGTCACTGTCAACAGGGGCGCGGCAGTGAAGTACGTAGCACCAAATATTGTTTTATGAAATAATTCACTCGCGCTCAGCCATTCAAAGAGATTATTATGAGTTGGCGCAGCTTGCACGCAAGAATGGGCATGCAAATACGAACCAACTAGTGCCCACGCACGAACAACACACAGCTCGCTCGGCCACGAGTGCGTACATGTTACAATATTCACATGGAATTATTTTAAAGCAACATAACATTTTCTAAATGACTTTAGAGATTGTCAAAATGGCGGACGAGCGGTCACATTGATACTATCACATTCTATGTGAGTAATCTGTCCACAGGTATCCATTTACCGTCTTTGGTTTGTACAACTGTCTTGAACTCCAGAATTCTGATCTCAAGACCTGGTACATGGTACATCTGGTGCAAAACCTGGCCCTCAACATTGTGGATTGTGTCGACTTTATAACTCTGAATTCAAGACCCGGTACACACTATATCTGGTGCAAAACCTGGCTCACGATATTGAGGGCTATCTAGATTCGTGACAATGAAATCGCGTTAATGTTGATCCCATCTTGTTAGCTTGGGACATCATAAAAGAACCACAAGCATACTTGGTTCTTCCAGCTCACCTCAGTAACTGGTCTTCCAGCCCCAGCTTTGTCACAGTGAAGTTAATGATCGTCACCTTGATGCAGATCTCTGGCAGGTAGTGCGGGTTCGACATCTTCGTCGTCATGTAGAACCGAAAGTTCTTGTCATACTCAATGTCGCTGTCGCCCAGACGAATCAGCAAACGGCCGCCCTGCGACATAAAAGAAACTGCTTCAATTTGAAATTTCAGATTCGTTGCCGTGATAATTTTATGTCGTTGTAATTCTAGGTTGTAATGTGGCCCCACAGTTGTGTTTATTCTCGTTTTGACATAGTAGTTTTATAAGTGCGTAGTATCGTATTTTAATATTGTGTCAAGACATCATGTGTCTTGATAACCGGAGTAAGTCTAATTGTAACATTTTACTGTATAGCATGTGTTGCTTCTCTTCCAAAAGTTCACATGCTCAATGATTACTAATATTGTTTTTGTGTATCAAAATGTGGCCTATGGAACCTCATGTCCAAGATACTAGTATGCACCGAGCCGCAGCTCTGGCAGAGCTTAGAACCATAGTTTATGTGCTGTGTTATGTTTCTTAACGTGTGCCACACAAACCGTATGCTTTACTCATGCAATGAACGTCACCCATTCGGCCTTTGCATATTTACAGTAAGGCCTATTATAAATATGCAAACGCCGAATGGCATTTGCGTTGTTATGTGCACATAAATTGCTTCATTTTCAAAGCTGTTCTCAATTATTGTTATTACCTATAATGCAACATTCCTTTGCACTGTGTATGTTCGTTTACCAAACATGCCGATTCCTTTCGCATTCACCAACCTGCATGAACGTCTGCTTCAAAAGGACTGGTTCCAGGGAAGGATCTAGGGTTTCTCCGAGATCTTCTAGAAGCACCGGCATGCCAATACGGATGCAGTTTTCAAGGGTGCGCAGGAATGTTCCATCTGTCAGCTTGATGATCTTCAGCCCGTTTGTTGCTTCGCGATTTCGGATCCAGCGGTTAGCCTGACGGAATCAGACAAATATCAAATTAACTAGTGTTTTGACTGCTATTTAGGGGTTTCTAGTTTATACATTGAATACGTTTCTTAAGCCTATCTTGTCTATTTGATGGTTTTTATATTTCAGATCCAACGATATGTTTTATGTAATCAGATGCAGAAAGCGTTTGTGTTCACTGCCAACAATGACAGGTATCAGTCGCAGAAAGTATTAAAATGTTTAAGCAGCGGAATGTGAATACAACCTCTTCACAGATACAACAGTCTAGACGACATCTGATCAAACCTGTATCGACTATAATTATGTTGATCTAATTTATGATTATTGATTGTGTATTCGATATCGAAAATCACAATCGATGTGTCAACTGGGGAAACTTTGTTAGCGTTCCTAGTTCACCTGTTCCTGTGGGTCTATCATGAGGGGCCAGCGACGACCACGAGTCACTAAGATAGCGTTTTCGGTCGACAGCTGATCACGAGGCAGCCCATCCGTGTTCCATGTGCGGATCTCGTAGGCGTCCGCCAGCACGCTGACGAGAGTCAAATGCTCGGATACAGGGATCTCTAGTTCCTGACACTTTATGATCCAGTGCTCGACGAGCTCCTGGCGGTATTTCGTCGTGAATGCGCCGTAGTATGCGACACAAGCTGCCGCAACAAACACGTCACCGACGACGTTCCCTATCTGTTTCTCAAATGCCTGCAAGCGACATTTTATCAATCGTTGTTAGGCATGCAAGTAGCAAAGACTACACCAGGTTTTTCTCAAATATTGATATTATGTAACACACAACAATGTCCACGCTAACCTTTGCTTAACTTGCTAACTTAAATAATCTACTGATTGTATTATTGCCACCAGAGTGAATAGTAGTATTTATAAAATCAAAATGGACAAATATATCAGAAATATGTGCTACACATGAATAAAACAAACATGTGGTTTTGATAAGCCAAATTCTTCTGTGTCAACTTGAGATCTGTTTTTTGTTCTAACAACAGTGTTTTAACATTAAATACCGTCAGTGTTTATTTTCACTGAACCACTGTTTAGTTCGGCTGATGTTGGAAGATCAGCATGGTCATTCACAATAACGGTAAAGGGGAAAAGGTGAGTCAAGTTATCAACGTGTGTCACCAACCTCGACACTCTCTCCCCAGCGAACTTTCTCATCGCCCAGGGCAGAGGTGAGTTTGCCAGCTCTCTTCAGCCGAGCCGTGGTGAGTGCCATTGTATGCTCAAGGTGTTGCTTCTCTGAGACGCTGTCATCGTAAGCCTTCTGCAGTTCGGCAATCTTCTGTTCGACGGATGCCAGTTTGTCCTGCTTCTCCTTCAGGTTCGTCATCACGATGTCCAGTTCTGCCGCCGCCGCAGACAATCTGTCGCAGAGATCAAAATAATGTAATTATCTGTCTGTTTTAATTATTAAGTTATTATTTTATTATTACTTAATTGTCATACTGTGCTATATTAATTTTAATATAACACTACATGTTAGTATAACCATTTCAATATATCTAATCAATTGTCTATTTCATATTTTGTCAAGTGCCACTACTAATTTTGGATCTAGTGCAATAAAAAATCAGATATATTATTATCTAACTGTAATCGAGTTAGCATGTGTGGTTATAGTAACATTTTCCCATAGATGCCAAGTCTATTTATTACAAATTCAGCATTGTTGAGTAAATCATATCACTGAGCTTGGTAGACTTACTTCTGTCTCTTTGGTTCGACGGTTCTGAAAACTCTTGCGTAGAGTTCCATAGCTCTCACCCACATCACGAGGGATTTGCACGCCTGCAATGCACCGAGGATGTTAACTCATGTTAATACTTTATAATATAAGCTGATGCTATTCTCAATAACAACATGATTAAAAACACATTAAAAATTTGAAATCTGAAAAGTTGTGATAAAGAAAATAAAAAATAACCGAAAATTGGCAGTGTAGCAATTTGTGTAGCTCTGTGACCTACGTTTGTGGGAAATAATTGGGAGATAAACATACTTCTTCATGTATTGTTTTAAATTTTAGTAGAAGACTCATGTAGATTCACGGGGTTGGACCAAAAGCATTGATTAAACGATCGCTTTTGGGGAAACGTTGCCATGTATTGTGGATGGATTGTTTTTAGTGTATGGCAAGTGTCCTTAACTTTATTTGTTGTAATGTTAAGTGCATTTTGATATGTGCAGAAAATTAACTTCTAAGGTTATATATAACTTTAGTCTGTAAATAATTTGTTATCAGCACGTTTGAAGACTTCACTTCAATGCCAGTGTAGTTTTATCATAGTGGCTGAAACAGACATCATACCCTTGATACTTTCTCCACAGATTCAGGATTGAACTTCGGATTGTCCATATACTTCTTGAGTTTCTTGAGAATGGCATCAGGGATTCTATCTTTGTCATATTCATACAATTTCTTGAGGAAGTTTCCATCACCTAGGACCACCTTAGCCGATGCCCAATCAGTCCTGTAATAATTAATAACACCAATGATAATATTTGCAACATATTCACCAACTGAATAAAGAGGTAATGATGAATGCAGAGATAATAATGCATGCATAAAGAAAACGATGACTAAGTCAACGATTGTTACTTGTATACTGAAATTGGTTGGAAAATTGGTGACGATGACATTTGTTTAGTAAAGAAAATACTTGAAAATTGAATTATGAATTTAATTGAATGATGAATATCTGACTTATAGTTCAATTTTGGATATATAGTAATGATAACAGTTTCATATCAACAGTAATAGCAAACTCAATAATGATTATAACACTTGGATAACGAAAGTGGTGGTAATCTCGGTGGTGAAGCCACTACGATAACAAAATGGTGGTCAAATTAGTGATGATGGCTATTACACGGATAATGACAGTTGTGGCCAACGCTGTGATGATGACACTGACAATGATAAAGGAAGCTGTGGGCAACTAAGAAATGACGACGGTATGGTAACAGAAGTATAATCTGACTGATGATGACACAAACATATAACAAAAACAGTGGCCAGCCCAGTGGTGATTACACGCTGATAACAAAAGTAATGTCCAAGTGATAACGACATTGGGATGATGAACGTAGTAGACTATTCGTTGATAATAATTAACACATAGATAATGACAGTTGTTGTTAATACTGTTAAGATGACACATAAGTGTACATAGCAAGCGTAATTAACTTCTCATTTACAAACAAAACTTCATAACTCAATAAAAAAAATAAAACATTGTACAGACTGCAGTTGCATCATCAGAACTCGTGACATTTATAAGGTAACAGGCCTCGTATAGGGGTGATGTAATAAACACAGAGAATGTGTGCTCACTTTTGCCCCAGCAGCACACATACTCCCTCCATGACGGTCTGCACGAGTTCTGGAGGCTTCGAGAATACACGGATCTCAGAGATGTCATTCTTATCGAGGGCGTCCAGCGACTGAAGCAGCAACAACAGTGATTGGTGTGGGTCAACAAATGTAAATGTCATGCAATTAAAAGCCATATTCCGAAGTAAACAAAGGAAAACAATTAATGTTTTCTTCAACATTTGGAGCAAAAATTAAAATCTGTGTTGATTGATAGTCAACCATTGCAGGAAGGAACCACAACAAAAATAACTGTTATATTCGCTAGCATTTCCATGAAATGCAGTTACTTTCCCTTTCCCTTAACCACAGTAATTGTCTATTACATATATGTAATCTTATATATTGCTTGTTATCCAATAATACTTGTGACACTATCATTTTACAATCAAATGTCACTCTTAAAACTATAACAAAATATCACGGTAGCTTATAGAAAATATGAGAGGAAAATTGCTTGCACAATGTGTGCATTTGGGGCATGTGCAGTAGTGTTTACGCACACGCTCGGTTCTGTACCACGTCTCTACTGCACCAGCCATTGTATAAAGCGAGATATGCCATTACAACTGGTTGCATATGCAGTAGTGTTTACGCACACGCTCGGTTCTGTACCACGTTTCTACTGCACCAGCCATTGTATAAAGCGAGATATGCAATTACAACTGGTTGCATATGCAGTAGTGTTTACGCACACGCTCGGCTCTGTACCACGTTTCTACTGCACCAGCCATTGTATAAAGCGAGATATGCCATTACAACTGGTTGCATATGCAGTAGTGTTTACGCACACGCTCGGCTCTGTACCACGTTTCTACTGCACCAGCCATTGTATAAAGCGAGATATGCCATTACAACTGGTTGCATATGCAGTAGTGTTTACGCACTCGCTCGGCTCTGTACCACGTTTCTACTGCACCAGCCATTGTATAAAGCAAGATATGCCATTACAACTGGTTGCATATGCAGTAGTGTTTACGCACACACTCGGTTCTGTACCACATTTCTACTGCACCAGCCATTGTATAAAGCGAGATATGCCATTACAACTGGTTGCATATGCAGTAGTTTTTATGCACACGCTCGGTTCTGTACCACGTTTCTACTGCACCAGCCATTGTATAAAGCGAGATATGCCATTACAACTGGTTGCATATGCAGTAGTGTTTACGCACACGCTCGGTTCTGTACCACGTTTCTACTGCACCAGCCATTGTATAAAGCGAGATATGCCATTACAACTGGTTGCATATGCAATAGTGTTTACGCACACGCTCGGCTCTGTACCACGTTTCTACTGCACCAGCCATTGTATAAAGCGAGATATGCCATTACAACTGATTGCAGTAATCCTCTTGGCATTACAGAGCAAGGGTTATGGAGCACAATTCCTGACATTCAAAAGACCATCGCCTATGTGCATTTTCAACAAGACACAAACACCGATCCATTCATACCTGTAGAATCTGTTAGACTAATTTACCTTGATAGCCATCTCCAAGGCAGGAAGGGCTTCGTCCAAGTCTCTCTGTGCATCATCTGCGATCGCCTGTGTTTCCTCTGCCTTCACCTTTGCAACTGCCTCGTCTTCTAACACGACTTTACGCACCTGCAAGGCACAACATCACAAAACACCTGTTAACTGATACATTTCTACCATGAGACAAAGGAAGTACTTAACAGGACGTTCAGTAAAATAATTGTAACAGCCTGAAGGTGAACTCCCGAAGGAAAACAAAAACGAATACAACAAAAAATAAGATGTATGGCAAGCGCAATGTGAGAGTCATATGACAAGCACCTCAGCTGTGGCCACACTGCCAAACAGGCTGCACAAATGGAGACGTGTTATGTCTGTCTTACCGCACCAGTACAAGCAAAGAGGGATAAGTAAGTATGTTATACAAACTAACAAGAAGACAACGGTGTGTAAATTGATATATACAGCAAAACTTGTCACTACTAGTTTTGTCATGAATCAGTAAACCTTTCTGCTATGCGTAATAGACAAGGTAATGCTGCCTGGTCAGAAAATAACACCGCATCTAATAGACTACATGACTTCAATCATTTCGTCATGACTCCTGCACGCTGCCGTGGACTTACAGCAACTTACCCCCATCATTTTAACATTAATCATATAGACTATAAAAACAATATTCTACAGTCTACTGTGAACACATAATCTAATTAACAAGATAAACAAAGTGTACGCCAAATTTATAACAAAGAATACAACAAACTAAATGGATGGAGTAACCTTTTAAAAATCAGGTGCTCAATCCGGGAAGCAGTTTTGGACAGACAGATACGGAGTCGGACTCAAATTGTGTTCTTCGTGCAGAATAAGAATCAGTGTACACAGAGATAGCTGGATGGAAAGCAACGATGCCTTCACGGGGACATAAACAGAGCTTCTTCATCAAGAAACGCTGCATTGAGATGATCACACATATTGAAGTTTCCGTAGTTGCCCTCCCACAACTCCAGCTTCAGGTGGTGCAGAAGAGCTGCATTTTTTGATCCGCATGAAACTCTTGGCAAAAGCAGACTCGAATACTGAAAGAGCTGGATTTGGTGGTATTTATTATCTTGACAACATCATCATCATCATATGCTCTTAGCTCTGGCGGGACTACCTCTGATACAAGGGCATATCAATGGGTCATGCAGTGGAGTATTTTTGAATGGTGAAACATACCACTTCGTTCATTCACTCGGAAAAAACTGCTAAGCATGACCGGTGTGAGATTGTAAATGGACTTCTGTGGTTAATGGAACTATTTGTGTCTAGTGATTAAAACATTACCTAGGTGTAGTTCACTAATGTCAGTAAATAAGTAATATAATATTTTGAAAGGTAAAATGTTTAACACAATGTTAATAACCATAACAAAATACTGATCTAGCCATTGTTGATTTATATCAGTATGGTTTGGATTCGTTTTTTTAAGTTCTCTTTTTGTGATAGCACGTACACCAATTGACCACTTCTTATTCACTCAACACAATAAAAATTACATTTTACTGAGGGAGAGGGATCATTTTTAACGCCGTGGTAAATGGAACCCTGGTCCATATATACGACGAAGGTTCATTTACAATATCATACTGGTGCACTGTCCACGCTCAAGCTTGCACACTGTTCCACAATAATCCCTCAACCTCAAAACATTTGGTCACCTCTCGGAAGATGTGCTTCCATTGGGTGTTACTGCCTTTCTTAGTGAATTTCTAGGGATGATAAAACAAAATTCTCCCTTGAACACGAACAGCATACAAGATGACGAAATCCTTACTTCCAGCAAACCTGCCGTGTACCCCCTGGATAAGCTCTCGCGTACCCCCGGGGGTACGCATACTGCAGTGTGGGAACCCCTGACTTACAGCATCTGCTTTCTCTTGATCAATCGCCAGGTTCTCCATCAGAATGGCTGTAGCCTCAGACTTCTTCTTCAACTCTGGCTCAAGTCCAGTCAACTCCACCTGCATATTGTCAACGAGCTCGTTGGTTTCTAGCAACTTGGTGAGGCCGTTCTTGACACGATTACAAGCAGCCGTCAACTGTCTGAAAACAGTGCAACAAAAGGTATGATGAATGTCAAGTTCCTCGCTTTTATTTGACACCATCTCGCCATTCAAATGAGAACTCTCATCTACTGTGTGGAATTATGAATCTATCATTTAGGTTTGTGTTTAACTCTTGTTGTTTTTAAATGTTGTTGTTGTGGGTTTCCTATGATTTACCTGTATCGCATTACAACACAATTCGTTGTATCACATTTACCTGTATCTCATTACAACACAATTTGTTGTATCACATTTACCTGTATCGCATTACAACACAATTCGTTGTATCACATTTACCTGTATCTCATTACAACACAATTCGTTGTATCACATTTACCTGTATCGCATTACAACACAATTCATTGTATCACATTTACCTGTATCGCATTACAACACAATTCGTTGTATCACATTTACCTGTATCGCATTACAACACAATTCGTTGTATCACATTTACCTGTATCGCATTACAACACAATTCGTTGTATCACATTTACCTGTATCGCATTACAACACAATTCGTTGTATCACATTTACCTGTATCGCATTACAACACAATTCGTTGTATCACATTTACCTGTATCGCATTACAACACAATTCGTTGTATCACATTTACCTGTATCGCATTACAACACAATTCGTTGTATCACATTTACCTGTATCGCATTACAACACAATTCGTTGTATCACATTTACCTGTATCGCATTACAACACAATTCGTTGTATCACATTTACCTGTATCGCATTACAACACAATTCGTTGTATCACATTTACCTGTATCGCATTACAACACAATTCGTTGTATCACATTTACCTGTATCGCATTACAACACAATTCGTTGTATCACATTTACCTGTATCTTTACAACTAAATAAAATGTTTTCTTGTTCTTCGTTTTCTTCTTGTTATTATTATTATCATTATTTGTGTTGGTACAAAATGAAACTACAACGTGCTGGTTGAATACAACAATTTCAGTCTACACTCATTTCCGCAACCAACATCATAGACGAATGTTCCATGCAAACTGTTTTCATACTCTCTCTGTGGCCTAGATAGGTGAATAAATGGGTCCACCCTGGTAAGAACAAAGTCTTGACAGGCAATTGCATGCCGCATGTTATGACGTTAAGAGATTAGTTTTGCAAGTATGATACCTACTTCTTCTTTTCTGACAGCATGGACAGGTAGAGTGTGATGAGCTCAAGGTAGCTTGTTGGAGTTGTGTAGTAACGCCTCTTCAACTCCGTGTAGAATCGTTCTGCCATCTTGGTTACACTTGTATGAATCTCCATGCACATCTCCGCAATTGCTTTCTACAACAAGATCACCCCAACAATGCAAAATAGTCCATACACACTATAAAAACTGTCCATGATAACCATAGTTACATATAATTACATACTTACTGTTTCTGATATAACAACCAATGTTTCAGTAGGTCAATGTGTCAGACATTTTAAAAAGAAGTCCATTTCACAAATTATATCAGAATTTAAAAAACATTCTTAATGTCGGTACATGCATAAATATTAATGTGCCTGGCTGTAGCGCCACAAAAATGGATTTTAATGTTTTCCAACACATTTTCATAATTAATATTGCAAATGTCATAATTCTACTAACGTGTTCAAATATGATGCAGGAAATTGTTGCTAACAACATTATTTTGTTTAATGGTTCCTAAAATATACAACTAAAATACACTGTCATGTTCTTGAAAAGAATTCTACACTCATGTAAATAACATGAACAGCCACGACACTATTTCAACTGTACTACTCAAAGATAATTACTCCAGCAGCTTTGTCCTCAAATAAAATTCTGACGTTTCTAACATAAATAAGTACATATATAAATTGTATATAAATAACGAATTGAAATATTCTCTAAAAACGAACACAAAGTACATTGTCAAAATTATTCTATGTATTTAAACAAATGAAATGGTTGCGGTACCTTAATCTCTTCCGATCCGAGGTCTACCATCTCGAACGCTGTCTGCGATACACTCAGCAACGCCTCTTCTGGCCACTCAGTGAACCAATCAATTGTGCAGCAGTTGACGAGAGACGGGAACATACGACAACGTGACCGGAAGGTGCTGCCGACGGGACTCATACACAGCACGATGTGCAGGTTGCTCCTGGCAATAAACAGGATCACACTATATTATTACCCAACATTCTTCAGAACAGGTAATTTTTAGATGAGATGTTCGGGTGCTTACGTAGCAACACTAGCAGCATTAAATCTCATCATCAATTAATAAATTCAAAGCTCTTTCGTTAATACTTAAACCCACAGAGTAATTCAAACCCTATACTGTTATCAATACCAGAAAATAGAAAACTTCTACCCTTAGGATCGTAACTATAACTCAACTCTGAATTTCAAATTTTCCCGCCACAATTAAAAGTAAACAAAAGAAAGCACCCCAAGCAACGCTTAACATATGAAACTTAGTTAAAGCCATTATTATTATGTAGACAAACATTATAAATTATTTAGACATAAACATTATTAATTAGTTAGACATAAACACATTTCTTCAACCATCCTGCACAACTCTTCACTTTATACTAACTTGGCCCTTTCATCAAGGCAACTCAAACAAACCCAGAGTCGCCTGGGTATCATTCTATAATTACTGTCAGTAAACAACCGAGTCTCAGCACTGCCTTGATCCCTTGCACAACTCAAAATATAAAATAAATAAAATATATGGGATATAAAACTAAAGGACATTATGGCAACCAGCAAAAAACAAGAACAAAAATTTAAACTGACTTTCAGAAGACCATTGAAGATGAAGTTTGGACATGCATAGGATGTATACAAAACTTCAAAGGACCAAATCATAAACTCTTAGAGTGTGAATTCTGCGAGAAACAGTTCTATATCGAATGTGTGGACATAATCGTAAAGAATATAAACTACTGACACACAAACAGCAATTACACTGGTTTTGTCCACCCTGTGACTCAAAATTAAATGAAACATCTCAAGAAGGAAAAGCGCTATAAGGAGAGGCACAAACAATTCTTAAAGAAGGTCGAAGAAAGAATAAATGAAATAGAAAAGAACTTGGATCCAAAGTTGATGAGAAAAGAGTGAGAGAAATTGTATCCGAATCGAAGGTAGAAAAGAGCCCAACACTAGCCCTAACAAAGTTAACCATTAGCCCAACACTAGCCCTAACAAAGTTAACCATTAGCCCAACACTAGCCCTAACAAAGTTAACCATTAGCCCAACACTAGCCCTAACAAAGTTAACCATTAGCCCAACACTAGCCCTAACAAAGTTAACCATTAGCCCAACACTAGCCCTAACAAAGTTAACCATTAGCCCAACACTAGCCCTAACAAAGTTAACCATTAGCCCAACACTAGCCCTAACAAAGTTAACCATTAGCCCAACACTAGCCCTAACAAAGTTAACCATTAGCCCAACACTAGCCCTAACAAAGTTAACCATTAGCCCAACACTAGCCCTAACAAAGTTAACCATTAGCCCAACACAAGCCCTAACAAAGTTAACCATTAGCCCAACACTAGCCCTAACAAAGTTAACCATTAGCCCAACACTAGCCCTAACAAAGTTAACCATTAGCCCAACACTAGCCCTAACAAAGTTAACCATTAGCCCAACACTAGCCCTAACAAAGTTAACCATTAGCCTAACACTAGCCCTAACAAAGTTAATCATTAGCCCAACACTAGCCCTAACAAAGTTAACCATTAGCCCAACACTAGCCCTAACAAAGTTAACCATTAGCCCAGCTGAAGTCAAAGAAGAGTACAACTACAAGTGAAAGAGCAAAACATTGTAACAAAGGAAAGAGAAAAAAGACTAAACAATGTAACCATCTTCAACCTGCCATGCTCTTGTCACCACAAATAAACAAAAAGACTAAACAATGCAACCATCTTCAACCTGCCATGCTCTTGTCACCACATATAAACAAAAAGACTAAACAAGGTAACCATCTTCAACCTGCCATGCTCTTGTCACCACATATAAACAAAAAGACTAAACGATGTAACCATCTTCAACCTGCCATGCTCTTGTCACCACATATAAACAAAGACTAAACGATGTAACCATCTTCAACCTGCCATGCTCTTGTCACCACATATAAACAAAAAGACTAAACGATGTAACCATCTTCAACCTGCCATGCTCTTGTCACCACATATAAACAAAAAGACTAAACGATGTAACCATCTTCAACCTGCCATGCTCTTGTCACCACATATAAACAAAAAGACTAAACAATGTAACCATCTTCAACCTGCCATGCTCTTGTCACCACATATAAACAAAAAGACTAAACAATGTAACCATCTTCAACCTGCCATGCTCTTGTCACCACATATAAACAAAAAGACTAAACAATGTAACCATCTTCAACCTGCCATGCTCTTGTCACCACATATAAACAAAGACTAAACAATGTAACCATCTTGAACCTGCCATGCTCTTGTCACCACATATAAACAAAAAGACTAAACAATGTAACCATCTTCAACCTGCCATGGTCTTGTCACCACATATAAACAAAAAGACTAAACAATGCAACCATCATCAACCTGCCATGCTCTTGTCACCACATATAAACAAAAAGACTAAACGATGTAACCATCTTCAACCTGCCATGCTCTTGTCACCACATATAAACAAAAAGACTAAACAATGCAACCATCTTCAACCTGCCATGCTCTTGTCACCACATATAAACAAAAAGACTAAACAAGGTAACCATCTTCAACCTGCCATGCTCTTGTCACCACATATAAACAAAAAGACTAAACGATGTAACCATCTTCAACCTGCCATGCTCTTGTCACCACATATAAACAAAAAGACTAAACGATGTAACCATCTTCAACCTGCCATGCTCTTGTCACCACATATAAACAACAAGACTAAATAAGGTAACCATCTTCAACCTGCCATGCTCTTGTCACCACATATAAACAAAAAGACTAAACAATGTAACCATCTTCAACCTGCCATGCTCTTGTCACCACATATAAACAAAAAGACTAAACAATGTAACCATCTTCAAACTGCCATGCTCTTGTCACCACATATAAACAACAAGACTAAACAAGGTAACCATCTTCATCCTGCCATGCTCTTGTCACCACATATAAACAAAAAGACTAAACAATGTAACCATCTTCAACCTGCCATGCTCTTGTCACCACATATAAACAAAAAGACTAAACGATGTAACCATCTTCAACCTGCCATGCTCTTGTCACCACATATAAACAAAGACTAAACGATGTAACCATCTTCAACCTGCCATGCTCTTGTCACCACATATTAACAAAAAGACTAAACGATGTAACCATCTTCAACCTGCCATGCTCTTGTCACCACATATAAACAAAAAGACTAAACAATGTAACCATCTTCAACCTGCCATGCTCTTGTCACCACATATAAACAAAAAGACTAAACGATGTAACCATCTTCAACCTGCCATGCTCTTGTCACCACATATAAACAAAAAGACTAAACGATGTAACCATCTTCAACCTGCCATGCTCTTGTCACCACATATAAACAAAAAGACTAAACGATGTAACCATCTTCAACCTGCCATGCTCTTGTCACCACATATTAACAAAAAGACTAAACGATGTAACCATCTTCAACCTGCCATGCTCTTGTCACCACATATAAACAAAAAGACTAAACAATGTAACCATCTTCAACCTGCCATGCTCTTGTCACCACGTATAAACAAAAAGACTAAATAATGCATCCATCTTCAACCTGCCATGCTCTTGTCACCACGTATAAACAAAAAGACTAAACAATGCATCCATCTTCAACCTGCCATGCTCTTGTCACCATGTATAAACAAAAAGACTAAACAATGCAACCATCTTCAACCTGCCATGCTCTTGTCACCACATATAAACAAAGACTAAACAATGTAACCATCTTCAACCTGCCATGCTCTTGTCACCACATATAAACAACAAGACTAAACAAGGTAACCATCTTCAACCTGCCATGCTCTTGTCACCACCAGATACACACACTTTCTTGCCCCTATACAAGACTATAGTTAGATTCCACCTAGATTATGCAATAGCAGTATGGTATAAGACAAAACTTAAAATAGCCATAGAAAATGTCCAGAGAAGATCTACAAAAAACTACCTGGTATGAGGGACTTATCAGACATTGAAAGACATAAATTACTTAAGTTACCCACATTAGCATATCGAAGACTGAGAGGAGACATGATTGAAGTCTATAAAATAATACATAATCTATATGATAATAAATCCCCACCAAACGTCCATAAATGGGAGGATGTGGCATTATGATCTGGTAACAGAGGACACTCCCTCAAGCTATTCAACCAAAGAACAAAACTAAACATAAGAAAAAATGCACTCCCACTTAAAGTGGCTGAACCATAGAATAACATACCTGATTCGGTAAAACAAGCTAATCAATCAATTCATTTAAAAACCACCTTGAACAATTCTGGTCAACCCAGGAGATTCTATGACTATGAAGCCTCACTGACATTAAATACTGGAACCGGAAACCACAAACTTTTAATTTTAGATCCTGAAGTCAAAGAAGAAGATCTGATCATTGAGGATCCGAGTGGATCCTGTGATCAGAACAGTCCTAAGATATCCAAAGGTAAGGATATTTCTTCTAAAACAGACCATACATTATTAAAATGACAGAGAACCACGTACTACTCAGGGAGGGACTGAAAATAGCACATATGGAGACCAACAAAAGGAGACAATATTAATACAAAAAAACATAAAAACAATCAACCAAGATGAGGTAGTCTACGAGCTGTCACACGTGTATCCTACCCGTGCGCCATACCTACTCAAGAAGCAAGCAAACATTGATACATAAGTTTTCAACCAATGGACCACGCACCTGACTCTGCTTATGAAGAAATCGTATATGTCTTCCCGATTACCCTCTGCAATCCCAGCATCCTTTGCTGCTGGCCGACAGCCAATGATCACGCGTTCGAGCTCATCAGCCTCAAACAGGTTCGGAACTTCACCGGAGTTGAGGATATTGTTGATGTCTTCGAGAAACTCCTCAACAACAATCTACAAGTTAAGTCATTATCCTTAATGAAAACTACCTCCTCAAGAATTAAGTATATGAATTGTGGCTCGCTTGCTTAAGCTTGGAGACATAGCTAATTTTTTTGTATCAGAGCTTTATAAAATGTCAAACTCGGTATACAACAATATACTACACATACCATATATATGCAATAAGTAAAGTCGCTGAAAAGCACATATAATTTAAATACACAAACCGTCAGCAATGGGAGGGTAGGCGACCACACAAAACACTTTTTATTTTCTCATAAGAAAGCTTCTGTAAAGTGCCAAATCTCAGGAAAGTGGTGAAGCTTAAGGCCTGGGTACACTGGCACTTTTAACCCGACCTGACCAGACCAAACCAACCACATCTGACCACTCTAGACTCCGTCATACTGCACCAAGGAGCCTCTATTTGGACAGGAGGCGGCTCCTCATTTCATCAGAATAATCACCAAGCTGTGATGGTTCATATCAAATGAAAGATATTAAACTAATCCTTGAAGTTTTTTACCTATCGCAATTCAAAATAATGACATTTGCAAACAAATCACGTAGAAACGTTGCAATTATTTAATGAGCCAACTGAACTTCATCGTGTTTCATCAGAATAATCATGAGGCTATACCACTTCTTATATAATTAAAATATTGAGGTTATCGTTGAAAATGCTGAGCAGTAATAATGCAAAGAACTGCATTTTCTGCAAGCGTATGGTCTGGCTTGGCACAACTTCAGAATGGCGGACGAACTGCTTACGTACTTTCCTCGAACAATGTAGATAGTGTGTGCTACACCGTCTTGTGTTGATATACAGTCTTTGGTATCCACTACACTGACCGGCATGAATTGTGCCATACATGAAGCCAGGGTGATGTCATAATAACGTAAACTTGAAAACTTCCCACTAGTTGACTGTAGTCGGTATCGGTCAGACGTATTCGAAAGTTTTGAAGTTTTATACGTGATTATGACGTCACGCTGGCTTCAAATATGGTCAAATTGGTGAAGCCGGTCAGTGTAGTGGATACAATGCACTCTGACGTAGTCTGATGTGGTCTGACGTGGTTTGGTCTGGTCTGGTTTGGCAAAGAGTGCAAGTGTATCGCGGCCTTTAGACACAGTGGTACGAACCTGAGTGTCAGTGAAGAGGAACACGGTGTTCTCATTCTGCACTCCAGCAATGTCATACAACTTCTTCAGGTCCTCGTGGAAGGATGAGTAGTCGTAGCCACGACACAGCTCGATCTGGAAGCACTTGTATCCGCAGATGTGTGAAGCCAGTCTGAAGAAAACACAAGCAGATGTTTGAAACGCATGTATGTTCTATCCTGTCTATCGAATACGATATGATGATCATTTGAATACATTCAATTTTTTATGTACTTTCTAATTTTTTCGTTGTATTTCCCCATCTATGATGTTATATAAATTACATATATATATATTATATGTATTAGTTCCAACTTCCATATAAAAAGACGCGTATATTAAAGCTGCCACTACAATCAAAATAATCTCTAGTATTTATTAGCAGTTGTAGCCTTGCAATAATATGAAATGGATCACAACAAAACTGTAAATGTGAACGAAAACAATCTGTTCATTTTACAGCACTTATCTTTTGATCGATCCACGTACATGAACAACTGATGTTGCTACTTTTATATGTGCACACTTATGCGTTTAATGTATTTCTTTCATTTGAAACAGTTTTATCCAGGAAGTATTTTCGTCATATGTTTAGTTATTCAAAAAAGAGCACTGCAGTATTTTACCTCACGAGCGACTGTTTGCCAGTTCCACCCACACCAACGAGGAGCCCATTGCCGCGTTCCTGGCGGATCATGCGGGCAATCCTTGATACATGCTCTATGGCGTCCATGAAGAAGACGAGTTTCATCTCTTTTGATGAAGACATGTTGAAGTCATCAAGATACTAGAACGACAGCATGGTAGGACTGTTAATACGTGACTAGCTCTAGGTTTTTGTTTTATCACAATGCTTTAATGTTGTTAATTTAACATGTGTGCATATATGCAATAACATTTATTTAACTACAACTTAACGAATCTGTGGGTACGTATTTATAGGAACTATATTAAATTCAATACATATTGCTGGTAACAGATGATGCATTTAAAATACCATTACACATTTGACGTACACAACTTATCATTACTTGTTAGTGATTAAAATGAGGTTATTATTGTGTTAGAAAAACAACTAATCAAATCAACTAATGTCATATACTTATAAGAGTAAAATACCTTGGTAGGTGTGATATCAAAATGCATTAGAATTTATCCTGTGGGTTTTTCTTCCAATTCTGTATTTTATTAGTACCTATCAGTAAACGTTTCACATTGCATGCAATAATTTTTATGTATGCCAAATGTGTGATCTGCCGTCATTACATTGACTTAGAAACAATGTCAAACATACTCATCTTATCTATTTCCTATGAGTATACAATAGGATCGATGTCAAATGTCATAGTCAGAAAAAACATAATATGTAGTTGTTATTGTAAATATGGTGTATAATGTGCTAGGCCAGTTATATAAAGTTGAAACTTATATGAAACATTTATCACCAGAAAAACCTTTCGATAGACACTATATTTATATTCTAAAATAGAAACATTCGATTAGTTTAAATGCAGTAGTATCATAAGCAAGCATAAGGGTAAGTTAAACAAGGATACATAACATATCCATAATAAGTCTAAAGCTACTAGGAAAAACCCCAGAGGGATAAAAAAATGTGGGGGAAATATGAAGATGCCCATACTAAAACCGACAATTGGGTGAAGAAGAACAGTTCACTAAAGCCATGTGTTGGCACACGTATACCACCTAGAGAAGTGTTTGTTACAGAAGAACAAGTATCAGGATGCAGTCTGTATATCAGCATTGTGTAATGAAGCACGATTAGATATCAAGAAACAAGAACAATAAAACATCCATGCCAACGCGCTATGACATGGCAAACTTACAAATGTCAACACCTGCAACACAGACATGCAGACAGATTATGTGAATGATGAATTGTGGGAAATATTATATCTCCACAACCCATGCAGCAGAATAAGTTCTAACATCATAACAAAACAAAGCAACATTAACAAAATCATATAATACCCAATAGAAGAACATGTGTCAAAGTAAATACACATCCTTTAAAAAAAAAAAATTAATGACCAAGATGCACATAATTTCTTTACACAAAACAATATTTAATACTTTCACACAAGAAGTCATTTATTGCCATATACTCATTTATTATATTACTGTTACCATTGGAAATCTTTCCACAATATTTTGCTCTTCCTTTTGGAGATATAAAACACAATATAAGACTCACCAAGTAAGTGTACATCTATTGGGTACTGTATGGTATCAATAAAGCATAACAAATATTACAACTGCTATTTAAATTGTAACGCACACAAAAAACGTGCAACGACAGACAGACATGAAACATATGTGCAATAAGTGCAGATTAATAATTGTAGGTATTGCACACACTGTGTAGACATTCATGCGTACATAAAAAATATAAAGAGAAAGCTCTTGCAAAGCGATTTTTTTAATTTATGTACATGGATGCGTACACACAAGTTCTGGTATGTAAAATAAATATTTAAATCATGCTATTGTAAGCATGTTTCGATGCCATGCAACCAGTGTCTTTGTTATACTAACATGCAATTCACAAGAACAATTCACAAGAACAATCAAAATACTTTTTCACAATTGCATAGATTGTACCATGTTCCAACATAATATTATAACTGCAAATCTACTTTAGATTATATCTAATTACATGGGGCAGGTGTTTCCAAAGTGGCAAACCAGTTTCTTAATTTACTGACAACAAATCGGAGAAGCTTGGTTTAATGTAGGAGTAATATTTTTCCACAAAATTTATCAACAAAGAGCAGCGTTGTGCTTCATATCAAACGTCAGTGAATGGACGGAAAAAATTATTTGTTTTTTACATTTTGGCTGGTATTCTTAAACGTACTAACGGCACATTTAAACCTACACAACAAACGACATGCGTAATTTGGAAAACAAGCACCGTGCAGCATTCAAATTAACTAGCGTGCAAAACAAACGTGGTTTTTGAACAATCGTTTCCACCAAGTCAAACAAAAAGCGCACATCAGCAGACCTTCCACACTTCGTCGTTAGCAAAGCACTACTCACTTCGCCCAACACGGCCTTCACTTTGTTTAGGTTCGACAAGTCCTCATATATGCGTTCTGCCTTCTCAGCGCCTACTTTGATGTAGTCCCCAAAGATGATCGGATGTGTCTCAAAAGATGCTGGTTCAATTGTCTGTAAACACAATGACGTACAACCACCAATTTACAGCCACAGCACTGAAATGTGTATAAAAACCACCCTTGTTGATTTTGTTAAATTAGCTACACAGTTCTTATAAAACTAACTACACTTACAATAAATTAAGCAAGGAAACACTTGTTATTCATGTTTTTTTGTAAAATCGTGCATCTGTGCATGCTGCGTGATAATATCATCACACATTTTCACAAATGGCTAACACGATAAAGTCTCTTACACTCTTCAAATGGCTAACACGATAAAGTCTCTTACACTCTTCAACTGGCTAACACGATAAAGTCTCTTACACTCTTCAAATGGCTAACACGATAAAGTCTCTTACACTCTTCAAATGGCTAACACGATAAAGTCTCTTACACTCTTCAAATGGCTAACACGATAAAGTCTCTTACACTCTTCAAATGGCTAACACGATAAAGTCTCTTACACTCTTCAAATGGCTAACACGATAAAGTCTCTTACACTCTTCAAATGGCTAACACGATAAAGTCTCTTACACTCTTCAAATGGCTAACACGATAAAGTCTCTTACACTCTTCAAATGGCTAACACGATAAAGTCTCTTACACTCTTCAACTGGCTAACACGATAAAGTCTCTTACACTCTTCAAATGGCTAACACGATAAAGTCTCTTACACTCTTCAAATGGCTAACACGATAAAGTCTCTTACACTCTTCAAATGGCTAACACGATAAAGTCTCTTACACTCTTCAAATGGCTAACACGATAAAGTCTCTTACACTCTTCAAATGGCTAACACGATAAAGTCTCTTACACTCTTCAAATGGCTAACACGATAAAGTCTCTTACACTCTTCAAATGGCTAACACGATAAAGTCTCTTACACTCTTCAAATGGCTAACACGATAAAGTCTCTTACACTCTTCAAATGAAATCAATAATATTGGTCAGTTTTACAATGCCCGTGAGTAAAAACAAAGCACTGGAACAATTGTTAAAACAATCTCCCATAAAAATAGATTTGCAACACGAACACATATAATGCATGATGGAAGAACAAACATTTTATCACTAGGGAAATAATTTCTGTATACCTCATTGAAGTGCTTCTGGGCCATTTCAGACAAAATTTCATAGAAGTAGCTCTTATCTTCGTGGTTGATGAGTCGATCGTGGAAGACTCGCAGCGTTTCATGGTAGAAGAGACGAGTTATTTGAGACGTGTCTCTGATCACCCCTACATCCGCCTGCGTGATTCCTACAGACGACGTTACGGATAACAATGCTATATCAAGGCAGCAACAACTCGTTCTCGCAGCTGGTCTCCCTCTCATTTTACATCAGCAAATATACAGCAATATATAGCATGAACAAGTAGGCACAGAATTAGCGGGAAACATTTCTGCAATAATATTACATACATGTTTTATGACTATAAAATGTAAACTGCATAAGATGATTGGATGACACTCCCAGCAATAAATCCACGTTTCGACAAGTCGATATCCCATGGGGTATTCGCAATGACATACTCAGCACCGCCCCTGGCTTGCGAGGATGCGAGTATACGACCATAGTTCACCCCGCAATGCGCAAGACTGATACTTCCTCCTTACGGAGTGACGTCACTGGTGCACTAACCTTGCATACAGTTGGAGAGATCGCGCAGGTTGAAGATGTAGTGCGACTTGGCGGGTGTCGGCAGGAGGTCCGTGCTCATCCTCTCGTACATCTCAACGGCCGACGACACCATGCCGTCGATGGCCTGACGCACGGGCAGCGGGAAGTCGTGGAAGTAGCCGTTCAGGATCGCCTGTAACACCACAGCACAGTGGTTAGCCGCATCTTAGAGGTAACATGAAAGAAAGGCTGGCTGCTGTTCATTTTTAATATAATGCTCTGAGTACTAGACTTACTATGTTGAAGGTATACAGCCACAAAATTACGTTTAATAAGGTCGAAACCGTGTTCACGATATGAATGCTGCGACCGCTAAATTTTCAAATGGTAAACGAGACTCTAACATCGTAATCTCTTGTCCATCAGAACGATGAAGACCATGACATCTCACTTCACACGATAGTAACATTTACAGTTTGATCATTTCTTTTTGCGGTGCGTTTGCATGTGGCTGATAAGGTCAATGTTCGCTTGAAATGTCTTTTTGAAGGTTTCACACACGAGTGGAGCTGGCACTGTTGATGCATTTGCAGCTCTCGCCTTTCGACCCTCGCGCTTGGTCCTGGCTGCTTCGACACCCTGATTCTTGAACGACGTTGCACCTTTCTAGAACAAACCTCTCGAAACAGGACGGTTTGCTGCATGATTTTCCCAGTTCAATTCCGAAGCTCTTTAGGGAGTCCTTAAGAGTCTCTCTGAAATGCAGCTTTGGGCGGCTCCACTCCCGTCGACCTTCTGCCAGTTCGCCGAAGAAGATTTTCTTTGGTAGGCACTCATCACGCAAGCGAGCCAGATGTCAAGCCCATTTCAGTTGAGCTTTCCTGAGGAGTGTGTGGATGCTTGGAAGACTGGCTTGTTCAAGGACCTCAGTGTCTGGGACGCGATCCTGCCAGCGGATTTTCAGCAAGCGGCGGAGACAAGGCATGTGGAAGTGGTTAGGTTTGCGGGCATGTCTTTGATAGACAGTCCAACTTTCGCAAGCATACAATAGTGTAGGTAGCACAACAGCGCGGTACACCTTCAGTTTGGTTGTAAGGCTGATTCCTCTTCGTTCCCACACTGACGCTTGCAGTCTTCCAAACGAAACACTTGCTTTTGCAATGCGGCAATGGATCCCGTCATCAATGTGGACAACTCTGGAGAGTAATACCTAAGTAATTGAACTAGTTCACCACTTCCAGTTTCCGTCTCTTCACAGTGATTTCTGGTTCCACGTACTGTTTGCCGGGAGCTGGCTGATGCATAACTTTGGTTTTTCTTCATGCTACTGGTAAGGCCGAAATTGTCACAGGGAATGGAGATTCTGTCCATGTTACCTTGCATTTGTTGATTAGATCTGCTGTTGAGAGCAGTCATCAACGAAGTTGAAATCATGGATCACATCCTGCAGTACCTTTGTCTTCGCTTGAAGTCTTCTCAAGTTGAATATGCCTCCATCAGTGCGGTAGATGATGTAGATGCTATCATCATTTCCTCTGAAGACGTCGGACAACACTGTCGTGAACATAATGCTCAACAGAGTAGGTGCAAGCACACACCCTTGTTTTACGCTGTTACTGACTCGGAACGCAGCGACTGACTGACAATGGAATTTTCAGGACAACCAAATTTTGCCATTATTTTCCAAAGGCCATCTCGGTTTACCATGTCAAAGGCTTTAGTGAGATCAACGAAGTTGGTGCAGAGGTCGCTGTTCTGCTCCTGGCATTTTCCTTGTTGGAGTTGGCAAGCTGCAAAAATCATGTCAACTGTGCCTCTGCCTGCTCTAAAGACACACTGACTCTGGAAGATGATGGCCTTGCTCCAGATGGATGATCAGGCGGTTCAAGAGTATGCGAGCAAGGATCTTTCCTGCGATAGACAACAGGGAGATCCCACGGTGGTTGTCGCATACTTGACAATTGCCTTTTCTCTTGTACAGAAGCACAATAGAAGTGTCCTTCAGCTCCTGGGGGATCATTTCTGCAGACCACATGGCACGGAAGAGTGCTGTGAGCTTTTCAACAAGGCATGGGCCAGCGGCTTTATTCACCTCTGGTGGGATAGCATCTGCTCCTGGGGCTTTGCCAGTGGAGAGTAGACTGATTGCTTTCTGTACCTCGGCTACAGTAATGGGTTCTACCAGCGACATGTTTATGTCCATCTGTGGCATACGTTGTATTGCTGCTTCATTGATTTCAGTTGGGCGGTTTAGAACATTGCGCAAGTGCTCTGCCCATCTTTCCAGGATCTGAGTCTTGTCGGTGAGCAAGGTTGACCACTCAGGATAGGAGAGCTACTGGAGAGCTGTGGTCTTTACTGCGTTGAAGAAAAGCTTTTGAGTAGTTTCTGTCAAAGTAGTTTTCAATCTCTTCCGCTTTCTTACTGAGCCAGGTGTCCTGAATCTCTCTGAGTCTGCCTTGTACCTTTCTGCGAGCATTTTTTTGCAAGAGAGGAACTGTCATTCTGGTAAGCCCTGTACAGTCTGTGTTTTTCTTCCATCCAGACATGGATCTCGCTTTTGTTTTCATCAAACCAGTCCTGATGCATACGCTTTGTTGGCCCATCACTGGCACCTCATTGACTACGTGATTATCAGGAAGAAAGACCTGCAGGACGTAAGAGTAACAAAGACTATTTCAGTGCACTGGAGTGAACAAGGTCACGAAAGGCTGCCCAATCCTCTTCCACGCTGGTAATGCCAAATTCCATTTGTTGCACCTGGCTGTCAAGTTCTTTGCAGAAGTCTCGCCGAACAATCTCGCACTACAACCAGTCCATATTTAGCCTCTTCTTTGGTTTCTTTCCTTGAGGGCGTCACTTGGGCTGGATGCGACAAGCCTTTGGTCTGTCCAACATTCGGCGCCGCACATAGTCTTTGTTACTCTTACGTCCTGCAGGTCTTTCTTCCTGATAATCACGTAGTCAATGAGGTGCCAGTGATGGCATCATGACTGCATCCAGGTTGTCATGTTGCGAGTCGGGAGCCGGAACACTGTGTTTGTAATGAGGAGTTGATTTGCAGCACAAGTCTTGAGGATCAAAAGTCCATTGCTGTTACACTAACATCGTAAACACTCTTTATTTGTAATATTACAGAGGCAGGCGAAGCAATCACAACTGTGTGCGTATGCATGGGTGCACGTGTACGATGCACATATACAATTATAATGTGCATGTCTTTGTGAGTGCGCATTCACTCGCGCTCGCATCTGCGGGTGTGTGTTTATTTATACGCGCACGAATGTATGTCCTCGTGTGTGTGTGTGTGTGCGTGTGTGCATGCGTGCGTGCGTGCATGTGTACTTACGGAGAAGATGTGTTTCAGACTGTGCTCTGATGGCGCTGGAATGCACAACATACTGAAGTGGCGAATGAATCGCGGCGTCACGTTGTTTCTGCCTCCACCAGGTGGCGCACACGCAGAGCAGATCGTTATGTCCTACAACAGAGCTTTAGTTCATTGTCTTTTCCAAGAACACATCGCACCATGTATATTTCCAACTTGCGGCCACATGCAAGTTTTAATGCCGTCTTTATAGAAAACCCTGATACCGTTATGTATTTCTCTTATCCATCGGAGCAATGAAGACCATGACATCATCTTATTTCTTGTGATACGTTGAAGTTTTATCATTTCGTGTGATATATATTTAGTAGGGTTGAAATGGAACACTAGTGTTTGCTCCTTTGGGCAATGCAGACAATTGTATACTTGGTGTGGTATTTAAATCATTTTTATTTGTATCAGATATTTTTAACAACCGAGTATGTAAAAAACTGAAATAAATTAAACTAAAAAAAATATTCTTGAATTGTTGTTTACCTGGAATTCTTTCCAGAAGAACTTCTCACGATCGTACATGCCTCTGAAATCCTGGAACTGTCTCAGAAGTTCAATCGGCGGTTGTGAGCCGTAGGTGTCCATCTTTGGCATGTTCAAGTCGTCAACAAAAATGATTATTCTTTTGCCAACAGGTGCACCTAAAGCAGTAAAACAGCAATACGTAAAAGAAAATAGAAAGTCGATTCAATTTGTTAAGATTATCATCAAGTAAATCTTTGCAAAATAATTACAGCTTTGTAAAAAAATCAACCCATGGATCATTACTATGTACTAATTCAACATAGTGTATGGATACAATGAAAGATTACTGTGACATTTAAAAAAAACAATGATTTTATACTTTTAGAGATGCCAAACAGGTCCATCAGTTCATTGTATCAACTAATATTTGTATATAAATAGTTCTTTTCATAGACGGTCCTAAATAGTCAAAGCATAGTGATGTGGGAAGAAGATGGATTCGTAGTTTGCCACACTTTGGTGAATGGCTAAAGAAGAGAACAGGTGCCCTTAGAATGGACATGCAAAAATATGTGGCAACATCGGCAGGGAATGAAGAAGGACAGCAAGTTATGTCAGAGTGGTTACAGGCAGTGGGATCAGTGACGGTAGAAGGAACGGAAACATTGCAGACGACAAGGACAAAATGGAGAGCAACTGCTACTAACCGAGGATATTCTTGCGTTTTTTCTCGAGCTTGCTCTCGATCATCTCCTGTGTGCGGTTGCTGTTGGTCTGGGCCGAGAAGTTGAGGAAGACGGGCACATAGTTGTCACTCTCTGCCACTTTCATCAGCAGATCCTTCGCGACAACGGACTACAACAGCGTTGTACTAATGTGTGCACGTCGTTTAAATACATCAGTTCTCATAATTACATACCACAGAAGACCACACGGTAAATGCAACACACCTGATCAGCACAACAGCTTATAATGTATTAAGGTGAGTAAGTTTTCATCTAATACACCTCTGCGCTTTTGTTTTGCGGAATGTGTGTTCTATAACACACTTGTCATATTTTAATTCCAGAAGTTGTTGTCGCCGCGCACGTTACTGCTACTTTAGTAACATAATGCAACACTTAGTTGATGTTGTTAGGCACACGTTGAAGAAGAAAAAACATTGCTGCCTGTACAACTAGCTGGAATTGGTGATGACAAAAACACTTGCTATAGGAATAACTGACAAACTTCGTCTCAGTAACTGTTTCCACAAAGTATTATTTGCAAAAAAGCACATTTGAACAAAACGTAACAGGATTGAAGAGGCAGGATAAATGACGCTGTAAAAGGGGATTATGCACACTCCATGCATGTGCACTTGTGTGAGTATATGTGCATGTATGTATGTGTGTTTGCGTGTGTGCATGTGTGCATGTGTGTGTATGTGAATGCATGTGTACATATATGTGTGTATGTATGCATGTGTGTATGGATATGTGCGTGCGTGCGTGCATGCGTGAGTGCGCGCGCGCATTACTGTACAGGCAACTGACACCAACCTTTCCGACTCCTGTCTCTCCAGTGTACAACACTGAGTGATTGACAGCCAGAAGCTTCTTCAGTAAATAGCCGAAGCGGACAGTGTCCATGGTCGGCACGAGAATGTCGAAGAATGCCATATTCTTGTTGAAGCGGAACATTGGCACGATGCGATCCCACGAGTCAAGGCGACGCATATCAAAGTCAACGTAGCAACTCCAGAGGTCTCCAACATGTGGCATCTATCATGGAAGAAACACATTATTACCACAGTGGCACACATGCAATCCCACGAGTCAAGCCGACGCATATCAAAGTCAACGTAAAACTCCAGAGGTCTCCAACATGTGGCATCTATCATGGAAGAAACACATTATTGCCACAGTGGCACACATGCAATCCCACGAGTCAAGGCGACGCATATCAAAGTCAACGTACAACTCCAGAGGTCTCCAACATGTGGCATCTATCATGGAAGAAACACATTATTGCCACAGTGGCACACATTTCACATGCTGCAGCAGGTGACATTTAATTAAATGTTTCCTTATTTGTTTACAAAATGGTGTGCGAGAGAAGTGGTTCCGATACCTTTGGTATGAGAATTACTTCCAAGCTACATCCACTGAGCATCTGACGTTTATAAAACAGTCCGTCTACCAGCCAAGTCACAACATTTGTTAGTGAATGTACCATGAAGTGTGCATAACGTGTGTGCTGCAAGAATTACTTCCAAACTACATCCACTGTACATTTCTGCCAAACCAACCAAATCATACCAACATTCAATGAACTTACAATCGACTGTAGACTACCGACACTAAATTTCGCTTAAAATATCCCACTCCTAGTAGACCATATTTAAAACAGTTCCTTAATTCCATCTTAATAATTCTTCGAACAACACCAACTTTGTATCCAACACCCACCTTTGCATCCAACACATACCTTTGCATCCAACATCCACCTTTGCATCCAACACCTGTCTTTGCATCCACTTTTCCATCCAAAACTAGCCCTGGCAGATGTTCTATGCGAAGTGCGGAAGTTACCCGAGTCAAATTAGTAATTGACTTCGACAGTCACGACTGTGTCACTCGTGAGAACAGCGCAAATACCCGCCCTGATTTGAAGATGGATAAATGACTTCTGGGAATCCCAATAATAAGGGGCCAATATAATGACCCGTTCACCCATTAGCACCAGCAGCTGAACGGTATTGTGTATTCGAATAATTGCTTCTACTTCCTAAACATTGCATGTAACACGAGCCACGGTTGGTTGAAATGAGTTTTATTTTGACCACCTGATCTGCTGCCAACCACTGATCTAGTGAGCGATTTCATAGGCTGAGCTTAAATTCAGAGTTTCGCAAAGCGATCAGCCAGGGGGTACTGCTGGCTGGCACTGACATAATCAACAGCAGCAACCCCTGGCACGCAAGGATGTCCAAAACCTACTTTGTATCCAACACCCACCTTTGCATCCAATACCCATTTTAGCATCCAACACCCACCTTTGCATCCAACACCCACATTTGCATCCAACACCCACCTTTGCATCCAACATCCACCTTTGCATCCAACACACACCTTTGCATCCAACACACACCTTTGCATCCAACACACACCTTTGCATCGCTATTGTCCTCGAACTCTCTCCGAACAAACGTGTCGAAGGCGTCCCACTGGGAGTCGATGAGGTTGCCGCCAATTGCCCACAGGTAACAGAAGATGAACGTGGTGCACACGACGATGTTGAGCTTCTGCGAGTCCTGCTTCAGGTCCGGTCCTCCCGGCTTCAGCAGGAGCGACTCCAACAGCTTGCACAGGGTCACCACCTTGCTGATATCCACCTAGGAGGGTTGAACACAGGAGAGCTGGTTGAAAAAACGGTAGTAAAGGAAAGTTCGGCACATATGTCGAATCCGGACCCACCTCGGTTTTGCCGATACCTCAGTGTGTTTGTTCCATCATTCAACATTATCCCAGGCATATTTACATTACGAAAATGTTGTGCCTTAGCACACGTTTAAAGTCCAAATAGCAACCCGGTTGGCGCTAGTCTGCACTGCTGCAGTCAGGCATTATCGCATCGAGCGCGTAAAATGAGCGATATAGCAGCATATGTTGATGCAAACCGAGGTGCTATTAAGGCCAGACACGGCAGGTAGATAGGATTATTTTTTAATTTGTACAAACAGTTCAATTTTTTCTGCCCAATGCATGAAATGGGTCTTACTGAATAAAATATATATATTGAACTTTTTTCAGCCAGACCTCCCGTTTCCATGGTAACAAACAAAATGGCCTCCATTTTGAGCAAATACTGGCAAATTTGGAAACACTGCCATTTTTTATTGAATCCATATATAGTTATAATTCTTGCAAATCCATGTTCTCTATAGATTCTATCGTGCAATGTTCAGAGCATTTTTTTTTAATGTTTTTTTTCTGTAAAATACAAACAAAATCTTGTTTTTTTGCAACAAATATGGATATATCTTTAAAACTATTCATGATTTTAAAAAAGTGTCTGTTCATTGCACACAGTAGAATATGCTGATGCAACACTGAAAACATTATATATATATAATATTACATAGCATAATTATTCCAAGAGATATCCCGTTTCCAAATGCAGAAATTTGAAGAATTTTTTTTTGAGAAATTGGCTATCAAAGATTGCATAATGGATTTGATTACATGATATCGACATGCTTGATCCATGACTAAAACTCACTTAGAGGTACGTCATTGTCATAGAAGTGAACTTTATTGATAGTATGCATACAAAGGTATAATAATCTGGCAGAAAACCATTTTCAGTATTTTTTGTCAAAAAACACCATTTCACCTGGGGTGTCTGGCCTTAATGCCTCAAAAATGCGCTAAGACACAATATTCTTAAACGTAATTATGCCTGTGATAATGTTGAATGATGGTATTAATGTATTGAGGTATCGAAGTTAGGCAAAACTCAAGTTATAACCGTGAAATCGAGGTAGGTCCAGAGTTTCGACACAAGTGACGAAAGTTATGTCACAGCACATCCAGTCATCGTGACTGCTCTACAAAGCACTTGACAATCATCTCATGACAAACCTGTTCAGTTGAACACTATCTCAACTCGACTCTAGGCCCATAAATTCACAAACTATTCCTACTTCTCCATCACGTGGTCCACCTTGTCAAATAATAATAAGGACTCAACTTGTTGTCAAGCCGTCAACAGGAGAGAATATCCAACAGTGACTAAACTGGTGACCCTCTCACAATTACGCATATTAACACGTGACGTGAATAACCAGGAGCAAGACTAACCTGTATCATGGCTTGTGTCGACTTCTTGGTGATGAACAAAAGGCCAGGGTCAACGTAGCGGTTAAAGAGGTCCATCAGGTAATTACGTGTCTCTTCGGAGAACTGGTGACCAACCGTCGCCATCCACGTCTTCACATACGGCAACCAGCGCAGGTCGTCGGCATCAACATACACCATACCGCATCTAACAACATTAAAGGGAAGACCTATAGAATCGAACACTACATAGACTTCTGTGTATACAGCTAGGTTCTCATTCATATGACTGAGGGAACTGGAGCAACAAACTTGACCAAGGATTGAAATGGAAACAGGAGCATTCAAACCAGGAATCTCTCAATGTTCTAACGTCTACTTTACTGCGCACCACATTATCGACGATAACTATCGACAGTTGTAGAATAGATCATTTATTTGGTCACACACACAGTACACCTTATGAGCCATTCTGTAGACAACAAGTGCAACTATGGAGATCCTCTGGAAACATCTGTTTTTCTTATAATACAGTGCAAAGTATCATGAATGCGCAACAGATCTAATAACTATTGCACGTATAAAATTTAAGTTAATAATGTTAACTTGACTATCGATAGTAGACTATGTGACATCAACTAAAGTGATGCTTCATTAGTTGATGTCACATAGTGTACTATCGATAGTAGACTATGTGACATCAACTAAAGTGATGCTTCATTAGTTGATGTCACAGAGTGTACTATCGATAGTAGACTATGTGACATCAACTAAAGTGATGCTTCATTAGTTGATGTCACATAGTGTACTATCGATAGTAGACTATGTGACATCAACTAAAGTGATGCTTCATTAGTTGATGTCACATAGTGTACTATCGATAGTAGACTATGTGACATCAACTAAAGTGATGCTTCATTAGTTGATGTCACATAGTGTACTATCGATAGTAGACTATGTGACATCAACTAAAGTGATGCTTCATTAGTTGATGTCACAGAGTGTACTATCGATAGTACACTATGTGACATCAACTAAAGTGATGCTTCATTAGTTGAAGTCACATAGTGTACTATCGATAGTACACTATGTGACATCAACTAAAGTGATGCTTCATTAGTTGATGTCACATAGTGTACTATCGATAGTAGACTATGTGACATCAACTAAAGTGATGCTTCATTAGTTGATGTCACATAGTGTACTATCGATAGTAGACTATGTGACATCAACTAAAGTGATGCTTCATTAGTTGATGTCACATAGTGTACTATCGATAGTAGTCTAAGTGACATCAACTAAAGTGATGCTTCATTAGTTGATGTCACATAGTGTACTATCGATAGTAGACTATGTGACATCAACTAAAGTGATGCTTCATTAGTTGATGTCACATAGTGTACTATCGATAGTAGTCTAAGTGACATCAACTAAAGTGATGCTTCATTAGTTGAAGTCACATAGTGTACTATCGATAGTACACTATGTGACATCAACTAAAGTGATGCTTCATTAGTTGATGTCACATAGTGTACTATCGATAGTACACTATGTGACATCAACTAAAGTGATGCTTCATTAGTTGATGTCACATAGTGTACTATCGATAGTAGACTAAGTGACATCAACTAAAGTGATGCTTCATTAGTTGATGTCACATAGTGTACTATCGATAGTAGACTATGTGACATCAACTAAAGTGATGCTTCATTAGTTGATGTCACATAGTGTACTATCGATAGTACACTATGTGACATCAACTAGTGATGCTTCATTAGTTGATGTATTCTCACATCCCTACTGTAGTCGACATTTACTGTGAAAACAGTAAACTAAACAATGTCGTTCTAAAACTCATTTTAAAAAACTAGTGAAGTCCATTTTATATGGTCGTTTGGTTGCTCAGAAACACGATCTTTATGTTTTGTCCAGTTTTTAAACGTAATATTTATATTTTTATCATGTATACGATTAAATAGTTTATTTTATAATATTTTTATTAGTTTTTGAGAACCACATTGGAAATAAGTGTATTTTTGTGCGCTTTCTGTGTTATCCTGTGTATTATATATATATATATATCTGTCTATTAAATTTGTTGTCTCATATATAATTTTACTGAATAAACTCAACCAATCAATCCATCCTTCAATCAACACGCAATGTGCGCTCACCGACTGACGGTCGCTGGGGAGGCGACTGACAGATCCTGCACTTCAAAGAGCATGTGTATGAATGGAGTGAACTTAATGCGTTCACTGTTGGCGAGACACAACATCTTGTTGTCATCCAGCACAGTGTTCATGTTCTCGATCCACAGCGCATCCACCGGGCCGTCACACACCACCCACTGGTGGTGTTCCGTCGTGTCCTGGCACACAAACGTCAGTCATTAAGAGCTGGTTCATAAACACAAACAAAGTTTGTCGTTCAATATCAGGAGGGGGAGGCAGGAAGGGAGCAAGGGAGGAAGACAGAGAGAGGAGGGAGGGACGGAGGAAGACAGAGAGAGGAGGGAGGGAGGGAGGGAGGAAGACAGAGAGGAGGGATGGAGGGAGGAAGACAGAGAGAGGAGGGAGGAAGACAGGGAGGGAGGGAGGGAGGGAGGGAGGGAGGGAGGGAGGGAGAGCGAGACAGACAGACACAACAACAAGAGAAAAGAGGGAGAGTGTGGGTGAGAGAAATATCTCACAATAAAATGGTACGTCCCGGACCACGACCTTATCCACCCACCTGGACGCAGTGTCTGACAGTGAGGCCCATCAGTCCGTCCTTCCACTCCAGGGTTAGCTGGTTCACCTCCCCGTACAGCTCGCCCATCGTGATTGCCTTCGGGTTCATCACGTACGTGTGCACAGGCTGGTAGAAGGCGTCCTTGAAGCCTGCTGCGAACATGTTCTCACAAGTCTCCTGAAGGATCTGTAACACAAGAAATCAGTAGTAACAATTCGTGGTAAATTCTCAAAAAAATAGTATAGTTATATAAGGCCATATCTGATACAAATAAAACGGCCCCAATTATAGTGTAACATGGTTTCAACCAAAACAGCATGGCAAATTACGCATCTGACGTGGATGTTGTTAATTAGTAAAATCAGCTTATGCAGCAGGATAAGCTGATTTGTGCAGTGTTAACGATTGGATACCACGCCATCCATCCATCCATACATACATAAATACGCAACACGCACGCACGTACTATATATATATAATGGATATATATATATATAATATACATGTACATACAGTGCAACACGCTTATAACAACGAATTGACGGATATAACGAAATCATTTCTTACGTACGGATTTTTTCCCTATCTTTTCCATTATAAGCGTTCACACATATTACGAACACGGGTATAACGAATTCACGGTTATTACGAACACTTTTTCCCGAACAAATTTCTGTCCAACTGAAAATCACCCGGTTGTTTGCAAATACTTCCCGCCCGTGACCTGGAAGCCATGCCGTGGCCGCGCAGAGCGCCAGTGCCAAGTAATTAGGTCAATGAGGGAAATCATTCGTAAAAGGGCTACGCAGTCAGACGACGCTGCAGCGCACTGCGACTGGCTTGAGGATTTCCTTTTGTCTGGTGCCCTTGTCAACAGTAAACAAACATCAATGGAGGACTTCTTCAAAGCAGATTAACTGGTGTCATTCTGTGTGTGCTAGGTATATGAGGGAAATCATCAAAGGTGATTGTTAGCTGCGCGTTTACGACAGTTCATCCGTAACAGGGCTACGCAGTCAGACGACGCTGCAGCGCACTGCAACTGGCTTGAGGATTTACTGTTGTCGGTTGCCCCAGCCAACAGCAAACAAATGACAATGGAGGAATTCTTCAAAGCAGATTAACAGGTGTCATTCTGTGTGTGTTGTACAAGAAGTGGTAGTTACCGCGGGCGTGGCTCCATCCTGCCACGGCACAGACCTTTTTTAGTGTGCTTGGATGCGACGTGCTCGCCTATGTGTTTACATCATACTGTATTTCGTTACTTTTTCACAGAGGGTGGTCTGCGATCTTATACTATAACTACACTTAATAATAACGTTTGTAACTGTTTTATGTGTCATCTAAATAAATGTTATGCAACAAAATATCTCTGGGTTTGAGAGACACCTGGCGATTAGTTTAAAAACTAGTGGGTAAACGCGTACATGCATATAATGAATTCACGGATATAACGAACTCGTTAGCTACCCACAAAGTAGTTCGTTATAAGCGTGTTGCGCTGTATACACATACAATATATACATAAAAATGTATACACATACAATATATACATATATATGTATACACATACAATATATACATATATATGTATACACATACAATATATACATATATATGTATACACATACAATATATACGTATATATGTACATATATATATATTATATAAGAACTGACTTTTTCATTCCGAAAATGCATTAGTCTATTATAGTACATCACCCGACTGTCAAGAAACTACAAGCCTACACTAAGGCTGTCTGTTTCTCATTTGTAATATGATGTTCACAACACTAGAAAAGATATGTTGGAGGTATGCTACCCGCCAGAGCGTTTAGTAAGCTCAAAACAGTGTTCACAATGTTAAAGTCGTGCCCGCGAAATGTAGAACAAGACGTATTGTACACGCCTTCAACTGACAATATTAGAATGGCTTTCACACAACCAAGACCTGTTCGAACGAAGTTCCTAATTATTACCACCCCCAGCATGAAGCGATGGTTCCAAATGGTGGAATAGACAACACCACTTTAATCCCGAATCCCCGCTATCTTCTTGGCGTATACCTGATAGACGGTTGTCTTGCCGCCGCCGGTCGGTCCGACCAGCATGACACCGTGCCGCACCAGCATCGTCTCGTACAGCTGAATGACCTTCTTCACTTGCACTGGCTCCACCTGCAGTCCCTTGTCCCTCGCCACGTCCTCGATCTCCGTCTGCAGCCGCCCATAGTCGTGCTCCGGGATGTCAACTCCGGGGAAGAGATCTTGCAGGATTGCCTACAGACAATGAACACGACATGTATCAATGGTTCCGACAGGAGCGTGCACAACTGGACATTCAACAGCAAGATTTTGAAACATAATAATGCTTGAACGCATTTTTATATTGGGACCTTTCGTAAGATCAATTTTTCTTAAATGTTGTTTGTAACACCACAAGTAGAATATGTTGTACCTACTAAGAAATGTTTATTAGCAAAATGACATACTTCGGGTGGTTCTGATTAATTATTACTTAGCTAATTCACAAGAATCTTATTTGTGGGAAGCAGTTGAGTTGATGTTTTTGAGTATACACAAGAAAACTGAAATAATAAAATCACATAAAACAGCATACTGACGCATAGTAATTTCCCAATTGCTTTAAGACTTATATAAAAGCAAAACAAGGATTGCTACACACAACTTAACTTAATATAATATGCCCTGAATTTGTTTTTAACAAACCGCAGATATGTGTTATGTGAGAAGTGAGGGGCAGTTGTTAAAAATTGTACACACTTATTCCGATTTTACAGCACCATACAACAACGACATGGAACATCATGTTGTGTAACTGATCATTTTGCCAGATATGCTGGTGCCCTCCTATGTGACCAGCTGGTGGTGGTCATAACTGGCAAATTATCAGTCACTATAGTGAAAACATAACACATTTTTGATATAGAAATATTTTGGATACCTTTGTACAAGTTCGACCCACCTGGAAAAGAACGGCATCATCCTTGAGGAATTTTGGCAGATTACTGTCACGCAGGGCCCGAATCAACACGACATCCTCGTTCTTGTCGGGATTTTGCCGCTTCAGCGAGCCAGCCATTACAAGTACAGATTTCAGGGCACGCATTCCGAAGTCGTAGTGGTCTTGCTGTGAAAGTTGCTCTGACGACAACTTGTACATCTGTGTCATCTTCTGGGCCAGATGCTTTGAGGACTCGAAGCCCTCGGAGTACAGGATCACCTCAGCAATCAGGCCTGTGACAAGAGCCGTACATGGATGAAGATTATTGTTTTATTAAGATCACTTATTATTATTATTACAAAGTTCTTTGATAGGTCTTCAAAGAACGTTGCAGTCCGCATCAGTGACATTTGTGCAATGTTGACATTTGGTTATATACATAGGATGCAGTTATTTATTTATTATTATTAATTTTTTTAATTAGCATATTATATGTATTTAGTTAATTTAAGCATATTATTTACTTTGGGTATTTAAATGCCTAATTCATTTCATTTATATATATATATATACACTTGTAAATACATATATATTTATTTATATTCAGGTTTATCTAACTGACATTTTATGTCATTTTTATATGCTACTTTCAAATCATTTTCTTTTACCTTTCTATTTAATAGTTCTATTTAATATATTTTAGGTCATGTAATGTATTTTTACTTATACTCTACGATCGCCTTTGAGCAGATTTGTTATCCGGACATATGGTGCTCTATAAGTGCTTTTACAATAAATATTATAATTTAGTGCAACTTGTGTGACTGTGTGAGAGACCTAGCAGTACCACAAAGCACCATGTGATCATGGTGCTATAAATATATTATATCTTATCACTATTATTCATTATTAACAAATGTGCAATCACCTACACCAAAAGAAATTACGTCTTTAAAATTACAAATGTTCAGAGCATAATACATTTATCATGAGCAATACATAAACGATTAATGTTGCTGTCACAGCAACGTTTGTACTTGCAAACTTAATTATTCAAGATGACTGACAGGCAATCTAGTAAAGACAATAGCAATATTCTGGCAAAGCTAAAATGGCTGTTATTGCATTGGGCTTGAAAAATTTTCTATTTAATAATAATATGCCAATTATCTGTACAATTAAATGTTCCCACATTGGCGTCACTGCACTGTATTACGTTGTGTTACAATAGCTACGATACAATAGTTACAATAGCTACGATACAATAGTTACAATAGCTACGATACAATAGTTACAATAGCTACGATACAATAGTTACAATAGCTACGATACAATAGTTACAATAGATATAATAAAATAGTTACAATAACTACGATACAATAGTTACAATACAAGTTACAATAGCTACAATAGAAGTTACAATAGCTATGATACAATATTTACAATAGCTATGATACAATAATTACAATAGCTATGATACAATAGTTACAATAGCTACGATACAATAGTTACAATAGCTATGATACAATAGTTACAATAGCTACGATACAATAGTTTCAATAGCTACGATACAATAGTTACAATAGCTACGCACGTCATGAAATTATCCCCTATATACTCTTAAAATACGTGAGCATGCAAACGATTCGAGATGGCGGCGATGGTGGTGTGGTGATTTTACTTCACGGTAACAGTCGAGTACGTACGGTAGTCAGGCACCATCATTGCGATGGGACGGAAGAGAGCCTGGAGGTTGTCCGGCAGCTCTGTACGACCGGCATAGCCAGGGTTCATTGTGATGAAGCTGGCACACGACGGCACCAACTTGATCTCGCGTCCCTCAAACATGAACCGCGGCAGCTGTGTGCAAAAATGTAAATGTTATTGATTGCTATTGCACCATATTTATACAATACAAATGCGCGGTGCTGCATAATAAAACAAATGGCACAGCAAAATGTATAAAAAAAACCAGTAGAAACAAATGACATAATACAAATTATTATATCAAACGGTACAGTAAATAATTTTTCTACGATGTCGTCCATCACAAAATCACTTAAACAGTCCTTCAATAATCACTACGTATAAACATTTATAAAGTATATATTATGTGTAGTACATTTTTATATAGAGCTTTTCACCTTTTGTGATTTTGCATTCTTGATGGTGATCAGCTGCTGGGCAATCACGGACAAAACTTCAATGTCGATGCGGTTGAATTCATCAAAGCAACACCAAGCGCCAGATTGAGCGAGACCGGAAAAGAATCGGCCCATCATCTAAAAGCAGAATAATGACTGTTGTAGACACAAGACTATTAAATAGCTATTAACAGCGAAACAGTATTCATTTTGTCATCCATATTAGTGCATTTAGACAAAATTAATATAAACTAAATATTATTTTATTATTCTTAGTTTTTAATAACAATTTTGTTGAAAATGTTGGAAAAGCTTCATACTGAATATTGTCATCAATTTGGGTGGTTCCTACAACATCAGCCATTTATCTGGTCTCCCGACCCACAACAAACATTGATGTGTTCTTAGTTAACTGCTAAATGTATTATTTTGCTGATTGTTTATTGATTGTATTAAATAAACAGTTTTAAGCATATTTTGTTGTAATTCTGTAGAAATTATCTGTTGTTGGGGCAAATGCGCTTTTCCAGGTCATGTTTCTGTTTTTATTAGTGTATTATTATCATATTAGGGAAAGATTAACTACATGTCTTAACAGAGTCTCAAGTGGACTTCTTTGCAAAATATGTTTTTAGAGGAATACTGCTGCATATTCATGAAATGAAATAATTAAGAAAATTTGTGGAAACGAAACAAAAAAAATTGTCAGATGAAAACTACAGAAACATGCATAATCACTGTCGATAACAAATGACATGGATTCAATCAAAGTAGACATTGAGCGTTGCAGACCATATAAACTCATTTGATTAAACGGTGGTCAAGGTGTAATAAAAATGGCAAGTAGGTTACCAAACCTTGTAGTCGAGTCCGTCGGAGCAGTTGAACACGACGCACTGTTTTGCCAAAGACTTGGCCAGATCCTTCGTTGTTTCCGTCTTGCCTGTTCCAGCGGGACCTGCAGGTGCACCTCCCAGGTCGAGCTGCAGGGCTCCCATCAGACACAGGTAGCACCGATCCTGCAACGGGGACATAGCGACATGCAAGTCACCTCGCCCATCATTTTCAGCATCCGCTTACATCAATTTCCAAGGCCCAACATTTCTAACACAAGTAATGGTGATAATTAATAACAGTGGAATGACTTCTTTAGCACCAATATCCTCGGAAAATGCAAGCTCAGTAGCGCCACAGATCCAAAGGATCAAGTGTTCTCATCATCATGCACAGAGCAACAGCTGTCAACAGATGGGTTTCAGATGATGGCGAAATGAAACTAATTTCTTACTGGCTTAACACCAATATGGAGTAAGTTCCACAAAATTGGTGCAGCAAAACAACAATCTATCTAACAAGTTCGCAAGAAACTGCTGTTAGGAACACGTCAGCGTACGTGTAATTTTCCATCAACAAAAATATGATGACCAATCTGAATGATCAAGAAATTTCTCATGATTTAAGTTAGCGTCAAATCAATCAGGACGTCTTACTATTGAACTACGCCATGAAAGCATTGCATCTTATTTCCAATGATCATGTTTAACATAACATTTGTTGCCATTGTCTGACTACTTATCACATGATATGTGTGTACTCACAGTCAATGGCGTGATGACGAGTCGAGCCGATGCACCAAGGTACTCGTAGCCGTAAATGTAGTTCGACGTCGACATTCGAATGACACAGTTGTCAATGTCGGGGTCCCAATAGTATCGCATCTGTTTCTGCCACTCGAAGTCGTTCACCATGTCGACCTGTTCAATATAAAGAACAACTTTAAACCCACCTTGTCTCTACATAATTTACTAATACAATGTTCTTTTTTTAATAATACTAGAATAACTATGCTGAAGATTTAACAAGATTGCCACACAGAGAATGAACTCTAGATGGCAGGTGGACAAAGAAGCCCTTTGGCTTATCGAGAGTCCAACCCTTTTATCTACATATATCCAGCCCTTCTGAGGTATGTCGATTTTTTTTTTTTTAATATTCACACTACTAGCACCCACACAATCATCAGATAATCTGTTCCATTCATTCACAGTGCTTTGTGAAAATGAGAACTTTCTTACGTCTAATCTACACTGCTCCTTTACTAATGTAACTTCATGTCCTCTAGTCTTTCGATCTTTTTTAACTGAAAAAAACATATTTCTATCAATATTTTCATAACCATTCAATATTTTAAACACTTCTATCTGATCTCCTCTCAATCTCCTGGTCTCTAGTGTTGTAAAACCACATTCTTTTAGGCGTTTTTCATAACTAAGATCCCTCAGTTTTGGTATCATTTTAGTCACTCTCCTCTGTACTCTTTCTAGCATATCTATGTCCTTCTTGCGGTATGGCCTCCACGCTTGTATACAATATTCTAAATGAGGCCTAACTATTGTTTTTTACAGCGGTATTATTAGTTCTTTTTCTATATATGCTATATTTCGCCTAATCAATCCAAGGATTTGATTTCTTTTTGAAGCTGCAATTCCACACTGCTCTGAAACCTTCATGTCAGCACTAATTGTCAGCCCTAAGTCTTTTTCTTTTACAGTAGTATTTAGTACAGTTCCCCCATTGTATATTCTACATATTCGTTCCCATGTCCTGTGTGAAGGCATTTACATTTCCCAAAATTGAACAACATTTGCCACTTTTCAGACCATTTGATCAACCTGTCAAGATCACCTTGTAAATGCTGTCTATCTCCATCACTTTTAATTCTAAAAGATATAAGCCTACATGCCATCAAACTGTGTTTAGTTACATCAAAGCATTATCTGCAATGTTAATATTTCGCTCATGAAACGTTCACATTGAATACAGATTATGCAACAGACAAAGTTGCTTTAACCCTCTCAAGGCCAGATTAATGCAAATATGTGCCTGTTATTGAATCCTATTAAATCAAGTGAATGTGCTGTGAGTGAATCATGTGATATACTCGGGTTGCATGAATGCAAATAAATAAATAATTTTTGATCCGATTCAAATAAAATTTTCACTACATCTGAAGAACTAATTCCTGGTGTAACTAGCCAAGTATGTGACATATATGTCAATTTATTACCCAAATATTAATTGCTAAAGTTTGACAAAAATAAAATACTAAAAATAAGTTTAAACAATAATTTTTTTTAAATATTTTTCATTAATAATTAGCGGTTACATGCTGCGTATGAAATATTCATAAATTACTATGCTACAGAATGGAAAATTAACTAAATGTCTATGGTAAATAAAACTGAAATAATTTCAGTTTTTCAGAGTGCATGTATTTTCAAGATTTTATACAAAATGGCGTTATTTGTGATCATAGCCGTCATCCCGTCTGAACTATTAAGTTGGTATTATATTTAAAATGCGTAATCATAGTGGAAAACATTCCCTTCGATGGCAGTGTTCGTTATAAACTCGATTCGAAAATACCCACTTCGTTACGCGGCGCATTAATACTTCTTTACAACAAAATAGACCGCTCAAAAGTTAGCATTTAATCGTAAAAATCGCCTGCGGACGCGTGTTTGGGATTAATTCCTGGGTGCTTCCATGTTTATGCCCTCAGCAAATGTTAAACTTTAATCTCATTGGCTAAAAATCACCATTAAAATATTCACTGCGTGGCGTAAAAGAGGGACCGGAAATTGTGTGTCACTGCGTTCGACTACAAAACCGCATGGTGGTTGGTGCTATTTAGCCATGGAAATCGCCATCATTTCTCACTTTTGACGCTTCCCAGTGAAACTTCAATATTATTATATGCTAACTGCCGAAATAAATTGCCGTTATTGGATGACACTGTTTCGCGGTACCAGTTTAAATGTGCCCCTGTATTCGGGTGTATTCAGGCGTTCTGGCAGTGAGTGGGAGTCGGGTTGATTCGGGCGTTCTGACCATGAGAGGGTTAATTGTCACACACTACTTTGAACCAAAAATACTTTAAGATAAAGGCCATATTCGCAAATATTGTGTAGACATTAAAATATTGTGAATATGTGTAATTTCAAAATGACACAAAATGTTACAACTAAGCCTGGTGGATGTGCACGACAAATGTGGAGAAACTATCTTTGCAAAACATAATATTTATACTTTATGGCAAACAATAATAAACATATATCTGACTGTTTTAATTCCATGGCTCTTTTATTTAGAAGGGTGCATCACAAAAACGTCACTTAAATGTACTTTAGTACCCTGTGATTAAGCCGAAGAGAAAACATTCCATTAAATGTGTATAAGAGATAGAATGACATGTTATTAAGGCACACTCAGGAGACGGAGAGCTTTGGATAATCGCGTAGCTGTTCCCTTCTTTTCCGTAATACATGTTTCAAACAAATAGCGTTCCACTTACAAAATGTTCAGAAAATCACACTGACCCCATTTTTGACCATTTCAGTGACCATGTCTCTTCCGTGGACGTCGAGTGTGATGAGAGCTCCAAGCACCAGACGGGCCAACTTGGGTAGTTCCTTGCGGACAATGGCAGCCAACTTGTTCAGGTCCTGTGTATGCATAGATTTACCAGTGAGCCATCAACGTTGTCACGTCCGTGTCTCACCAAGTATACAAACCTGAGAGCAGTGCTATATTGGTAATACAATCAACATGTTCAAACATCACTGTCAGACTATATCCACATAGTCATTTGTGATTAGATTGCGTTTTGTGAATGTTATTCTCTCACGCCAACATCGGACTCAAGGTAGTGTTGTCCAAATGGAGTACGTCATCTACGTAAGACTATGGCTGTATTTCTGACACTGACGATGTGAAAATTGTATGTATCTTCCTTCCATAAACAACTATGGTCTAACTTGAGGACCTGACTCAGAGTACTTGTGGTACCGACATACTTGTGGCACCGACATACTTGTGGTACCGACATACTTCATTCCAATCTATTTAGCCTACTTATTGTAGGGTTTCAGAGACGTCTAGCTAAAGGGCAACTCTACATTCAAAATCATCACCTTTACCCCAGCGATTATGTTACCGGCTTCGTCCTGTTTAACGCTCACACGTGCAGTTACTGTGGTATCACATCGCAAAAATACAACACGCCCGACATTCGGGAATGTTCCAAACCTTGAAGTTCTTCTGCTCGAACACGGCGAGCAGATCAAGTCGACCGTCTTCGTTCTGGTGCTCGAGAATCTCAGTGACGTCACGACACCACATGATCTGTGACACGGTGAGCACAACTTGCGACGAGTGCAGAAGCACCCACTCCTCGCGTTCCCGTGACATAAAGTCATTGATGGATGCCTTGACGAGTTTGCGAAGGTTCAGGAACATTGCCTCCTCAACCTTCCCCAGCCACACCTCGACGTTGCCACGCGCATTGAGGCCCTGGTGCAACCGTACACATATTGTAGAGAATATAATATAAAATAGGTTAACTTGTAGTACACGGAATGCTTCTCTAATGCAGTGAGTTAAAAATGAACTGTAGTGTGTGTGTCTGTGCGTGTGAGCGCGTACGTGCGTGCCTGCATGCGTGCGAGTGAGCAAGCTTGCGTATGTTTGAGCGCACATGCATGCATGCTTGAGTGTGTGTTTGTGCAAACATGCGCGTGCTGTATGTGTGCATATTATATAAAAAACAGATAACAGTTTGTTGACCAGTGTGCCTCAAATATGGTGTAACAGATACATAATGCGTACAAGTCTAAAATACAAGCCAAGCATAGTCCAGATTTAATCTTAACTTGTAGCGCACACAATACAACAACTAGATTAGTTTGCAATATGTGGCAAATTAGAAACTATTTCTGACTCTTCATATTTTCATTCGTAAGTCTTATACATCTGCTACAACACACCTTTCCAAGGGAAACTTTCTCTAATTCAGGTGAGACCATTGCAAATATCTCATTGGTGTATACGACTTCGTGAACTTTCTCCTCAGCTGGAATCAGATAAATAAACAGTGGCACACATGCAAAAAGTATTATCTCAAACACAGATCGTTTAACTTTAAGAAAAACGCTTTTGAAAAGCCATGACAATACCTAAAACAATGCAGCCTAGAGCTATGACTACGGATGGTGTAGTCGTCATATTTCGCTCCACGTTTACCGCATTGAGGGTCTTAAAATGAGTGTGTTTATTTTACAATTTCAAAATTTAACATAACATCAAATTAAACACGTGATATTTGACACAATATCCTTGACATGTTCACAAAAATGCCAATTGTAATAGCTGATTTCTCCACGTACCTCCAGGTTCTATCATAGTCACAGCAGGCGTGGGCTGGATGCCAAACTCCAGTTTTGCAATGGCATCGAAGCACTTGCGGAGATGTGGCTGGACGGCGAGCGGGTTGCGAGTCTGCGCGAGTATCTCGAGGAGTTCGTCGTTGGACAGGAAATAGAATCGCGGGAAGATTACGCGCTTTGACTCGAGGTATGCCTCGAGACACTTCTGGATCTGGTCGAGCAGGGAGTTGTTGTTCTGCAGAGTTTCGAGCAAGCCTGGCGAGTAGAGGAGAGTGGATTTTACATGGGTTTGTTAGACTGCTTCGGAGCACTGCCAAGGAGCCCTATATGATGGATGCGACGGGAAAAAGAGATGTGGCCGACTAAAGGAAACGTTGAGAAAAACCATCAAAAAGGACACGACCGCATGACCTGGGACACTATTACCACTTGTAAATGTAATGCCACTAAAATGGGAACAGTGGAAGCAGATATGAAGGAGGCAGGACAAAGCTGGGGCATCCTCGAGAGGTTGGCAACAAGAGACACACCGGTATGGAGTATCTTCGTCGCTGCTCGCTAAACACCAATGGACGTAATAAGCAGTAGGTAACTCAAATAGGAATCCTTGTGTAGTATCCAAGTGATGTTAACAGCTAAATTAATACAAAAAAACTGAATCCGGCCATAGTACATTATCAGTAAATTTACTAAACGAATTTGAATGAAGGCAGAAACTGGACTGACAGACACCTTGACATCTCACCTGATTGTGTGCCTGCACGGATGGCAAGCGGCATCTTGTTCACCTTGCGCATGATGTCCTTGTACGAGCGGTCAACAGTCATGAACATCTTTGCCTCGGCAGGAAGCTGACGTGGGATATCTGGGGCGCTGAAGATGCTCTCCAGATACAGCCAATTACGTTGGCAGATCAGCCACTCGTCCTGTAGGGAGATACTTGGGAACTAATCATTGTTACCAGGGTTTTCTGGTGTAATGACAAGAGTAAACTGTAATGTTCAAACTCGGTAGTGCATAACTGCTTTTGTAGAGTGGATTGCACAAGCATGTTAATTGTATAGGAACATATTAAAATAATATATAAATAACTGTTGATTTGTACTTGTTGGAAAGTAAGGATAGTTGAAAGAAACAGGAGCTATGTATTATATACTTCAAGAGAGAATGCAAATGTAGAATCTATTTGTATCAGTCGGCCCATAGGAAACATGTCAACAGACAACAAATGAAAATTGGGACATTAAAAATGTGTCTACAGTCATTACTGTAAATCGAGAAATAAGAAGCATTTCGAGAGAAAGCTGTTGTAAATAAGATGCATATCGACAGTCAACAAATGCAAATCGGGACACATACAGCACGTTGTCAGTGGGTGTACGCACCAGAGTCTTGCCGAACAGGTCGAGCTGTTTCACCCAGTCATCAACACGACTCTTGATGGGGCCGACGTGACGCGAGCTCGCGATCGTCGAGATGTTGATGTTGCTGTCGTCGAGCAGCACCTGGATGTCGTCAGTTCCGCCCAGGATGAACGTGTCCTTGTAGTCCTTGTATGGCAGCACGACGAACTCCATCACCTTCCACGCGTCCTCCACCTGAACACAACAATACAGCCTTGCAGCAGCCGAACTCCATCACCTTCCACGCGTCCTCCACCTGAACACAACAATACAGCCTTGCAGCAGCCGAACTCCATCACCTTCCACGCGTCCTCCACCTGAACACAACAATACAGCCTTGCAGCAGCCGAACTCCATCACCTTCCACGCGTCCTCCACCTGAACACAACAATACAGCCTTGCAGCAGCCGAACTCCATCACCTTCCACGCGTCCTCCACCTGAACACAACAATACAGCCTTGCAGCAGCCGAACTCCATCACCTTCCACGCGTCCTCCACCTGAACACAACAATACAGCCTTGCAGCAGCCGAACGTATTGCGTCGTCGGTATGAATCTGTGTTCTATGCGTGTCCCGATTCAGCTAGTCATTTGGTGATTAGCTGTCTTGTTTGTTAATCCAAGGCTGCATGTTCCTAATTTTAAAATTTAATGTTCTTAATAGTAAAATAAATGTGTTGAAGAATGTTTTTTTGTATGTCATAATATTGTTTTGCAATTTGAATATTGTCCCCGCGAAATATTCAAATTGTACAAACAAAACAGTGTTAGCACCTAATGTGGAGGCAGGCTTCAGTACTGGCAAATGCCTCTGAAGCTGGATCGAGCGCACTTCCTTACCACCCCCACTTACAATGGGTAACGGAACAGACAACCCCATTTTAAGATTTTGTTCTACCACCGATCAACATCACCATAGCGATTATTATATTAAGGTTTTTGTGAAAAGATTTGAATAAATGATTATTAAATAGATTGCACATGTGCCACAATGCTGCTACGAAGCAAAAACAACTTGATCAACAGAGAACATGAAAAGAAGTTTCCCACGAATCCTACCTTCTTGAGGATTTGTTCGAGACTGGCCTCAGAGCTGGCCTGCGAGGAGACTTCCTCGATCTTGTCGCTATGGTGGAAGCCATCAATCTCGACGAGGCGCCCGAGTGTGAGTGGCTCTTCCTCCGTGATGACGTACTCGAAGATGTTCTGGATCATCTCCCAGTGCCGCGTCTTCAGGCTCGGGTTGCGCAAGTTCGTGATCATCGGCAACTGTCATTGGAAGAAGAATTATGATATTATCTGCCGAGTGTGTGTGTGCGTGTTTGTGTGTGTGCGTACATGCATGCGCATGTCGGGTTTGTGTGTGTGCTTGTGTGCGCGCGTGAGTGTGTTGTTGAAGGTGCTGTAAGTTATTAACCACAGTCAGGCGTTATGGTATTAAGACGGCTTTGTCCCGGTATCTGTAGCATACTTTTTAAATATATCAGATATGCATACAATCATATTTTACTTCCCCGAGGTTCAACAATATTGCAATTACTTCACATTCCTGTATGATGAAACCAGCCGATTCTGTTCATAATGCAAATTGGTATTGTATTTATGAAAGCGTAAAATAATAAATATTATTAAGCATATAGTATTCGATACAATTACAGCTACTTATGTTCATTTCATAGTGGGCTACATTTGTTAAAGTATTCGATACAATTACAGCTACTTATGTTCATTTCATAGTGGGCTACATTTGTTAAAGTATTCGATACAATTACAACTACTTATGTTCATTTCATAGTGGGCTACATTTGTTAAAGTATTCGATACAATTACAGCTACTTATGTTCATTTCATAGTGGGCTACATTTGTTAAAGTATTCGATACAATTACTTATGTTCATTTCATAGTGGGCTACATTTGTTAAAGTATTCGATACAATTACAGCTACTTATGTTCATTTCATAGTGGGCTACATTTGTTAAAGTATTCGATACAATTACAACTACTTATGTTCATTTCATAGTGGGCTACATTTGTTAAAGTATTCGATACAATTACAACTACTTATGTTCATTTCATAGTGGGCTACATTTGTTAAAGTATTTGATACAATTACAACTACTTATGTTCATTTCATAGTGGGCTACATTTGTTAAAGCGTAACTACATTATTTGTTGCACCATGTTGCAGTTTTGTTTGATTCAAAACAAAGAGAAGATGTGACGTATGACTTCATCCAGAAACAGCCTTTGTAAATGACCAAAACTTGGAGAATAACAGCCAGCTTGGCTGATGCTTCTCACTGAGTTATTTACAAAGTCTTATTACATCATACCTTGTCCCGCATGTCTTCAACACGTTCCTTCAGCAGCGGCACGACCCCGTTGGAAGGCAACCCCTTCTCCAGCTGGTGAACAACCTTCCCGTACTTGGCCGTTGAAGCAGTCATTTCCTCGGGATCAAGTTCCTCAAACGGTTTCTACAGCAGAACAATTCGGAGCTTGCTGAATCATACTACATCTTTGAGAAAGAACAGTCGTAACACGTTTAGCTTCTGTGTTAGTGAAAGTACTTTAGAACGTTCATGGTTTGATCATGTTATTAGTCAATAGTTTTAAGCATTGTGCTGGTGGCATTTTATTACCCGAACGGTACTATCATGCTCTTGCTAAAGCGAAATACTCACCTCGCATAGTACATACTGTGAATATCAGCAGTATGTACAAAAATAATTAAAACAATACATACGTGGGTAGGTAATCTGGACTGTCTTCTGCGATATTATTATTTAGATAACTTCCAGAATCACACGACTTGATAGATAATATATAAAACATTATTTCTTAATCTGTGACATTAGCTTATGATTTGCATATACACACATGATCGTTGTGAATAACAATTAGACAGCATTATGGCATATGGTGTGTGATATGTTGACTGTGGTATGCTTCCATACAACCTGTTATGTAGATATGCAAAGCTTTGGATGAGAGATCGCACAAAACAGCAAGCAAGCCAGTCGAGATGTCACCAAAAAGACACGAGATGTCAAATTTAAAAAGGTAACATAGACAAGCAATCATACAAAACAGTGAGACAAAGGAGATGTCGCACACAGCTATAATATATATGAGACATCACACAAAACAAACACAAAACAAACACAAAACAATATCGACTGACGATATGTCATACAGAACAGAACAAAAAGATTTATGGACTGTCACACAAAACAATAAGATAAATGAGATATCACACAAAACAATACAAATGACTGTAGGATTGACAAATAGTAAATATGACAGATGAAACACCACAAGAGATTTTCTTACGATATCTCCGTCTCACCTGCGTGGTTTTGCGATATGGGTAGACGCTGCTATACCTAACAATGGTCCTGCTATTGTCCTAATGAAATCATCAAGGTCTAGGTTTAAACGTGATACTTTTTACATCATGAAAGACTCGATAGTAAAGAAGTTGTCGCAAAGTAAGCCAGAATTCAGGAAGGAGCTATGACAATCGAACAATTGTAACACATCTCAAACACTTTGTTAGAGGGAAAGAGGAAATGCATTAGTGATAAAAAATCCTCAACCAATAAAATGTTATGTTAGTTATAAAAACGATATCATAGTTGTGGCAGTAACTGAAGTTAAACATGTTATTAAACATTTGAATGTAGAAAATAAATATAACATGTTGTGTGGATGGCATGTATGCTAAACACTTTAAACTCTGTAATAAATGTATGATCATAGGGTTTTACTTGCTATTTTACTGCCTAGATTTTTATATAATTCTTTGTTACCTACAGTGTTCATGCCAATTATCAAAGTTAAATATGACAAATACCAGAAAAGATAATTACAGACCAACTGCATTAGCAAGAAATCTTGAATATCAATTCACGTTGAGACGTGATGCCTCTCATAATAATTTTATTACAGCGATTGTGACCAGTGTTATAAAATGTCAATCTAGAAAACGATGTTTCTTAATACAGATGTATTACATGTAGAACAGCTTTGACTGAGCCAACATAATATTATTGTACGTTCCATTGTAAATATTACAATATGTATTTCTTTACTTAATATATAAATTCTTAGTCAATCATAATTTGTTGGACATCACTACGTATTCTTTGTGTCAGTTGAATCTGAAATAAAGACATCAGATTAAACCTAGAACATTAGTAAGACTACCAGTTGATACACACAGAGGATAAAATATGAATAATTTAGTCGTATAGGGGACGTGTACAATTGTTGACATTTACCTACTTGCACAAAGCATACTAAAGTGGCAGGGGTCAAGGGGTCAAGGCCAGTGTACTGATCATAAGAAATGGTCGCAGGTGAATTGCATAGCCATTATGATTGTAAATAAATGTTTGTAAACATTACAATAACGGTTGTTATTATATATATATCTAATGTAAGCACCATATCATAAAACTGTTACATACCTACAAACGTCTCGTCTGGAAAACTCATTGTCATTTTAATGTATCAATTCAGCGGGCTGGATGATGGGATTACCGGATAGGGTCTGAGAATTAGCACGCTGTGTGTGAATAGGTAAATTTCTACAATTGTGAACAGCACCAGTAGTTACAAAATGGCGGGAAAAAATGGCTGCTCATGGGCCCTCTGGAGGATAACCAACTGCATTCTATAACTGCTGGCCTCTTACACAGTAAATACGGTTGTGGTCAACAAAAACTGGACATTGGACGATGGTGTCAACCTACCTCCATCCATTCATTAATCATGTTGTCCCAGTCATCGATGGAGTCCCACAGGAGCTGTTTCAGCTTCAGTTCACTGTCCACCTCCTCCAGTTCCTCATACTTGGTCGTCTCAACCTGCACAAACACACCCAACATACTACGTCACAACAGCAACAAAGGCATAGGAAAGCTCTTTACTTTTTAAGGTTTTTAATGTTGTGGCATCTTTTGTAAAAAAAGTTTTTAATTTTAGAACTAGTATTATGTATAACTAGTACATGAATCGGTTTTCAAATGATTTAATATAATAATCATGAAATAGTCTCCTTCCCTTTACAATAACATCAGTATTAATGTCTTTTGACATCTGAATATTAACTAGTATTTGTTTATTATTGTTGTCATAATTTGTTAATATCTGTGTCATGTATTTGTCTGTGTCTATCCAAGGACCACAACGAAACAAGTGCAGGCACTTTCTTGTGTCATCCTCATACATAATGTACTCTGTATTTATATTTTATTTATCTACACGCTTACATTTTTATATTGAATAAATCAACCAATGACAAATCTCTTAGATGGCACAGTGTGCAGTCCTTGGGATGCTGAAAGCATGTCATACCTCACAGACCTGTTCACTCGAATACCATCTTGACTTCTCTTTCATGTGTTCAGCCATGCTGCTATTACTACTCAAAGAATGTCTGTACACAGATATCACTACTGTCTACAGCCAGGACTCAATCATACATCTGAGTGGACTAGAACAACATGGAGTGAACAAACTTGCCCAAGGTTCAAGATTCCATTCCTGAATTTTTCGGTCGAGTCCAATGCGCTAAAACCTACCACTCCCCTAATAATAAAAGTAACAATTTAAATATTGCTTGAATCCATATTATATTACATCCTGCTATCTATTTCCATGTCCACCATGCCAAAAAATCAAAAAATTCAATGAATTAGAAATTCCACACTTTATGCTGTGCAGCCGGACATTTTCGAATATGCATATTTTTGGCACACTTTTTGGGATGACGAGATGTGACGTCACTTATGACCCATACTTGCATCAGGCCGACCCTTTCCATGCATTCAGAGCATGTTTATGAGGATAGCTTTCGGGTCGAAACGTGTGTCAAAATTAGTTATTGTGCAAAATTCCAATGTAATACAAACACTAGTCATCATAGAGGAACAAGCAGTTATCTTACGGTTCCACATGAATCCAATTTTATTCAAAACAATGAATGTGATTGAGCTTACAACTACAAGTCGACTAGGTATCGTCGATCTAGGGCTCGTTTTCAGATTAATTATATCGAATGCAACCAACGGGAGATAATCTACACCAATATACGTACATAACAAACATATATTGTATCCAGCTACATAAAGTAACGTGTATAATCTCATAATATCACTAGAATATCGATGTATGAAGGAGGAGTTGTACAATTTATCATAACAACTTAAATCAGTCAGCGAATTTCAGTTGGTCCTGTTAGCTCAGTTGATAAACGCGTTGGTTCCTTGGCATTTATTTTGCAATCGGGCGACGCCGGTTCAATCCCGACACCAAACCATTGATTTTCTTTACATTTTTGTTGTTTATGTTTACACGAAGTAATAATACTCCTTCATACATCGGTATTCTAGTGATATTATGAGATTATACAAAGTACTTTCTGTAGCTGGATACAATATATGTTTGCTATGTATGTTTATTGGTGTAGATTATCTCCCGTTGGTTGCATCCGATATAATTATTTTAAAAACGAACCCAAGCTCGGCGAAACCTAGTCGACTTGTAGGCCCATTCGCATTCATTGTTTTGAATAAAATTGGATTCATGTGGAACCGTAAGATAACTGCTTGTTCCTCTATGATGACTAGTGTTTATATTACATCGGAATATTGCACAATAACTCATTCTGATGCTCGTTTCGACCCGAAAACTATCCCTGTAAACACGCTCTGAATGCATGGAAAGGGTCGGCCTGCTGCGAGTGTGGATCGTATGTGACGTTACGATACCACGTGATCGCCTAGTTCATTAAATTTTTATTTTCCGAGGGAATTGCTACACAGACGGGTTTAAAATCGAGTTTATGCTACAAATGTATTTTTTTAATGTTCTCGAATGTTATATACAATGTTAAACTTTGTGTACACATGGAAAACGGATTTGAGCTAATGCCTTGTTTGTATTTCCTTTAAACATAACATTGTCTCTCACAGCTGCTCATCACCGCCCGCTCTCTTGTGATCTTTAAACATAACATTGTCTCTCACAGCTGCTCATCACCGCCCGCTCTCTTGTGATCTTTAAACATAACATTGTCTCTCACAGCTGCTCATCACTGCCCGCTCTCTTGTGATCTTTAAACATAACATTGTCTCTCACAGCTGCTCATCACCGCCCGCTCTCTTGTGATCTTTAAACATAACATTGTCTCTCACAGCTGCTCATCACCGCCCGCTCTCTTGTGATCTTTAAACATAACATTGTCTCTCACAGCTGCTCATCACCGCTCTCTTGTGATCTTTAAACATAACATTGTCTCTCACAGCTGCTCATCACCGCCCGCTCTCTTGTGATCTTTAAACATAACATTGTCTCTCACAGCTGCTCATCACCGCTCTCTTGTGATCTTTTGTGATCTTTCTTGACACTGTCACTCTACATTAATTGCATATTAAAAACTATTTTACTCGTTTTTAAAGTTTTAAATTCCACCAATGTCCACATATTTGGACACATATTTCAAAGTTGTGCATACCCATATTTCAGTTAAGTATTTTGGCGTGAAACGTGCATGGAATTATAGCAACTATTGACAAATTGTTGCAGGTTATCTGGCAACAATTTATTCTAAGTTTTAGACATTACTGGTAAACTCTTAGTTAAGTCAGGTACCTTCAGAATACCCAACTCACAAGAGTTTGTTACTATGGCAATGTTTGTTATAGGCTGGAGCTATTGGGTAGATGGATTTAGCCACTGCCCACCTTGAAGTTCTTCTGATAGGACTTGTACATGAAGGCTCTCTTCTGTAGCCCTTCCATGCGGTTGTGCAGTTTTGTCAGCACATTGCGGATCTTTGCCTTGTCCGCACCAGCATCGAGAATCATCGGATTCTGTCGACATCAAACATCAGTTAATACTTAATCTTATTTAATTATTTTAACTTTTATTTATGTTTCTCCACCAACATTCTATGTACAACAATAGGCTGGAGAGGTTCAACATTTCACTGTTCTGTATGGGAGCCTTTACGTTAATCATAATACACGAGGGACCTGCAAGTAAAGCTAAAGCTGATGCTAATGTTGCTCTAAGATAAAAATCAGGGAACACTAGTTCTGATAGTCACCTATGTTATACTGTAATACATAATTATTCATATACCACTAACAATATACCAGCATCGGTATTGTCCATGTGAATCTTAGATTTATGCTTGTTTTACTATATATTTCTACCCCTCTTTGTTGAATTATATAGTTCAGGTTATATGTAATCAATAATGTATACTGGTAGTTACAAGCAGCAAGGTTTTTGTCAAAAACACCTCCATGCCATGTAAAATCACCAGATTATATTCATATATTTATTACATATTAAGTAATGTACATTGTAGCTATTATTTTTTGCAGCAACGTTTGGAAATGTTGATTATTATAATTACAAAATAATGTACAAATTAGAACATATTTAGCATTTGACTATCACCTGAACGCATTCTATAGAATTAAAATACTTCATTAGAATGGAAAACAATTTGAAATAATAAAATTATCCACGGATTTTCACACTTCAAACAAGGTGATCACGGGACGTTGTACTGACCTGTGACTCCCTCTTGACCTCCTTGACCTCTTTGCCAAGTTCACTGATGTCCTTGTCAAGAAGGTTGCAGAACTTGTCTACGTTCTGGTCGCGCTCGGCGAGTGCCTTGTCGATGCAGTTGAGGACATTGTTGATGGATGGGCCGAGGGTCTGCAAGACATCCGGGGAAAGGTAAGTCTCACTCACTCACTCACTCACTCACTCACTCACTCACTCACTCTCTCTCTCTCTCACGCACTCATTCACTGATGAAACCATGCAGTAACGCATGCACTTATGCAACCACTCACTCACTCACCCACCCACCCACCCACTCACTCACTTACTCATACATGCAGTGAAACATGCACTTACACAACCACGCATTTATGCAATCATGCACTCACTCACTTATGTACTCACTCACTCCCTCCCTCCCTCATCCACCCACCCACCCTCCTCACTCACTCACTCACTAATGCACTCACTCACTTACTCACCCACTCACTCATGCACTAACTAACTCACTCACTCACTCACCCACCCAATCACTCTCACTCACTAACTAATGCACTCACTCACTCACCCACCCTCTCTTGCACTAGCTCGCTCACTCACTCACTCACTCGTACATGTCTGCATGTTTTCAATTAGACACTTCAGGTAGTTCTCCTGACTGAGGTAAATCCACACGATTTGTTATCTTCATATGGAATTATCAAAAAGTACTACAACTAAATATTATGAAGACTTATGTAAGAGGACAAATGTATACCTGGAAGACGGCAAAGTCTTCGGGTGGCGTTGGCACTGTGAATTTTTCAATGAGACTATACATGTCATTGACTGTGTTCACCTCTGCCTGCTGGGGTTCGATCTGGAAGCGCACACACAAACATTTGCGTAATAATTTAATCATAAAACTAAAAAATTACAGAAGAACAAGACAACATACAATGCTCGTAAATATTACAACTGCAATAGAAGAAGAATATACAGCAACTACGCTAGTTCCAGGGTGAACCATAGACAAGTATTACAACTGCAATAGAACAATAATATACAGCAACTACACTAGTTCCGGGGTGAACCATAGACAAGTATTACAACTGCAATAGAACAATAATATACAGCAACTACACTAGTTCCAGGGTGAACCATAGACAAGTATTACAACTGCAATAGAACAATAATATACAGCAACTACACTAGTTCCAGGGTGAACCATAGACAAGTATTACAACTGCAATAGAACAATAATATACAGCAACTACACTAGTTCCGGGGTGAACCATAGACAAGTATTACAACTGCAATAGAACAATAATATACAGCAACTACACTAGTTCCAGGGTGAACCATAGACAAGTATTACAACTGCAATAGAACAATAATATATAGCAACTATACTAGTTCCGGGGTGAACCATAGACAAGTATTACAACTGCAATAGAACAATAATATACAGCAACTACACTAGTTCCGGGGTGAACCATAGACAAGTATTACAACTGCAATAGAACAATAATATATAGCAACTACACTAGTTCCGGGGAGAACACTAGACAAGTATTGCTAAAAATGTATTTAGCTGTTAGTTACATTTTAAGACATACTTTCTCTGTTAGTCCACCAAATCGCCACATTAATGAGTCCATTCTTAGGTAGGTAGGTAGGTAGGTAGGTAGGTAGGTAGGTAGGTAGGCTTTATTTGGAATTGTATAAATCATACACACAAACATAAACAATCGATTATTGTCCTTTGGGGAAACGAGTCCTTTTTTAAATCTAAACTATGCTACTCTTTTATTAATACCAAATACTTTCTGGGTCATTTAGTTCTACAATGTTCTTAAATCTTAAAGAAAATATTAACATAAATGTAGTAACTACACAGTAAAGATGGTAATGGTGATGACAAATTCAACAAGTTGAATTTTCAATTGTGTGTTATGTATAATTTTTATAATAATATAAATATGTTCAGCTTAAATCCTCAACCCGAGCTGAAAAGTGCAACAACCCAGATTTGTGAAGAACCATAATGATGACGAGGACTTAAAAGTCATCACCAGAGCAACGGACTGCCAAGTAGTTAGAGTAGAAATCCAGTGTAGTGTTTCATGTAGAAGGTGGCTATTTGATCAGTGTATCAGAGATGGGAAGAAAGTTACAGTGACCAAACTCAACAGAGATACACATATACTGATATGTTGAATTATCATGAATCTGATGGAATACATTACATATATATATATATACACATACATACATATATATTACCACAGTATGTCACTACTATACACACCCTCTCCTGAATCTCGTCGAGAAACGTGAGATAGGAGACAAACTCCAGTGTCGTTGTAGGTATGAACTCCAGCTTAAACTGTGCATCCTGTAGTTCAGCGTTCAGCCGGTCGACCTCCTTGCGAGCCTTGCCTGGCAACAGGTTGTTCACCACCTACAACAGTGGAACGAAGAACTCCATTAAAGACGTATGACAATTGTGGTGGGGATTTTTCTAATGTAAATTGAATGTTGGTAAAACTGCCTAAGTGCTTCCGTTTTGTTTGTAAAATCCATGTTTCCAATTGTCAAGCTGTGGTTAGAAATGTTGTTTATAAGGCACAATTGAGTCCATATTTCAGCGCCAACTCTGAACACTAAAGACACTCTCTCATCCCCTTCCCTCCTTTCTGGATCCCCTAGCCCCACTAAATCTCACTACAACATTTCTTATCTTTATCTCACCACAGTCTCCAACCAAAAATATACAAACCTTCATCCAAATGAAGGTGCTCATTAAATAAAACAAGAAGAGACGAAGAATAAGAGACAACGTAAAAAAGATGAAAAAGAAAAGCGACAAAGAAGACACAAAGAAGAAGAGATGAAAAAGAAGAGACAAAGAAGAAATGAAGAAGAGATATTCGTTTGTGACTTTCACTTACATCAAGACACCTATGAGGAGATGGGATGATGTGACTCTTCAATGTTACAGCATCCACCAGCAGCAACCCGACAGGATGCTTTGGTATGATTGCTTCTGCCATCTTGCACTGTTTGTGGTAGCGAGCCAGGGCCACAGCGAAGAACTCCACATCTGTGTGGTAGAATGCATAACACTAGTCGACTTCTATTGCACCTATATCCTCAGTAGCCCTAATTCAGAGGTGGAACAAATAAGAATCAATAGACGTAATCATGATGCACAAGAGTAACCGTTGGAGCAAGGCAATTCTGAAGGTTTAGGGAATGCAGTTTCGAACAAATACGTCTTGAGGTTTTGCTTACAAAAGATGGCTATAGTTTCAGACAATTTTGAAGTGTTCATTCCAGATTTTGGGTGCAAGTGCAGAAACATTTTAATGCAAATGGTACTGAAAATATTATCTTCTAATATATATCCAGTGTAATGAAAAATGTATATCTATGATTGTTGCTATGCAATTGGCAAATTCCCAGCTGCATACTTAAACAAAAGTGTCCATGTACATAAATGAGTGTGGGTTTAATGTAGTCACTACTCCAAATACTGTTCTCAACAAACTCAACAAAAACATACAACATAAATTCTTGCTGACTTTCTTTTCTAGTGCCAGAGAGAGAGTCTGATGAAGACAACTGTATATGCATTTTTCAATGCAGTTCTTGTCATATTGCAGTGTTGTATCCACCATAACTGACCATGTTCTTGCTCCTTTATTGCGACCAAGTCTGTGTTTTCATTCTCCTTGTAGAACACATGATGCTGCTCAAACGTCTCAGCGTACTGATTGGCTGCATTGAAAGCAGCTGTCAGCGAATCCTGGTAAAAACAGTTTAACATCAACTCATAGCACAAACGATTTCTTCACGATATCTTATCATTATATAATTGCACTTCTTACATTGCATGTTATACAGAAACAGCATATATTACCAAATATGGTGTTTACATTATTGGTGTGGTACTTACTTACTTACTTAATTAATCCCTTAACCGACTTGTTTTAATAATAATATAAGTTTTGTTATACATAATTAGCTGTCCTTGACTCAATAGTCGACTGACATGGAATAAATATGCTTAAATGTATATTTTGACCGTAGCCACAAAAAAATGTACCAAGAGCCAGTCAATTAGCACATGATTTTATGTCATAACCAACAGAAAGAGTTCCTTGGAATATTGTAAATGTATGTTATGGGAAATTATGTTGCAGTCTTCAATACCCATTCCTTAAATTACATGACATTGTACATAGCTTCCATAGCGGGATATGTGAAACACTCAGAATTAATTTTACAAAGAAGAAATCTTACCCTGATATTTTGAATGAGTGTTTGCAGATATTTGTCATCATCAAACATTGTCGCCAAGCTCGGTCCATCCCCACAGGTCTTTTCTTCAAACTTGCTGTTGATGATAGGTCTACAAGCACATACAGGTATTGGGTGTAAACATATGCACAACATCACATTACAATAGGTGACCTGCCACAGCCAATTGAGTATTTGTTTGCAAAATTGTAAAATGGAGATTTAGACCATTTTGGATTCCACAGATCATGTGCTTTAAAATACCTCATCTGTTGAAAAATCTTCAGTAATTTATTATCTATTGTCAAAATGGAGGCAACAATTGAAAAAGTGGAGTTTAAAAAAAACGAAGTCTGTTGACTCATCATCTATGGTTTCTTAATGTGTGGGTTCGTAAATGTGTGCGTTAGATTGGGGTTATTTTTCAAGGAAAATAAACCATGCATCAAAAGATGAGATTATTAAGTATGCATTTCTGCTAACATCACAATATTGATTGGACATGACATAGACATCTATTTTGAGCTCATGTGCAGAATAGGCCTGTATGCCTTACTACCTGGCTCACTGTGGAGGGTCACACGTATGATTATCCTGTATTTTTTCATAATATCGCATAACATTTTCATTTTTAATCAATTTCATGTTCAGCAACGTCACATATGTACAAATGTACAGCAGAAATGGCTTTTCAGTTGATCTGATACTGAGGAAAAAAACTGACAATAACATGCCATTTGATAGTTAATCCAGCTGGAATAATGGCGAGTTATCATTTCACAATTGTCTTCAATGGAGACAACAACCCATAAAACAGATATAGGGCATTGTGGATAGCTAGCACTGCAAGAAAATGATCACCAGGGCAACAATACCGCTCCACACGTACAATATTCACGCAGGCCTCTGGTGTAAGAAACAAGTAGCCACAAAATGGTGAGCTCAATTTAACCTATGTAATAATATTAATGCGGTAACTTCTTTTGCACCTAAAATCCTGGAAACCAAGCTCAGAGGCGCATCAATACAAAAGGGTTAGTCAATCTCAGAACTGATAAGCCGTATTAAAGACGTCAACAGATGGATCAATTAATGAGGGAGCTAAGGTGGATGTGTAAGGTTACAACTGTAAGTTTTTAAATGACGACAAAATTGTGTAATAGTTTCAACTGATCTAACGCTACTAGGGAGCATTTTCTAAAGACTTTCTGCAGCAACAGGAAATGCCCCGGTTCCAATATTAGTATTGGCTCTAGGAACAAAAAGTAAAACAGAATTAGATGATCAAAGTTGGATATACGTAATCGCTGTAAACGCACCTGGTGAATGCATCAAAGTAGCTGTCGGGAACAAGATTTTCCACCTGTAAGACGGTATCCTCAAACTTCTTGATCACACTGTGCAGCCCGTCCTGAAAGTGGTCTTCATCTGGCTTAAAGAGCAACTGCGCCGTGTCAAGCACTAGCTCAGTGATGTAGAGAGGAGGCATGGGCTGCTCCAATTCATCAATCATATTCATAGTAGCCTGCAACAAGATTGCAACACAGTGTAAGTTAGGTGTACATTGATGATAACAGTCCTCCCAGCACCTGTGTCTTCAGGACACTTGGCATCGTTTCACTAAGACAATGAGATCACAACGGAAATCCATCATTAAACAGAATCCATTGTTAAATTTATGGGGCTTTTTCAAAATGCAAAAAGCAGCCACTTGAGAGTGTGACACTCTAATAACTGTCCCACTGTTCTCCATGGTTAGAACAGCGGATGTCCACTATATATATTGTCCACTATATATATGGCCAACAGTCTTTTATAATCTCGATGTCTTGTTTACTTTTCATGGGCTAAACAGTCAAATAGTGAACAATGTTTCACGCTTATTAAATGCAATTTGGCGGGCAGTATACCACTGACATATTTATCCTACTCTTACAATATATATACATAAAACCTCCTCTAAAGCAACAACAGCTAGAGGTGGAACTGGAAATCGCATACCAAATATACAGCACGCACCTTGCTATTTTCGTCAATGCTTGGCTTCGTTCCATACGACTCCCGATTTACTGAATGCTGCGACGGTGATGTCATTTTCATCCTTGAGGTGCGTTCCTCCTCTACGGGGTTCTCAACGACCTCTTCTTCAAGGTCAGCGATCCACTTCTGCAGCTCTTGCAGGGGCGGTGTCGTCTGCAGATGTTCCGTCAGGTAGTTAAGCAAAGTCGACACCGAGTTCACTGCCAGAACGTGCATTGTGTTGACGATGAGGTAGTCCGCCAGTCGGATGAAACTGCAGCAGGAAGGTCAACACCAGCATTGGGACTAGATTCCAGTAAAACACGAGTGCGTGCACAAAACTAAGTATTGTTCAGTTAATGGCACTGATTCCAGTGTGTCAATAGTTAAATGTAACCTGCCAACTTTTGAGTTTCAAAATCAAGAAAAATTTCACACTCGCCAAAAACCTCCAATTGCTCCACCCCTGAGAATCAACAAAAACTGCACCTAAAACCTACAATCTGGAATATTATAAAATATACTTGCATTTTTTATAAACAATATCCATATTTTCCATTACATCAAGTCCACCTCAGGACCAATAACAAAAAAATAGATCTTCGTTGTTGCATACAGCACATAATAAAGAACACATCATTTAAAATGTCACTGATGCAGCTTCAGTGTTTTTAGATGATGATTTCAAACTTAAAAAACAGTTTTGACAAACTACTGTAGACGATAGAAACATGCTTTATTCATGAACTAGCCGAGTTACCCAGCGTTGCCCGGGGGGAAAGGCAGTCATACGTACCAGACACCCCAAACCTATCCCAAATCTTTCCAGCCTATGTGCATTAATAAATTGTAACTGGTCACTGCCCTAGTTGTTAGGACAACCTTTTGCTAGAAATCGCACACGCTCACCCATCTAACTGACGTAACCAGCAACAGGCAGAGGGCAGATGCTGGGTTGAAATTTTAGCCCGATACATGCAAAACTATCGGAGATTTGGGTGCACAAACAAACAGAGAACGAACTGTTTTATAATAAAGAAGATATGTCATATTTTTAGTTATCCAATATAACTTTTGACACTCACTTTTTATAATATACTAACTTGACGGGCAATAATTTTGATGCTAAATAACACATAGCTCCATCTGTAGGAAATATATGAAATGTGAAAGAGGGCGCTACTTGTAAGCGTGCGGATGTGACCAACGACAGGTAGTCCTGATGCATGTTAAGTGCTGAGGATTTTCAAATGTCAATAGCTTAAAAACTATTCAAAATGTCTGCATACATCCAGCGACATATTTATAGATGGCATAATTATCTTTACAATGATATAGAAAAACATTAGATTCCGCGGCTGCAACTCCATGTACAGCCATTTGAAATATTGAGCCCCCCAAGTTCTCCACCCCCAGATGAATTTCAAAATCTACGAACCATATCAATCTCAGATCACATGCAAAATTTCAGCCCGATAAATGCAAAACTGACGGAGATGGGTGCACAAACAAACAGAAAACAAACTGTTTTATAATATAGATATAAGCTATTTACAGGTTTGTCAACAACAGTTATAAAAGTGACCTTTATTAATAGTAAACAGAAAAATAAAAAAAGCTATCGGAATATTGCAGAAACACATGCAGAGTATTTTTGTTAAAAATATTAATTTCGTGTTGGGTGTGCGGCCATGACCATAACTTCCAGCATGACAATAGTTGAATACTTGCACAAAACCAAGTATTGATATATTACAAACTGGGCTGATATCTTCTGCATCTTAATGTTAATATCTCTCTGCGATTCTTCCTCATCACACTGCCATTTTTAAAATCCTCAAACTTGATTATCATAAGATTATCCTTTGCTTTGATTATCCCCATCAGGCCTTTAGTCAAGAGACCAATCGTCCTGTCATTGGAACAGGTTTTTTTGAAGTCACAACAGGTTTTTCTTTTTCAAATAATGGATAATGGTATTTTTATATTTCATACACCATGATCTTGTGTTGGACAATGTGATTTTTTTTCCGTATAATTATGTCAAAACAGTGTCTGCATTGTCATAAAACGGGCTTTGTACTAATTGTGAGTAGCTTGAAGTATGAGTAGTCAGTTACTTATGGGTAAGTAAAAAATTTATGAGAACAGGTAAATTTGAAAATTCACAATCCTGGATAAGGTCCGATTCCCATAAACACTGCCCTTGTCGCAACACTTCTTCCAATGCAGGATGACAGTGTTGACAAGCCACTGACCATGTGAGTCTCTTGCAATGACCTCTCTTGTTTGCCTGCTCTGTGTAAGTCATCTTGTCAGGAGCCTCACCATAGAAGTCAACATCCATGTTACTATGTTGCATGTAACTCGACGCAGTGCCCGGAGTGCCACCTACAGGACACACAAAGTAATAAGGATAACTTCATTTGATGGTGCGTTATGGCGGTGAGTTTTCATAAAACAAGATCATTGTTAAGGCACAAAATCGATTTTAAAGAGCAAAATTGTGACCATCTCACTAAGAAAATGTGTTCACAAAGGAAGTGCATCAATAAACAGAATGTTATTAAATTTAAGGTTTTGCAAAATGCAAAGTTTTTGCTGAGGACAATATTTCCGTGACACACTTGCGAGTATCTCAGTAGTGCATTCTGGTGTTGATTGTTTTCAATACACAAGAAAATGTTCAGGAGCAAAATCTATTTTAAAGAGCAAAATAGGGCTTATGAGATTATAAAAATGTTAATGAAATGGTCCACAGGTGTCGCCACCAATTTAATCATACAATATCAACAACATACAGTATAACTATTGTTTTTATTGGCAGTTCAGCTTGTATGTATTTCACCACGTTTCTTCTTCCTTAATAAACTAAAAAGAGAACAATAGAACAATCCATAAGCTGATGTGGAACAACCATTCATGGGTAATTGGGACGATTAGCGATTACGTGACATCCGCTCTCATATCCTAGCAACAGCCCTTGGCGGGCTATACATAACAATTACAGGAAAGGAAAGGAAACAGTCCGCTATTTTTTCAATTGTGCCTCTTTGGCCGGTGATTTGAAGAATTTGCATAAATACTGTCAGGCTTTGGTAGAGGTATTTTCCATCAAAATATTTGTTTGAGTCCCATGGTAGATAACGTAAAGCATTCGATTGTGCATAGCCAAGATGGTGGATTACCTTGACGACCAGATACCAAATAAGGGCAATGACGTACGACTAATCGTCCCAGTGACCACTAATGTAACTAAATCAGAAGTTTTGAGACTGGTTAAAAGCATAGCCATTCACAAAGCTTGCTATACATCAATCACTTCAACATTTCCACTCTCACCTAGTAATTCTAATCCTGGGTCAATTTTTTTATTACACTCACCGCGACACCTTTGTTGAAAATGAAACACTTTCCACAGAATAGTTAACAGATGAAGGAATTTAATGTACAACAAGTAAAGGAGGATAAGAAAGGACATAAAAATAGATCTTCAGGTGGTGGCAAAATGATGTATGACTATCTTATTATTGAGGAATGGCTGATGTGAGAACCAGTAAATGCATAAATTGTATATTAATTAATTATAAATTTCTTATATCCCTTATTATCCCTTTACACTTCATTCCTATCATACATGTTCATTCAAAGACTATTTCGACTTATCTGGAAAGTATTCAGCCATTCTGCACAAAGACAGACTACTTGTTCACACAAACGCACCAATGTCTACAGCCGAGTAGTCTGAGATCACACAATATTTATTGAGTTTGTTAATTAACACACCATATGTCTGGTCAAACATGCAGTCGGGCTATTTGACATGTACAAACCTTGCACTGGGCTATCGACACCATCATAGAAATAATCGTCTGGTGTAAATCCGGCTTCAAGCAGTGCCGTCCGACATGCACTACGTACGACCTCCTTGACAAGGTCACGGAATTCGGCAAGACGACTTTCTACCTGTAAGGCAGTGGACATGCGACGAACATGCAGGCATGCAACATCAATTGATGTGTAACGAAAAACAGACTTGTCATCATCCTGAATCTAACCAGAATGTGACTGCATTTCTGTTCGTCTCCCCGGGATTAGCAAGCATAGTAATTTGTAACAGGAAGTCTGATGTGTTGAATGTGGGAAAGTTGAACACCAAAGTGTACAGCAGTTAACTCGGCCCAACTCAGCTGTATTACCAATACGGCTTGTTTTGAAACTGGATGTTTTGTTTACTATTTGAAGATGACCCGTGGTCATACCTTCAAATTGCGAACACTGTTACGGGCTTATTGAACATAATTTGGTAAGCAGTGTACCTTCAACATAATTAGTGTAGTCTTAAGAATATTATATTAATGAATAAATGAAAAACTAGGAACAGACTGCCTCCTTTTAATTATTGCGATTATTTTTAAAATATATAACAAATTGATACGTGACTGTAGTGCTCATGCAGACATTGTGAATATCACATAGTATCAACATCACAGATATATTCTCAAGATATAAAAAGCTTCTATAGATGCTGCACATGTACAATGGTGAGATCTCTTAGATCATATATTTCAGAAAGTCATTGTTTTTGGCCACAAACAGGACACAGAGTAACTAAAACCATGCAGTTGGCAACAATGCACTGAACTTGCATGTTAATAATTTTAGGGTATGAGTATACAATTTTTATGGTGAAACAACATGAAACCTATTGCAGTGTGTCCTACCACAGCAAAGTGGGTATTAAGTCGCAAAAATGTGAAATCGAGTTTTGTGTCTTTTTTATTTCACAGATCATGGGCTTTAAAAGGATATCTCATTTGTTGAAATATCTTCAGTAGTTTTTGATTTATTGCTAACACTGGAGCAAACCTTAAAAAGCAACATGTTGAGAAACGTGGTCACTTTGTCTCATATTGCCCATTGTTTGTTCAATCTGCGAGCTTGTAAGTGCATGCATTTCAGTAGTTTTGGATCATTTGTATGGGAAGGTAAACTGGACATTAAAAGATAAGGCTATAAGGTATGCACTGCGAATGTCACAAAAATTATGGAACAGAAGCTGTACAGCTATTTCTGGCTCATGTCCAGAATAGCGCGACTTAATATGCGGTGGGCTGTAGTAGGTCATAGATGGTGAAACAACATGACAAATATATCAGTGTTTGCTATATATAATCATTGCAATGACGATGACATACCTCCTCAAGCTGTTTAAACTGGACTTCCGTGAATTCATCAAGGGGGTAGGTGTGCCCCTTCTGCACCTTACACAGTCCCATGTCGCTGATACGATAACACATCTCTCGTACATTCAACAGTGCAGGTCGCAGAGACTGAAACATGGTCACATCAAGTTACATTAACTTCTGTTCTAGTAACGTAAATGTAATGCCACAGTGGCACCCTCTGGGGAGTGGCTCACTGTTTAGTTCGTCCACTGTTTCCATCTTTCTCTGCCAAATCCACGGGCATATTTGTTAGCGAAAGTATATAATATGAGCAGTGAATAGGTAAGTAAATAATTCTTAATAACTATTTTTGTGTTCTTTAATTAAATGCATTGCCAACTGGTAGATAAGTGGTCGATGGTCCAAGGAGAATGAACATAGAAAGAGACGAATGGACCTTGGCACCGGGGAAGAGATGCCACCAAACTTCCCCCAAAGTTAACCTATTGATATTTGATACTGAAATTTATTTTTAGTTTTTATTTCCTAATATAATAAATAGCATAAGGCTATTCACACCTTTGCCGATGTTACAAACAAAATCAATTCTACTGATGATTTTTACAGAAAGTGAACTGAGCATTCTTTTATTAAACTAACTGTGCCCATTCACAACACTAGAGTTTGAACATCAACAAACCTAACTCATGATGGACTTTATCAACTGACGAGGGAGCATTAGCCACCAACATGTAATACGAAATGATTCATAATTACAAAAATGTAACTATTCGTACAAAACAAATGAAAAGGGAAGAGGAAGCAAGGCTTGAGCAGTAGTTATAAAACTGTTGATCCCATGTGAATTGCATAGCCATAGTGATTATAAATAAATATTTGTAAACATTATAATGATTGTTATTACAGGTCCTTTGCACGTGCCATGCCATGACACCATTACATACCTACACATATTAACTTTCAATTGTTAAATTACCAACATTTTAATAAAGTACTAATTCTGGGAGTTAGTATATTCTGTATGAATAGGATAAATGTTGAAATTTGTGAAAGACTCCCAACTCAAGGTACTTCAGATGCAAAGTAACTCACTGGATTGACGATGAAGAGATTCTCGTTCAGCGCTGCCTTGCACATCTGCAACTTGTGGCTGCGAACATTCTGTCGCCAAACGCTGAAAGCCTTCCACTTGCGGAACAGGTAGAACACTGGTATCTAAATCAACAACAACGTGTCAATGAGTAAACCGACGACTAATCAGGAATGCTGTGGAACATCACTATTAAGGTCACCGCCAGGACTGGCCAAAAGTGACCTGAATAGGGAGGTGACCATATTACTGGGACTATTGTCCTATATTTTCCTGCTATGGAAATAATTTGGGATTATCGTAGGATGACCTTAATTGTGAGGTGGCTGTATTACCGCGGTGACGACAAAGCGAGGTCCTACTGTACGATAAACATAAATAAAAAATCAACTAGCCGTATATCGTCACGGTCGAATGAACAGGAGAAATATACTACTGGCACTTAAATTCTCAAGAATCCAAGTAAATGTTCTGAGGTCACAAGCAGTGCTGATCGATTCTCAATGTTTAAAAATACTCTGGGAAGATGAATTTGCCAGCAGGGGCAGTGTGATATAACTATCACTCTGGTTTCATGAAGATGTATCTACTGTTTACCTTGACCAGTTTGCGGAAGTATCCGTATTCCTGCTCCCAGCGGTCAAGGGGAACAAACTCTGTCTCGTCGTCATCCCGCATACGAGTGATCCCTTTCAGACTGATAGTGCAGTGATCATGCTTGTTCATCTTCTCGTGGTCAGTCACTCTGAAACATTCATAGTTGCCCTAGCTGTAGCATGGATGCATTCACATTGATGTTAATGTCTACAGTAAAAGGTATCTAAGTAACGTCAAGTTCTTATAAATAATAGTAATAAGGTAATCTATTGCACCTAAATCCTAGGAAACCCGGACCAGGGGCACATCAAGACAAAAAAGTTGGTGAATCCCAAAATCGATAAGCCATATTTAAGTTGTTTAACAGATGGATGGATATGCCAGGGAGCTATGGTGGATATGCCAGGGAGCTATGGTGGATGTGCCAGGGAGCTATGGTGGATATGCCAGGGAGCTAAAGTGGATATGCCAGGGAGCTATGGTGGATGTGCCAGGGAGCTATGGTGGATGTGCCAGGGAGCTATGGTGGATGTGCCAGGGAGCTATGGTGGATATGCCAGGGAGCTATGGTGGATGTGCCAGGGAGCTATGGTGGATATGCCAGGGAGCTATGGTGGATGTGCCAGGGAGCTATGGTGGATATGCCAGGGAGCTATGGTGGATATGCACAGTTATAAAGGTAAGCTGAATGAAGTGAAGTTATGTCAAGAAAAAGAACTTTCCCAAAGTTTGAGATGGCAGATAGAGGTTCAAACCCAGAATCTCTTGATTGAGAGTACAAAGCTCTGGCTATTATGAAACCATGCTAGTGGGTAAGCAAGGTTAGAAAGGTAAGTTTTTAAATGACGGTGGAATTGTGTAATATTTTTTAACTGATCTAACACTAAGAGGGAACATATTTGGTGCAGCAACAGATATAGTGTGGTATCCAGTCCTTATGACTGATCAGCTGTTTACACTGGTAGATTTCTCTGGGAAGCATTCAGCCATGCTGCAGTTACTGCACAGTGTATTCGTAAAGAAACATGTAGCAAGGCTCGTCATTTATACAGCCGAGTGAAATGAAGCAATGTATAGTGAAGGAACTTACCCAAGGTTCAAAATGTCACCTAGACGATTTGATCCCGGAATCTCGTGATTGAGAGAACAGCTCCTTTAACAAATAATACTGTACAAGGGAATAACGTTCACTGATGAGGAGACCGACAGACTTACTTGAGGTTATAGTAGTGAGCAAACACTGACGCCTTGGACATCGCAGGGCTGAGGTAGAGAAATCCAACCTTCCTATCCTCTCGGATCACACGACATATCTCAATCATCTCCTGCATGCCAATGTATGGATTCGCAGCTGAATCAATGGAGAATGAACTTTGCATAAAGTGTAGATAATGAGTAACTTTTTTTGAGAAAAAAAACATGTATACTGTACAATATTCACAACAGAATTAACGTGCATTAATACATGTTCAACTCAATAGGTGGCACTAATGTAGTGATATAATTTCCCTGCGATACATGATGATAACCAAACCACCAGCCACCCACACAAATTATATATATATATATTACCTGTCATTGCTAAATGGGCATTAAGTTAAAAAAATTGTGAAATGGGGTTATGTACCATTCTGGATTTCACAGATAATGACTTTTGCAATGATACGTTATTTGTTAAAATATCTTCAGTACTTTTTTATTTATTGCCAAAATTAAAGCAAACTTTTAAACAGCGACATTTTGAGAAAGAGTCATTTTGACTCTTATTGGCAGTTGTTTTTAATCTATGGATTCCTAAATGGATGTATCATGAAAATAAAATGAACAATGAAAGATGAGATTATGAGATTATAAGGTACACATTTCTGCCAGTCATAAAACTGATGGGACGTAACCTAGAAAGCTATTTTTGGCTCATGTGCGGCTTTATATATGGCAGGTCACATTATATGCTTTTTTACCCGGTTTTGGGGGACTTTTCGAACTTACACAATGATCCATACTTTATTCATTAGATATCATAAGAGTTTACCTCTGGCGAGACGAGCTGAATCCCGCTGCGCCGCTGACCGTTTCATTCCAGACAGAGGCTTCGGCTCTGTCGGTGGGACCGGGGACACGGGTACTTCCTGCAGCACCTCCTGTTGTTTCATACAGAAGACAGGGATCAGAAGCATGCGGAAACAAACAAACTTCATCAGGGAAAATAGTCATTATCTGGGATATAATAACCATGTCCCCAAACTGTTGTAAAATGTGTAACTTGGTGCGATTTTGTGGCTGTTAGGGCTGCTTGCTTTCTGATGGCAGGTTTTGGCAACATGAGTGGCATCATTTTGTCATTCGGTTATCATATCTCTTTCACTCAAAATTGACTTCTGGGATATTCTGTCATGATTAATGTGCTCCATTCAATATATAGGATGAGTTATGAAGACACTGGTTCATTGAAAAGACATATTATCACTATTATTACACAGTAATATAAGTATTTTTATATTCTTGCATCTCACCCCATACTCACCCATAAGTTGTCTACTATCTAGTTATCTAGTAATATTAATAAATAATGCAGATGTCATGACAGTACCTCCTTCTCTTTTTGTGCAGATTCAATTGCGGGTAGCTTTTTCACTGCTGTTGTTGATATGACGCCCTCAAGTGCTTCAAGAGAAGATCGTCGTCGTTTCAGCATTGGCTCCTTCACAATATTCTCTGCTGCCAACTTCTCCTGCGCCATGCGCTGGATGTACTCAGGTTTGTTGCGTTCCTGGAAGCGCTGGAGAGCCGGCTGAAAACCATCAACCATGCACAATATTAAAGCTGTTACCATGATTATATAATTTTTACATGGTCGTCTTAATTATTCCAAAACAAAAGTTCTATCTAAGACATTTCAAGTATTTGTTATTTCTTTTTCTGTTCTCCAAACATCTCAAATGCTTTGAATGTGATGCTGTTTAAATTATTTATTATTACTAAGTATGCAGACAGCACTACTGGGTTTCTGGGTTTCATTCTTAATTACTTTTTTGGATTAACTTATATAGAAGAGTTTCAGCCAGGGTTTCATTACTAATTATTTTTGGGGATTAACTTCTGTATAAGAGTTTCAGCTGGACTTATACAACATAATAAATTGAAGCAATTAATTTTTCACAATTATTTGTTACCTTTGACTTTTGCATGTTTCTTAGTACACTGTAAACCAACTTCACAATTAATAATATTGATAGTAGAAGTAATTGTAATTATTATTAACAATAAATCACCATTAACTATCCAACAGACTTCCAGAGGCAAATATTGCAGTCAGGGAAAGAGAATAACATTTCAAGATAGAAATCAATGCCTTTGTGTAAATACCCACCCCCAGAGACGAGAGACGCTACTGCCAGTAAGCCATGGAAGAAAACCGCATAGATTTTTTTTAACACAAATTTATTTTCCTTACCAGTGGTTCCAATCTGTGTGAACATGGGATGGAAGACGTCTTAATCTGTGCCTTAGTTGGACGGATGAACCGCAAGCCTCTGTTGAGTGTTGGGCTCGGCATTTGTGAGGCGTGTGAATACAGCCTCTGCTTGAGCTTGTCCGGATCGACAGCTGGCAGGGATATTGCTGGTGCCTCATTCACTACAGCGTCACTCTCCACCATCTTCATCCCAAAGGACCCCAGACTGTGCTGGGAGTCGAGAGATGCCATCCTCTCTGTAAGGAATCATTGGAAGTTTTAAGGGTGCAATGATACATACAATTTTCTGTGTACTGTCACAATAAAGTACTATCAATAGCAAGTTTAACTATTGAATGTATTGACAGTTACTGGTGATAGTACACTGGAATATTGATTGTAATGATAGCTTATTTGGTTACTCGGGTACAGCGATATTACAAGTATGAACATAAATCATGAGATTCTCTAGAAACCCCCAGGGGCTTATTTCGAGAACAACCTATAATTAGGTAATGTAATAATTGTAAATGTTTTTAGATTTGACACAAATAAAAAATTACAAGGTGTCACAATCCAATATGAACTTACACAATCTCACACCATGAGGCAAAGTGATAATTGAATGGTATAGTGTGCATTGGAAAATACTTGTCAACTGAGTATCTGTGATAAAATGGAAGTATGAAGACATATAACACGAATGACATCATATAGTATAAATAGATAGTATAATGCATTGACACAGTGTAATTCATAAAAGGGTTCTAGTGCCAGGTTTAATCATTTCGGTACTATAGCCCTGGAGCCGGTTTCATGAAGCGGCATAACTTTCCGCACAACTATAGACGTTATACTGGTCGTAGTTAAGTGTAACTAGCTGGTGTGACTTACGACCGGTTTCATGAGAACAATTTAACATTGTTGTAATTTCGAACGAATGCATATTTTATTGCCAAGTGTGGCTTTACATAGAAAATGTACATGTAGTTGTACAGAGTGAAATTAGCACGAATACTGCCACATTTGAATAAACTGTAAAAGGCGTCTGACGTCTCGCTTACCTTTGGCTTTGCTAACCCTACACTTACGAAGTTATGGCGCTGGGAAAATGTCGAAAGTACCGTTAGAGTCGGCAGAAAAGAGACAGCATAAAGCTAATTTTTCAGACGGAGCGGTGACAGTGTTATTGGAGTTATACCAGCAGCACTGTCATTTGCTTCAGAGCAAATTTCCCAGTCAAGTTACTCAAAAATAGAAAAGTTGAGTGTGAATAGAAATTGACACGGCCGTGTCGGCTTGTGGCATGTTTACAAAGAGACCCGGAGATGTCTGGAAGAAATGAACATAAAACGGGTAGAACTTCAGACAAATGCCGCATCGAAGGCGATGCAGCCAAAAGACAGGAGGCCCGCCACCACATCGCCCACGGTTTGTGGTTTGTCACATGGTATAGTCACCTACTTGGTTTCTGCCCTATCTGAGTTTCTGCCTCATTACGATTATATAGCTGGATTTCATATTAAATGCATTTTGAGTCAGAAATATATGACACAATGAGCAAAGGACGTCTACAAACTTGCAACAAAGTTATTTGTCTCAAATTAAAACGAGGCAAACAGATTTTTGACAGATATTTTGATAGTGAACGCAGACCATGTGACTACAGTGCACCATATCGGTGACGGTGATGTAAACAACTGTAATATTAAAATTTATCGGACGAAATTGTAAGCAACTATTCCCCCTAATCACCACAGGAAAGTTAACGGACAGCTCATGGAGTTTATACAGTGAATGCGTTGCGATTTGTCGCACAGTGATGATTTTGAACACGATGAGGCAGAAACCGAGTGCTTTTCCCCCGATCTCCTGGAAATGAGAACCAATCTCCTGGATTTTCAGTGAAACCAAAACAATTTTGAGTACTTTTGCAGTTTAGGCCGCACCTCGAAAAAAACATGATAACGGTCACCTACAGTCACCAAACTTCACATCACATATCTACAACACCTATTCTACACATATACATTTGTTACGTGATCAAACAATTAAATTTACTGTCTTTTATCGATCAAAATGTACAAGGTATTCACTTGTTTTTGCGTGTATTCATTAGTTCCACCGTAAACTCCGGTAGGTGGCGCCACTTTATGGTTACCTTCAGCCGTGGGGATCGATCACAATTCATATTTTATTAATAATTATTGTAAAAAGTCAATAAAATACACAATGTTTCATTAAATTAATTAATTATCGCATATTATTTTCAGGAAATAAAACAATATTTTGTTTGCAACATAAAATGTTTGTAAAACAAATTATTGTATGTATTGTATCACAGCTATGATGAATTGCCGCTGATAAACAATATTAAAATACACCTGTATTTACACAAACCAATAGTTGTAATAAACCCCCGCTTGCTGTCAACACTGAATTTAAGATAATCTTATTTAATTAAATATCGCTTATTTTATTGACTTTATTTTATATTAAAATATGAATTGTGATCGATCCCCACGGCTGAAGGTAACCATAAAGTGGCGCCACCTACCGGAGTTTACGGTGGAACTAATGAATACACGCAAAAACAAGTGAATATCTTGTACATTTTGATCGATAAAAGACAGTAAATTTAACTTTTTGATCACGTGATAATTATGTATGTGTAGAATAGGTGTTGTAGATATATGATGTGAAGTTTGGTGACTGTAGGTGAGCGTTGACTACTCTCACCTGAATACTCACACTAATCAGTTGCATGTGTCACTGAAGCATTATATGTCTATGTTTGGTATGACCCAGCTTATTAACACACCTACAAGGATTACCAGTACAACATCCACCATCTTAGATCTCATCCTCATTTCAGACCCCGATAAAATAACACAATGTGGTGTATTAGATCTTGGCTTGAGTGACCACCAATTAATACATTGTACACGCAAATGTAAGAAAATTCCTGTTAATCAACACAATGGTATGACTTTAAGATCGCTCAAAAACTACAGTAAGGAAATGTTAGAAGCAAAACTGCAGGAGGTAGATTGGCAGGATGTATCGGATATTAACTCTGTACACGAGGCTTTTTATCATTTTAAATCTAAGTTGATGGCCGTTATTGATAACATTGCCCCTTTGAAGTATGTCCGGATCAAACAGCGTACCGCCCCATGGATGACCGGGGAGATACTGCATCTCATTCATGAAAGAGATCGGGCATTTACAAAATTCAAAAAGACTAAAGACATCAGTTGGCACGGAAAATACACTTATCTTCGGAATCAGGTTCAATATAAGAAGAAACAGGCCAAATCAGACTTCATTGCTAACAAGGCTAACGAATTCAAACAACAACCAAAGAAATTATGGCAAATGCTGAAAGGCCTCGGAACTTCGTCTCAGTGTAAAACTAAGCCAGGAAGTATAGGACTAGTTATTGATAACAACATTTGTTTTGATAAATCAGTGGTATCTGAGCATTTTAACAAATATTTTACTAATGTAGCCTCAACACTGGTTGGCAAACTTCCACCAAGTAATGGTAAATATGAAGAGAAACACATCCAAGACTTCTACAGGTCAATGGGTGTCACCAGTAATAGTTTCTGTTTTAGTGAAGTCAGCGAGAACAAAGTACTAAGTATTCTTAGCAAACTAAACTCAAACAAGGCAACTGGTTTGGATCTATTGTCACCAAGATTTATCAAGGATGGTGCCAAGCACATTGCATCTCCTTTGGCGCATATTTTAAATTTGTCTTTGTCCACCGGCGAAATTCCAAAAGATCTTAAATCAGCAAGGGTGATGCCCATTTACAAAAAGAACAGTAAGAAGGACGCCGGTAATTACAGGCCGATCTCGATTCTTAATACTATCTCGAAATTATTTGAGAGGATCGTCTATCAACAGCTGGACGAGTATCTCCAAGCACATCAGATCCTATATGAATATCAATCTGGTTTTAGATCCTCATATTCTACTGAAACATGTTTAGTACATCTCACAGACTTCCTAAAACAGGAGCAAGATAAAGGTAATTATATAGGTATGGTGCTTCTTGACCTTCAGAAGGCTTTTGACACCGTAGACCATAAAATTATGCTTCAAAAACTCGAAGCTATAGGACTTCACAAATCTGCCATAGTCTGGTTTCAATCATATTTATATGAACGACAACAAACAGTTGACATTGGTGGTACCTTATCAAAACCAATGACTGTCACATGTGGTGTACCTCAAGGGTCAATTCTCGGACCCTTACTATTTCTAATATATATTAATGATATTCCATCGGCTGTTCGCTGCAAACTTCTTTTGTACGCTGACGATTCGGCTCTGATAGCTTCGGGTAAGAACACCCAACACATCCAAGAAAGTCTCTCTTCGGAGCTTGAGGCAGCCAGAGAATGGCTGATAAATAACAACTGTCCCTCCATCTAGGGAAAACTGAATCAATCCTTTTTGGATCGAAACGTAAACTCCACACATGCAACTCCATTCAGGTGAAATGTGCTGGCAACACATTGACGTGTCAGACGCATGTTAAATACCTAGGTGTAGAGTTAGATCAGTCACTAACTGGAGAAGGAGTGGCTGAGAAGATAGTTTGCAAATCAAATGCTAAGTTAAAATTTCTGTACAGGCAGACAAGAAATGTCAACATGAAAACAAAAAAACTACTTACTTCTTCCTTAATACAATGTCATTTTGACTATGCCTGTTCATCATGGTTCTCGGGTTTAACCAAGAAATATAAAACAAGACTACAGTGTACCCAGAACAAGGTAATCCAAGTTTAGACAGGTCAATATGTTACCAGTGGATCTACAGGTCAAGCAACTAAAATTGAACCTTGTCTATAATATTGTCAATGACAGAGCACCGATTTATTTGTCCGATTCTGTCAACGTAACACGCAAGCAGCACGGTATAAATACAAGATCTAGTACTTTGTCTCTGCATGTGCCGTATGTTAAATCTTTTGGTCAAACTTCTTTTTACTACACAGGTATACAGGCATGGAATGAATTGCCATATAACATACAAGGTGCTCAGAACAAGAACCAATTTAAACTTTTAGTGAAACAGTTTTTGTTCAATTATCTTAATGATCAGGAAGCCAGCTCATTTATATACTTTTAATTCAATCTTATTTTTGAGGTACCTACCTGTATTTTATTTTATATATTTTTATTTATAATATTTTTAAATTTTGTTAAGTTTAATTTAAAAAAAACTTGTATTATGTATTTGTAGCACATGTGTCGGTTTTTCAAATGACTTAATAGTGCTTATAATCAGGAGGTAATGCCTCTTCTTTCTTAATATCATAATTATGAACGTCCTTTGACATTTCAACAGTAACTATAGTATTTATTTATTATTGTTTTTTTAGTATGTTATTTTGTCATATTCTATTTATATCTGTGTCATGTATTTGTTTGTCTGTCCAAGGACCACAATGGAAACAAGTGCTTGCACTTTCTTGTGTCATCCTTTGTATTTAATGTACCCTGTATTTATATGTTATGTATGTACAAGCTTACATTTTATATTGAATAAATAATCTAAAGCGTTTCCATGTTTTTTCGAGGTGAGGGCCTAAACTGCAAAAGTACCCAATTTTGTTATATCTTATTTTCCGAACTCGGCATGGCCTAAATGGGTTTTATTTCCGGCTGACTCGAGTATGTTTTCCTGGGTCAACAGAAAGTGGTAAATACCGGTAAATACCAGTCAATACCAGTACCAGCGTCGGTGACTTAATTGCAATCGGTCAGAGTCAGACACCGAGCTAAATGAGTAAATCTCAAGATTGACATGAAATGATGAATAGGGACGCTGGACCAAGTCCAAGGCCGCTCGGACAACAACGCGAAAAGGGGTTGTTTAAATCATGCCTTGCGTTGACTAGACAACAACAACTGTTTAACGATAATCTTCTTGGGTCTTGCCTGTGTTTGATATTGCATATAAGCTTTAGACGAGCACACTGAACAGCGCTTGCGGCTGCGGATTCCATATTATCGCCCACCGTCAGCTTGCCGATCTTATAAAACGAAATGTAATCCGTTTTAATCTATACTCAAATAATGTCAGTCGATCCATCTACACTATGTGCACGTTTTAGTTAATCCATGTATATATGTAACTGTTAGAACTGGAACACATTATAAATGAAAAGATGTATTTTATAACATCAAATGCTCCAACAACAAAGCCAAAGATCACAAATAGTAAATTCATCAAGCATGCCTCCGTCACCCAGGCCATGGTAACAAACTTTGAAGAAAATACAATGTCTAGTTCTGGTTCTTATACTTGTGAATATGGTATCTGTTTGTAATAATGTAATAAAAAAAAATTAATAAAAGAAGATGTATTTACTGCCTATATGCAAGGTTCTTTGCACCATAAAAAAAATATATTTATGTATGAACACATATGCCAAGAACATCAAATTAGTAAACCTTTTCTTCTTTCTACCATAACTATAAAGCCACATACATTTTAGTTTACATATAATTTATTTAATTATTTTATGTCCACATATAATTTATTTAATGTAACACATTAAATACATATTAACATGCTGTTGTGTGCCATTGATTTAAGAGCACATGTGCAATGCATTTGGAAATAAAGCTGACCATTTTCATACCATGAAATACTCAGATTTATATACAATTCCATAATACCATGAGACCCCCAATTTTACACACAATTTCCTGATATTACAAGACCCTCCAATTTATGCACAAATCTCACGCATTGGCATTTCTGAAACTTAACGTTTTATTATAACATTATTATTAATGCCTATGGAAAGTATCCTTTTTTGTTATATTTTAATCCAATTTATGTATAAATACCTGATTTTCCAAGGTTTTACGAATAAATGCCCGATTTTTTTACACTCTGATTTATGTATAAATCTCCTGGATTGGTGTTTCTGAAACTTAACATGTATGGATCAGCTGTGACCACTGAATACTGCATTCTCAGTGAATATGCAAGACAATTGACTACCTGACTTCACGTCAAGATTTGAGCAACAAAAATGTATTTTATGAATAGGAACCTTACACGTTTTCGGAAAGTATGATTATCAGCGAGTAAAATGAGCCATATCATTTTGCATTCCGTTGTCATGGTAACCAACAATCCAAGATGGCCGCCAATATTTACGTTTTTGTTGTTACCATCACTTTCGTCTCCGACTCTGTCACCAAGTTCGCTGACATCATTGTGTCGAACGTCAACATCCGACAAAGATTCTTCGCTAAGACTATTAACTAATCTGTCCAAAACACACAGTGGTAAATTGCTACTTGAAGTAATGCCGTCCGCCATTGTGGCCACCGCAGATTTTGATAATCCATCATTAAAAAACCGCGAAATTCTCCGTAAATTATTACTGAGCCACAATGACAACTGCTGAATGGATATTTGTTTCGCATGTTTATACAGATCATCCAGTTTTAATAGTCTTAAGGTAGCTGCACCGGGTATCATGTTAGTTGATTTCTTTATTCTTTTCTTCATAGAACATTAGTAGATATCAGTATGAACATGTGTACTATTAAAAAAACCAAGGCAATATCCCCAAATGTCACCAATCAGTCCTTTAAAAACTAGTATTTTTAGTGTGTCTGTGGAAAGTCCCTTCAGATTCTTGGAAACTGACGATGTTTCCATAGTGACGAACACGTGTGCGCCAGCCCAGTTCAAACATAAATTCATTCACCATGAATGCAGATCATAATAGTCTGATTATTCTCATGCCATTATGCTGTTGTATTACAATTACCTAAATACATCACGCTGTCAAATCACCAAATGCAAAATGTTTATGAAGCTGTATCAAACTTAATATGCATTTGTTTTATAAAAAAAAGTATGAATGTCAATATCATGTTTGTACTTACAACCATAAAATTTTTTCTTTTGGAGAGTTTCTCAAAATAAAATAAAATGCCATTTTACTTAGAGAATAGTGGATCTGAGGCTGAGCGTGCAATATGGGGTGATAGTGTGATTATCGGTACAGCTTTCTTTTGTAGTATTTTGAATTTGCTTAAGTTTGTGCTATATGAATTTATATATGAATATTTGTAAACATGCATGTGTGTGTGGTGTGTGTGTGCATGTGTGTGCATATGCACATGTATACATGAGCAGTAAAATACCAATGCAGGGCCTACATGAGTGTTATCTAATATATAGTGTGAACTCATTTTTTTTAATCTAAAACACCTTAGAGAACAATGCACAGTCATCATTAACGACAGAGTGAATCATCAAAAGAAGACTGACACTGACTAATTAATTTAACTGACTTATAAATATCATTATAGTTGAATAAGCCTGGTTAGTAATCATTGTTTACCATTCGGATCCCTTTTCAAATATTATAATTTAATTGAAAGAATATTTTACATTATAATTTATTACATATGATGAATGACTATCCGCTGGCAACAACAAATTACTGTCCACGGCAAACTTGGACCAGCGCCCATTTCCACCAGACTTCACTGAGAATACGTATTTAGGTTATGCCTGCCTTCTGTTCTGGTCTCAACTTCTGTGCTGTCACTGAGGGCCCGTCGACACCGAGACCGAGCCAACAACCGTTACAACGTCGTTATAACGTCCGTGCGTAAACAATTAAAGGTGTAACCAACACTGTTAGCCACGGTAGTCTATCCCCAAACACATACAATTACCTTTCGTTAAGCGCTGTACATGCAGATATACCTTATATTACATCAACGATACAACTTTTAGTTACTTTTGCACTTCGCGTCGAAGTTAGATCGCCATTTTGTTTTGGTTTACATAGCAACAACGCCGGAAACATACGAAAAGGGTCAAAGGTCATATGACATTATTTTGGGAATAATAATTCAATTTAAAATCGTAGCACACTCTCCCACTACGTACTTCTAAATGTATAGAAATGTCCATCTGTAATATTGCGATACAAAATATTTAACAATAAATAAATATCGGGCAATCTCGTTGAAGCACGTCACAACGTGAGGCTCTTCCAAGACCCGTACGTTGACCGATTCGATAAGCCTAAGGGGTGTGTAGGATTGTTTCGGCTTGTGTTTATACCCGTAAGAAGGCTGTCTGTATACGGTGTGTACCACCAAAAGAATAACGTTTTATTATAGTAACGGTAAGTTGCAATTTCTGTGCAGTACCTTATCTTACTATAACATTTTACAAAGAGCACAAATCGGACGTCCCAGCTCAGAATCAGATTCAGTCTCCCCATCCCCTTGCCTTTGCTTCGGCCTACCCGGCCAAATTCCCCAACGTATAGCCATTGTGATTCATGTTTTACAGGTGGTCTTAAGTTTTCTTCGCTATATCCTTTGTACTGCAGCAATGCATGTTTATTGGTAGCCATTTATATGTAATAAACTGGTAATTTTGTATCCCAAAAGTGATCAAACAAAACATTTCTCACGAGTCGAGACTTGATACTTCAGACGGCCAGTGGCAGTGCAGTCTCAGAGTGACAGACACACACACTGACACAGTGTAATGGCTTGAGGCAGCGCCAGCCTTGACACTGACTCACTGAGTCTGATAGTTACAGTCAGTGGCTAGAGTTGTTTGAGATGTTCAAATTTGCAAAAGGATTGCGAAAAACAAAATAGGTAAATACTCAAGAGTTGTTGATGATGATAGTTATGATTTTTATATACACATCTACATTGTTATGATTGATTGTGACTTGTGTTGATAGTTGATTCTAATTTTGCAGTAATGAATAGCTCTTACATCAATTAAAAAACAAATAATTTAAACTGTGATTATGTCAAAGCCAAGTGATATTTTGTCATTTAAGATCACTTACAAGTTACATTTTGCATGGGTACATTATAGTAGACAGCATAGCCTTGTGTACAAACATCTATCTAGAACACATTTTGAAATGATAGGCAGTTTTGTTGAAGTAAGAGCTGTGAAGTAGATAATGAAATCGTAACTGATCGTGTGACTCTCATTCTTGATCATGTATATCTCTCCCTTCTATTCTATGTAGCAAGTTCTCACATACTGTAGTTTGATCTGCTTCAACTGTGTCATCAACTTCATCTTTTTGTTCAACTGGCTATCGGGCATCCTTTTGTCTTGTTAAATTTCAGTGTAAGTACTCCAATGTTTGTCAGTACAATCTGGGTCTGTCCAGCAGAAATTTATATAAAAATACTGATTTATTAACGCAGAAAGTTTAATATTTTATGTGTTAATAATTTTGACAAGTGATAATCATGGATATAGCCCATACATAAGCTGAACCTTAAAAAACATTGATTAGACCCAAAGGTAATATTACATAATAATTTATTACTTTTCTGAATTACATTGTACATATCAAATGTCAGGACTAAGGGAGCTGTATACAGACAATTGTCTGCAGCCTATGCCAGTTGCTCAATGAAACAATGCAGGATTAGCAAGTCGATTACTCTCCTGTTGTATTGGGGTGTGACCATCCATCCACATTGTATTGAAATCATATTATCTTCTAAAGGTTAATTTTCAGATCAGAAAGGTTTCTGATGCACACTTTAAAAACAAAGTTCAGGGGATATAAAAAGTTTAGGATTAATGTCATATTTATCAATATCCTGACCTGGTAATAATAATAAATTATAGATGTAATAGTAAATCGAAACCATGTCTGGTCAGTGTTGGAATTGGAACAATTTATTCGATAATAAACAAACAAAAGCACACAATGCAACACACATGTTTACACTATTTAGTCTATGTCGGGAGACTCTCACTAAGGCTCAACAGCCACTAGTGTGAGAGCCACCCACGGGAAAGGAATATTTACTGCAATTAGTCAATTAAACATAGTAAATGATTATTCAGTAGACTACTTTTATGTCATTCATATCCGTATTCTCCCACTGTGGTGCACACCGTAAAAATATGAAGTGATTCGGTAGAATATACACAAGGTCGCCATAATCCAGCAGTAATTGTTAACATACTTTGATTATGCCTATAATATAGGCCTATATAGATGTATCCATGCATGATCCTGCACAAGGTTGAATGGTGTGTAACCATGTTTTCAATTAATGTACAAAAACTTAAAAAAATATCTGTATCATTGTTATGTTAATTTGGTGGTGAAATTCAAAATCCTCATGGACGGATGTTTGCCGATCAACAAAGCATCTGAGAGTAATGTCTTCCTGTTCATTTTCCCTTCCACCAGACACCTTCCCAAGTTTTGTGTATATCCACTGTGGTCTGTGGGACACCGTCTTAAAGTTTACCAGATTTTCCGTTTGGCAACATGTCATGTGACAAGAAAGTTGTATTGCTGATGTTATTATTAGTTCAGTTGAATGCTAGCCAGATGGTCAATTACACCTGGTATATTTATAATTTATAATGTACAACATTCAGTTGATTTGGCAAAGGTTCCGTTTTGTGTATAAAACAGCCCTTGGGTCCGCTTTTAAAGGTTACCTCAACAGTGTACAGGCATCACACAATTATGGTCACGCTAGGACAATTCCAAATAAAAAAAATTTAATACAGTTACCTCACTATTCAGGTCACTTTGGCCCAATTCCTTGAAACTTGTTTTAGATGTGGGTAATATTGGGATGCTATTTTAAATTTAAAGTACAAATATTTTCCACATTTGGTTCTCACAGAAATCACAAGAAGTTCTTTCTGTAAACATGCTACATCTTAATTAAATAGGCCGTGGTTAGTGCACCGACGGTCGGTTAAATAACGCACTACTAGAGCGCCGACAGTCAGCTAAATAACGCACTACTACAGCTAGTGCACCGACAGGCAGTCTGAGCCTGCTAAATTGGCAAAATTGTTATAGGGGCTAATAATATATTTAATAGAAATATTAGTATTGATATACGTATTGTACTGATAGTTCAGCCAAATACACGCAGGGTCTGAGTGGCCTGAGGTGAGGCTGAGCCGTTTCTTATCCGGCATATTATACATGTTATCATCGGCTATCTAGAAATTCCTTGTCTGTCGGGGTAAGGGACTGATATATTTCTTTAGAATATTATAGTATAAATATTATTTTAATAAAATAGAAATGCATTTTTCTTGACAAAATGGAAACAGATTAATTTGGCCATTACCGCTACAACGTCGACATCGTCGATGGTAGTGGAGCCATCTAGTGGGTAATAGGTATTATGTACATTTACTTTCTATCTAAAGATTTGACTTTGCATGGGATGCTAGTAAATTAATAATCAAACCTTTATTTATACAAATACAACAACATTAAAGGTGATACATATCTAGATGATTGACACAACATGTCGCTCAATATATATATTTTATCATCATTTATTTATCAGAGGCCTTATTCGAGCCAGTAGGAACTGAGCATTCCCTCATTTAAAACTGATTATATTTATAAAATAAATCTTGGTATTACCGGGTAATGGCTCGTATACAACCGAGTCACAACCAGCAGTCACTTTTGGCTTACAAATGTTATTACACAAGTCATATAATTTCTAAAAACATTATTCTACAAGCCCAAAATATAACTGACATTCAGTCAGAGCCTCTGACAAACATTACATACATAAATACAGCTCTGTTGCTTAACACAAACTATATTCAGCACACATTTCCAGGCATCTAAGAAGCGTTTGATGGTTGCAAGGCACACATCATCACTGACACATGCATTGTCCACCGGTTTAGGTATTGTCTCTACCATCTGTTCTGTCAGCTTTGTGCTAGCAAGCACAGCAGTGACATGGTTTGTGGACACAAACCATGATAGCATCCTCTCCTCCTTCCTGCTAGGCAATAGATCTATGAATGCCACGCACCCAATTTGCCATTTCTTCTTTGGCAACCCGATCACAGTCTTCTCGCTTCCTTTCGGTCTGCCCCGTTCCCTCATGCGAGAGGGCAGCCTAATCGAATGACGCCATACGACGGCATGCACATTACCTCGCGCTGTAATGCACATGCGCCACGAAACTGTTGGTGCAACAGTGCCACAGCTATTGTACCGACTTAGGTGCAAGACACACTTTGAATTAAATACTCCTTCATAATCATGCACATACACTTGAGGTAAACCTGCTGATACCTAGTGTCGTTATGAGGCAGTCTACTGTGGATCCACTTACCTCCCACTCTGTTTACTGTTGGTATTACTCATGCCTACAAATGTTTGTTGTAAAGATTTATTACTCTAGTGTGGGGAGGGCAGGGTGTGCTAGGGTCAAAGTCTCAAGTGGTCTTACAGTGCATTTGCAGTGAATGTATCTGGGTTAAAACAGAGTTTGCCATGTGTCTGCGTTAACACTGATATTTGTGGTTTATATGTGGATGGGGAATTACAATTTAATTAATTATTATTTAGTAAACATTTTCACATTGAACGTAACATTAACTTGGGGTTTTGTAGTCTTATTAATTATGCTGATTAGGCGAAGTGGAAGTTCTTTGTCAACCAAGTATACCACAGGTGTACCAGACTTTTGAAATTAGAATAAAAGCCGGCAAACGTTCTGTCGATGCTCCCACTGAAAGACGTACTTCTGATAGTTACTACACGAATAGTTTGTGTAATCATTTATTTATCAGATGGCTGGAGAAATCTTGCATTCCATTACCTGCTAATCCTCTGGATTATCCAGGACTCACCTGGATTTGTTTGGCAAAACTATGCTCCATTTCCCCATGGCCCCATATGAATGTTTTGTTTTGGGTGTATGTACTTAGAACTCACCACACGGTTTCAAACATCATTTTACTTCTGAATCAGAGCAGTATTGGGCTTGATTCGCTAGCATTAATTGATTAAGCAACTTTTCTAATTCATGAAACTCTAGTGCTGGCAGATCGATACAACTACCTAGAAGCTCATGTGAGTTTGTCAATGTCAGGCTTATCCTGGTCCAGAACTGCCCTCCCCCAGCCAGTGGGTCTGGCATTGCTGAATGTGATATTCCCAAGCACTGTGCCTGTTGAAAGCCACCAGTTAGTGGGCCTTGGTGAGGCTATTTGCAGACTCATTGATAAAGCCACAGCCCTGCTGCTGTAGTGCAGTCTGTTATCAGGCAGTAGAAAGAGGCATAGGGTGGTGTCAGCCCTACAAGTCAGCCATCAATGTCTGTCCACATAACTCTATAGCTGTGTCAGCTGATGGTGTATATGAGGGCACAGAGGCACTATTCATAATTCTTGGTGAAAGGCCGGTCTGGTGATTGTCATTTTATAAATAGAAACGGAGACTTCACAATGACAAGGCCTTTGTGTGATTTTCTGTACGCCATTGTCCCGGGTTGTCAAGACACATAGCATTTTTTGACTTAAGCATCTTTTTATGTCCATGCTAAGTTACAGGGGGTAGAGCTGGTTACTGTCTGTTTCAAATTGGTAACACATAATGCTTAGTTGGATCCAATTACAAAAACATTTAATCATTTAGGCCTACATATTTTTTTTAATATTCACTTGTAAACTTTTCAAATTACTTACAGTTAGACCATCTCATTTTTAGATCACTTTTCAAGGAAGTGTAGAATCGATACCTTTCAGAGGCTCAATATGATTTCGGCTTAGATTTTATGACCACCACTGTCCATTCTGCGTTGTCATTTTCTGCACTGATGATCATGAAGGAACCAATGTGGTGGTCTTGAAAGATCTGTGACACTGACACTTTGAAAAGCAGCAACAATTCTTTTAAAATTAACAAACTGTTATGCCAAAGTCTGGTATTGAACAACATGCTGACATTATATATCTATGTATTATCATTTATCTATGTATTATAATTTATAATATAATGTATTATAATTTATAATACAGCATTCAGTAATTAATCAATGTTCATAAAATTTTACCCAACCCTGGTGTTTAGATGAAAACCATAATCCCTCGTGGCATTCACCCATTTGCATTTATTTTACATTACTGGGATTGTTAGAATGTGGGTCAGAAACTGATGATAAACAGTTGATTGAGTCTGAAGTCACCAAAATGTGTCCTGTTGACATTCCTCTCTATAGCTTGTACTAGGTAGTTGACCTGAAGCCAGGCTGTAAATAACACTAAATGAACTGCCCACTTGGAGAGATATATCACGAGTACTGTCACAGGGCACAGGTACTGACAGTACTTACAACAAGTTGGAAAACATAAAAAATTGAGGACTGACTTTCCCATTAATATATGGATGGATGCAGTGAACACATTTATTGGGTAAACTTATTGCTCAAATACTTAACTTCATTATTTTAAGTTTAATTTTAACAGAGGAATTACATAGACCAACTTTATGTGTCCAGTATGGCCACATCTCCATGTTTTAGCAGCTGTATCATCTTTGTTCTTTCTCTTATTTTATTGAGTTATAATGTATATATACCAACAAACAAACATACAATGCAATCACAAAGTAATGTAAAACAGTGGCATATTTTACTAGTTGACCATTTAGTTTAAATTGTATTTATGTTTGTATATTTTTATAATATAGTTGAAATTATTAAATAAATGCAGATGATTAGAATGCAGGTTTTCAAATTCATGTGCACAATAAGCCACATGCACAAAATGTACCATACCCATGAATAGTTATCTAGAATAGTACTTAGACTTTGAAATATCTCATTTTTGTGCACAATAAGCCACATGCACAAAATGTACCATACCCATGAATAGTTATCTAGAATAGTACTTAGACTTTGAAATATCTCATTTTTGTGCACAATAAGCCACATGCACAAAATGTACCATACCCATGAATAGTTATCTAGAATAGTACTTAGACTTTGAAATATCTCATTTTTGCATCTGAACCAAATAAAAAATTTTTTTTAGCTTGGAATAAAAATCGTTATAGGTGCACCTTTGCAGGACATTCAATAGACCATCCTCGCTGCCATGCTGTTATAGTCAGTTTGCCTCAGGTCTACTTGCAATTTAGCACAGCCTCAGCTCGTGTGTTACAGTTTTGACTCCATTTTTAGAAAGTAATATGATAAATTATCTTTTTAAACGGGCAAACATATTTTAATTTAGCATTTATAATGATCTTGCTTTAGTATTCTGTCTGCTGATATAGAAAGCATTTGAATATTACCACTAACTTTTCCTCACCACCGTAGTTTGTGTTACATCAGACGATTTGATATTTCTGACATGTTTCAGAAATTGTGAAAGTTCTGTGAAGTATTGAGACTATGTCTAACAGATCAATGTTGTGGATATTCTGTTTTGTCAGTAGAATATATATATCGGCTGTTTTTGTCTGACATCAGTGTACTTATGGTAGTTTTACTGCCAAACAAACAGTGTCAGATGTGTTACATTGATTTGTCACACGTGTGAATTTGACATCAATGAAGAGTGTCTACCGGTAGTCATAAATAAATCTAGTTAGCTTAGTCCTTTTGTTCCTAATCTTTGTTCCTTGTGTTCATTGTATAAGAGGCAAGATGTTGAACAAGAGTATCTAGACTTGTATTGTGAATGCAATGAAGTGTTTTTAATAGACCTAATCAGTGATACAACGCTATGTAAGACTAGTTATAAATTAGTAAATTATTATGATTACATTTATTATTGTAGCCATAACACAAACTCAGATGTTTCTGTTCTGTTGTCTCATCACAAGTAGATGAACCCAAACATGTGAGCTACATGTCATTGAGTCAAGTGATACAGTTCATGGTAAAGATCCAATAATTGAGTTGACATATTTAGAGCCAGGTACAGGAACATCCACTGATGTAGCCATACCAATGAGTCAGCCTATTATTGTGACAGTTTCACTGTTGAGTTGGGTAGTTGTTAACTACCATGGGAGAGGGTTTCCTGGGGAGATAATGACAGCGACTGGTGAAAACACAGAAGTGACTGTGATGGTGCCTAAATGTCGTGGTCTCTGGAGTTAACCTGTACCACTGGACATCATATTCTACAAGTCTAAGGATGTCCAAAGCCAAATTTAACCCCCTGTCCCCGTTGTCACTGCAGTGATATCTAGCTTTATCTCTTGTATGTCTACAGACCTTGGCAGAACAGATCTTAAGTCTACCTTCTTAAAGTTTTGTAGAATTTCAGCTGACATACAGCACTTATTTCTTTTAGTCAGTACAAATGTTCATGTTAATAAAGAAGAAATAGGATGCTATTTAGCAGAGTAATAACACCCATTTAGGAAGAGGACATTGTGTGAGGTATTGTCTGGCATGTCTGCTACAGTGTGAGAGAGGCAGTACATTAGAAAACAGCTGGCTGCATAACACATGTGACATGTCACTAGAGAACTAGAGAACTTTTAGTTTTTTTTGTCATGTGTGTCACATCCGTAACTGATCATTTGTTCCTGTAATACTAAGGAACCAACTGCTAGAACCTCTAAAATCTGAGTTTAGGACTATGAAATATATCCAATATGTCTAACAGAATACACTGAAGTAAGGTGTTGTAAGGCTTTTAATAGTAGGGTTATTGACCAGGAAATTATGAGCAGAATTTAGAATACAGCTATTATGTTAGCATGGGGTATATATATATATAACATGACAAAATGGTAAAGAATAATTGTTGTATGGAAAACAGCTTTGTTTTTCCATGTTAGATAAGGATTGTGAAAATAATAAATACAGGTTTTCAGAACTGGATTTAAAATTTAAATGTTTAGCACTCAGGAGCACTTTCCATGGAATGGTCCAGCTGTGTCAGATTATATTAAAAAGCAGCTGTGTCATATTTGAGTGGGTGTAGTAACAGTTTGTGGAAATGGTGAAACCAGGAAAACGTTGACGAGTTGACTCATAGGAACTGTTTCACCAGTCACACGTGAGTACAGCTGTATACCTAAATTAATCCAGGACAATGCCTGTAGTCCAAAATAGTCACTTTTGATCACTTTCAATATGGTTAACAAATTGATGGTGCTTACTTTTTTAGTGATTTAATAGTATTATGAAAATTATGAATTTGTATGTTACTCATTATTTTCAAAGAGACCTCAATAAGGTGTTTTGGATTAAATATGGAGTACCGGGTACTTGGTATACGTGTGATTGTTCTAAAGATGAATGGGTTCCATTTCTCCTTTAAAAGTTGATATTTAAACATTCCCGTAATAAGTACATTAAATTAATGTATGCTGTACATACTTGACGTAAATGCCAAATGTCAATCTATACTCAACAAGCCGTACGGGTAGTGAATGGAAGTGGTCATTTTTGAAAGTATTTTTAAGTGGACACATGTGTGTGCATTCAAGGAATTAAATATATATATGTTTATACATGTAAACAATCCAATTTTAATCCAAGTTATCTAGCACTAAGTTTGAATTGGATATTCATAATATAATTTAGGAAAATGTCTGCCAGTTGCCAATGATAGCCAGCTTCATTGGCCGAGGACTTCCCTGGTGAAGAAAAACTTACCTCCAGATGAAAATACACCTTTCCAGTTGGACCAGTGCACCACCAGTAACTAGGAACTGAAACTGTTGGCTAATGGCCCTACAGCTTGTTGGCAATGCACAGACTGCAATATTACACCAACATGTATTGATTAGTGTTAGGTTTAACTAGAATGCATCTAAGGACATTAGTAGATTAACAAACTTGGCTGTTCCAAATTAACCTAACCTTTCAATGGACAACTGGCTAATTGGCACCAGGTTGTAAGAGCTGTAAGCTTATATAATTTGTATAATCTGCTGCGGCGTGGAACTTACATTGACTTTGTACATAAAACCATTTACAGACTTCATAACTAATAATAAATACCGGTAGTATAAGCTTTATTTCACCACGGTGACCGTGCAACATTTACAGTGAGATTTTCAATTGGCCAACACAAACACTTACAGTAAGAAGCACATATCTGATATCTTGTCATACATTTATTATTCGTATGCCAACGTATTCATGTTCAAATGTAGGTTGTGTAGCAGTTGAGAACTGTTAAATAATAAATTGTGTTAGTAGAAATTTAATTTAAAAATAACCTGTATGTCTAAATATGTCTAACCACCTAACCAGAAATTGACATACAGTCGAAGCAATGATTTTAAACTCTTCGTGTCAAGTGAACTACACTGTACTTAAATGTTCATCATTTGCAAATTAGAAAATGCAATAATTAGATCGTTCTAACAAACCCTGACTGGAATGGCCAATTACTCCCAAAGGGTGTGGGCAAAATTGTTAAATGGTGCCCTTGCTAGAATACCGCCATAAAACTGGATCCATGTGAACATTGAAATTGATTAGATCGATATAATTTCAACTGAAGGTGTGGGCCCTGTCATGGGTGGATAGCTGTCATATCTATAGCTGCTTCTCCTTCAGAATTAGCATCTAGTGTTGGTGTACAAATACACTGTGTGTAGCTTTGGAAAATATGTTTCTCATTGAGGTTTAATGACATAATTGGCTGCGACAGGACAACTTGCTTGCAGCCGACGTCTTTTGGTCTGCGTCATTCATTCAGCTGTAGAAACCAGAACCTAGCAGCCTAGCCACAGACATGATGAAGATTATCAGCGAATCGTGTTTATGCAGTTTTTTGTAGTCTGAATGCCTGCGAGAGGGATGAAGATGGCATCAGCTTGAACTTGTCTGCCACAGGGGTAAACATGGCAAAGTGTGGTGATTAAGTCGTTAAGTATGATAAAAGAGATCTTGCTAACTACACTTGTTACCTGATAGTGATGATACTGTGTGAGCCAGGGGTGTCTGACTTGACATATTGTTCTTTCTTAAACAGTTTGCAGGTGCACCTTGTAAGGTGGTGACATTGTTGTCATGTTCTTGTAAGGTGGTGACATTGTTGTCATGTTGATGCACAGTATTTTATGGAGTTTATGTAACACATTTCTTAGTGTTGGCATAAAAATATGAACTGTACTTTAGAAATTATGTACACAGACATTGGTATCTGTAATGTAAAGCACTACTTGAATACTTGAATACTTGAATTCCATCTTCATGATATAGGTGGTGGGATATATATTAAACTTGTATCGCATCTATAGGGATATGAACATGGTTTTAGCAGGTGGCATTCATAATGTTATATGATGGCTGCGTTGGCCAAAACTGTGTCGACATATAAGAAACACCTGTTAATATCAGGGCAAATTCTTAATCAAACACATATATATATATAGGTTGACATTCAGACAAGTGGAAAAACGTGTAGTATTGCTGGTTCTGATAAGAAGCCACCTGTTGCAGCATGGAGTGTCTCCATCAGTCACTTGTGGTCTAACCCCACTTGTAAATGCAGTGAGTATGTCAAGGTCAGGGCACAACACAGTAGACAACATGTACCAGGGTACTGGGTAATCTTTAAGTTCCCCCCAGGCTATCTATGAATATGAGACATAGTTGGCATAAACTCAAGATCTGCTTTGGCTTGACCTAAAGGGATATAATTATGGGGGATCAATTTGAAAAATAGTCTGAACATATATTGTGAATAATTAAAAAAGTATAATTTATATGCTCCAGTGCTGGAAAAAGGTGCTGAAGTTTAACGTTTTAAAGTTATGGTGAAAACCTATTATGTTTTAGTGATATATGTAGGTATATTATTATTTGTTAGTTTGTTGTTAATATTTAGTCGCAGTTGTGTTTGTTGCTTTATGTATTTGTCGTAGCGGTCCTCTCGTGCGCTTCAACAGTGGGGGCGATTATAATGAATTACTGACAAACTAATAAACAACACTCCGCAATCTTATTCTTTATTCTAACCAGTGCACACTCTACCCTGACCCATGCCAGTCTAGCCCTACTTACTACACCATGGCAGCTCAGTCTCACATCCCAGCCCAAGCTGGAGGGAAACCCCCAGTTGCACACCCTGCATCCCCTGTGCACAGGTCAACTCTCTCAGTCTCACATCCCAGTCCAAGCTGGAGGGAAACCCCCAGTTGCACACCCTGCACTCCCTGTGCACAGGTCAACTCTCTCAGTCTCACATCCCAGTCCAAGCTGGAGGGAAACCCCCAGTTGCACACCCTGCATCCCCTATGCACAGGTCAACTCTCTCAGTCTCACATCCCAGTCCAAGCTGGAGGGGAATCCCCAGTTGCACATCCTGCATCCCCTGTGCACAGGTCAACTCTCTCAGTCTCACATCCCAGCCCAAGCTGAAGGGAAATCCCCAGTTGCACACCCTGCACTCCGTGTGCACAGGTCAACTCTCTCAGTCTCACATCCCAGTCCAAGCTGGATGGAAACCCCCAGTTGCACACCCTGCACTCCGTGTGCACAGGTCAACTCTCTCTCTGTCTTTGTCACAACTCCTATATATCTATCTGTCTCTGACTATTGGTTATTTCAGACTAGCCAATGGCTATATCTCCTAATCCCACCACTACTCAACTATCCCCTTAAACCACTACCACATGTCCAACATTAACAATCAACTTTTCACTTCCTTCTAGACATTAGAGGATCCAGGCTTATCTCTTGACAACCCTTTCTGCTATCAGCTAAGGGAGTCCTACAGTGCAGGCAGCCTAGGAATGACTGGGCCTTGCCACATGTATATTATGTCACAATATAACATTCATTAATATAATATATATATATATTATAATATTCATTAATATTATAATAAGCCCTACCATATATTCACAGATTGTGGGAGAGGGTGGAAATAGAGCACATAACATCATCTTCTTGACTGCTTGTTTACTTGAACTTTGTTCCATGCCTAGATTACATTCTGTGAATCACTGTTTCAGTGGGTCACACATCTCTGCAGTCATTCATTCAGAATCTCTTTAAGACTTGAATGATTTAGCATATGACAAATCAGGTTCTGAATGCATAGTTTTTTCTAAAATTATTAGAAGAATTGACTTTGAACCTGTAACGATCATTTGAGATGTCTTGTATTTAAGAATGGCATGTAGTTATAGTATTATTTTTACAAAATTTTGACCGGGTCTGGTAAAAAAATTGTCCATTGATTTCACAGAAACTAAAGGCAATTTGTACGTATCAACTCTTAAGCATGTCGCAGTCAATACTAGATAGGTTAAAATTTTGGTAAAACGTTTCTTCAAAATGGAATGAGCAAAACATTGAATTCAGGATGTACCTTTAAGAAGTTGATTGTGCAACTGTATAGAACTACTGACTGTTATCTAAACAAAAGGTAAAATGTGAGGGGGCAGGAGGGGGGTAGTTTACTGTTAGATACACCAACATAAGGTTGGTTATAAGTCAGTGTAATCGCCACTAGGGGTGCCACTGCAAGACTATTTGCCCCGAAGGTGTGTTGAAGTCACATGCCTGTCACGTGCTCATAACTCCAATCACGTACCTGCCACAAATAAGTTGTGACACATTGTAACGTTATGTTTTGCATGCAACTTTTATTGCTGAATCTTCTGGGCATTCAGAGAGCCATAGCAAATGTTATTGTCTGTTTTATCTCCACCTGTGTAACGACAGACACCAGGTACTTCGAAGAGAGTAAAAATGTAAATTAATGCGTAGCATGTCCACCGGGCATGGAGACGTTTGGTGCAGTTATACTATACTGTTTACTTGGTAGACCTTGGTCATTCAGTGCCCTGTAGTTTATCATAACATCTGACAGAAATGTCTGCCCTTAGATGATATCAAACAGGCGTTGCATAGTTGACTTCACACAGGTGTAGTATAGTGTAGGGTGCTGGGCCTCCCAAATCTTCATCTGGATACTGGGTAGGTAATTACAGTACCTGACTCCCTATTTATTTATTATGTGACTTTTGATAGCACCAGTTGAAAGGTTCTTGCACTCTGGTGTTTACTCTCGATGACTCTGGCAGGTGGTGTCTGCAAGAACGGCTAAGGACCAGTGCCAAATTCGCTGTGAGTACATAATATTGTGTGTGTCATGCATATTAAAGGAGGATTCATTTTCCATATTGACTGTGTGTGGAATAGATTCAGTGTTAAGAGATTAAGGTGCTGTCCTGTCAGAAGAAACCGATAATCTGTGCGGCTGTGTGTGTAAGAGATTATTCATGTATTGATCTATATTATAATAAGGCTGTCTTTGTGTGAGATTACACTGATAGAAGATCTGGTTGTACAAGATGAAGGTAGGTGTTCTCTTGCTTGAGGGTTCTGGAATGCAGAAAAGTAGTTTCTCGGGACATGGTTGGGCCAAAAGCCCAAACCACATTTTTGTGTCTTCATTTATTGTGTTAGTTATTTAGTTAAAAAACTGGCGAACAGAAAGTAAACAGCTCAGTAAATTAACTGCTAGAGTTGGCAGAATGTCTGCAATGCTGATTTGTGTCTCGTGTGCACAGATTTGACAATTCTGTACATTTATGTTAGTTTACCAAACTATTATTGCTTTTATTTTCTCTAAGAATCACCAGATTTCATATAATTGCATATGGGGATACCATCCTAATTTTTAAAGTTAATATGTCTAGATAATATATATCATGCCTTCAAACAGTCACTAGAAATTTAAATATAATGACATTCTGTTTAAAATTTGTTTTCTTGTAACACAAATGCCTTTCACTTTAGTGTCTAAAATTCAGAGACAATTGATTTTCTTGTTACAAACACTGTAAACGGAAGTACAATAGTCATTAGTTCCCTTCAGCTATACCGTTGGATTTTGTTTGATGTGAATTAAGTGGGCAGTAAGCGCCAAGTTTAATCTAGACAGGTGTAGAGGGGCATCAGTTAGTGTGTTTGAAGGTGAACAGTGTTTGACAGGTTTACCCGTTATCAGTATTTGTATGTGTGTGATTTTTATTTATGATTTTTTTATGACATCTGAACAAAATATGTTGTAATCATTAACCTCTTGGTATTTGGTATTTGGCACATATCACTTTGACTCATGGAAGTTTTTTGGGAAGGTTGAGTATGGCTGAAATGTTATACCCAGTTAAGTACCAAAGACCAGCTTGATGAGTATGTGATTATTCAGGTTGATCTAATAGTCTACCAGTACTCAGGGATCGATCTGGAAAAAGGCATGCATGTGCTCTTCAGGCACATCAGAGATAGAACTATGTCTTTTCGAAATTTAATGTGCCTCAAATCAGTTGATTAAAATCTTGTAAATTAATTTGCATGATAGCATAATCGCTTAAATAATCTGGTAAACGTGAACATTACATTTCCTTAATATTAGGCATGTAATCATGTTATTATTTAACTTGCTTTGAATGTTATTCAGGGCTGCCTATGCGAAATATTTCTGGATACAAAATATATAACCATCAATATAAAAGTGCTCAGAAATGTACAGGTTTTTTTTCTTCAAAATCTGTACTGTTACTAAACTAGATTCAATCTGAGTAGTGCCCCATTTTTCATGGTCTGGTCATGCTACTAGTAATAATACTACAGTCTCCAAGGATAGGGAGATTGTGACTGAGAAATATGATGCAGCTGTTTGTGACATTGGGTGACAACGATTCACATACGAGAGAGCATCAACTAAAAATATTCAAAGAACCATGTTGGTTACTGTTATAAAAAACTAATTGAAACACCGATGAGCAGATGTATGGTATAATCTCACACAGTCTGTGGTTGAGATTGTGTAGTCTTTTGAGAGGAAATTAGATTATAATTACCTAATTAGCAAACCAGAGTGCTATTTGGGCTTCAAAATGCTCTAAAGCCTAAGACACAATATTTTTATAGCGTAAACATGCCTGGGGTGACGTGTAATGATTTAATTATACCATCAACTTGTCAAATTTAGGCAAAACTATAGTTAATAACGGCAAAATCGAAGTGGGTCCAGATTCTACACAAATGCCTCTCAATTTTCTGACACGTTTTTGTACACGTCTTTTGGGCACGTGTGGCAAAAAAGTATGCAGCATTCCAGCGTACAATGCGTCATTGACACGTTTCCGTAGCCCTAGGGAATCCCTGAGTGCTATTGTTATCAACACTGATTATTAGTTAGCAATACTAGGTATGCCCCTTAACTTGTTTACTGGAAAAGAAGGGCTGAGTACATTATTTATGTAGTTCTCTTAGTACTATTTTTCTAATGTCTACTGTGTCCCTGTGATATTTTTCTGAAGTTTATCTTGCGAATATACATAATTTGATGGATGTAACCATGCTGGCTTTTTACTATTAACACATAATGATCTGGGTATATAATACCATTGACAGACATTGACTGCTTGAAAGTGAAACTGTGTTTTTTTAAGTACATCACCACTTGGATCACAGTCCAATGATCCAAGGAAGTGAATGAACATAAAAAAGCGAGTGGATCTTGGCACCTGTTTGGAGATGCATTAACAGTGTCTCCAAGTTAGCATATTAATACTAATTATATATACTAACTTACATCCACCCATGGAGCAACAAACTGCAGTATCTTTGTGGTTTATTTTAAATGTCTAACCTATTGGTAGATAGAATGCCAGTGGTCCAAGGCTGCCACATAACATAGAAAGAGGAAGGTGGACTTCAGTACCTGGGAGGAGGACATTCAGGAGGTACAATGCTCCAAAGTTAGATTAGTTAAATGAATTGGGGTCGGCTGTAGAAAGTAGGCCCTCTATGCCATGACTTGCGATATTCAGTAATTTCTCAGATTAAACCATTCGATATTGATTAGGTTAGTAAGTTAGGTCGGGTTGACCTATAATCACTGGTCCATGCTTTAACACCTGTTGGTCACACTCCAGTGGATTTGCAGTTAGCACTGTAATATTTTAGGTAGTCATCAAAATCAAGTGGGAATCACCTTTGTCTGTGGCAATTACTACTTCAACAACTGAAACTGGTCTATATAGTGGAGAGACTGACTGATACAATTTCATGTGTATCAACATACTTTAAAAGATCAATGGGCATCATCTACTGGACCACACAGTTACAGTATGTTCCCTCCAGTGCAAATAGCTAGCACACGTAGCCACAGAACATTTGAGCTAAGCAGATAAGGTCCAAATATTTTTTCTCCACAATTCTTGTTCATAAAAACGCATCTAGCAGTTAAAGTATTAGGATCATAGTTTATTCTACATGAGACGATTTTGCAATAAAACAAAACTGTGACTACCTTTTAAAAAAGCCAGCATATATATCACAACAATCCCACAACCTGCCCCTACCATTATTGGTCAATCAGTAGTTAACATTTAGAAGCTTTATCTAACAAACGAGTGATGTCATATCTAGATCTATCGACATGGGTTCTGTATGATGATGCATAGTTCATGAATGAGATCATTTCCCATGGCATAAAACAAGTTCCCTGAGTCACTATTGTGAATGACAATCATGATTACACGCCCATAATGATGTACACAGAATGTTTTGTGAAAACACGTCAGCATTGTGTTGTGCATGTGCCGCATTAATCTAGTCATGCGCTCGTGCGTGCTACCACCATGAAAACCGAGACAGTCTCGAGCACCCAGACAGCTCGTGTTGATGATTTGTCACTTGTCAGATTTTGCCAGACTCTACATTGATTATATCATCGCTTCTTGTTGTATAGCATGCAAAACTGGAAGGTAGACAAAGAGAACCTCGTTTCTGGGCCAAAGTATTAGATGAGGCAGCTGTTTCTAGTGCTCTGTACTTGATGTTGAATGGTTGGCAGTGCCACTATCGCAATGGACCCAAGCTAAAGTAGGCTGTTGCAGCTGGTCATTTAATTCTGGTCATTCTGGTCATTCTGGTAATGTGGTGATGACTGCAAACAGCATACCTGTCTTACTGTCTCATATCTCGGGTAGACTCCCACCTTATTGCTCAGTCTCATGCCCTCACTCGTGCATCTATGTTTTCCCCCCAAGAAAAAAATCTTTACAAGAAATGGTGTCAAAGACACAGATCCTTGTGGCAACTGATATATAGGCCGCCTCACCGTCTGTATGCAGCGTTTAAGTGATACATTTGTGTGCAGTTGCCAGGTGCTTATTCTACTGAATCTTGTGAGTCAGAAGCCAGGTGGGACCCAAACTGGTCTAAACTTAAGTGATGGGTGATAAACAAACACCATAGCAGTAGCAAATTAACAATCTTCTGTACATTACCTTTTAGTTCACCTAATTATAAGATCTACCTAGCATATAGTGTATGTATACATGCAAAAAGGACTCATGGCTACTAATAGTAATGTCAGTAAAATAATTTGCTTAATTGTGGTCTTACTCTAAGAATTATAAAAACGGCGATTAAATAGAATTAATTATAAAATTAGTGATAACCAGGTTCATGGTTGTTAATGTTACAAATATTGGCTACGTTGCAGAAAACTACATGGATTAGTTGAAAAAAAATACTGCATAATCTTCACAAGATGATATTGACAACTTTGCCAGGTCTCAGTCAAAACACAACACAAATGCCTGTAGTTAAAAGAAACACTAATGCTATTGTGTTTTGTCTGTCAAGCTAAATGGCTGGTTGAATGTTATGTATATTATTATTCGTTGCCTGGGGGAAGCACCACTGATGCAGTCTGTCTTTGCTAATGGTAACATTATTTTACAGCAGTTATACAGCCAACTAATAAGATTCTCAAGTCTGATAAAGCATCATTGTTTGTTGGTTGTTATCGGGTCACCAAAATGTTTGTTATTTTATCTCCACCCCGGAACCCAACTATGAAACTGACAAAAACAAATGTGATGTTTGGAGATGTGTGGCTTTAAAGAAGTGGCCATTAGTGATGTCATAGTCATAGTTTTCACTGCTCTCAGACTGAAATGACCAGGGTCGAAATGGCTGTCTAGTGAAACATGTCATTTTCTTGTTAATTTACTTTCATTTTCATGTTATTTTACGGCGACTAATGTGACACAATAACTAGAAAACCAACTAGTGAGATACGTTTATGTGCAAAGAATGTGTGGCGTTATTAGTGTTACTACTGGTGTAAGTAGTGGTAGTGATGCATAATCAACCCAGGCACAGTGTTTTGCAGACCCTGAATGTGGTGTCAGCCATTCTGTGCAGTGTTTTGGCAACCGGCTGTCATGCCTAAAAAATTAAGCAATTGTTGATGGCTAAATTGGTTATGGCCCATAATGGTATCACTGAATCTGTGTAATAAAAATAGTCCAGGCCAACTAGCCGTGCCATCTTTTTTCCAAGATTTGAGGTCTGTTAGTGTAGGGATATACATCTTTGGTACCCGGGCTGAAACCATAACAGCACCAATGGCTGTATAAAATTACCATGGGTCAATAGGCAGGGGAACTATATGTACTACTACTAAACAGAGGTCTAGGATTGGTTCACTGGTCGGGGCTTTCTGCAAATATCTCGGCGTGGCTAATAGGCAGTCCGTGGCTAACAGCAGCCCTTGTGCACTGCCTGTGCCACTGGCTGTGGTGTCCTATACCAAGGCTTGTTGTATTGCATGTACTCAGGGCTAGTCAACTTCACAAGACTAAACACTAGGGTTTCTGTGTTTACAATATTGGAAGCAAGCCTGGTATACACTTTATGAAAGTTCATCTTGCCAGTGTCTCTACACAGACAGGACAGTTATCAGTTTTTGCAGTATCGCCATTAGTCATGTAGCCAGTGGCTATTACAAAAATATTAACTCTACTGAGTAGACAGCCTTCTTATTTTACGCCCTGCTGCGGGCAAACAACTTGAAGATAGCGGCCAATTGTGAATTGTATTGTGTGTTGCTTGCATTAAAATGGATATATCGACAACCAGTGCATAAAAAAACATGAACGTTGTCTGTAGAAATGAATATTTCAATAAAATTTGAAATTGCTTTGTTGCATTCAACTAAGTTTCAGATCTTGAAGCGAAGTTCAACAATGACATAATAAAACATAAATTTCATCATGCTATACCAAGAAATTCACAGAACTTACCATAAGTGCTCCAGTGAAACAAATGTAGCCATGCATGTTAGTTTTACCCTAGTAAAACATACAATTCTGATGGTTCGTTTTCAAATTATGCATTACTTTGTAAACTACAACAACGTGCGTGAAAACTTAAAAAAAATTATTTACAAAATGGCTGCCGTCTACTGATCATATTACTGAATGGAATGTTCTGTTCCAATATAAAATTAATACCCGAAATGTCAAAAGAAATCAATCTCTTTCACAAATAAGTGTCTCCTTAGCATTACCAATGTGATCAAGGTAGCAACATACAGTAAAAGTAAACAAATTAAACAAGGTGTGGACGGTGCCACTATCAACAAGATGGCTGCATATATACTGCGAAATGAAGATGCTGATGACAGGTCATCTGCTGGATATCTCACTGTCTAAAAGTCGCACTGACATCGTAATTGGTCGATAATAGAACTCTGTGATCGTTGCCAGCACTACTGATGCTGTATACATCGATTTCTGCCTCAAAATTAATGATTAATCTCAATCAAATCCACCAAATGCCATGCGATGTTGAAGTTCATTTTGACGAACACAACTAAACTTCCTTCCAAATAAACTCTTAATTCACAAATGCAACTGCTTCCGCAAGATGGTGAAAGCACATGTATTCTTGACCATTGTAGAATCTAGGTTACCTATCTGACCTGGCTAGTTAGTGTAAAAGAAGGATCTGATTGCGGTAAATGAAAGGCCTAGGAGAAGCAAGTTTTGTGGGCATTTTTGGATGGCATGCACGTACGAGGCTTTGGGCGGTTTTGGCCCGGTTGCACAGTAAAGAGTTGAGTTTGGCTAAAAAATACATTTTGGCAATTTTCTGGTGGAAAAATATGAAAACTTATTTAACAAAATGGCTTGAAGAAAAAATATGTTCGAGTAAGTCTAGAAATTGTTCTGCAAATCACTGAGGAATCACACTCTTACAGAGAGATACCAGGTAACAAGAATAATAACACACATACTTGTGTTAATAATTTGTAAATATCCAATATTGTGTGTATTTCATGTTACCAGGAGTTATCTTGGGTTGGGTGAAAACTCTCTGGGGAGTCACAGTTGGTCACAACCCATGTTTCTATGCACACATGCTTTATATCATGTGTCTTTCATTGAGGACAAAGCCACCTGTCCCCAGGGTTACCTGTTCACAGCCCTGGTTTCATAAAATTACTGGGGGTCGACAACAGTCTTTTCTTCACAGAGAATGTCCATTGACATGCATAAAGTGGTCATGGTCTCATTCTCATTACTCAACAAACAGTGGTCCAGTGATTCCCTCCACATTATCCACCCAAGGGGTCATGGGGCACTCAGCCCAATTTACTCTGATTGCATATAACATAATTGAAAAGTTGTTGGACTCTTGATAAATCAATGGCTTCCTTATCCACTTGCCATCTGAGCTTATCACTTCTGACTGGCAATCTTGTTAAAAGGTTGGTATTTATGCTAGATATGCACTGATGTACAGTGACAAAATACCTCCTGTCTAGAGTTTTACATATTACAGTTTGGTCAGAAAACATCTTTTAGGTTACTAGCCACATAAATGCCACTCAATCAATTGTGCAGGTGTCTGCAGTTTGGAAGGAATTCAGTTTTTTATTAATTAAGCTTGAACAACAATTGTACCAATATAATTTGTGGTATGACACTCATGTTTGAAGTGTAGAGTATTTCATGAAATATTTTCTTAATACAATCTTGAAGTTCCATGCATTTGTGATTGGAAAACTTGAACTGGAATGCAACCTTTGATGACCATGATTTGGTAGATCAGCCAGAAAATTACTGCCAGATTTGATATGGTACTCTGATGTGATTGGATTACCATGTGATTATACCCATAACGCAGCATTTCATTGGTTGATTTGGCAACGATAACAGTGAAACCACTAAGTGTAACTAAGGTCAAAGTCATAGTCTGGAAAGTTGATAACAAAATATTTATCATCAAATTTGTTCACTAGTACGCTATTTTTTCATTCCAGGGGGTTAAATCTGTAATGTTTTGTGGCTCTTGTAAGAAACTCTGCCAGACAGAATCCGTTGAACTGCTACCTGCTGGGTGCTAAATGAACCATTCAGGCTTTGATTTTTATGTGAGTCCGTGAGTCTGATGAGACTCCTTGTTTCATCTACGGACTCCTTATACATCCCTTGTATGTCCCTTGATAGAAGTCTTTGTGACTCCCTAGCTTTAAAAGAGGCTTTAAAAGAGGTTAAATCCAGCGTAAAAAGTGTGCGATGTTAATGATCCATCAATGTGCATGTGTGCTGCCATCTTGTACCATCTTTGGTCTGTATCAAGTGATCATACTCACATCTATTAGTTTGAAAATACGTGGGCACGGTGCTTCACACTGTTTTCGGATCCGGCATGGGCGCAGCCATCTTGGGTTACAAGCTACATGGAGGTGTTTGTTTGTGATTAGTCAAAATATCGGCGTACACACGGGAGATTGGAGTGCCATATGTCATTTTAATATATATCGCAGATGAACGAGACTCAAATCTGCATGGCTAAAATATCAATATTAAATTCGAACACATGAACAGACAATATTATTGAGAAATAGTGCGTATTAATAAGGTTCCATTGTAATATCTTGTGTAGCACTAATCCCTTCCTTCTGTGCACTTGGTGTGACCTACTTCAAGCCAGGAGTATTTGCACTATTACTAATGAATTCTGGTTTTGCCAGAACAGGAAGATGATTGTCTTGGCCATTGTTGACTTGGGTGGCCTTGCATTGGGATCAGATTGTTGATAATAAAAGTCAACATGCTAATTGGGTTCTGTTTACCCTCTGGAGGTACAGTGGGCCTGTGGCAGTGTCCAGTGGTCAGATGTTGACCAGTGTGGCAGCAGGTGGACATATCTTCTGATCTGTGACAATAGGCCAGGGGCTGTGCAGGCTGTGTACTGGTGTCAACAGGACAGAGCCTCAGTATTTGACTTGCTCCAGGGTGACCTGCACTGCTTGCTGTGGGTGCTGCGCAGCTGCCAGAGGATATTTCTGTGTTGTCTGCCAAGCATTGTGTGTGTCAGTCATGCGCTGCATGCTGGGATAGAACGCATTGTAACTTTTTACAGCCATGTATACATTATAAGAACCAACTATCACAGTGTAGACTGACATTTTATATAGAGAACCAGTGTTTCTGACAGCATCAAGTGCACTGAGGGGGCCTGAGGTGGGTTAAACATTTTTCTCCACTAATATTTAAGATCATGCTTTGCTGCTTCATGTATGTATTGGTACACTTGATATTAATGGTACGAGCTAAATAAAAACACATATATTTAAAAACATTTATTTTTGATGCAAGTATAGTCCATACACCAGGGGATACACTGCAAACATCAACATGGTTGCTTTGTTTATTGGGTAGTATTACAGGGTCCATCTTGGGTCAGATGACTGCGCTGTTATTGGGCTCTCATTTACGAGTCATTATCACAAATTAGTATCTAAAAATGGGCCCAGAGTGGCATTTACTGATCTATGAAACAAGGAGTGGTTGTGGTTATTTGATATGACACATTTTAATGACATTTAGTGATTGGTGCAGCTCCATTCAATGCTGTTGTTGGCCACTTCTAAGGAATCCGGTGACACTTGTTACTGTTCCTAACCATGACAATTTGCGTCTAATTCATGGCAATTATTACCAAGCTCTAAGTGCTTCCGAGTTTACTCAGCTGTAAATACTCAACTATAAAATTGATTACCTCGTTCAGTCTGGTTGGTAAACTTGGGCTTGCTTTAGTAGTACCTAGGCAGTTGTGATATTTTAGAAAGTGTTTTGGGGGTTTAGAAGTTAGTGTAATATGGTTGTGCTAACAGTAACATCTATACACCTGGCAGTAACTCAGAAACCTCTCTGCCCTAGCATAGTAGCATGGATTCTCCAACTCTACATAAAGTATTGTTATTGCAAGTTTTGTAAAGCATCGATTGGTATAAATCAGTTTTTTCTTGAAGTTTGATACCCTTGACATGGCATCTTGCCCCACGAAAGGAGATGAAGATGAGATGTAATACATCGTTTTACTGTAATGACCAATCTGTCTCACTTAAGAACTGAAATAGTAGAGTTTGGATAACATCAAAGGTGTTTGGTAGTGTGCAAAACAGTTATTCCCTGATAGCAGATCATAGCACTGCTCTAAGACTACTGCATGTCAACATTTAATTTAGTTGCTATTTTGCAATGCAAGCATGGAAACAAGTCCCAGCTCCAACCTATAAATATGTAATTATCATCTCATCTGTTTGTTTACAGTACCAATCTGCACCTATGTCCGGTAAACCACAGCCAGATATCGCCATCACTATGATATCTTCATCCCTAGATATCATCTGTGTTAATTCGTAGCTTTGTTGGTTTGCGTGACACATGTGTGATAATAATTATTTAGTGGAAGGGGATAGAATTTGGCAGTGTAATGTTATCAGATTTGGCCAGTATCAAGTTCTTGCCAGTTCTTCAGAATTGCAAACATTGATTTACACTTATTCATAGATCTCTGGCATGGTTCCTAGCTGAGCATTCAGAGTACATTTGATTAACCTAGTTAATCATGTTTATTTTCTCCTTGGCTATTCCAGGCCACCACTGGACTTGTGTGTATTGTATGTGTATTTAAACGCATTAAATGTTGATAATGTGAGACATGTAAAGATAATCACAGAAAACATTTACATTTAAAAACAACATATTTGTTCAACAAAAATATTGCTCTTTGTTAGTGAAGTGCAAAGAGATGCTGGCATCGATACTGGCTCTCAGTATGTGGTTTCCTTCTCTTTCGTTGTCTCCCCTTCTCCACCCCTACCATCTCTCACTCTCGTTCAGGATTGTGGAAACTAATATATCTAATACAGTTGAACCTCACTTCGTGGTCACCTCTGTAATATAGCCACCTCACAACTAAGGTCACCTCTGTAATACAGCCACCTCACAACTAAGGTCATCCTATTTTTTAAATTATGTGTGTGTGATGATTAATTTATGTCATCTTGCCTGTTGACAGAATAAGAAGTAGAACACAGAAGTAAAGATGTCGACGGCCATATTCCCACTGCCGAAGAAGGAAGATAAGTACGAGGATGTCGACTTTGAGACGCTGCTCGAACAACTCAGTCCGGAGGAGATTGAAGAGCTCAGTCTCGAGCTCATCGATCCCGATGTAAGTTTCCGTTGTTCGCAGGAATCATAATGTCTCAGGTCTCTCCAAAGGTCTGACGTTGTTGTTTAATTGTACAAGGATTTGGTGACAGGCATTGAAGACAAGTTGGATATTACATACTGAATTTTCACTAGAAAGTAATTTTCTAATTTCCGTCCTCTATTTCCTCTATTGGCAAGCTGGATATATTAAATTGTGACATTCGTCTGAGTTGTTGTATTTTGTCTCAGAAGGCGGAAAGACTCTGAAGTATAGATCGCATGATTCGACTTTGTTTCCTTGGACATTTGTGTCAGGAAAATCGACTTTACTTTGTGTTCTCCTTTCACCAGTGACAGAAGAAGAAAGAACACAATTATGAAGCTACATACGACTCTGCGAATGTATTTTGGCTTTTCCTAATTTAGTTAAATGTACCTTATGGTCCGAACCGTTGCAGCCTGTTACCCTTATCCCCTACATTGCTGTGAGATGTTGTCTCAACCTGTCTCCTTGTCCCCAGGATTCCCACATCCCACCGGCGGACCGGTGTCGCTACAAGATGGACAAGGCACCCACAGGGCCCTTCGATCGCAAGAAACTGCTTGAGTTCATCGAGAAGAAGGCTCGGGAAGAGAAGGACTGGGAGGATGTGAAACCCTATGTGAAGGAGATCAGAGGTAAGGCAAATAGAGTGTGTAGAGATGGTTGTGGTCTTAAGAAACGCTCATGACAGACACTGGAGTGCGGTGGTCAAGTGATAGAGCGCTGGACTGTTGATCGACAGGACAGTGGTCCAAATCTACCGACCGACCGCTGTTTCAAAATTTGGGAAATTTTGTTCACCCCACTTTTTCCTGTGTCTTTTGGAAGAGACACTTTGTATTCCGTCGTCATTTAAAAACTTATCTTTACAACCTTGCATATCCTCCATAGCTCCCTAGCGCCTTGACCCACCTGTTGACAACTGGAATACTACTTATGGATTTTGAGATTGACCAATCCTTTTGTTTTGATGCGCCTCTGAGCTTGATTTCCAAGGATTTAGGTGCAATAGAAGTTATCTTATTATTATTTCTATCTGGTGTCTATGAATGCCTTCTAGGCAGATACTGCCTTAAGCTTAGTTACTCATTTGTTTTCTGTGCTAGACTGCAGTGCCACAACACCAGTAGTGGTCCTTGATTTTTGTTTACTTTCTCCTTCCGTCAGTGGTATTCTATTACACTGCTGTATGTGGAATCCATAATGGAAGTAGAAAGAAATGAATTGAAGACCTGCATCAGTTAGAAGATGTAAAATAGTGTTAAATATATCACGTATTTCTCATTTTGGCATCAGCACTTCCCAAATTCAGTCAACCTGTGATAACTAGACATTGCACACCTGACAAATTTACCATACTGCACATCATTATATTTTTTAAGATAAGTTACTCCCGTTGAGTTTCAACTGTTAACCCGCTTCAGCCAGGTTGGTTTGTAGCACCGACTCCAAAAGTAGATATGGGAATATTTAATCTTTAAAACATTGTTGCTGCGTTTGTGAGACGTTGTGTGTGGTTTCTGTAATGATTCTTTCTATTCATCGGTTTCAGGCAAAATCTTCAAGCCAAAGGAAGAAGTGAAGACCCAGGTGAATGATGATGAGAGTGTGGAGACAGAATGGGACGAGGCACTCGCAGCAGCCACGGAGGAAGAACTCGTCGACCTTGCAGGTGCGTGCATGCATGTCTGCATACATGCGTGCATTTTTCATGTTTGTGGAGCATGATGTGTAGTTGTTACACTGGCAGACTCTCGCTTGATAGATTCAGGGTTTCACGCTATTTGCTGATGTATAGAATCATGGGCAAGTTTGTTCATTCTATGATGTTCCGGTTCACTCAGCTGTATGCATGAGTACCTGGTGAATATTTGTATATGAATAATTTTCATGCAGTAACTGTAGTGAGGTTGAATACTTCTCAGAGGAATCAAGATGATGTTTGATCTGCCAGGGAGTGAAGTTTAAAGTGCTTTGAGGAGAGTTTGTGTAAGAACTTACCTTTTTCTTTCCAAGTGTAAAGTAATTAAGATGCATTCCACGTGACTAAAATCAAACTGTGTTCATTTGTGTTATATTCAGGATGGTGGAAACGGAACTAAATCATCTGTTACGTCACCACGTTGCATCTATTTCTACAGGGAACTTTCAACTTGTCAACTGTAGTAAATGTTTTTGTAAGCGCTGTCTTTTCAACAAATATCAAAATTTATCCTTCTAAAACTTACATTACAAATGTTGTTTAAATAATTAAAGGTCCTTCTGACCACCAACATTTCAGCTCATGTGTACAAGACTATAATGATATATATAGGGGTGTTTGATTAATTTGTTCTTTTGCAGCCATCCTGGGGTTCCACGGCATGTTGAACCAGGTGCAATACCATCAGGCTTTCGTTGAGAACACTGAAATGAAGGACACAGCAGGCGGCTTCAGTGGTACGTCCTGTCACATCTGCACATGTTTTCTAAAGCTTGATTTATATGAGGTTGTATTATTGCATGCGATAACCCAGGACCATCAACCAACCAGATTGAAGCGTCATCATTATTAATGTTAACTGGTCATCATCGCAACAGTTTCGCTTGAAATAAAATTGATCCATTTTTGAAACAACATCGTGTTCGATATAAGCCTAATGGTATAGTTATTACAGATCAAAGAAATTATTTCGCCTCACATGCATCTAGCTGAAATCTCTCAACATTCAACATATGTTTAGTTGATCCATAGTTTTGATTATATACAAATCAGTGTCATGTTCTGCAAAAATTTAAACTGTATATGATGTTCCGACAGTGCAAATAGCAACATTATCTAGATGAAGTGATTATTGTTACTAGTATCTCGAATGAATACTTCGATCATATTCATGGAATCCATACCATTTTTGAAACTGTCCATTCATGTATACAAAGAGTGCTTCTTTTAGATCTTAACGTCAGTGTCTGCATTCACATAGTATGTAATGCTGGAAAGTGTTGAGACTAGTGGTGTTGTTACAGTACATGCTAGACCTGAAGAACTGAAAGCATTCGGAGACGAGGACGCAGTCAACAGTACAAACGTAGAAGAAAGTCTACAGCGAATGAAAGACAACGACCCGAAACTGAAAGAACTCAATCTCAACAACATCAAAGTGAGTGTGATTTTACTCATTTGTTTCGTTTGTCCATCCATTTGTCCATCCGTTCATTCATCTGTTTGTCCATCTGTTTTTAGTCCTTTGGCTGAAGGTCCAAGGGACTATTGCCATCACTCTGCGTCTGCCGTCCGCCGTTAGCTGCCGTATCTCAGAAACCGTTCAGCAACTTTTTCTCTAATTTTGCATAGACATATCTTAGGGCACTGCCACTATGCACGAGAAATCTGTATTTGATTGAATCATTTTAAGGGCTCCCTAGAGTCTCCAAGGACCCCAAAACTGGTAAAAAATGTAACATTTGGCCTATTTTTTCAAAAACTGTTCAGCAACTTTTTTTCTAATTTTGCATAAATGTATCTTAGGGTGCTGCCACTATATACAAGAAATCTGTATTTGATTGAGTCATTCTAAGGACACCTAAGGGGCCCCCAAAGTGCAAAAGTTTTATATTATCTAGTGATGTGGTTTTGAGAAGGGCCCTTGAGACCACCCCCAACAGTAGATTTTGTTTAATGTGCCACAAAGTCAACACCATGACTAAACTCTGCAGCGTAGTGCTACTGTTCCATTGAGACTTTGACTAATCTTTAATTGGTCACAGCACCCAGGCAGAGTAGACTCACTTGACTCCTGTTAGACTGAACAGTTGCCTAACACTTTTTATCTTCAAAACTATTGATTTTCTATAATTGCAAGTTGTGTTTATTTTGATGTTCATTTAATTATTATAAAATGGTGTGACTGTGGTGTCTATAGGTTAAAGATGTATTGTCTGAAGAAACCTGTAGGTTACAAACATAGAAAATTAATATTCTGTCACCTGTAGGTGACAAACATAGAAAATTAATATTCTGGACAACTATGGAGTGAAATATCCTACACTTTATTGATATCAAATGCATTCTACTGTTCTGTTTACGCTTGCCATGCCTTGTGTAGACATGGTACTGTGTAAATCAATTGTATCAATATAGACTAATAATTACAGATTCACAATATAGTTGACACCTGAAACAACCAAATGTCAACCATTAGAAGAGTTGACATAGTTCCGCAATACACAAGCAAGAAATCTGTATTTGATTGAATCGTTCTAGTGTCATCAGCATATAGTAGAACATACATTTTCTACATCATCATCCCTAAGGTTGTTGTAAATTTCACCAGCTGCCATGTCAAGTCCGTTATAATTATGACTAACAGTGTTCAAAATGATTCAGGTAAATAGCAAATAACAAAGGACACAAGTTTTTTCCTTGCCATACCTATACATCACATGAGAAGAAGGCTGACACAGCCTGGCTCTGATTTATACATGATTTAGCATTTTTGTATATGTTGTATACAACTTTCAACACAATACCATTAATACCGCATGATATTATCTTAGACCACAGGGAGGACTGGTCTACTAAATCAAATGCTTTCTTATAATCGATGAAGGCACAATAAAGCCTTTTGCGTCGAGACAAATACAATTCAACCAATACCCCTATCTGAACACTGCCTGTTCTTCACCTATTACATTCGCTTTGTTTAGGTGTGTGGTCAGTCTGGTGTTCTGAACAATCACTAAGGATTAATGAATACTTGTGCAGAATGTCACCCACTTGACAGGTTTAATTGATCTATTCAGCAATGAGGACATTGCTTAGGCCTCACTCTGGACACTGTCACTCACAGAGTTGTGTATTGTCTTAGTTGGTGCATTGAGCTAAATCTACTTGACCCTGAATCAGTGGTGGCTCTGGTTGTGTATTACACCCAGCTGTGGAGCTAAGATTCTCTGCCTGCTATTGTTTGATGGAAACTGACAATGGGTAATTGGTCACTGGCAGTAGCTTGTGTCAACAGACAGCATTAAGCCACTAGACCCCTGTTAAACTGGACAGTTGCCTGTAGGGTTTAAACTGTGTCAAACAGTGAGTCTACCTTTTGCTCTCAAATAATCTGTCCTCTTAGTTTTACACATGAAGACATAATCTGGCATAACTTGATAAGTCTTTGTAGCAGCACATTTGTACTTCCAATGTATCATTGCAACATAACATACATATTACATACTGTGTGCCACATTTGAATGTTGTGCATGTAATATTTCCTTGCAATCCATTTGCATATATAATGTAAAACTTCAACAGCCGTTTTCTTCATTTTCACTTTTTGATCCCTACCATGTTCAATGCTCCATAACTTTGCCAATTTTTGTAGCAGTCATATTTTTTGAAACCGTGTAAAGCACCCTACCAAACCTTTACAAGGATGTAAGAAAACAATGTTACAATTTTTCCGACTTATCACTCATTTGGTCAGCCGGGGTCACATATAGACATATTAGTCCAAAGGACGTCAGGGCCACTTGGCCCATTTTTTTGTCTGTTTGTCCATCCGTTCATTCGTCCATTTGTCCATACGTTTGTCCATCCGTTTGTCCATCCGTTCATTCATCTATTTGTCCATCCATTTGTCCATTCGTTCATTCATCTGTTTGTCCTGTCCGTCCAATTGTCCATCCGTTCGTTCATCAATTTGTCCATCAGTTTTTCCATCCGTTCATTCATCTGTTTGTCCATCAATTCGTTCGTCTGTTTGTCCATCCGTTTGTTCATTCACCCGTCTGTTCATTTGAGCATATATTTGTTCACATTTTGTTCCCTGTTGACTCAAACCAACACCAAGTTACACCAGCGCCAACAACCTCTCATTGAAGTGTTCAGCCATGTTGCAATATTTGCACAAATCCCATCCATATTCAGCCAATCATTCATAATGCTGCATAGTGCATAAATATTCTGAGTGGGTCAGGTGGGTCACAATGCCCTTTCTGTCTGCAGACCATATCCATTGATATGCTGAAGGAGTTTGCCGAGGCGCTGAAGACAAATACGTCCCTAGAGGTGTTCTCTCTCTGCAACACCCGGGCGTCCGACAAAGTGGCAAAGGTAGGCGTGATTACACGCACTGGAATTCATATACAGTCGCTCCTCGCTTTACGGACCCCTCGGTAATACAGTCACTTCACAATTATGGTCACTCTAGGATAGTCCGAAATTATTTCTGCAACAGGAAAGTATAGGAAGTAAGTTTTGCTTATACGGTCACTTCGTCATTCAGGTCAGTGTTGCCCAGTCCCAAAAATGACCTCAATAGTTAAGTTTATATTTTATCTAACAAATAATATATTACGTTGTGCACTGAAGTAGTTTGGGTGAATAATGAGCAATACCTTTAGTACCAATTTGATTATTAGTAGTATTTGTTAATACATAAAAATGTAAGATATACATTTGTTTAAAGTATTACTCTTTTTAAGCCAAACTACTTAATTCCACAACTTAACATATTATTTGTTAGAATATATAATAAAAATGGAAATATATTAATTAAATTTTCCATGGGACTCCACAAAGTTACCCATCATAATTTTTAAATATTATCATGTTACCATTATGCAAATCGATTAGTATATCATATTTGACTTTCTTTTGATTTAATAATTTTAAACAATATAGGCTGAAAATGTGGTAAAATTAGGACAAGTAGTTTTTAAGATATGTCAGTTAATTAAAATATGACATTCCATGAGGAGTGTGACCCCTTTTTCTGGACACTGTCACGGGAACTGAAGTGCCTAGATTAACGAGGGTCCACTACAGCAGTCGTGCATGAACAAATAACGTCATTTTCAGGCATTTGCCGAGGCACTACGGTCAAACCAAACACTGAAGTCGCTGAGTCTCGAGTCAAACTACATCAGTGGAACAGGCATCCTTAACGTGATCGAAGCTATCAACGAGAAACAGACGCTGACAGAACTACACGTCGCTAACCAGGTTTGTATACTGCCATTAGGTGGAACGCAGTGGCTAGAGCAACAACATTTCAAACGAGAGAATCTAGGTTCGAATCCTGTGCTGCCGTATCAAGCATTGGGCAAGTTGATTCACTCTACGTTGCGCCAGTTCATTCATCTGTATGAATGAGTACCTGGCTCTAGACAGTGGTGGATATTCTTGTGCGAATAGTCTTCATGCATTAATTGTAGCGTGGCTGAGTGCTTCCCAGAGAAGTCGATATGGTGTTTGATGGAACAGATCTGCCAGGGACTAACGTTTGAACAAACCAGTAACATTTGAGCAAACCATAGGATAAGTTTCCATTCCGCTATATGGAAACTTACCTTTAGGTGGTGTGCACCAGATTAAATACAGGTCAGCGTTAACACACTTGTGCTCTTTACCAGATATTAGAGTTAACCTTGGATACATAATCTGTGGGGATTATGATCTTTTTTGAATGAAACCAGGAAGTTTATTAATCCAAAGTAACTACGAAATACGGATCATATGACTATTTTGGTTCTTTTAAACCTCTGGATTTTTACAAACATTACATGATATTGAGATTTCCCATGGCACAGCATATTTTAAATAAAATAAAAACAAATATCTTTAGTTACATAATCATATTGAGTTCAATGTCACATTACAACACAAGTGTAGAAATTAATAGTAAATTAATAACAGCTAGCTTACACCCACCAATGGAGCAATAAGTCAAGGGCAGCAGTCAGCATCGTTACAATATTTTGAACTTGTCATGCCTTCTGGGGACTGCTTTTCCGTGTATTATAATATGCCCCCATGTATAATACGCACCCTGACTTTTGTTAAATTTGTATAGAATTTCTATATCACCATGTATAATACGCACCCCGACTTTTGACATAAATCCCCGATTTCCCCACTTCTAATATTTTGCTCTAACCGATGAATCCATCTCAGAATCGTAAACATGTCACTTACGCAAGTTACGGCATTGCTGCCAGCTTGTTGCTCGCTAGTGACTAGTGTGTAAGCACTACGTAACTTGTGTTGTTGCATGACAATTGCGCAACTGATTAAATCTGCACTTGCTAGAACTTACATTGTGTCGTTCTGATTTCACGTTTAAATTAACACCAAGTTCTATTCTGAAATGCTACATGCAAACCTGGTACTTTCAACTGCGAAGCATACATGGAGTCACACTTGTTGACACTCGACCTGTGATGTGGGCATCATTTACGTGATTCATGAACGCCAATCATAATGCCTTGGCGTTCAGGGAGCAACACGTGTTCTTCCCGGGCTGCGCTTCCTGGTCTTGTACGCTTCCCACTCATTGGTGTTATTTGCAATGTCAGATATACGGGCTCTCATCTTTGTCTTTTATCGCTGCTAGTTTCGGCTAGAGAGGTGGTTACGGGGGTGCAATTCTTGCCTTTCATTTGCGTTGCTGCGGTGATTTATGTGATTGTGACTTCACGCCGACTTTGATAATATTATTAGTTTCCAGCAGCGTTATCCTGGTCTGCAAACATTGATCAATTGGTCAGAGAAAATTTTGTTTAGCCTTAGCACCATGTATAATACGCACCCCGACTTTTGAGTAAAAAGTGAAGGAAAAAAGCATATTATACACGGAAATTTATGGTACTTAATATCATCATGCTTGATCCATGAATAGAAGTCATTTAGAGGTGTGCAATTTTTATATAATTGTGAACTTTATTGATGGTAATAATACAAAGCTATCATAATGTGGCAGAACATTTTTTTGGGTATTTTTTGTCAAAAAACACCATATTTCACCTTGGGTGTCTGGCCTGAATATTATATATATATATTTTGCTTTGTGTTGCCACCCACAGAGGCCGCAGTTATTGGGCGTACAGCGGGAGGCAAAGATCGCAGATCTACTGAAGGAGAACAAGACGATTCTGAAGCTCGGCATTTTCCTTGAGTCTCGCAATATACAGGTCAAAGTTCACGAGATCCTTGAACGCAACTATGATGAAGGTATGCATGCTGGTATCGGTTGGTGGTTTTATATGTATAGAACAGAGCAGGTATGCTTTTTACAGAAAACAAATATTCAAAAAGATAGTGCCATGAATAGGTGGCGTGTAAATTTGATTTGTCATTTGCACAAATTAATTTTAGCTAGAGAACATAAAAGTGTGAATAAAAAGTAATAACTTTGGAATCAATATGATTTTTATTATTTGTTTATTCGTTAAAACATGTAAGATAATAAAACAATTTTTTTTTGGGAATACGTAGTACTCTTTTTTAAGCCAAACTACTTCATTGCGCAACTGATATATTTTTGTTAGAATAAATAACAAAAATTAAGATATATTAATTCAATTTTCCCTTGAACAGAAGTATACCAGAATTTCAAAGAATTACCCGCTTACCATGGTAACCATTATGCAAATTGATTAGTATATGGTTGCTGCTTTGTGTTTACAGTGAGGAAAGACCGTATGGCCATAAGCAACGGCACGCAGGAAGACTGAAGCAGGCGACAACGCCGTACATATCCTCCTTTCATTCGCATTCGTCACCCACCTATGTTGATTTCCACACGGCGCCAGTATCAGCGACTTCGACGGGTCGCACGGACTATAAACTTTGGGTGGTGACGCTTTCATTGTTGTGCAACACGCTTTCTGCTCTGCACTGTATATACTATACAGCAACGTAGTTAATGTCCCTTAGTAGTTAGCTGCTATATAACATATGAATACACCCGCCCACCCTCTCCGCGCACACATACGTTTATTTCAGCGTGCCATCGTTTCAACGGCGACCGTCTGTGTGGCGATTAATCTAGTCCTGTTTCACCTGGAATTGTAGCTTACGTGCAGTCAAGTCTGCACCGATGTAAACATAGCTGTAGAGGTGTGTAACCATGGCAACATAGACCCCCAACTGAGGCAGCCTTAGATACCGTCATCAGTGTATCTACGTGATGTCGAAAGGCATGTCAGGATTATGCAGGAAGAATCATGTTCGGCTATCAGTGTATTGAACGTGAAGAGGCGAAAACCTAAAGCATGGTGTGTGCTTTTATTTATTGATATGGTAGTTTACCAGTGCCATTTGTTGTGTTAACCATTAGCATTAAAGGCAGTGTAGTTAACCATAGTTTCCGTTGACAACAGATTTAGGTTGGCCCAAGGGCTTGCGATTTATTTTCAGCATCAGAAAGATGCACTAGTAGAGACGTAGTGCGCCTCCAAGGCACGTACAGAGGGCGAGGTTGAGTGTTTCAGGCACATTGAATGACACATATGGCTTTGCTATTTATTGTTAGCTTGTTTGTAGCAAAACCTAACATATAGCGTGTACCATGTCTACTATAAAAGGTGCTATTGGACGCTGGAGTCTTGCAGTTAAAGCAAACTGTGGCATACCTGTCATCTCGTAATGCCGTCCGACACCAACAAGTGATAACTCTTGTGTATTAAACGTGCCATATATGCATAGTTATTTCCCTTGTTACACCATTGTATGAAGACAACCTCTTCTCCCGATTCCATTGAATATTCCCGTCCGGGTGAGTCATGGTGTGTAGGCCTACATTATGAATGTATGTTTTCAAGGCAAAGCTTGTGTTCTTTTAATATGTTTTAATTGGCTTTGTGCACCAAAAACATGTACAAGTAAACTCAAGTGTAGGTTGTTTGTTACCACATAGACATGCCGGAAACTATGCAACCATGTGGCGTGACCACAGACACTGCTTATATACCGGCTTTGCAGTATAGTCGGACCCAGTGGCTGCAATGGTATTGTTGTTTAGAGAAATGTTTGGTTTTGTGAGTTCAGATATATACAATGTGTAACTTGTTACTTAAAGTACTGTGTGTAAAGTAGGAAGTGTAACATTAGTAACAACCGATAAATTAAAAGAACATGCTAGGAAATGGTAACAGATACTGGGGCAAGGTTACAAACATTAGCTGAACTGGAAATCTGCATAATTGTTAAGTATACCGTGGCAATAGATGTAGCTTGAACTCTGAAGAAAATCTCTTATCTGCTTTTCACGAATTTCATGCTTCAGATAAATGGGCAGACTTGTGCTAAACTGCTGCCCTCTGCCAGGATTTGCCAAAGGGTGGCACAGTTTCGGTGCTATTCCGTAGTGTGTGCTGGTATGCTTGTGAGTATGTACGCGACTGCATATTTCATAGTGTATTACTCCATCTGAACACTTCCTTGTATGAGCTAGTCACTGAGTGCACCATGTGTGTACGTCTGGTGAAACGATCGCAGTGGTTTGATTTTCAAAGTAGGATACTTGGTTTCTTAAATGGAGTTGATTCAGTGATTACATAACAGGTCGAAGGTCAATGAACTTCTGGAGACCTGGCTGCCAACCATCCCATGTCTAAGTAACATGATTCCTGTTTACCCTCTTCCGCTCTGCCCACCCCGCATGAAATGAAAAATCAAACAGTAATATGTTACTAGATCAGCACTATGAATACTTAACTCATTAAACCATTTTCCACAATTTTAATAGTGTTTTCGTTGCATGTTCTCTATTGGCTGCATGTTGGTTCCTCCATCGATGCTTGACAAAATTGTGGTGCAGAATTCGATATGAAATAGACATTTAAAAATTTCCCTTTTGAAAAAGTTGGCAGGTATGGAGAAAATTCCCTGCATCGATTCACAAGATGCATGGCTGCAGATGTTCTGCTGCATTGTGAATTTGTCGACACCTTTATTGTCATGCAGTGCAATCTAGTTGTGCAATCTAGTAGGAGATCATCTATAAATGGCAATCAAGAGACGTTAATGCATGATTTACAAAAATTCAATCAATTTGGTGTAAAATCAGTGCATTAAGATTAATCATGTCATCAAACTGTTGGGTTTAATTAATGTTTGCCTGACTATATCCTGTTATGGTTTGAGTTCTCCTTGTCATGTTGTCAGATATCTGGAACTGTTGTCTATCAAGCAATTAATTTGCCATCAGTGTATTTCAGCTCAGTGTTTGGCAAGATGTGACGTTTTGTATAAATAAATATACCCTCATTATATGAAATTGTGTTGGATGTTGTATTGTTGGCATTGCTTTCCCAATGTGCTGTCCTGTCAATAGTTAACACCTGTTGATAAACAGATCCTGTCAGCACTGTTATCTTCATTATCTTTACACCTTATCAACAGATCCATTCTGTCACCATTCATTTGTCTAACCTTATCAGCAGATCCACCCTATAAGCTTTGTTATATTTATACCTTAAAATATACAAATCCATCCTGTCAGCATTCATTCTTTCAACCTGATCAACACATCCTGTCAGTATTGTTATTTTTACACCTTACCAACATATCTATTCTGTCCGCATTGTCATCTTTATTTTATTTACACCTTATCAATAGATCCATCCTGTCAGTTTTATTATTGCCACACTTTATCAACAGATCGAGCATGCAGCAACAGATCTATCTTGTCAACATTGTGAACCTCACCAACATCAAACCGAGGCACGGCACTTTTTTTGGGTGCATATACAAGTGTTAGGGGCGATGTTCGCAAGGTGGCGCTACTAGCTTTCAGCAAAACGACGAATTCGAGCTAAGTACCACGCAATGTATCCGCCAGGTGGCGCTGGGTGAGTGCCATATCTCGTTTGGTAATGACTACGTACCTGTACTAGCAGTTTGCTGTCCACACAAAAACGCGTACGCACGCACACACATACGCACGCACAAACATACAAACATACAATTGTCGCTCGTAACGAGGGTGCTTGGTCGTGGACGCATAAACATTTTAGTCAACCCTCCGCGCTCAGTTAACGTTTCTCTTTAGTCAGTGATTCTTTTTGGACATAGAAAACGGATGCCTTGGGTCTTATGAAAAGGGGTCTGCGTGAATGGTAGGGCTATAAGGGGTTGCACCAGATGTAATATTGTAATTTTGCCATCGTGAATCTGCCCCCTGAAAGAGCACTACAATAGATCAGCCATTTCATGTCATTTAAGATCGTTTGGTGCGCCACAACTCCATGCGTGTGTTCACATCGTATGCGTGGTCATTTCAACTGCGGGTGTGTGATCATATAATAGTAGTAGTAGTATTAGTAGTAGTAGTAGTAGTAGTAGTAGCAGTAGTAAATACACTTAGGTGTGCCATCGTAGAGTGCCCTGTACACAAGGACCAGTATCTTATACCCGGAGTACTCAATCCGTTGTTGTCATGGACTGCCGACAATCACGCCGAATCTGCATGGCAGTGCGAGCCGCTGACCGCTGAACCATTTCCAACGGTGCAGGAGACGATCGGTTATTCATAGCTCAGTAAATAGCTCGGTAATACCTCGACTTACTCGACATTGGTGAATGGTAGCGCTGATTGTGGTGATCTGACGAATTCAGTGTCTTCCCGTTTTTGCATAACGATCGAAAAAAACATTTGCATGTATATGTGGGGTTGTTAGACTTCCTGTTGTGGTAGATTTTCCGTGTTTTGGCACGATTTTGCGAATTTAAGGTGATACGTCATGGCCACAAGCCTTCATTTTCTGCTGTGAAAGTTATGTTTGGGTTATATATATATATATATATATATATATATATACATACAGTGTATATGACTATAGCCATTATTTTAAAGGTGTGACAACAAGAGCGCTCCAGACGATGTAACTGATTATAGTATTATATAGATTATTATGTAGATGCACACATGTACGCACGCACACACGCGCGCACACGCACACGCACGCACAACACTCATACACGCGCATACGCACACACACACACACGCGCGCGCGCACACACCCACTCACCCGCACACTCATCACATACACCTTATTGCAATCAAAACAGCATTTGACGGCACGCAATAGCACCTCCTAGCCGTTAATGGCAACACCTCCCGTTGATATATGACGACTATGACGCGTGCGTCACCTTAATAAATAACGGCAAACCATATTCTAGACAAACTACCTCACATTTCACGTGTTATTGTTCGTCTGGAACCACACACTGGCTAAATAAAATATACCCTAGTGCTTTGACGTCATATCGCCACACTACCATTGTTTTGTTGGGTGAACGCTCACGCTTCTGATACTTAGAAAATAGAGCTGATAGCGAGTGTACAGCCCAGTACGCAACGAACAAACCGTGACACACTTATGCCGCGTTCCAGTTACCTCGTGTATACCGTGAATACGAATTCGTAACCCCTACTTGACCCAGATGCATCAATTTACAAGTGGTAAACTAGAGGCGCTCGCGAACTTTTCAGTTCGCCAAGTCGTGTTTGCGATATAAGCGAGCCCATTGGAAGGCAGCATTACAACCGGCGTGACGGCTTTTGCTCACTCACGTGGAAGTGCCTCGATACAGACGAGGCGAAGACACGTTAATTCCGAGTCGTACGGGCCAGATCGTGATTCAAAGATGATTTCTATAAATATTCACCGATGTTCCTATTCTTAACATGCCTTGTGTTCTCAATCAGGCAAAATGATACATGCTTGTGGAGCGGTAACAGCTCCGGACTCTCGACTGAGAGAACGTGGGTTCGAATGTGCGGCGGTGCCGAACAATGGGCAAGTTCGTTTACTCTACATTGCTTCAGTTCACTCAGCTGTATGAATGAGTATCTGGCTATAGACAGTGGTGGATATTTGTGTACGAATAGTCTTCGCGCATTATTGCAACGTGGCTGAAAACTTCCCAGAGAAGTCGAGATGGTGTTCGATTGAACAGGTCTGCCAGGGAGTAAAGTGTAAAAAACTTTGAGCAGTCCTGATGACTGGATACTGCGCTATATAAGAACTTACCTTTTTATTGCGTTATATTTTCCACAAAACGTTCTTGTCTGGTGCACGCATTGATAAGTCAATCGTAGGATTGGTTTTGTTAGGCTCCCGGCGATGTTAAGGATGATAAATATAATTGTGTGTACCGAGTTATGAAATGATGGCGAGTTTTTCGCTCAACTACACCTCGCGGACGAGACAATGTTTATTTATACGTCTACCTTCGTATATGTACACCAGCTATTTTCACATGAGTACGTTAAAATGTGCCTATATGCAATGTTTCATGTAAGCAAGCAACCAGCATATTTATATTAATTGCTTACTCCTGTAAAAAAATGCCTATCCAGCTTCGATCATCTGGTTCTGATTTACTTTTTGTTCCTGGAGTCAATAGTAATATTGGAACCAGGGCATGTTCTGTAGATGCCTTTTAGTGTTAGATCAGCTGAAAATATTATACAACTTCGCCGACATTTTAAAAACTTACCTTTATAACCTTGCGTTTCCACCTTCGACCCATTTGTTGACGGCTTTAATATGGCTTATCGATTCTAATATTGACTAACCCTTTTTTATTGATGCGCCTCTGAGCTTGGTTTCCGAGGATTTAGGCGCAAACGAAGTTACCATATTATTATTATTATTATACAACGCAGTATTCAGTCCTCGGGACTGCTCAAAGCGCGTTACATTTTACTCCATGTATGGCAGACGTGTTCAATCGAACACCATCTCGACTTCACTAGTAAGCATTCAGCCACGCTTCAATTACGGCGCGAAGACTACTTGTACACAAATATCCACCACTGTCTATAGCCAGGTACTCATTCACACAGCTGAGTGAACTGGAGCAGCGTAGAGTTGAGTAAAAAAACTTGCCCAAGGCTCGACACGGCAGCACCGGTTTCGAACCTGGGTTGTCTTGATTGAGAGTCCGATGCTCTATCACTGTGCCACCGCTCCGCTTCAAGTTGATACGTGCGCATAATTTCAGTTATATGCGGTGTGCGAACCAGAAAGCATGCCGATTGCTGACCATTGTGGACGAAATTCTAGCTGACCATATGGGATAACGCATGCGAAACGTGTGTGTATTTGTAGATGAAGGCGTATGTTGGTAAGGCAGTGGGCGTGTTGTGGCTAATTGGGGCAAACGAAGAACAGCAGAGTGGCAAGGAGGGTTATTTATGTGGAAACTGTAATTAAATACACAAACACACACATATATGCATACACACGTACATACACACATACATACACGTATATGCATGCATGTACAATGTTGTACGTACATATATTTGTGTATGGGTGCGTGCGTGCGTATCTACGTATGCACACAGACCTTCGTGCAACTGCGATGGCCACCTGATTGAACGAACGCACAGAACAACAGCGATAGATCAAATCTAGTTCATGTATATGCATAGACCAAGTTACAGGACACGGTATTTCAATTACGAGCGCACGGTCGTGAATCATTGTTTTACCGTGTGTCTACTAAAATAGGACACGACAACACCTACACGGACGGTTACGTCGTGATAGACTGTGTATCTATATTACAGTTGCTACAGAACTGTACGACCTGTCTCTCGTGACGAAAAATGGTACTAGTCGGAGAGCACGAGTTCAAATTTTGGGGGTTATGGTCACCTTGTGCTGTTTTTGGTTACTCTATGTTTTATTAAACTTCAAACCTTCCTGAATAATATTCCAGACGGCAACCCTCTCAAATCAACTGACCTCACTCTGAAAATTGGACTTACATTCATGCTTATACGGTCTCTCAGTGGCCGTTTTGTCATAATTGGATATTTTCAAATTTACATAGGGCGACGAAGTTACATTTGGTATTAAAATATCCGGAATGACAAGATTAACAACAATAAAAATCTTATTGATAGTTTACTTTTTAGAAAGCCAGATACATAACATTGAACAATATGTCGAAAAAGCCACTTCGTTTTGGCAGTCGACATCATGTAGAAAGTACCATGGCTACCTTAATACATATTCAACATCCATGTTTAATATATCAGAATAATCGCCATTCGTTTACCTACTGAACAGTGCGTACCTCACCCCCTAATTGTTGCGTGATCCTGGCATGACGCCTATCGGACTGGATTTCATTACTTGCGTCATTTCCACTTTCTGTTGTGCAGTAAACATGATTTAAGAGCGAATACTGAATCAACATCTGCCATTGCATCATAGTGACATGCTTAATAAGATAATCTATGATAAAATGCATTATTCAAAGTAACAAGATGGCATGACATCGCAAGAATTATGCAAACGTGTTGCTTAATCAAACATTGTCATCAGACGCCTATGTCACTCACACCAGAGCCATTGTTTTCAGCAAGAGTTCTTAGGGGGACTACTCGTCCACATTTTTGACTTCTTTCTCTTCACATTTGCAAGCAACGCAACATTGCGCTTGTGATTTTACGCAAGAATAGTTACGAGGGCCTTTCCTTACAACTTGTAGGGGACTGTGTGAGTTCTGGGATTGGCGGCACCATGGTGGACACTGCTTCCAAATGTGTGACACCCATCTTTAAACCGAATGTGGTAGCAGGGGCAACCTTGAAACAGCGACATGGGCATTCTTCTGCACAAGAGTGACCAAAAGAGATGTTAGCAGATGTTGCTTGAAAGCATCAGCCGTCAGTGACAACCTTCTTAAATCCTTGCGTTTGACTCCACTGATGAACAAATGTGCACGAAGTGCTGTCGGAGAATCGAATGCCTGTCCACCACCATACAGCGCCATCAGGATGTTCCTGGCTTATGCTATCATTTGATTTGTCACCTCGCAGTTAATGTCTTCTCCATATGAAGCTAATAATGTGCAGTCCAACTGGTGGCGAATCTTTAGTACTCTGATTTTGCCAATGTCGTTAATGAAACTTGTATCACATTTTCCTGAGAAGGCGTGCAGAAAGGGTTGACGGTTTCAGTCGTCTGAACCCAACGACTTTGCCAGTTCATGAATGGACCAGAAGGGACGGGGCCATATCCAGTGCACATGGCTGACACTGTTGGCATAAACTTCGTGAAGAAAGCGTTCCAATCTGGGCAATGGTTGCTTTCGAGCTCTACTGTCTTTGAAGGCAGGGAACGGCACAGCTGCCATGCCATGTTCATCAGATGGAAGCACAGATCATATAGAGATTGCAAATCTGCAAGGGTCATCGTTTCAAGTGATCTGACTTTGGAGAATGGGTGACCACACGCAGTGGTCGTTTTATTTCCTTTGCTCTTGTAAGTCTTGGAATGTCACATTATTTCGGTTTACGTGAATGACTAAATGTTGAACGGCACACACTGTCATGTTTGTTATTCTTATCTTGGTGTTGTGCTGACAGGTCACAACTGGAGTCTAGTGTTGTGATCTCAACAATGAAGTCCAGCACATGTGTTATTGGTTGATTATGATCAACCAATTCTGGCATCTCTACATCACTGCCATGTGTTCCATCTTCCTGATCTAACATCTCGTGTAACACATCTTTGGTAGTGTTCTGTTCATAGCCATACACGTTAGTGGTCATTGCATGGAAGGTTGACACATCTGGTGTCTTTTCATGCCAATATGCGTTGTCAATGGCAAAGCGTATGATTTTACATCCTGATACCCTGGTGTGGAAAAGATGCCTTCCTCTCTCTCCTCTTCCATCATTTGCTCACAAATAGATGTAAGATAGCGCTGGAATAACTCATAACTGACACTTTCGTTGATGTAGAATGCATTTGTTGGAAGTTTACACGTGCCCTACAGAAGGTGCTGGGATAGATGAAGTGCCTTTTCCTCAAATTCATCTTCACAGCAAACGTTTCCTGCATGCCCTACTGAGAGATCCTGCCAGACAGTAAGGTAGCCCGAGTGTGTGGCATATTGATATCTCGAGGATATACCAAAGTCTGCATTCCCCGTGCCGTATCACATATTTGTGTTCCAGTACATCTGGCACCAAACCTGTTTCTAATTGCTTTGCAATATGATCTTGTCTCTTCTCGATGGCACACTCAGTGCAGCAACCGATCTAACTAGTTGTAACGTTGTCTGAGTGTTCTTTTGACAAAATATGCATCGTTCAAAGTTGGTTAGCCGTATGGGTCCCGCAGCCCCAAGGCAGATTGTCTCTTCCATCCGTCACAGGTTACCCAGCCTTATCAAATCTAAAAACCAAGAACAACAATTAATACTATTTTGGCATTGATGTTAATTATGTATATGTGTTTTGAAAGTACTTAAACCTATTTTGTCTTACAGAAGTTGAAGGTTTTCCTCATAATGACACCTGCATGAATAGAACAATACGAATAAATTGTTGTATTATTCAGATGGCTAAATAAACATTTATCAATACATGTCTCGTCTGAAACTCATCACTATTCTTAATTAGTAAATGTTTCTTTTAAGTACTTACTCTTAAATTTTATCTTTACTTATTTCTTACAAACTTGTACTTAACTTGAACAAAGAAATTGGAAATGGTGCACTTCGTGAAATGCAGTCCAGTTGGCGTCATTCCGCTGGCAATGTGCAAAAGATATACGAATGACTAATACGCTGTAATACATGCCATTCAAACTTGCTATCATATTTGATGCATTTGAAAACAAGAATACAGCACCTAGGCTTCATGTAATCAGATCAAAGTATTTATTCAAGGTATATATACAAGATATACATATGTTGTCAAAATCTGACATAAAAAATCATAATTATGGGAGTGAGGTCTATTTGTTAACATGAATGTGTGGTGTTAAGCAATATTTTAAAATGATGTCATACTATTCAATATAAGTATGAATGGAGATCAGTTTGATATATTAAACGTGCATTTTGAATATGTATTAAGGTAACTAAGGTACATTTAGTATGATGTCAACGACGAAACCAATGTGGCTTTTTCTGACATACTGTTCAATGTTTTGTCTTTGACTTCCTCAAATATAAATTTACCGATACGATATTTATTAATGCTATTCCGCTCATCATCCCGGGTTTTTATACCAAATTTAGCTTCGGAGCGTTGTATCTATTATTAAAATCTTAAAATATCCAATTATGATAGAATGGCCACCCAGACCTCCTATGAGCCTGACATTAAGTCCAATTTCCAGAGTGAGACCAACTGATTTTAGAGAGTTGCCTTCTGGATTATTATTCGGGAAGGTTAGAAATGAAAAAAATGCAGGGCAACCCAAAATAGCATGAGGTGTCCATTTCGACCCCCGTGCTCCCCGACTATATATTTTTGCAACTGTTGCGTAGGCCTATATTGTGGATTCCGCTTAATCGAATCAGCCAAACTCAAATTGCCTTGGCTCGAAGTGACGCTGTTAGTCGAATTCACTGTGCATGATCAGGATTCACCAAACTGCAAAAAAAGGCTCCAAAGAAACATAGTTTAACCCCTACGTTACAAACATGACTGTAATTTGCAAACATTACGTCATGTTCTGTAATTACAAAAACACAGATTGTGGTAATATCTCATATAGCGCGGTATCCAGTCATTATGACGGCTGCTAATACAAATTGTACACGTGTATCCACCACTGTCCATAGCCCGGTATTTTCTACACAGTTGAATGAACTGATGCAATGTTGACTGAACATAACTATTCTTGCTTCGAAACGCCAGCAGGAGGATTCGAACGTATATTGTCTGTTGATTGAGAGTCCGATTATCTAACAGATCCCCACATGCATGCATGCAAGACAACTTGCGTGTAACGAAACGATGAATAAAACATGCCATACAATATATGTACAACGGGTATACATCACTGCTGTGTGCTACAGTGCCAGTGGTGACTACTCGGCGTGACGGAGGCGGTCCATCTGGAGCCCCGCGTCAGGCCGTGCCACAGCAGGCGCCTGTAGCAGCCGAGCCAGCGTCAACGGGAACACGCGAGCGCAGTCGGGCGTCTCGAGTCGAACCGAGACGCCGTACAAAAAGTGATTGTCAGGCCAGGTACCCTACGTCGACGTTTGTGTACACCACTGGACTCTGCCGGGCATTGCCGCGGGGAGGACGTCCCTAAGTGCGATCGGGACAGCGGCACACGACTCCCGGAGGTGGGAACAAACGGTCCTGTTAGTGACAAGATGGAGTAACGTAGCGTGTGGCGACGCCGTATCGTGACAATATTATTATGTCGGCGCTATCAAACGGTGAGTGTTTACTCGAGTTATGATCAGGTTACAATGGCGTAGCGACAGCATAGTTGATAATTAAGCGGCAGTGTTATCGGTCACAGTGACTTGGCGTATCGTTTCACACAAACGTGAGCGTATGTTCGTCCAGTATAAATTTAAGTGGCGGCATTGGGTTCTTGGACACAGGTAGCATTTTTTTTAATATGTGTGTGTTATACAACTACATCGTAAAATGGACAACTGCGAGTTAGACCCTTCTTTTGTTCTTTTCGTAAGATCCTAAATACGCCACCAAGTCCGTCTACCAAGTACGCCACATTCTAGTTTGACGGCAACCATCAGACGTCACGTTAAGGCGAACATCACGGTTGCCAGTGGCAGACAAAAAAGGGTTAGTGCACCACGCCAATCTCTTTCGAACCTGTCAAAATATCGCAACTGTGACGTTCCCATGTTCTACCAGACTAAGGCCACAATCGTCACCCGTTCATGCCTCCCTGGATTCTGTATAATTATATTAATGTCGCATATGTAAACGCGCAAACTCGTGAGCACACGAGCGCCTACGCATCTGCACGCACGGCTACACATGCTAGGTTAGTTGGGGTTATGTGTTCCTCAAGCATAGCTCTGTTTTTTTGTAAATGTAATGCAATGGAGATTGGAGTGCAGTTTTCTCTCTTTGTGTTCAGTGTCCATGGAACAGGCTTACCCAGTTCTGCTGCAGGTGGATCGCATGGGGGCATTTGCTACAACGATCGCATATTGTCTTTTTAAAGGTGCTTCCTCGGTGTGCTTAAAGTTACCTCCTCAATTCGCTTAAAGTCATTTCCAGGTTTCCATTCGTTTTGTTTACGGCTAATGTTGCAAATGGTGGAACGGTATCGACATGCTAGCTCGTTAACTAGCTTTGTTGATGTAATCGCGGATAAAGATATATATATATATATATATATATATATATGTATATATTACTTTAACCGGACCTGTCCAGAATTTGCTAAACTTAGTACAAAACCATGCCTAAGCTTAGAGTAAAGCCAGGTTTTCGGTGAACTATTCCAACTACGCAACGAAAAATAGTTAAAATGACAATGGGCTGCACCATGAGAAATTAAACAGAAGCATGGGCAACAAGCAACTATGACTGAGACACAACCACAGTGAATTTTCTAGCGATCGTTATAGATGGTTCGGTTATTCCTGTTTGGTAGGCTCGCTAGTGACTAATGGAAGCAGTCGTAAAGGCGGAATTTAAATAAACGAAGCAGATATTGGCTACTATTTGAAAGGCAACCGAAAACAAGGCATTGATTTCAGACAAATGGTGACGAACTGGTTTTAGGTTATGGTAACTGAGACAAGTGATTAGAAAATACCACAACTACTAGTAGTAGTAGTAGTAATACTGAATAACGCGCTAGATATATACAAGATACGCTGTTGATACTTTTAACACGCTCATCTGACCTTACTTCTACTACTACTACTAACACTAGTAGTAAGGTCAGATGAGCGTATTAAAAGTATATACAACATATCTTGTATATATATATATATATATATATATATATCTAGTGCTTTATTCAGTACTAATATCGCTCAAAACGCTTTGTGTGGGCAAACCTTTTCATTCAGATAACAACAACAACAACAACAACAACAAATCAATGTCCTAGCCGTATTAGCCGTTTGTGTCTGACAGTGTGCTCGCTTATACAACTGGGTGAACTTGAGGTACGTGGAGTTAAAGGCGGTGATCACGCTTCAACACAGCAACAACTGGAACTTTGGTCCTCTCGATTGGAGTCCGACTTCTATTAACTATGCTACCGCGCTTCATATTAAGTGTCGGATACAGCGGGATAGAAGAAAGTGTTGAAAGATTAATATGTCTCACTCGTGGACTAGAACATCTTGATAAAGACGCGCTAATTACAGTGTCTGACTCGTGGACTATAATAAGTAATTGCAATAGATCAGCTTATTACAGTGTCTGACTTATGGACTATAAGAATACGGTACACAATACCAACTGTTTAAGGCGTGTGACCCGTGGACTATAGAATTTAGTGGTACGAGCTGATAACATATAGTGTCTGACTCCTGCCTGCACTGTAGAAAACAATGATTGTAAAAGATTAGCAGATTACAGTGTCTGACTCATGGACTAGAAAGAACAGCGGAATACATGCTGGATAAGATGTTGGATACGTGATATGGAATACGACAGAGGAAATGTTACATAACTAACGTGTATCGACAGAGTGGTAGGGACTATTAGTTGTAACAGACTGAAGACGGAAAATGTGATGTTGGTTTTTATTATGATTCGAATAGTGCAATTTGTTTGGTAGACTGCTAATTTTATACAATATCGATAAAAAAAACATTTTGCGCAACAATGTATTTAGAGTTTAAAATACAAAAGTATACTTCCTAGTTGAGACAGGTTTGATTATAACCCTAATTCATGCGGCATTGAATTGCACCACTTTTGCACAAGCTAAGAAAATATAACAGTTATTATCGAGTAGAAACCGTATCATGGAGTATAAAATAAATTAAGATAAATATAAAAGAAAATATATCAGATCTACCGATTTCGGACACTAAATGCCTCCTTGGTGCTTACACGAAGTCGTCTTTGATTTCGTCACACACATATAGAGTGACAGCAAGGTAATTATTACTTTCACATACGCTCTCATATACAACTTGATATAACACTGCTGACATGTGTATCAAAATTATCGATATCATTGTAAACTAACGTATTATTGCGCTAACACATTTGATATGTACCTTGTTTGACATAGAACGTATAGTGCTGGCACATGCCAGTTGGTTCTTGCAAAAAGGAGATGATAATAAATTATTTAGCTTTGGATTCCAAGCCAGATAATAAAACAGACCCGGTGGATAAGGGAGGCGAGTGTGTCTCATGGTGATGATGATGATGATGTAATCACAACTTCTTTGTGCTCGCTGTCGTGGTTGAGTAAACACACTGATTGGTGACTAAACAGACGTTGCACAGACGTTTAGAGTAGCCAGCAAGGGAGCACCGAGCCGTGAACTCCATCGGTTACGCAATCGCTTCTTAATCGTCAATTGCACCAAAACGACTCTGGTGCCGCATTGTTACTGAAAAAAGATCCCTGGCCCGATTTCATGTCGCTGTTTGAAGGTGACTACAATGGCGCAGGTGTCTGCCCATGGTAAGCGCGGCACAAAGGCGAACCGACGAGACGTGTTGACGCAATGTCCATTCAGAACTGGTGTAACGCTTTAAAGAATAATGCATGTCTATATCATAAGATCCAGTGTGGCTGTGTGTACCGCTAGTAGGTTTCTGAAACGCCAGATTATAAAGAAGTGGGTTGGTTGCCCTGTTGGAGTGACCACCGAATTGTGGACGTTTCCTTCTTAGTAGGTCTACTGTTGGTTATTGTCTGTGGATTATACAACGTAATAAATATCAACATAAACTAAACATGTATGTGTGTAGTCGTACGAACGGTTGGTGAATCATGCAGCAAGATGAGTTACTTAAATTCGGGAATGCAAGCCCCTACAAGAGGCTTACTTCTCTTGAAACTGACGTCACATGATGTCAAACGCTCACCATTGTGTGTTTTCTTGCCCGTCACAAAGCCTTTATTTTTATGTATGCATGTTCTCAACTGCTGAAACCTCCGTGCATGTGTATGTACACTAGCCGACATGCGTATCCTCGTTTGATGCTACTCGGTTTCCCTGAGTGTTCATAAATAACGTTTGCTTTGAGGTTTGAAACAGGTTTTCGCGTTAACCCAAGTTACGCAAAACGTCGCCAACTGCTCGGCACTCCTCCGAACAATCGCAGAAAATACGCATAAGGTATATGAGCAGTCGATTTATGTCCGTCTAACGTACGGTTAGAACCCTAAAACAGGAACTGAACTTTTTACCAACGGTGAATTTCGTTAAAAAACTAAAGACACAACTTTTCTTCCGAATGGTCGTATATTACTGACTGAAATGCTGGTGTCCGCAATAGAAACAGCGAGTGGGGTGAAGTACGACTGATTCAGCGAAGCTCATGTTAATAATTATCACACCTAACTTGAAACGTTGAATTTTGGTAACGGAACTGATAAGGTCGCTTTAATGTGCGTGTGAAGACTGCTTTGATATGCATGTGAAGGCTGCTGACGGATAGTTAACGGTCTTGTTTACGTGAGACGATATATCACCATGATGATGTGATTGTCTTTGCAATTACACCAATACAATGCGGAATGTCTGTCAGATTGGGACTTTACCGATAACATCGCCACCCTTTCAGACGGCATGCATCAAAAGCCGCCAACTAACCGTTGAGTAGTTAGTAGATGCAGTGGGCCTACACTGTGAGGCTCGTCATCGGTGCTTGGAAGACCAAACATGTTGACAAGGAAACATCAACCATGTTTGTTTTGTTTTGAACCAACCTGAACAAAGTGGAAACAATCGATGACTTTTTCATCAAAAAAAAAATTTTCATCGCATTTCGCAATGGTTCAAATCACCACCCCCTCTCAATGTTCGGTGGATCATTTACGATTTTAAACCCAGATAGAAATCAATTTAAACCCCAAGTTTTTGTGCTAGACGTCAATCCCCATCCGCAGGCAGGGACAGCGACCAAACCAAAGGAGACATCCACAAAAAGCGAACAAATACATGTCTAATGAAGAGTTCACGGAGCGATCCGGGCAACATCCAGTCTCATCCATGACCAATAAACTACGCGTGAACTGACTGGGTACTGTCCCGAGACTCCATAAACCTGCATGGGACCTTCTCACTAACATTCCAATGAGCTCATAATCCCCATTTTGCTATTTAAGAAATCGATATCGCTTCTTACCAATGAACTCGTATACTGAACTGTCAACGCCTGAATGCGCCACCGGAACATTGTCGGCGAGATAGCTGCGGCTTTTTGTAATAATTAGAAAAGCTCCTTATATTTAACAACGGGTTTTAATGACGCATGAGCTCATTCTCTTAGGACTGAGAATGAACTGGCGCCAGACTGTCGACCGTTACGTACAACTGGCGTCAGACTGTCGACCGTTACGTACAATTGGCAAACAGAAGATGGAGCGACGTCGGGATGATGAATGCTGATCTGGGCAAGTGGAGTGTTTTGACTGCCGTGGATGGATATATGCTTCTCTAAGCCTAATGTGTTAGTCGTATAACAAAGTAACATATTCGACTATCTAATACGTAAATATGACGTCATCCCATGTCGACGTTAGGATTAGAAAAGCAAATTGATGGACGAATTTTACAGCAATTTGCACACCAAAGATGAACTTTATTGCAGTAATTACAACTTGGTCGAACGCTTCCCGGAGATGTTGAGTTGGTGTTAGAATGGATCTGCCATAGCTTCCGTCGGTCCCAGGACTGGATGCCACGTTATCTAAAAACTTTCATATGTACGTACTTTTATTTAGCGTGTCTTCTCTGGTGTGTTTGACATTCGTGCATGTTGTGTTTGCACAAAAAGCTCTCAGTGACGCCTTTCACGTACAAACTCAACCATGCCACTCATACAAACTAAAACGTGGCTGCGACGCAACGATTTGCGTAAACAATGGTTTGCCTTGCTGGGGGTGTGCAGGTAGACAGACGCCGACAGACAAACGAGTATCTAGATAAATAGAGACAAATAGAAACACAAAACAGGAGAGACATGGAGGGGGCGTAGTTTTGTCGTGCGGAGTCTGTCAGCAGAAACACAGACATATTACGATTCGTCACCAATGCCAAGAAAACAATACACATTTTTATATGGGGCATCAACCACCGAAGTTTTTTTTTTTATCAACTAGAATAACGTGGAAATTAGTAGCAGACGTCACCAGCCTTGGCAATTACACCAATAACCAAATTATCATCGAACATGAGCTAATGATACAGTCGGGCAAGCTTCAGCAGCGTTTATAACCAAATTATCATCGACCATGAGCTAATGATACAGTCGGGCAAGCTTCAGCAGCGTTTATAACCAAAGTATCATCGACCATGAGCTAATGATACAGTCGGGCAAGCTTCAGCAGCGTTTATAACCAAAGCATCATCGACCATGAGATAATGATACAGTCGGGCAAGCTTCAGCAGCGTTTATAACCAAAGCATCATCGACCATGAGCTAATGATACAGTCGGGCAAGCTTCAGCAGCGTTTATAACCTGTTACAGTATTGCCGTCGGCCGTCGCAAATGTTAATTTTCAAATGTGTTTATAAATTCCGAATTCGTATTTTCATTTGACACTGGTAACTTCCGGTAAAGATGGCGACCGCTGTATTCACACAAATTGAATAAACACTTATAATTTATTCATTGTGTTTAATTAACGTAGATTCCGTAAAATCTTATTCAATTTGTACTTTGTACATTCGCCGCTTGAAGGTCTGTTACGCTGCCCTGTCATTGTGGGTGGAAATTCACCGCTAGCCTTCCACTCTCAAGCTTATCGACGATAAACAAAACCGAATGTCTGTATCAGCTAGTCGAATCCATGCAACGTCCCGTCGAGAGGAAGAAAATCAAGCCGTGTACCAACATCAACAGAGCTTGGGAAATTCTTGATGAAACCTATGGGGATGACGACCGCCTCGTCGATACTCTTCTACATGATCTTGAGGACTTGAACTCGTACGCTACAAAAGGAAAAGTCAATCTCGCTGAAATGGAAAAGTTCACTGCAGCCATCCAGAACTTTATCACTCAAGTAGAGGGCATTCATATGACGCAAGACTTGAACGGTCGACTATTGGTCACACAAATCCGCCGAAAGTTATCGGAAGAACACCGCCTGTTATTTCTACAAAGAGTTGCTGATGGAAAGTCGGAAGACTCAGTCTACGGTTTCGCCAAATGGTTGAACTCTCACCTCATTCTTCTCAAGAAGACAAAGTCGCAAATCGAATGTGTTAACCAATCTCCGGTTCTACCGAAATCGAAAAGTGCAGGACAGTCTACGGTGTCCTCTGGAGCTAGAGGAAGAAAAGGTTATGGCGTGAAATCTGACTTTGTGAATACTCGGAAGGAATATAACACCATGTCTACACCGAAGTGCCCGATTCATCCTCAAATCTCGAATCACTTCTTGAAAGGCTGCTACAAGTTTCGCAATCTCCCACAAGCCGAGAAAATTGACTTGATGAACACTCATGGAATATGTCACCGATGTGGACATAACAACTGTGTCGCTGGAAAACATCCATTCAACTATGATGACTGTCAATTCATTGCGAACTGTCAGATTTCGACTTGTGGTATGAACACTCACTTTTCATCGATTTGCCCACGTGTGTATTGTCTAGACGGTTACAACCACTTCGATAGGAAATCTATCAGTGCCAATGCCTTGAATGCTGATGCTGAAAACTTCCATCCTTCGAAATCTCAGCCGATCTACAGAAACTCAAATCCTATGGTAGAATCCAGCAGCTCAGGCAAGGAACGTGTCACATGTGCTCTGCCAACCGTCATGGGATATATACGTTTTGGTGCAAAGAAGACCAAGGTCCGTATACTCCTCGACACCGGAAGTCAGATATCGTTGATACGTGAAGGAATCATCCCTCAGTCAGACACTTGTCACATGCAAGATTTCAACCTTACAACGGTTGGAGGTGATACTGTGAACCACAAACTTCGTGTCGTTGAATGTACCCTCGAAAGTCTAGATGGAACATTTAACAGAGAAGTCCGACTTACCGAGATGAAGAGACCTTGTGGTGATGCTCAGATTGTCACCAATTCACAACTCCGCCGCTATCCTCATCTTGAAGACATCGATATCGTTGAAGCTCACGATGAGAAAATTGATGTCTTGCTTGGTGTGGAGAATGGTGACATACTCACATCAAAAGAACGTGTCATGGGTACAGACTTCGAAGATCCAGTTGCTGTTAGATGCCCATTAGGATGGTACATTCAAGGAGTTCGTGGTACAGAGGACATTCTTGCTAACGCAATAGGCAACTTCACACAAGTGTCCGCTATCAGTGATGTAGAAGATTTCTTAGGCATCGAACGTGTGGGCATGGAACCGAGACACTGCAAATGTGTAACTGAAGAACAAGATCACCTAGCGACGCAAACTATGAAGGAAAGCGTAGTCCAACTAACCGATGGTACCTACCAGATTCGCCTCCCATGGAGGAAGTCACCGCAAAGTTTGCCGAACAACTACGATTACGCTGTCAAACGCTTCATGAACCTGGAGAAGCAGTTCCGGAACAAACCTCGCGAATGGGAAGTTTACTCGAAAGTGATGGACGATCAACTCAACCGTGGAGTTGCTCGTCTTGTGCCGACTTTATAATTCGAAGCAGACATCAGCCAGGGCAAAAAAATGTGGTTCTTGCCTCATTTCGCTGTGATGAACGACTCCGTTACTACTCCAGTACGTGTTGTCTACGACGGCAAGGCTAGGTACCAAGGACACTGTCTGAATGACTACTTTGCCAAAGGTGACAATCTCGATGTAAACCTCTTTGATGTTGCGCTTCGCATCAGAGAGTACGAAGTGGGTGTGATCGCTAACATTAGTAAGATGTTCCAAGCTGTCAAAGTCACTACAGAAGATGCCCGCTTCCATCGTTACGTGTTTCGCAAACATCCAAATGACCCGATTCAGGTTTATGAACTGCTCTCTGTTACCTTTGGTGACAAACCTTCTCCTACAGCAGCAACTGTCGTTCTCCGTCATGTTGCTGCAAATAATGCTACCGACGACTCCGAGATCCAGCGTATTGTCGCCAACCAGTTCTACGTGGATGATCTGAACGACTCCCAGAGATCGATCGAGGGCACTCTCCGCCTGAAACATAATCTTACCGTCGCTCTTGATAGAGGGAACTACAAGATCCGAAAATGGTTGTCGAACAAGTCAGATGTTTGTGACACCGAGTACTATCCTAAGGATGACATCGCTATGGCACTCGGTAGACGTTGGAACCTAGTAGAGGACACACTTAGTGTCAAAGAAGTAACCCTCAACGAATGTACTCCAACGAAACGCAACATTCTCAAGACGACTGCATCCTACTACGATGTCTACGGAATGCTGTCAGGAATCCTCGTCCGACCAAAGATGTTGCTTCAGAAGCTCTGGACTTTTGGTCTTGATTGGGACACTCCAGTTAGTCCAGACAGTGACTTGTTTCAGATGTGGGAAAGTGTGAAGCAGGACCTGAAAGATGTTGACACCGTCAAGATTGAACGCTGTCTGATCCCAGAAAAATTCCGCGGAATGTCGCCATTGCCAGAAGTATCCCTCCGTGGAGCCAGCGATGCTTCCGAAGATGCCATGGGGATTGTAGTCTGGCTGAGATGGTCTGCGAAAGAAGATGATGATGCTGAGCTATCGTTCGTTTGCGCCCGAGCAAGATTGACTCCGTTGAAGCAGACAAGTATGCCGCGTAAAGAGCTTCAGGCAATTCTTCTCCTGAGTCGCATGATGTTCACTGTGGAACATTCTCTTCGGATTGAGATCGCCTACAAAAGGATATGGACAGACAGCCTGACAGCCATTAGCTGGCTTCGGGGACAATCGAAATCTTTCCGTTCGTACGTGGCCAGTCGAGTCGGGGAAATAACGTATGACTTTGATCCCGTCACTGACATTGCTTACGTACCGAGTGGTCAGAATGTCATTGATCTCGTCTCCCGTGGTGTTGATGTCAGTCAATTGCAGAAAGTCAATGATGGACCTGGCTTCCTGAAATTACCTCCCGTCTACTGGCCTACAACTCCAAAGAACGCCCCAGTTGACAAGGACGATGCTGAGCAAAAGAAGTTTCACATCCGCAATGCCTAAGTGCTGACGTTGAATGTGACTCGGGTTGATCCTATCGTCGATCCGACAAAGTTCTCCAGTTGGCCTCGTTTGGTAATGATGACAGCCCGGGTGATGTCTCTGAAAGACTTACTCAGGACCCAGTGGTTGAAGCAATTCGTATCAAAGATCTGTCAACTTCCGTCACGCCGAAGAATTAAAGAAGCTGAACTGTACTGGATTCGATATGCTCAGAAGGACCTTGACCTGGAAGATAAGCACATATCCAAGCTGAATCCATTCGCCGATGACAAACAAGTCGTCAGAGTAGGAGGTCGTATTCGCAACGCTCCGCTGTCCTTCGACATCCGTCATCCATGTCTCCTGCCGCGGAAAACTCACAACAGTTTGCTCATCGCCCGTGACAGACACAGGCATGCTCTTCACAGAGGACATCTCAGTACTGCCGCTGAAATCAGGAAGATGTACTGGATTGTTGGCGATACGAACCTCTGCAAACGAGTGGTTCGTGATTGCAAGGTTTGCAACCGTCATCGAGGAAAACCTTTACAGCAAAAGATGGCCGATTTGCCCAACTTCCGCATCAAGCCTTTTTCACCTCCCTTCCAGACGACGCTATTGGATTACCTGGGACCGATCCAAGTGAAACTTACCAGAAACACCGTTGCCAAGGGATGGTGTGCAGTCTTCGTCTGTGCTGTTGTCCAAGCAGTACATCTGACGTGTGTTCAAGACTTGTCGACATCCGCGTTCCTGCAAGCCCTTGAACGTTTCGTCAACATCCGAGGAGCTCCGGCTCTTATCATCAGTGACAATGCAACGTGCTTCCGTGGTGCTGACAACGAGATCCGTGATCTTCATCTTCGCTTGAATCACGACGAACTCTACAACCATGGTCTGAAGTTCGAGATCGATTGGAAGTTTGGACCTCCTGGTGGTCCGCATCATCAAGGTCTAGTGGAGCGCATGGTACAAGAAGTGAAGAAGTCCATGAAGCACTTAGTACAAACCGACAAACTAACCTTCATTGAGTGGGAGACTGTTTTTTCGCAAATCGCCGGTCACCTAAACAGTCGTCCTACCACTGCCTCGTCGTCGTCGCCTCTCGATGAACCGCCTATCACGCCCAACTACTTTCTCATTGGTAGGGGCGATCTTCCAAGTCCTCAAGTGCCATGTGAGGAATATGTCGGCAACACACGAAAACGACGCGAACTTTGCACCTCAATGGTTGAAGGATTCTGGAGCCGTTGGATGATGAACATTTACAGGCTCTCCCCTCGGAAGAAATGGTCCAATACTTGCGACAACCTTACTGAGAGAGACGTCGTTCTTGTCGTGGATGAGAACTCCAAGCGTGGTCTGTGGAAGATGGCCGAAGTCGTCAAGACGTACGTCGGGAATGATGACCTCGTGAGGGTCGTCGAGGTCAAGTTTGCAGATGGCCATCTATTGAAGCGTCCGGTGACTAAGCTGGTTCTCTTGATGAAGAGGAATGAGAGACTTGACATTCAGTGAAATTTGTGACATTAATGATATTCAATGACTTTTGTTTGTTCGACATCCCTGTCGAGTTGGTGTCCCCTGGGATGTTACAGTATTGCCGTCGGCCGTCGCAAATGTTAATTTTCAAATGTGTTTATAAATTCCGAATTCGTATTTTCGTTTGACACTGGTAACTTCCGGTAAAGATGGCGACCGCTGTATTCACACAAATTGAATAAACACTTATAATTTATTCATTGTGTTTAATTAACGTAGATTCCGTAACATAACCTAATTATCATCGACCATGAGCTAATGATACAGTCGGGCAAGCTTCAGCAGCGTTTATAACCAAATTATCATCGACCATGAGCTAATGATACAGTCGGGCAAGCTTCAGCAGCGTTTATAACCAAAGCATCATCGACCATGAGCTAATGATACAGTCGGGCAAGCTTCAGCAGCGTTTATAACCTAATTATCATCGACCATGAGCTAATGATACAGTCGGGCAAGCTTCAGCAGCGTTTATAACCAAAGCATCATCGACCATGAGCTAATGATACAGTCGGGCAAGCTTCAGCAGCGTTTATAACCTAATTATCATCGACCATGAGCTAATGATACAGTCGGGCAAGCTTCAGCAGCGTTTATAACCAAAGCATCATCGACCATGAGCTAATGATACAGTCGGGCAAGCTTCAGCAGCGTTTATAACCAAAGCATCATCGACCATGAGCTAATGATACAGTCGGGCAAGCTTCAGCAGCGTTTATAACCTAATTATCATCGACCATGAGCTAATGATACAGTCGGGCAAGCTTCAGCAGCGTTTATAACCAAAGCATCATCGACCATGAGCTAATGATACAGTCGGGCAAGCTTCAGCAACGTTTATAACCTAATTATCATCGACCATGAGCTAATGATACAGTCGGGCAAGCTTAAGCAGCGTTTATAACCAAATTATCATCGACCGTGAGCTAATGATACAGTCGGGCAAGCTTCAGCAACGTTTATAACCAAATTATCATCGACCATGAGCTAATGATACAGTCGGGCAAGCTTCAGCAGCGTTTATAACCAAAGCATCATCGACCATGAGCTAATGATACAGTCGGGCAAGCTTCAGCAGCGTTTATAACCAAGTATCATCGACCATGAGCTAATGATACAGTCGGGCAAGCTTCAGCAGCGTTTATAACCAAAGTATCATCGACCATGAGCTAATGATACAGTCGGGCAAGCTTCAGCAACGTTTACATAGAGTAGAACTTCTTATGCAGACTATGACCTGATTTTCATTATGTTAACCTGCATCACATTGGCGTTGTACCTATATTATATAAGCACCTGCTTCACCCGCATTGCATATAAGTCCAACAATGCGAGTGCGAGTGGGTATGCACTTATGTGAGAGACGAAGGTTGAGGATAAGAATTAGTTTGTCTAAATATCTAAAATCCGCTTTTACAACTCAAACGATTTACCGATCAACTCTATGGATGCCAAGTATGCTCTCTCGACACGCTGACGTGTTTTGTGCCAAGTATGCTCTCTCAACACGCTGACGTGTTTTGTGCCAAGTATGCTCTCTCAACACGCTGACGTGTTTTGTGCCAAGTATGCTCTCTCAACACGCTGACGTGTTTTGTGCGAAGTATGCTCTCTCAACACGCTGACGTGTTTTGTGTGTCTGAGACAAAAATGCTAGAATGGTCACGAAACCGCTCATTAGCCGCGCATGTTTACGTGTGCTGACCTCGGTTGCGACCATGCTAAAGCGTTATAAATATACGGCTGTGGTCATAATTACCTTGTCACGGGGTGGGGGGGGGGGGGGGGGGGGCGGTTTACTACAGCCCCGCCTCTAGGTGAATACAGGGCCTGTATATATGTACATCACATTAATTTGTTTTCTAGAATACTAGAATATCGTCGCAAAACAACAGGAACAGTTCCTCAGACAGACAGAATTTTTTTTTTTTTCTATTATTTTCATAAATATGTTGACGCAATGAGACTTTATCTGATATTTCTTGAAGACGGTCCAGTGTAAAGTATAACAGCTGTTCATTTGTGTTATTTCCAGAATACTGATTTCGCGACAGTTTCTGTCGAAGTGTCAGACGCGTTGGTAGGCTGTTAAGACTTATTTCTTATTCTTAATTAACATAATATACCATGTGCGGTGGAACTGCTACCCCTATTTGCGGATTCAATTTGTCACCCAGCTAGTGGTGCGTATCTCGACATTCAAATGGCAATATTGAATTGCTTTGAATTAAACTGGTTAGCGTGTATATCAGATGTAACGCAAGACCGTGCACTACTAATGGATGCTTTTTGTGATCAATGGAATACGGCATATCCTGTGATCTGTATATTTATTTTACTGTTATGTCCAACCCAGAGGAACACGTTTTGTTTTATTGTTGGGGCCGTAGTGATCGGGCGAATAAGGTCAACACTTTATTGCTTTCTCTGGCGAGTACCCTCGGGCGAGCGGTGTCTCATTATGAAGCGTGTGAATAGCGTGTGACCCCTGCGTACGCGTGGTATATATGTCGCTGTGCGGTGCTTGATTTAATGGTCTCATGTATGCGGGTATTCCAAGGTACCTAGGGGCTAGGCTGCATGTCGCTAGAACGTATTGTTGCCTCCGTGAAAACATCAACATTCTGTAAAGCAACACAAGGTGGGCATGATCAAAGGCGCGCGTAGCTTGTATTATACGCACACGGGCATATAACATTGGCACCTGCTATTTGTGGAACGGTGGTATTGTCAACTGTGTGTGTTGAAGTTTCTATGCGTGAGGGTAGAGGACGGTGTAGGCACGCAGAAACGTCATGTCCTGTATTTATCCATAACAAAGGATTCGGTGTTCATTTTATAGTTTACTCGAAACGCAAAAACGTGGAAACAATACAACCTTTAGGATGCTCTGTTGTTGAAGGTACAACATATTATTCTAGTGCTATTGGGATGCTACGATAAAACAAAATCTTCCGTATCTACACCAATGAAACAAAAACCTCCATCTTTGTTAGAAAAGGGAATACTGTTTGCATTGCTTGCTGAAGGGAATGATGGATATTGAGAACACATACCTGTCGATTTATAATCATTACCTAAAACAGTATGATACATTAATTGACACAAAGACAGTAAATATGTGATATAATGATACAGGTTATCTTGTTCAAAATAATCTAATGATAAACAACGACATTTTTTACCGTTTTCCTCACATTCGTATCGGTTTTTGGTGTCAAACTATGCTGACTCAATTATCCTTCTCGAGAAGTCTGATCTATCCCTCATTGCCATTAGCAACACTACTTGTTCTAGGTTCTCGAGAGTCATATCTCACTCCAAACGGTCAATATAAAGGCAAATGCTGGTTTGCCTTGCTTGCGCTTCCACGTGCCGATTTTCACACGATCGTGTTAGATGTAATTCCATCCTTGTGTCTACAGCAATGTCCAACACATCTCAGCCTTCTTTTATATATCTTCTCTGTAACTATGTTGTTTCTAGAGAGCCCTACATTAGGCAAACGTTGTTTCCAGTGAGTGTTGAATACGGTATGCAACATTCTTGTATAACACCCATCTAATGGTAACTATTGAATCTGTATTTTCCGCAGTTTATATATTATGTTCTTAATACTAGAATATATATGGTGAAGGTATGTTGCTCGCAACACTAGATTTAACAAAACCGAAACATTGTTCGCAGTTCGATTGTTACGTCTGCGAAAAACGTTTAAATAGTAAACGAAACATTCCATTTCTAAACATGCTACATTGGCAGTAATGGCAAGGCAAGCAGAGACTAATCGCAACACCGTTTGGTGGTCAGTGCGTTCGTTTGGTACCCACGTCCAGGACAACTGATTCAAAGAACAATCAGCTTGCAATTAGAGTCTACTACCAAAGATGATTCAAGATCACGGAACAGACAACCTCAATTTTAACTTGTCTTAAAGGGAGACAGTCTGTTCCTCTATCTGGAATTAGCCAGTGTAACAACAGGAAGTGTGTTGCGTTGAACTTAAAAAAATGGGAAATTGTTGAACATCAAATGGTGCAGCGGTTAACTCAGCCCGCCTCGGCAGTATTGACAATAAAGCTTGTTTTGAAACGGGATGTTTTGTTGACCATTTGAACATACCCCGGGGTCGTACCTTCCAAATTGCGAACGTTGTTACGTGCTTAATAAACACAATTTAGCGAGCAGTATACCTTCAATATAGTTAGTATAATCTAAAGAACATTATGTTAATTAATAAATGAACAAAAACTAAGAATAGGTTGCCCCTCTTTAACACTGACGCCTTCATCTCTCCTCCATAGCGACGCAATGTGCCCAGGTGGTCGGGCCGGGCCTTCGGGTGAGTTCGACGGAGCGGTCAGTCGGCACGGCCGTCACACTGGCCTGCGAGGACGGCTTCCGTCTGCTCGGAGCAGAGCGCATCACATGTCTCGACGGGGGCTTCTGGACAAGTGGCTTCCCCACGTGTGATCCAGGTAGGTCATGTGTGTTCTCTGGAAGATGATCCAGGTTATATACCAAACAACTACCCGGTTAATATGATGAAGCGATTAACGTTTACTAGTTTATGTTTAGTGAACCAGCACACGTACTCTTATATATGACTAGAATGAATTCACACGGTGATAAACATCGCATGTCACGTATGACCGTCTGTTTACTGAAGCAACTGAATATATATGCAAATATTGCGGAAATAGGACTAGTTTCTGATTGTATATTTTGCGTGTGTATGATGGGGGGCAGGGGTGACAAGCGTGTATGTATGTTGACGCCACAACCCCAAGAATTCCTCGTACATTTTAAATGTTACTTGGTAATAAACAGTGTGAATCTGAATCTTAATCTTTTTAAAACAAAAACGAAGACCATAACATTTCCAAAGAAATAAGTAACGAACAGTACATTTGAAAAAAGAACAAAACGAAAAGCGGACCAATGAAAAAACAATATTATGAACAAAACATTTGCAAAGAAGAAAACGAAGAACAAAACATTTGCAAAGATCAAAATAAACGAACAATAGAACATAGAACAAATATTTGAGAAGAACAAAATAAACAACAGAACATATGAAACGAACAAAACGATGAATAGAAAATTTGAAAATAAAATAGAATGAAGAATGGAACATTTATAAAGAACAAAACAATGAACGAAAATATATTTGAAAAGAACAACATGAACAAAAGAACATTTGAAAAGAACAAAATAAATAACAGAACATTTGCAAACATTAGCTTTTGCATACTAATAGAACCCCACTTTTTGCAAGGATGTACCCAATCAAATATAGCAAATAACGTTAACGACGTTTATATTTACACCTCATTTGTGTGCTGGCTGAATATGTAAAACGTGACTGTCGAATATTAAAATGTTTCGTTTTACCAACCGACGTAACAATGCTGCAAGTAACGTCATGTCCCCAGCATCCACCAACAAGACGTGATGACTATAGTCCCAATATTTTATCTGTCCATAGGACGGTACGTCTGCAGTAACCATACGTCTATCACACGGTTATGTCCTCCATTTTCATTGAGTTAACTTTGAATGTGCTTCAGCTGTCTCCCCGGTCAACAATGTTTGGATCATCGTCGTGTGTTCGATCGCCACTCTCATGGCGTTGGCGGTCGTCGTCTGCGCTGTCTACATGCTATGTATGAGTTTTGGCGACCACCAGAAGAAGCCGGACAAGATAAGCGAGATGCGCAATGATAAGATCCGGTAATTTATACGATTTCATTATGTAGTGTGGTGCAGGGATTGATGCAATAGTTAAAAAGTATTACGACTGTTTCAATACAGTATTGTATATATTTGTAATCATATTCCAAATGCTTGTAAGCCTGTTCTGTTATTTACTGCAGTATTTAATAATAATATTGATGATGATGATGATAATGACAATATTAATACGGTAATAATGAGATATGATGTTACGCAAACTATTGTCTATGTTATATTCAAAACATGCATGTAATACAATGCAGACAAATAATACGATGCACCACCATGTTAATTATACATCACATGATGGTAGTCGTTGTTACGTCTTCCCACGCCTGTGCAGAGAGTCGCCCGCCGAGGCTTCACCACGACACTACATGCAGTTGATTGCTAATAATATATCAACAGTATACGTGCATGATTTATGTACAAGACATTGCCGGCATGCATGAATAAGTAGAACCTTTAATGATTATTCTCATCCGGTCGAGATGCTTCGTACGCAGTGCCCACACCGAATGGTTCGTCGAGTTAGTGATGTATATGTACAACTCAATGTTTATTATTATTATTATTGTCTTTTGTCAGTCATATTGTGATGACAGTTGTATACCTATTGTCCTTGTATTTGTTATGATATCACATTTCAACCTATACGTGTCTATACCTTGGACTTCGGTTGAATTTTCCAGTTATATTTTACATAAATAAATGTGTGTGTGTGTGTGTGTGTGTGTGTGTGTGTGTGTGTGTGTGTGTGTGTGTGTGTATGTGTGTGTGTGTGCGTATATGTTTGTTTGATGTCTGTTTGGGTGTGTGCGTGCGTGTGTGTGTGTGTGTGCGCGAGTGCGTGTGTTCGTTTGTGCGTGCGTATATGTTTGTGGTTGCGGTTCATGCATGGCAACAACACTTCAGTTAATGTATCTAAAAACAAATTCACATTTTACGTCTCTCGTTACGAATGCAGGTTTGTGACTCGTGGTTTTCTTGCAGCATGTACTTGGCCGAGACACAGAACTACGTGTGGAGCCCGGGAGATCTCGAGGACGTGTGTGCTAAAAGCGGCCAACGTCAAGAGGATGAGGACGGAGACGACGGGTAAGTGATCATTGTGATACAACATGAATACGTGGTCGTATAGTTCCTGGAAGTATGTGAACGCAGACGATGCGGAAACCATGTGTTTTTGTAATGCAAATGAATGACGTAAATGTAAAACACAGGAATGAAAGCCACGATTCCGTACATCATATTAAAAAAGCCAAGCGATCGTTAACATTCTGCCTGACGCCACTTCATAAACAAATAATATAATAAAAGCTTGCTAAGAGAACACCGTGTGTGTGATAGTGAGTGAGTGAGTGAGTGTGTGTGTGTGTGTGTGTGTGTGTGTGTGTGTGTGTGTGTGTGTGTGTGTGTGTGTGTGTGTGTGTGTGTGTGTGTGTGTGTGTGTGTGTGTGTTATAATATACATATGAGTGGTTATCCGCCAAAATGGCTTTATGGAAAATGGCAAGATGGCGGACGTGTTTGTATCGGAAGTGACGCGACATTGTCTTCTCCAATTGTATTGCAGCTGAGCCTATAGTTTATTGTTGATGTCATCTAATTATTATATTACATCGAACACACAGAGATTGTTACGCAATTGGTGACGTGTAAAGTATAATTTGTTGAAGCTGTTTTTGTGTGTTTCTCCAGTTAATGGCAAATAATATGTCGCAAATACTCCACACGTTAGGCCAGTATTAATATTTCTTGTGTATATTTTATTATCTTTGTGCGTAGCTGAAGGTTTTTGTTCGATTGTTCATCTCGTCGAGTGATATTGTTTTCTCGCAGGTTAAAAATGCACCTAAAACAGAACCCCCGGGTGGTAAATTTGGGCGGATGTGTTGACAACGTGTTTAATGTCGCGATCACGAAACTAGTAACAAGATGCTATTCTCTTGTAAGTAGCTAAATTAGTCAAACTGCGCATCATATCCACACCGTTTAACCTACGCATGATTAATGAAGTCAGTATTAAATTAGGAACTACGAAGTAATAATTTTATTTTTTATTACGCAGAAAACATTCTAGAAGAAAATTACGGTTTAACGAACGTAACTACAACGGTTTAGAAATAAACGTAAATTTGTATATGTTTCAGCGACACGGCCTCGATCACTTCTGCGAGCGGAACAACCGAAACAAGTCACAATGTCTCAATAAGGCAAGTCATTTGTGTATCTTGAAAGCTCTGTACAGCAGTGAAGCATAAATACGACATTGCATGCATGCTTACACACGTTCATACACATATATAAATACATGTACATGCACGCACGCACACACGTGCGCACGAACGCACGCACGCACACACACACACGTACATGTATACACTCATACACAAATTACACAAGCATACCTACTGATTGTAGATTGTAGGTATATATATATATATATACATGTATATATACAGTGTGTGTGTATATATATATATATATATATACGCTGTATATATATATATATATATATATATATATATATATACACACGTATATATATATATGTGTGTATATTATATATATATACAGTATATCATAATTTTAATGCACATTTTCGCAGACGTAGTCTGAATTGGCGAGGTTATAATGTTACACTATTTTCGTTTTTAGAGTATCGTCGTAATGGTATTTGGATTTTCAAGATGGCTGCCACGAATTTCGCCGATTCTCTTCCCGGTGTTTAAAATAGCACACATAAAGTGGCTTTATGAAACCTGCCAAGCACAAGAGCGATTGGCAGCAAGATGGCCTCAATGTTCGCAGGTGTATTAATCCAGAGTGTGCCTTTGTCTGCGAACAAGCATCAGTCGTACATGAACAGCTGCTGGCACAAAACTTTGTTTCAACGCAGAAACTCTCGTTTGTGTGTTTACTCCACAATCATTTGCTTGCACTATGATAACGTCGACCTGCCTGATATTGCCATATGCGAACGTTGTTCGTTTGGGCTACCTCACTATCTCGTCCTACGACAAGTAACGGCGTGTGTTACTGTAGACCTACAAATCAAAATGCTACCGTTGTGCAATGCTGGCAAAGCACTACAAAGAAGATATGTTGACGCGGAGACCGGACGCATTAGTGGTTTAACTACGGTGTCTCCTATTACAGATAAACTACATGGCAAATGGAAAGGGAAACCTTTCGTTTATTGAGTGACTAACAGTATATGATTTTTGTACGACCCATCCATAAGGAACGTTTACAGTTGTTGCGGCCAACTCCGGTAGGCCTGCCGCCTTTGGGAGCAGGCTAAAGGCATCGCCGTGAACGCGTTGCATCTCTTCGCCTAACATGCTGTCCTTGTTAGGAATCCGCAGATTATTAATCTAGATCAAGAATAGAAATATGTGCGTAGCGCTTTGCTTTCAAGGATAATCGTGTTATATCTTATTTTGAAGTATTTACATCAGAACACATTTTCCAACATTTATTTTGAACACTTAAACATATGTAGGTTAATTATTTTGTAATATTACTATCAGTTCGCAAAATGTGTGAATGTTTGGAATTCAGCTATATGCTCTCTCTCTCTCTCTCTCTCTCTCTCTCTCTCTCTCTCTCTCTCTCTCTCTCTCTCTCTCTCTCTCTCTCTCTCTCTCTCTCTCTCTCTCTCAATTTTTTTTTATCAATTCAGACTGATGTTCTAAAACAATTATTGTACCTGGAGCAAATCCCCTAGCGCAGGCTAGAAAACCAATAAATTCGTCCATCAGATAGGTGGCGTCACCTTGCGAACAGCAGTATTAATGTTTTAGTTCCGCATCGCCATCTTGTGGATTGTCTTGTTGGTAAAGTTGGGTTAACTTTCCCTCGATTATCCAGACGACATGATGTGGCGCACAAGATAGCCAGGAACCCACACGGCTTTTTCCATTGTGACGAATATGATCGGTTACCATGAAATGACTCTAAACATCAAGCTAACTCATAAAATATGACTACTTTTTATACAATCAAGAATATTATTCCAGCAATTTACTAGAATAACATTGTTGAAGACAAAATAATTTAAATTGCACGGAGAGAGCCATTGTGATAGAAAGTCTGACGTCACCAATGCCTGCTCTCCCCCAGCCAACCGAACTGAGAACATTACTCTAATTCGCACCGCTCAGAAACCCACATATTTCGGCTAATCGTTTGTTTGCGTTTTAATGATATTTTCTCAGCTGACAAATGATAATGCCACATTCAGTGACGTAAGTTGTTTTATGTATATTTTGTCACGTTTAAATATCGACAGCGGGTATGTCTACAACAGACCCAGGAGTGAAACAATTTTTTCATCGCTGAATTCGCTTTGTCGCTGTAACTAGTAAAACTGTTACGTTCGCATGGTACGCGATTATGGTATTACAACAGTTGCTCCAAGTGTTGTTCAGCTTCTGAATAGAAGGGAATACGAAAAATCAATAAATGAGTTGTTAAACAGACCTGTTCATACAATGTCAATGAAAACGAGCATTCGACGCGTCACAGCAAGTGACGTAGATCAAGGTCAAATAAGCTCTAGGCGTTTATTGGTCAAGGATCGGGGGCGCGTCTCAATATGGCGGCCGTCGGGAATTGTAAGATTTCCCACTTTTAACATAAATTATGAGTAGACCAGTGGCGTGATAACGTTTATTGTAGTTACAAATGGTTAGATTGTATTAACTCTTTTAGGTGTATAGGTCCAAACAGTTGTCTTTTTTCCCTTGTCACGTTAATGTAAGCAACTTACCGCGTGTTTTGCTTTTGCTACAGACACAGACCTTGTCTACAGTGTATATTACTAGGCTGTGATGACGATATGCGGCCCTATCTGGCTAACACTAAATTCTTAATTTTGAGCTATAATTGTAGCTGAATAGATGTGGTGGGCGTTACGCTTTATATGGACGTCGTTTTGTGCCAACCCATCTTATCTAGGTCCCTAGTATAGACCCCACAGGGTGAACACCACTAACAACCAAGGTGTCCATCGCGATTGTGCTACCATCTAGCGGGTGGTCATGTCAACGTTGATAGGCTGGACAGACACGAACAAGTATCATGCTATCCCATACCAATCGATAAACATTATTTCAGCCACATTTTATACATTCGAATCTCAAGGTGCACATACTTCTCAATGGACTGCTGCCATCGCAACATTTTCGCAGCCCACGATAATACAAGATTCATTGTCCTTTTTACACACTTTACCAAGTCTTAACCTTTGTTTTAATCGTAAATTATCGCCAGTCCCATGTTCTACGCCAACACTTAAGTTAGCAATAAGTCTAGCAGGAGACGTAAGTCTCAACCCTGGGCCTGCTGTCAGGAGTAACATTCCGGTGGCCACCACAAATGGTAGATCTGTTTGAAATAAGACAGCCTGTCTGACCGATTTAATAATAACTTTTCTAAGAAAATACACACCTTACTGTCACTGAAACCTCGCTCAGACCACATGACACAACCGCAAGCATTGCTGATATTTCTCTTTCTAGTTATACCTTTCATCGTTCGACCAGGTTCAGTTGGCTGAGGTGGTTGTGTTATCTGTCTAGTCTTACAACAGAATAAATATAATTTACATTCTAACCCTATAGGCCTATATTCAAATTTAGAGTCCATCTGTGTTGTAATTTTAGATTCTTCTTTCTCTGCTTATTTTGTCTGCATTAATCGCCCTCCAGGACACTAAACACATTTATTTGAGGAATTACAGGATCTGTTGGAAAATTTGGCATTCATTCATTCAGAAATTTACCTTTTTTGTTATTTTATCTTCATTCAGATGTACCTTCCGCAACAACAATCACGTTTGATGATATTCTGCCATCCTTCGATATGAAACAACATGTTACCTTTTCGACACACATATACATGGCCATTGGCATGACCTCCTGATAACCCGTTTAACTTGCATCAATATCAAGACACCTACAGTTTCGGATGGTCTATTAGACCATCACACTGTCATTGCCAATGTTAGAGTTTCTATACTACCAGCAGAGTCCAACACAAATTGTTTTACAAAACCATTCACAGGATTGATATCATAGCATTAATGGGTAATATCCATCAACCTGACCTTATCACACATACAAAAGAACACATATCAGTCTTATATGAATACTATTCAAGGCATTAGTTAACAAACATGTACATTTGAGATGCGAATCTGTGTCACAAAAGCCACGGGCTCCGTAGATGACTCCCGAAATGTTATAATCTAAAGAGCGCCGCCGTTATAATGAGCGTGTATGGCGCAAATCACGCTCGTCTTTAGACAGGTCACGTTAATTCAAGACAGTGTCTCTACTGCAACAGACAAATGGCTAAAGCTAAATCGGGTTATTTCATTAATATGGTCTCAAACAACTCTGATAGTCCACGTCAGCTATGGAACTGCGTCAATGAAATTCTAGACAGACGGGCCGCTCCATCATGTATCAAGTCTGTATGTGACTCATTCTCTAGTAATTTTAAAGACAAAACCAGTCTTATCCGTTCTGCTTTCCCAGATGATATTTTAAGTACTGAAAACGTGGACTCTCCACAAATGAATTCATTACTTACATCATTTGAACCTGCAACAGTTGATGAAGTGAGGAAAATAATAATGTTCTCCCCTAACAAGTCCTGTGATCTTGATTCATTCCCGACCATACTGTTAAAAGCATGCCTTCAAATACGCCCATGTCAGTCCAGTTCTTAAGAAGTCAACTGTGTGTGTGTGTGTGCGTGCGTGCGTGCGTGCGTGCGTGCGTATGTATGTTGGGGGGTGAGACAAGCGTAATAAAAGTGTATTTGAATGTTGAAAAGAGTGTTTGAGTAGTTGACGCCACGATACCATAAATTCTATGTTCATTTAAACAAATTACCGTAGACGCCTTCTTAGCAAAGGCCTCAAAGGTGGTAAGTCATCAACATCCATCAAACACTAGGGGTGACTATTGGGGATAATTCTATTATTGTAAATGTATTGCAATAGTTGTATTTCCAGATGACAGTGCTATTGCGATAGTGCCATGGAGCTATATTGCGATAGTTCTGTGATAGTAGAACGGAACAGCGGATACCACGAAAGGTTGACCAACAGCGCGCAACATGATACTTTATGGATGACGCCATCACGTGACTTAGAGGCAGTCGATTACCAGAATGGTGAATCCTCGAAAGACGCAACTTTGATCGACGATGTTTGGTGTTATGTCGGTGAATTAGGAAAATTGCAAAATGAAATTTAAGAAAGCACATTGTTTTGTGTGGCCCAAGTAGTCCTGCGGATCTGTTTGCCAGCTAGAATAACTGTCTATAGTACATTATCGTCACACCGACTACCTAGGTTTCTCTTCTTGTTCTCCCATTGTACGACCAATATCGTTTTGTTCATGATTCTGTGAGACCTCCGATCAGTGTGTCTACGGCAGGTGTTTTCCATTTTTTTGCAAGGAATCTTTTACTTACCCTGGCATAGACACCAGATAGAAGGGACCAACGGCTTATAGCGTCCCTTCCGAAAGACATAGGCAACGTAGAGTGAACGAAATTGCCCAAGTTTCGACGCAGCGGCCGAATCACTACAGAACTGCTCGGCCGGCACCAGGATTCGAACCCAAGTTCCTCCGATCGACAGTCCGGCACTGTAAACATCCGACCACTGCGCCCCGTGCACGATGCCCTCTCGATGCATTGATAGTTCGATGTATCGTTACACCCCTGCCAAACACTCATCGCAGACGCTGGTCGCAACAACCAGCAATCTACTACTACTCTAATCACCTAAACGAAACCGGACAAGTGGGCAAAAATCGAAATCTTTGATTCACCAACTAGTACGTCGCCTGTTCATAGTAATTGAATTGTACCGCATCACGGTACTTTTTCTACGTGGAACACTACTCGCAAGCCTTTTATGCGGTTAACGGAAAACGAAGTTAAATGCAGTTTCTGTAAAAGCTAAGTGACTCTGTAGTGCCGAAGCCGCGCATGTAGCATAGGGTAGGAATTCGACCTCGATCCCACTTATATTTATGTTACTTCTGTAGGTCGTGCGGTGAATATTGCCTATTTGCCACGGTCAATGCATCTAATCGATTCTCTGTAAATTAAGAGATGGAATATTCTGTACGCCCAGGCCACTTCCAGTTTCAAGATGCGTTCAGCGGCGAAGTGGAACATATTTTGAGGTTTATTTTTTATCAGCACTAGATGAACCCGGTTAAAAAGTCAGGGATGGCATTCTTTTGCGGGAGATGCAATAAAGGGGAAATAACCCCCGTTCCAAACTTACAGTTTTAATGACATCCTCAAGAATGTTGTTACTGTTGTCAAACTGTATACTCTACAAACAATGCGCATGTTATTTACAAAAGGAAGGGGATCAATTGAAAACGAAGACGGCGCATGTAGTACAACATTTGCCAAAATAAAAGATCTTCGCCAAATAGATACTTAACATTTCTGCAACACGCATATAAACGTAGCATTTTGCACCAATGAGGTTGTTCATACACAGGTCCAGGCTTTGTAGACAAATCGGACCGAATTCAGGCTTAAAAACACGCTCGCGAGGCCGATTGACGGAACCAATTTGTGGCTACGACTCTGTCGTACAATTGGAACCACTTTTGAGGAAGTAGCCAATCAGAGATCGCTGCGCCCAACTGCTGCGGGACTCGTTTTGGCGTTTCAACAAAACTCAATTGGTGATTGGCGCAAAGTAACAGATGGCACTTGTAGTGTCTATACAAGTGCTGATCAAAAGTCGGATACAAATCGTTCGTGTAAACGGGAGTAGTATGTAAGTCCGCTTACATACTACTAACGGGCGTTTGTCAAAGTAGTTATTCAAGCGCTAACCCTGACGTCGTTCTCGCAAATGCCACGGAATAAACCACCACATAAATCGACAACCAAGTCCAATCAAACTAAGAAAAGAGATCATATCGGGAAATGAATAATGATATTATGATATTATGATATTATGACATTATGACATTATGACATTATGCCATGTTGATTTTAATTGACGGTTGGTATTATGAGATGTAGGTTGAAACTGCAGGGTTCGTCACTATAGAGTCCACGCACACTCTCCCATCGTACGATGTCCATCGAAGCGCATTGATGATTTGCATTTATGGCGTTGCTTGTAGAAAGAGCGCAGTGTGACGCGAAATTAATGTGCGCTTTGAGGCCCCGAAAGAAACGTTGCAGTCAACGATCGGCCGCTTGAAATTCCCCTTGAGTCCACGTTCAATACGGGATCATGACGGAGGACGAGACATGCTGAGATAAATGTTCACCAAAAATAATCTGTCACGAAGAGCATCGAGTTTGCACTGGAACATTTGGAAGTCATTTCAGTTGCGTGCCTGGCGAATAATCGGACATCCAGTATGAAGTGTAATGCATTTAAAATTCTTTATAAATCTCACCTTTTCAAGGCACAACGTAGAAGTAAGTATTTTATTATAGTCTAACATCGTGCATACATACATTAAAATACAATAGAACATAAATATATTAAATACAAAGCATGCGTTGCCTACACGGACCGCTTAGAGAGTTATGAATGACTGATAAGATAAACATAAAAAACAAAAATGTATAAATAAAAACAATATTAATTTATTTAATACATACGTGCTATTATTTTGTTGTATTGTGTAATGACTGTAATCATATGTACAGTATTGTGTATATGGTGCTGGCAGTTTAACTTATTATATTGTCATTACTCAATAAATATGTTAATATATGTTGATCGTTCAAATTGCTAAAAGCTGGACCATTGTTTGTTGTATAATATATTATTTTCTGTCGTTCATTAAAATATAAATGCCATTTCATTAAACGTTTCGAGATTGGTTTGTTGTATTGCATAATTCCAATGTGCGTGCGCAGTTGCCAAATAGTTTCTAGGCCTAATACCGAGCCATCTCAGCACGCTGTATACTGCATCGAATCGATTCCAATTGACGGTTCGTGTTATTCTAACGACAAACGCACCATTTCAAGTGGAACATTAGTCTAGATCCATACGCTGGGAAAACACAGTAAAATAAACGAGAGTCCGAGGACGTCAACATGCTCTTGGAAAAAGACCTCTGGGAAATCTTAAGAATGGCAACGAACCAGAAGGGAACTGCTGCAACACTGTACGTGCGTGAGGATATGCATACTGATGACACGGCAATGACTAAGCACATCAGACCGCGAAGACATTCTTCTTCTTTGGTTTCGATTAACTGGACGATTGAAGAACCGGAAGTATCACTACTCGGACACTTTCCGGACCGTCCGTTGTTGTTGTAGAACACGTGGTCATTCACATTGTGTCAGTCACTCAGACCCGTGGGGGTTATACTTCTGTGGTGCAGTGGCGAAGTGGCGCAGTTGCGCAGTGGATTGAGCATCGTACTCTCAACCGAGAGAACCCGGGTTCTAATCCTTTGCTGCCGTGTCGAACCTTGGGCAAGTTCGGCCACTCTACGTCGCCCCATTTCACTCAGCTGCATGTATGAATGGTTACCTGGCTATATATAGTGGTGGGTGTTTGTGTATGAATAGTCTTCGCGCATTAATTGCAGCGTGGCTGAATATGCTTCCCAGATAAGTCGACATGGTGATCGATTGAACAGGTCTGCCAGGAAGTAAAGTGTAAAGCCCTTTGAGCAGTCCTAATAACTGAATATTGCGCTATATATGAACTTATATTCTTTATTTTCCTTTTTTTTAATTGTTTGACAATCGTAAATGTAATACATCCTGGACCTGCAGTTAATCAGTCGTACATCGTCCTACTTATTTTCAACCGTCCCGTGTTTCCAGGAATTATTTAAACTTCAAAGAGACATTCAAGAAAATGCTATTACCAGTTGGCCAGCAACGAGGGGCAATGACAGGCTTGACTTACTCAACTTAAATGCCTAGGCCAATTTGAGCCGTCGCTGTCCTCCTGTCAAATCCCTACAAATCGTCCTGTCTAGGGCACACCAATATGCTGTTAATAATGGGAGTCAAGTCATGTCTAATTTGGGTACTCCACCTCTTCCGTTGCCTTCTTCTTTTTCTTTGTTCTTTAAAGTCTTCCTTGGAAGTTGTTTTAATGAGGTTTTCGTTTGGTATACGGCAAACATTGAGCCAAGGGGCAACGGCAGACAAGTAAATCTAACGTCCCGTATGCATTCCCAAAACGCCCAAATCTAAAAGGTCGTAATTTAAGTGGGTAAAAGAAGACGAGGACGACCAAGAACGAGATGGGAGGACAGTGCAAAGAGAGATTTGGAGGGATTTGGTGAAGAGTGGAGAACGAGAGCGAAAGATAGAGGGGGTGGAGATGGATGAAGGAGACAATTGTGGAAGAATGGCGAGGGGATGAAACATAAATCGAGAGTCTGTATCAACGCCAGCGTCACCCCGTACATTCAGGGAAAACAGGAGGAGAAAAACAAAGCTTCGACGGATAGTTCCACGTTTCGAAAGATCTGTACGCCATGAATTATAATAGGTTCTATAGTCAGCAGCCACAGGCTTGAGAGGATGATGTAAGTGAATTCCGCCACATACGCCGAGACCGACATTGTATGATTAACCACAATTGTTTCCTTTTGTCTTTATTTTAGTTCTTTGAACTCAACTAAAGTTAGCACACTACCAGAAAGACCCTCGCGATATCACACTGCAGTGATGAGCGAGTTGCAGAAGAGATCGTATTTGACTCGACCGGCACAAATGGAGCTTGGCACGATCTCCAGTTAGAGAAATAAAAATAATTATGCATTGTTACTAAGTTATATTATATTTGAGTGAATGTCTGAGAGCTATATTGATGTTCAATGAAGTGACATAGTAGTAGTAGGCTAGACAATGGTTTGCGCCGTGATTGTTAATTTGGTGATGTACATCGCCTGGAGTGGCTTGAGAGTCCCACTCTGGCACGCACCGCAGTCTCTGCCGCACTTGTGGCAGACGTAGGCAGTTGGTTAAGAAGAGAATGCAGGATTGGTAGATCTCTGCCTTCGGTGGTCCCTCTTCTCAACCAGTTGTGTTGTTCTTGTGTCTTCTCCTCTTCTCATGCCTGTCTTAATGGTCGACTTCCACTGAGTGCGATCATCAGCGGCTGTCTCCCAGCTGTTTGCGTCGATGTCCGCCATCTTCATGTTCCATTTGCAGGCGTCTTCTATATACATGACCATGTCCTGCCAGGAGATGCCGAGAATGCGTCTCAGGCAACGAAGGTGAAAGCTATTCAGTCTCTTTTCTTGCCTTGTGTATGTTGTCCAGGCCTCACTGCTGTAGAGGAGTGTGCCGAAGACACACGCCTGGTATACACGTAGTTTGGTATTCTCCGTCAAGTTGTTATTATTCCAAACTCTCCTGTTCAATTTGAACTCGACGGCTGCCGCTTTTGCCATACGCTTGTTAATTTTGCATCTATTAACAAATTACTCGTGATTATGGAGCCTAGGTAGGTGAAGTTATCGACAACATCAAGTGTCACATTGTCAATCCTGATTAATGGTTGCACGACAACGTCCTGTCATTTGACATTAGTATTGTTGACACAGATAGTAAATCCAAATTCTTTGCAGGGGTGGGAGAGTCTTTCCATTAGTTGCTGAAGATCTTCATCGGTGTGAGTTGCCAGCGCAACATCATCACCGAAAAGCATTTCTCGACGGACTGTTGTCTTAGCTCTCAACCGGGCGAGGTAAAACAGCTTCACATCAGTTCTAGTGTGTAAGTAGACGCCCTCTGTGGATGTTTCAAAGGCATATGGTAGCACAATCGAGAAAAATATGCCAAAGAGTGTTGTGGCAAGAACGCATCCTTGTTTTACTCCGCTGCGGATCTCAAAGGGTTCGGGTGTAGTCCCGTCATAGTTGTCTGTGCCCTCCATGTTGTCGTGGAAGGAGGAGATCACACTGAGCAGTTTAGATGGACAACCAATTTTCATCGGCAGCTTAAATAGTACGCTTCTGCTAACGAGGTTAAATGCTTTTGTGAGGTCGATGAAGGCAGTATACAACGGTCTTCTTTGTTCTCGACATGTCTCTTGCATTTGTCGACATGTCTATTGTGGATCTTCCGATTCTGAAGCCACGTTGAGATTCAGGATAGGTGCTTTCAGCCAGGATCTGCAGTCTGGCCAGGGCAACACGAACAAAACCTTTCCCACGACGCTCAACAGGGAGATGCTACGGTAATTGTTGCAATCGCTACGATCACCTTTGTTTTTGTACTGTGTAGCTACATTCGCATCACTCTTATCCTGAGGATCTGCAGTAGTGCAGGCTTTCCATACTTGATTATTTCGGGTGGTATGGCATCACTTCCAGGGGCTTTTTCATCGGTTAGAGAGTCAATAGCTTTGCTGAGCTCTTCCACTGTTGGTTCTGTGTCTAGCTCTTCTGCAATGGGCAAGCTCTCAGTGGTGTCCAGTGCCTCCTTGATGATAATATTTTCCTAGGAGTTTAATTCGAAGTAGTGCTCCACCCATCTGTCCATTTGTTTACTGCTGTCACAGTGAAGTGAACTGCATGCACTATCGCCTCATGGTGCAATATGGTGTGCTAATATATCACACCTGTGACCAGCATCAGATAAATATATAAAACTTAAGAATTGAGAATTATTACCTTAAGTAACCATAGTTACCACACAGAACCACTTCACAAAAAACTCAACTTGTTAAAAGTAGATGACATCCTTAAATTACAACAATTAAAATTTTACTATAAATATTTACACAATGACTTACCAGTTTATTTACAAAACTGGAGGATAATGTTTAACTATGAAGGTACATAATCACGATACAAGAGTCAAGCATAAAATATACACTTATAAAATTAAACATGAATTTGCAAAGAAATATCTTAGGCATAATTTGCTACTTTTACTAAATAACATTTCCGATATAGACAAAAAAAGCTTAGTATATATAGTCCACAAGGATGTTAAAACCTTTTTTTTAATTATCAGGTAACATGCACAAGACAAAATTGCTATATATGTATGCAAAATTAAGAACCGACAACCACCTTTCAACTTGATACAGTACAAAACAGTGCCTAAACAACAAACACAATAATCATGTAAGCTTGCTCACATTACATACATGCTCATATTCATATCATGTTTGTTTTTTTGTTTTATGTTTTTTTCTTCTTTTTTGATTGTGACTCAGGTAATGTATTAATTTGATTCAGGTAATGTATTAATCCAGTTAATTTTTTTACCATAAAATGTGGCTCCTCGATAGCGACTATTATAGTCTTAGAGAAGTCTCCTGACCCTACTTTTTTTACCATGCATTATACCATGTTTATCATAAGGTTATATATTTGTATTACATACGTGTATGTATTTGTATTTTAGTTTTTACATGGATGTATTGTATGTATAATCAAATGTCTGGGTCAAATAAAAACAAATTAGTCTTCTTCTTCTTCGTGTGGTGCTGAATGGTGCTTTTGTTGGTAATTTGCCTGGTATGTCGCAGCAAACTAACTGAACATTCGTACTACCTCAAAATACTTCTTCTTCTCTGGCGTTTCCGGTCATCTGGGGTCGACGGTATTGCTGGTTATTTTCTTTTTCCATGTCGCCCTGTCCATCACCACATCTGCACTCAGACCCACGATTTCCATGTCTCTTCTGCACGTGTCTTTCCATCTGGACTTCGATCGTCCTCTCCTTCTTCTTCCTGGTATCTCTGCATTTAGCACTCTTCTCACTATGTGCTCCTCTTCCCTTCTCATCACATGCCCGTACCATTTCAGTCGTTTCTCTCTTATCTTTTTGGATGCTTGTGTCACCCTCGTTGCTCCTCTAATATATTCGTTTCGAATCTTATCTTTCTTTGTTACTCCACACTGCCTCAAACTACTAAAACAAACTATTGATAGCAACTGTGGAAAATGCCCTCCAGTACGGAGCAGCTGCTGAACTAGTTCAATGGTACACTAGGTGGATGCAACACATGTCTTATCAGAACAATACTCCATATACGGTAGCGCATCGGTCCCTTCCCGAGAACCCAACGAGCGAAGACTGAGAACATTAGGACATAACTGTAGTCACAAAGATTATATAGTAGAACAAGTCCTCCCCAAGTCGGGGATCCAAACATGGAGAGAGAGAAAAGAGGAGAGATAAAAGAGGATACGCAGCTGGATTACACGAGACATTTTGTTAAGCAGATAATGACAGCGTCGGAGTGGAAGGGGTCGATCGCGGACGCCGTAATGATGATGATGATTACGATGTAAATATACGCATAAATTTAATTATAATGTTAGCTATACATGAACATATTTCCCAAATAATATAGTAGATGTGCTAGATTTATGTATGTTCTTCCTCCTTGTTCCCTGAACGGGGTGAGGGTCAGATATAGTACTGTCGAACCACTCGCTATGTTCTTTCCACAACTTCCTGTCAGCAACCACCTCTGGCCATCTTTCATCGTCACCCGCTCGTCTCATGTCCCTCCTTACACAGTCCCCCCATCTGGGTTTTTCCGCCACTGCTCTCTTTGCACGTTTACCTGCACCCATCCTTGCCAAGTGGCCTGCCCATCTCATCCGGCTTCTCACTAGTCTTCCTGTCAGGCTGCATTCCAACCAAATCTCTTTCCTTAGGTCGGTCATCCTTCTTCTTATGTAACAGCGTGTTATATCTCGTTGGCATAGACCATGGCGTTATTGACGTGTGAGCCGGTCCGACCGACGCAGACACTCAAGAACACATGCTTAATACTATGAAGTGATTTGACAGTTGAAGATGCCTGGATTGGTGTGATGTTTGTGATGTGCAATACCTTGTGGAGTGCAGTGACGCAGTGACTAGAGCTCCGGATTCTCAATCGAGAGAACTCGGGTTCGAGTCCTATTGCTACAGTGGTGGATATTTGTGTATGAATAGTCTTTGACCAGTAATTACAGCGTGGCTGAATGCTTCCCAGAAAAAAAAAAGATAGCGTTCGATAAGACATGTCTGCCAGGGAGTGAAGTGTAAAGCGTTATTATACTGCGCTAAATAAGAACTTACCTTTATTTGTGTTTTTCTTTACAAACTATATCTGCCACGTTTAGCTGCCAATACATGAGCGTGCGATGCATTCTTTCACGGGTCAACCTTGCGCAGTTACCCAGCTGGATAACAATAAGGGAATTGTACCAAAACTAATCCCGTTTGCATGTATGTTTTGACACTGCTACAGTGTTATTTTGAAACAAATAAAAATGGTACTAAGTCATTAAGCATTCTCAATAATGATAAATCAGAATTATCAATTAGTTTTTTAAACACTTTTAGTTCTACTTTTGAAATAGTTTGTGTTTGTTATGTTACGTATACGTTTACCATTATGATACCTAGTATTCAGCTTAAATTCAAGGAACAACTTAAGAACGTTGTTATATTTAGCATTTCTAAATGTTATGATAAATAACATTATTTTTTATATAGTGTATCTTCTCACTTTATGCCATATGTCTATGTAATGTTGTCGTTTTGTCGTTATGTTGTTTTTTCGCTTAATCGTGTTGTTGTTTCGCCGTTTTTGTCGTCCTGCCGTTGTGTCATTGTGTCGTTTTGTCTTTCTGTCGTAATATTGTTATACAGTTTTGTAGTTTTATCGTCATGTCGCCCTCTCGTTCTCGCGTTATCTCGTCCTGTCTATATAATTTATCTAATTTTCACATTCTAGCGTCTTCTTGTCGCCTCGCCTCTCTCCTGTCTTTCTCTCATTCTCTCTCTCCCTTCCTCCCGCCTTCCCTCCCTCCCCTACCTCTCTCCCTCAATCCCTCTTTCCCTACCTACCTCTCTCCCTCCCCCCGTCATCCATCCCTCCCTCCCTCCCTCCCTCCCTCCCTCCCTCCCTCCCTCCCTCCCTCCCTCCCTCCCTCACTCACTCCTTTACTCCCTCCCTCCCTCTCTCTCTCTCTCCCTCCCTCACTCCTTTACTCCTCCCTTACTCTCCCCCCTCTCTCTGTCACACTAAAGTGACTTGGCTTAAAGTAGGATATAATTGGCTTAAATGTGTGTGTGTGGGTGTGAGGGCGTGCGCGTGCGTGCGTGCGTGCGTGCGTGTGCGTGTGTGTATGCGGGTATGCCCGTGTGCGTGCGTGTCTGTATATGTGCGTGGCGTGCGTCGGTGCGAGTGTCTATCCGTGTATGTACGAGCATGCGTGCATATGTATATGAGCGAGCTTATAAATTGCCAGTATGAATGTTCTTTTTATATTTATTACATGGCTGTTTATTTGTGCAAGTGGAACATACCACACAGTAGCTTTACGTCTTGCTCGCTACAGTGAACCTCTTAAATGTCTCAGCAGAGCAGTTATTAACCTTGTGGATTTCCCTTTGGTGGTGAGAATGGGCGATGAGAGACTGCCAAGGAGTGCGTTTTACGGCGAAATGACTGAGGGAAAGAGGCGATTGGGAGGCCAAAGTCCGCGCTACAATGAAGTTCTGAAACGTTACATAAAGGCTGCAGATATTCCATTAGACATACGGGAAAGTGTAGCATCAGCCATTTGCATTGGCGTAATTTCCACCAAACGTCGCCGGACAAACAAATACTCAAACAACAATAGAGCTTACATCGGCGGTCATTATAACCTACCCTGTGCTGGATTTATCAATTTTCTTTAAACTTTCTCAGCGCATGAAACATTAACGGACTTCGTGTGGAAAATTCGTGAAAATGGCACCTTTTTTTTCAGAAAAATCCACCCAAACCTGATACCCCTCAATTTGACCCCAATCTAGTGACGAAATATTGGCATTCTGTAAGATAGCCACTCTGCAAATATGCGAGAGACTAGCGTATATTTATTGCTACCTCGTGGATGACCTAATGCAATAGTACATTCAATTCCCATTGGACCAACATGTCCCATGTAAAAGTGCTCGAAACAAATTCACACATCACACCTAAACGCTATTTTCATAGGGACTAATTCAGGGTAATGGCGGACGCACACTATGACCTTACGCCATCTGTGACAAGGCTCCAAAGCACCAGTTGCTTCAGACACAAGATTTACCATCACCGTTGAGGTGGTCGTTGTTCTGACAAACAACCGAGGTGGGTGTATGCGTGGCGTGCGCCTTTGCTGGTATGTGTGCGTGGGTATATCCGTGTTTGTACCCGTGCATGCGTATGAATGTGAGCGAGCTTCTATATTACTAGTAGGATATGAATGCTAATTTTATTTTATATTGATACATTGTTGGCCTAGACCTTGTTTCCGGTGAACCTCTAAAATATGTCAGAAGAGCACTTGTTCACCCTGTACATTTCCCATTAAATGGGACTTGGTCGCTGCGCCAGCCTCGTTTTGGGTTTCCGGAAGCAATTTCGCATGAATAAGGTTTGATGATACGCGCGAGGTCTAGGTGTTGACTGGTATACTTTCGACTTTCATCAATAGCCTTTTTTTGTTGATGGTCAACCCATTTCAACGAAATCATCTATGTCATTGTAATTAAATTTTTATTGTCTCTTCATAAGTGGTCTCTTATCAGAACAGTTGATTAGTATCAATACATACATACGTACATACGTACACACGTACACACATACACACATACACACATACACACACACGTACGCACGTACGCACGTACGCACGTACACACACGCACACACGCACGCACACACGCACACACATAAACACATACATACATATATTGAAACATACATACATACATACATACATACATGCATACATGCATGCATGCGTGCATGCGTGCATACGTGCATACGTGCATACGTGCATACGTGCGTACGTGCATACGTGCATAAACGCATACGCACATACGCACATGATACGCACATATTAGTCATTGTGCTGGTGCTATGTGATAAATGGTATTGTTGACTAAGAACTGTATCCTGCGGCGTACGGTTAAAGTCCAAGTTCTGAGTAATCTTATTCTTTGAAAGTCTTCAGTAAGTAGGTAGTGGAATCTGTAACCGCCAATTCGTTCAGCGTACGGCGCCAGCAATCCAATTCAACACCATAAACCGACAAGAAGATTCGTCTACGTGCTCCGTGTGTGCGTGCGTGCGTGCGTGTGTGCGTGCGCGCGCGCATGTCCGATGTGTGTGTGTGTTGTGGGTGCGCGCGTATGTGCGAGTGTGTGTATGTGTGGTGTATGCATGAGTGTATATATATGTGTGTGTGTATGTGTGTGTTTGTGTTGTGTGTGTGTGTGCGTGTGCATGTGCGCGTACGATTACATTTAGAGTCAAACTGTTCCCATCAGCTGCGCCATCAATATACGTTTCAGAGTACCCAACAAATGCATATATCTTGTTAGCTGCTCCAAGCGTTGATCGAAGGCAACTTTTACTTATTCACGGACATTGGGAAACACATTAACAAAGCATCGGGGTTTGTCAATGATTAGTCAAATTAGCTGACGACGTGACGATCTTGAATATTGTTCCCAGAACTAGGATGATCGGCCACGTATCATAGAGATACACAATTATGTGCGGGAACCTTTTTTAAAACTTTGACAGTGTTTGCCAGATCAATGCTATATTTCTCATACTCATTTCTCAGTGAAACAACATTGCCCTGTGTTTTTGTCTCAAAGAAAACTATTTGGTGCCAGTATTTCAACAACAAAATGCGACGGAATGTCCGGCAACTTCACGTCTTCGTGTCTTCACGGATCTGGTTTCTAGGCAAACAGTGGATCAGACAATTATCCAGTTTGATTCGCGACATTTGCCAACATCATCAACAATGTCACCCAAGCCTCGCTTTTGGTAGGAATCCCGCTACGCGTGAATAAAGTCTATCCAGGCTTATGAAATAAAATTAGAAAGATAATCAGATTGCGAAGAAGCTGTTTGGTGTAACATAGTTACAGGAAACTCAACGTTAACGGTTGGGTTAGTTTATCGAAGTCCAAACATAAGCATAGAAGAGAATAAAAAAGTACAAAACGCTGTAAGGGAAGTGAGCAAAATTATTATGGGGGATTTTAACCATGGTTATATAAAATGGAAAACTCAACAGCGTGCGGGGAGTGAGGACCACAAGTTTTTAGTTCTAGTACAAAATAGTTTCCTTTCTCAACATGTGCTAGAACCAACCAGGGGTGAGAATGTGTTAGACATAGTTTTGTCCTCACAGAATGAATTAGTTGACAATGTCAAGATATGTGAGCCACTGGGGAATAGCGATCACAACCAGATACATTTTACCATCAAAGTAAAATCAGATAGGAATAGTAAAAAGCAGTGCAGAAGACATTTTCACAAAGGAAGATATAAGGACATGAGGAAATGTTTAGCAAAGATAGACTAAAATAACGCACTGAAGAATAAATAAGACAGCAACAGATTGCTGGAATATCTTAAAGAGTGAACTTGAATGCATTGTCGATAAATTAGTTCCATTGAAAAAACAAGGGAAACGGTCCAGAAGAAGCACTTATCAAAAGAAGCCATTATAAAAATTAAGTACAAATAAATGATGTGGAAGTCACATAGACGTACTGGAAATGATGAAGACTACAACATTTATGAAGAAGAACTTGACCAAGCCACAACTGATATTATAAATTCAAAGAGAAGCTATGAACAAACTTAGCCTGTAATATAAAACACATTGGAAATTGTAGAGCAAATTAGCATATCGCTTGCAACAGTTTTCAACTTGTTATTAGAAGAGGGAGTGGTTCCTTTAGAATGGAACGAAGCAAACAGTATGCAGTTATTTAAAAAAAAACGTTCGAGAAACACGTCAGAGAACTACAGACCAGTGAGTTTAACATCAGTGATTTGCAAATTATTAGAAAGACTAATAAAAGATCACAAGGTCGATTTTCTTGTTAAACATAACTTAATAAACCCATCTCAACATGGATTTCTAAAAGCGAGGTCATGCTTAACACATATGTTATGTTTTTTGGAAGATATAACTAAGTGGGTAAACGATGGATCACCAGCCAGTAGATATCATCTACTTAGATTTTCAGAAAGCTTTCGACAAAGTGCCACATTAAAAATTACTGCTTAAACTAAAGGCACATGGCATACGAAATGATATAATTAACTAGATAGAATAATGGCTGATTGACAGAAGACAACGGGTATTATTTGATGGGGAGGCTTCAAACTGAAAATCAGTTTTGAGAGGGGTACCACAGGGATCAGTACTGGGACCTATATAATGTTTAATATATATCAACGATTTGGACGATGATATAACAAATAAGGTGTTGACATTTGTGGATGATACTAAAGTGTTTAGAAGGATTAAACGTGATAGAGATAGACAACATTTACAAGATGATCTTGACATGTTGATCAAATGGTCTAAAAAGTGGTAAATGTTGTTCAATTTTGGGAAATGAAAATGCCTCCACACAGATCATGGGAACGAAGATGTACAATATACAATGGGGTTACTGTACTAAGTACTACTGTAAAAGAAAAGGACTTAGGGTTAATCATTTATGCTGATACGAAGGTGTCAGAGCAGTGTGGAATTGCAGCTTCAAAAGGAAATGAAATCCTTGGATTAATTAGTCGAAATATAGCATATAAGGAAAAAGAACTAATAATACCGCTGTACAAAACAATAGTTAGGCATCAGCACCAGCTTACATCACCGACCTACTCCATGAACAAAGAGCTACTCGAGTGTTGCGTTCATCTACAAACAATGACTTGTACGTGCCATCATCTCGCAGCCGATACGGCAACCGAACTTTCTCGGCATCTGCTCCACGACTATGGAATTCACTTCCAAGCGAGATGAAGACAACCTGTTGCTTTGTGACTTTCAAAATACTTTTGAAAACCCATGTTTTCCGGGTTGCTTACGCAACACAGGCGCCACCAGTCAGTTTAATCAGTTTATTTTTTTTAAATAATTATTTATTATCTTGTACATGTTTTTAAACTAATTTCACACAATCTTATTATTTTTATTATCAATATACCCTTAATTTTAACGACCATCTTTAGCTCTAACTTATTTTTTTTATTTGTGTATATATTGTCATTTATTTTAACTAATTTAATATTATTAATATTATGTAAATTATTAATGTTCTGCATATAAAAATACACACACACACACACACACACACACACACACACACACACACACACACACACACACACACACACACACACACACACACACACACACACACACACACATATATATATGTATATATATAGTTAAGTATCCTAAGCGCCTCCGAATGGATTTATCTAGATTTATGGCGCTATATAAGTGTTCTTCTTCTTATTATTATTAGTATTATTTATAATATTGTATTCAAGCGTGGAGGCCATATCGCAAGAAGGACATAGATATGCTAGAAAGAGTACAGAGGAGAGCGACTAAATTATACAAAAACTGAGGGATCTTAGTTACGAAATACGCCTAAAAGAATGTGGTTTAACAACACTAGAGACCAGGAGATTGAGAGGAGATCAGTTAGAAGTGTTTAAAATATTGAATGGTTATGAAAATATTAATAGAAATATTTTTTCTCAGTTAAGAAAGATAGAAGGACTATAGAACATGAAGTTACACTAGTAAAGGAGCAATGTAGATTAGATATAAGAAAGTCCAAATTTTCACAAAGGACTGTAAATGAATGGAACAGATTATCTGCTGATTGTGTGGGTGCTAGTAGCGTGAATATGTTTAAAAATAAAATCGACACATACCTCAGAAGGGCGGATACACGTAGATTAAAAGGGTTGGACTCGCGATAAGCCAAAAGGTTTCCTTATCCACCTGCCATCTAGAGTTAATTCTCTGGGTGGCAATCTTGTTAAATCTTGTTAACTGATACCTAAAACACATTTAGTCTTATAGTAGATATAATTTATGTTGTATATTATGATGTTACGATAAAAAACGAACGGACAACCCCCTTTAGATGTATTCCAAGTTGGTGCACATCACGTAGGATTTGCACATGTCAAATTACGTTAACGACTTGCACTGAAATTAGTGTGAGCTTTTAAGACACGACCATCTAAACATTGGCGAACCCTCACCGGGGGACATGAAAGAGTAAGACACGTGATTCCCAGACAGTCGCTTCTTTTGCACTCGACGTCCATCAATCAGCTGATGTCCAGATGGAATACACGCGGTCTCGGACTGGCAACATCGCCAGAATCAAGACTTATAGCGTCACGCCGAGCTTTGCTTTTTTCACATGCAATTCCTCAAGTGAAGTCGACCTTCTCGGTAGAGCTTCCTTGAATGACGCGTGGAAACGTTTTTGTGCACATTCAGCGGGTCATTCAGTTTAATGTGTGCGAACCAGCTACTCACACAAGCTGCTCAAATTGGCAGCGCTCGGCGTGTTCAGTGTTGCATCATTGGTCGGCCGTAACAGTCGCCACCTGGAGGATGAGAAAGTACCAGTTGTTCTTTGGCTGGCCAAGTCCAAAGAGAGAGCTTCGTGTTACCCTGCACCAGCATCTATTTTGAATGGAGGACCAAACAGATGGCACGGACTAAGTCAGCAGGCCGCACATGTATTACTGAACAGTGATGATTGTTAGCCTAATCCGCGTGGGAACTGGTACATTATCTTATGGTTGGAATCTGAATATAACCAATCTTGTTTCTATGCATCGAAATTTAACTTACAAATTATTACCTTTTACGAATTTAAGACTTATTATTATTATCAAACATCAACGTCTAATTGTGAACAACAATTGGATGTCACTATTAAAAACGCACCGCTTCCGGCGCATCATCGAGTTTCAGGTGGAACGGGTTGGAAAATAAGGCAAACTCCTCACTGCGAGTCCTGCAAAATCACTCAGCTTTGCGTTTCGCAGTTGTGTCTCCCACAGTAGCCAGGTGAACGTGATCTCGGAAGCGGAGACGAACTGGAAAAGCTAAGTGATGATAATGTATTGTCGCAAATTCATTTGAGGTCTGCAAATTCCGGTTCTTCTCTACCCTTCTGCTACATGAACACCCTACAATCTCATAATACCTCTATCTGGGTTCTACATGTTGTAAAGCGCCACGAACAATTTATAATTGGATCTGGCGCTATATTAAATAAAATATATTATTACTATTATATAAGGCCTATGTGCTGGGGAGGTATTGATACTGCGCAGTCATCTCAACCAGAAGGTGTTGGAACTGCCGGTGATTTACGCCACGAGCGCAAACGTCAGGCTTTCTTGGGGGGGGGGTGATAAAGCAGTTATTCCAACCATGGATGTTGCAATTACTGTTGTCATCCCGCGGGCCGCATTGTGGATAATTTCACGTTTAGTCCGCGGGCCGTATGAAATAGCTCCGCGGGCCTAATTTGACCGGCAGGCCGCAGGTTACCGACCCCTGCCCTACACGTATAAATGCCCTTTTATGGTTGGCCTGATGTGCCAAACGGGTTAGGTTTAGGATTGGGGTTGGGCTGGCACCAGGTATTGAGCGCAGTGACACAGTGACTAGAACATCGGACTCTCAATAGTGAGAAACCGGGTTCGAATCCTGTGCTGCCGTGTCGAACCTTGGGCACGTTCGTTCATTTTACGTCGCTACAGTTCACTCAGCTGTATGTATGAGTACCTCGCTATAGAGAGTGGTAGATATTTGTGTACGAATAGTTTTCGCGCAATAACTGCAGCGTGGCGGAATGCTTCCCAGAGAAGTCGAGATTGTGTTCGATCGAACAGGTTTCCAGTGAATAAAGTGTAAAGTGCTTTGAGCAGTTCTAATGACTGGATACGCCCTGTAGAAGAATTTAACTTTGTTACATGAATTTCTACGTGGAGGGGTAGCAAATAGCCATCACTCAAGAGTAATCCAGTGCATGCGCGTACGCCTCCCATTTTGTTTGAACTTACGTCTATGTTTAATTAAAATATTTTGTGAATCCAGCATGTGTGGTGGGGAGCATACCCCCCATTTTGGTCTTAAGTTAGTCTGTTTTATGAGCATCAAGGTGGGTAGTAAGAGGTTTTAGGTGATCCTCAAGGGGTGCAGGAGATCTTTGGTTGGCCTTATGGAGGTGCATGTGGAGGTTTTATGGTGAGCCTTGTAGTTGGAGATGTTTCGTTAGCCTTTATACATGGAGATGTAGTTGTCGGAGGTTTTTGGTGAGCCTCAAGCGGATAATGGGTCAATTGGTCAAATCCTAGATCCGCCCCTCGAAGTAGACGATACGTCTGTTTCTAACATTTCAATTGTTTAAATACATATACATATAAATGTCATAGCTCGTGAAATTAATTGTAACAACAACAACAACAACAAGAAATCTCATATTAGACGTCACTGCAGTCATGTCATGATTTTTAATGATGTGTGTTGATATAAAAAGAACAATTGTCACACGCTCGCACATTCTCGCGCACCCACCCAACCACACACACGTTCAAATGCACATACACGCGCGCACACACACACACACACACACACGCACACACACACACACACACACACACACACACACACACACACACACACACACACACACACACACACACACACACTAACTAACTACAAAAACAACTAAAGCACACTTCTGGCATGCGACGGCCTCACCATTCCCCACGCTGGACTACTCTCTGCCCGTTACACCGGAAATAACATGTAAAAAATACGATTGCCGTGATAAGTCGCATCGTCTCCACGCAGATCTTACTGTTCCGTATTGCATTTCAATTTCGAATTATTATATAACGAGCAAATGTACTAGTAACTCTGGGGAATGAAACCAAAACTGAGACGCGCTCCAACAGCAATGATCTTATAGGGTAATTATCTAGGTTTTTGAGTGCTGGAAAAGGATACCCTGCAAAAAACCTAACCATGAGACCTTCCAGAACAGAAACAGATTTCTCGCGAATATCATAAGGATATTTTGACGTAACAAAATTACCAACGAAGTGAGTTGTACCGCAAAACCAACAACACATCGGTAACATTACACTTACAGAGACGCAGATGGAGATGGTTTGGCCATGTTTTGCCTATTGTTCACAGACAGCAGACGGGATACGGAAACATGGCCACCCAAGGAACACAAGGCGAAGAACCACCATAAAAGGGTGGGAGGGAGTGAGCGAGGGAGGGAGGGAGGGAGGGAGGGAGGGAGCGAGGGAGGGAGGGAGGGAGGGAGGGAGGGAGGGAGCAAGGGAGCGAGGGAGCGAGGGAGCGAGGGTAATGAGAGAGATGTACGAAACAACAATTAAACACGTATCTTCGAATAATTTTCACTGCCGTTTTGAGAATACACGGACATTTCCCACGACCATCGTCGTGGCCTTCCCGCTTGCATGTCGTGGTTTCTTCGCCCACTCAATCACGATCGACGGCGTCTTATTACGGCAGCTTCCCTTGGCGAAAATATCCGACACATAATCATAAACTACAGACACTATTATATATGTAGGTAGACGGTTTAGGCCACGTTCATAACCAGCATACGTGACGGGCGTTCGCTGACCACAGCAGCCGTTGACACTGCAAACGACCGTCGTTATTAATAATAGTTTAGCTAGTTACGACGCGCTAAACAGACCGTTTGGCGCGCGCGGGAAGTCTGCCTTTTGGCGAGCGGGGGAAAGCGGCCGTTTGGCGCGCGTTACATATCGTGGCTTTATGGTTGTAGCAGACGACCGTGACACGTAACGGAGTGGAACCTCAGGGTGGATTGGCGCGAACATGAGCGTCGAACCGGGATATGCAAAACTGGGCTAAGTAAACGCCAATTATTAGACGCATCTTAGAGTTAAGTAGGTGAACAGTTGATTCGTTCTTTGATCCAGGACGCATTCTAACCGCGCTCCTATCGTTTGACCAGGATTGGCGTTGTTACCACAATTTATTGGTTGTATTATTTTGTTGGTGTAGTAACCTACTCGACTCGATTTAAAAAGAGGTAGGGTAGATGTTACTGCATCACATGTGCGCATAATTGCGTTTCTGGTTTTAATTGTTTATGGTCGTTAAATTATATCCAGATAATTTCGTCGAAGCCTAGATAAGTAGGCATAGGGCCCACGCATATCGCAACATCTCGACAGACACGCTTCTTTGTACAGTTGATACATTGCGATGCTAACACATTTTTATCACGCACAAGGAGGTGTGGGATGTGCGTTTTGCATAGATTAATTATTTAATTCTTGACACTATTGTTTTCTCAGAAGTGTATTTCCTACACCGTTGTTTATGGGGCTTTAGCGGGAGTTTAACATCAGTGATTTGCAAATTATTAGAAAGACTAATAAAAGATCACAAGGTCGATGTTCTTGTTAAACATAACTTAATAAACCCATCTCAACATGGGTTTCTAAAAGCGAGGTCATGCTTAACACATATGTTATGTTTTTTGGAAGATATAACTAAGTGGGTAAACGATGGATCACCAGCCAGTAGATATCATCTACTTAGATTTTCAGAAAGCTTTCGACAAAGTGCCACATTAAAGATTACTGCTTAAACTAAAGGCACATGGCATACGAAATGATATAATTAACTAGATAGAATAATGGCTGATTGACAGAAGACAACGGGTATTATTTGATGGGGAGGCTTCAAACTGGAAATCAGTTTTGAGAGGGGTACCACAGGGATCAGTACTGGGACCTATATAATTGTTAATATATATCAACGATTTGGACGATGATATAACAAATAAGGTGTTGACATTTGTGAATGATACTAAAGTGTTTAGAAGGATTAAACGTGATAGAGATATACAACATTTACAAGATGATCTTGACATGTCGATCAAATGGTCTAAAAAGTGGTAAATGTTGTTCAATTTTGGGAAATGAAAATGCCTCCACACAGATCATGGGAACGAAGATGTACAATATACAATGGGATTACTGTACTAAGTACTACTGTAAAAGAAAAGGACTTAGGGTTAATCATTTATGCTGATACGAAGGTGTCAGAGCAGTGTGGAATTGCAGCTTCAAAAGGAAATAAAATCCTTGGATTAATTAGTCGAAATATAGCATATAAGGAAAAAGAACTAATAATACCGCTGTACAAAACAATAGTTAGGCCTCAGCACCAGCTTACATCACCGACCTACTCCATGAACAAAGAGCTACTCGAGTGTTGCGTTCAACTACAAACAATGACTTGTACGTGCCACCATCTCGCAGCCGATACGGCAACCGAACTTTCTCGGCATCTGCTCCACGACTATGGAATTCACTTCCAAGCGAGATGAAGACAACCTGTTGCTTTGTGACTTTCAAAATACTTTTGAAAACCCATGTTTTCCGGGTTGCTTACGCAACACAGGCGCCACCAGTCAGTTTAATCAGTTTATTTTTTTTAAATAATTATTTATTATCTTGTACATGTTTTTAAACTAATTTCACACAATCTTATTATTTTTATTATCAATATACCCTTAATTTTAACGATCATCTTTAGCTCTAACATATTTTTTTATTTGTGTATATATTGTCATTTATTTTAACTAATTTAATATTATTAATATTATGTAAATTATTAATGTTCTGCATATATAAATACACACACACACACACACACACACACACACACACACACACACACACACACACACACACACACACACACACACACACACACACACACACACACACACACACACACACACACACACACACACACACATATATAGATATATGTATATATATAGTTATGTATCCTAAGCGCCTCCGAATGGATTTATCTAGATTTATGGCGCTATATAAGTGTTCTTCTTATTATTAGTAGTATTATTTATAATATTGTATTCAAGCGTGGAGGCCATATCGCAAGAAGGACATAGATATGCTAGAAAGAGTACAGAGAAGAGCGACTAAATTATACAAAAACTGAGGGATCTTAGTTACGAAATACGCCTAAAAGAATGTGGTTTAACAACACTATAGACCAGGAGATTGAGAGGAGATCAGTTAGAAGTGTTTAAAATATTGAATGGTTATGAAAATATTAATAGAAATATTTTTTCTCAGTTAAGAAAGATAGAAGGACTATAGAACATGAAGTTACACTAGTAAAGGAGCAGTGTAGATTATATATAAGAAAGTCCAAATTTTCACAAAGGACTGTAAATGAATGGAACAGATTATCTGCTGATTGTGTGGGTGCTAGTAGCGTGAATATGTTTAAAAATAAAATCGGCACATACCTCAGAAGGGCGGGATACACGTAGATAAAAAGGGTTGGACTCGCGATAAGCCAAAAGGTTTCCTTATCCACCTGCCATCTAGAGTTAATTCTCTGGGTGGCAATCTTGTTAAATCTTGTTAACTGATACCTAAAACACATTTAGTCTTATAGTAGATATAATTTATGTTGTATACTATGATGTTACGATAAAAAACGAACGGACAACCCCCTTTAGATGTATTCCAAGTTGGTGCACATCACGTAGGATTTGCACATGTCAAATTACGTTAACGACTTGTACTGAAATCAGTGTGAGCTTTTAAGACACGACCATCTAAACATTGGCGAACCCTCACCAGGGGACATGAAAGAGTAAGACACGTGATTCCCAAACAGTCGCTTCTTCTGCACTCGACGTCCATCAATCAGCTGATGTCCAGATGGAATACACGCGGTCTCGGGCTGGCAACATCGCCAGAATCAAGACTTATAGCGTCACGCCGAGCTTTGCTTTTTTCACATGCAATTCCTCAAGTGAAGTCAACCTTCTCGGTAGAGCTTCCTTGAATGACGCGTGGAAACGTTTTTGTGCACATTCAGCGGGTCATTCAGTTTAATGCGTGCGAACCAGCTACTCACACAAGCTGCTCAAATTGGCAGCGCTCGGCGTGTTCAGTGTTGCATCATTGGTCGGCCGTAACAGTCGCCACCTGGAGGATGAGAAAGTACCAGTTGTTCTTTGGTTGGCCAAGTCCAAAGAGAGAGCTTCGTGTTACCCTGCACCAGCATCTATTTTGAATGGAGGACAAAACAGATGGCACGGACTAAGTCAGCAGGCCGCACATGTTTTACTGAACAGTGATGATTGTTAGCCTAATCCGCGTGGGAACTGGTACATTATCTTATGGTTGGAATCTGAATATAACCAATCTTGTTTCTATGCATCGAAATTTAACTTACAAATTATTACCTTTTACGAATTTAAGACTTATTATTATTATCAAACATCAACGTCTAATTGTTAACAACAATTGGATGTCACTCTTAAAAACGGCTCATTGTTCAAAGTTGGCGATAGGTTTGAGAGAGAACCGCATTGTAGTTTGTTGAACTCTATCCGCACCGCTTCCAGCGCATCATCGAGTTTCAGGTGGAACGAGTTGGGAAATAAGGCTAACTCCTCACTGTGAGTCCTGCAAAATCACTCAGCTTTGCGTTTCGCAGTTGTGTCTCCCACAGTAGCCAGGTGAACGTGATCTCGGAAGCGGAGACGAACTGGAAAAGCAAAGTGATGATAATGTATTGTCGCAAATTCATTTGAGGTCTGCAAATTCCGGTTCTTCTGTACCCTTCTGCTACATGAACACCCTACAATCTCATAAGGCCTATGTGCTGGGGAGGTATTGATACTGCGCAGTCATCTCAACCAGAAGGTGTTGGAACTGCCGGTGATTTACGCTACGAGCGCAAACGTCAGGCTTTCTTGGGTGGGGGGTGATAAAGCAGTTATTCCAACCATGGATGTTGCAATTACTGTTGTCATCCCGCGGGCCGCATTGTGGATAATTTCACGTTTAGTCCGCGGGCCGTATGAAATAGCTCCGCGGGCCTAATTTGACCGGCAGGCCGCAGGTTACCGACCTCTGCCCTACACGTATAAATGCCCTTTTATGGTTGGCCTGATGTGCCAAACGGGTTAGGTTTAGGATTGGGGTTGGGCTGGCACCAGGTGTTGAGCGCAGTGACACAGTGACTAGAACATCGGACTCTCAATAGTGAGAAACCGGGTTCGAATCCTGTGCTGCCGTGTCGAACCTTGGACACGTTCGTTCACTTTACGTCGCTACAGTTCACTCAGCTGTATGTATGAGTACCTCGTTATAGAGAGTGGTAGATATTTGTGTACGAATAGTTTTCGCGCAATAACTGCAGCGTGGCGGAATGCTCCCCAGAGAAGTCGAGATTGTGTTCGATCGAACAGGTTTCCAGTGAATAAAGTGTAAAGTGCTTTGAGCAGTTCTAATGACTGGATACGCCCTGTAGAAGAATTTAACTTTGTTACATGTATTTCTACGTGGAAGGGTAGCAAATAGCCATCACTCAAGAGTAATCCAGTGCATGCGCGTACGCCTCCCATTTTGTTTGAACTTACGTCTATGTTTAATTAAAATATTTTGTGAATCCAGCATGTGTGGTGGGGAGCATACCCCCCATTTTGGTCTTAAGTTAGACTGTTTTATGAGCATCAAGGTGGGTAGTTAGAGGTTTTAGGTGATCCTCAAGGGGTGCAGGAGATCTTTGGTTGGCCTTATGGAGGTGCATGTGGAGGTTTTATGGTGAGCCTTGTAGTTGGAGATGTTTCGTTAGCCTTTATACATGGAGATGTAGTTGTCGGAGGTTTTTGGTGAGCCTCAAGCGGATAATGGGTCAATTGGTCAAATCCTAGATCCGCCCCTCGAAGTAGACGATACGTCTGTTTCTAACATTTCAATTGTTTAAATACATATACATATAAATGTCATAGCTCGTGAAATTAATTGTAACAACAACAACAACAACAACAACAAGAAATCTCATATTAGACGTCACTGCAGTCATGTCATGATTTTTAATGATGTGTGTTGATATAAAAAGAACAATTGTCACACGCTCGCACACTCTCGCGCACCCACCCAACCACACACACGTTCAAATGCACATACACGCGCGCGCACACACACACACACACACGCACACACGCACACACGCACACACACACACACACATACACACTAACTAACTACAAAAACAACTAAAGCACACTTCTGACATGCGACGGCCTCACCATTCCCCACGCTGGACTACTCTCTGCCCGTTACACCGGAAATAACATGTAAAAAATACGATTGCCGTGATAAGTCGCGTCGTCTCCACGCAGATCTTACTGTTCAGTATTGCATTTCAATTTCGAATTATTATATAACGAGCAAATGTACTAGTAACTCTGGTGAATGAAACCAAAACTGAGACGAGCTCCAACAGTAATGATCTTATAGGGTAATTCTCTAGGTTTTTGAGTGCTGGAAAAGGATACCCTGCAAAAAACGTAACCATGAGACCTTCCAGAACAGAAACAGATTTCTCGCGAATATCATAAGGATATTTTGACGTAACAAAATTTCCAACGAAGTGAGTTGTACCGCAAAACCAACAACACATCGGTAACATTACACTTACAGAGACGCAGATGGAGATGGTTCGGCCATGTTTTGCCAATTGTTCACAGACAGCAGACGGGATACGGAAACATGGCCACCCAAGGAACACAAGGCGAAGAACCACCATAAAAGTGTGGGAGGGAGTGAGCGAGGGAGGGAGGGAGGGAGGGAGCGAGGGAGCGAGGGAGGGAGGGAGGGAGGGAGGGAGGGAGGGAGCAAGGGAGCGAGGGAGCGAGGGAGCGAGGGTAATGAGAGAGATGTACGAAACAACAATTAAACACGTATCTTCGATTAATTTTCACTGCCGTTTTGAGAATACACGGACATTTCCCACGACCATCGTCGTGGCCTTCCCGCTTGCATGTCGTGGTTTCTTCGCCCACTCAATCACGATCGACGGCGTCTTATTACGGCAGCTTCCCTTGGCGAAAATATCCGACACATAATCATAAACTACAGACACTATTATATATGTAGGTAGACGGTTTAGGCCACGTTCATAACCAGCATACGTGACGGGCGTTCGCTGACCACAGCAGCCGTTGACACTGCAAACGACCGTCGTTATTAATAATAGTTTAGCTAGTTACGACGCGCTAAACAGACCGTTTGGCGCGCGCGGGAAGTCTGCCTTTTGGCGAGCGGGGGAAAGCGGCCGTTTGGCGAGTTACATATCGTGGCTTTATGGTTGTAGCAGACGACCGTGACACGTAACGGAGTGGAACCTCAGGGTGGATTGGCGCGAACATGAGCGTCGAACCGGGATATGCAAAACTGGGCTAAGTAAACGCCAATTATTAGACGCATCTTAGAGTTAAGTAGGTGAACAGTTGATTCGTTCTTTGATCCAGGACGCATTCTAACCGCGTTCCTATCGTTTGACCAGGATTGGCGTTGTTACCACAATTTATTGGTTGTATTATTTTGTTGGTGTAGTAACCTACTCGATTCGATTTAAAAAGAGGTAGGGTAGATGTTACTGCATCACATGTGCGCATAATTGCGTTTCTGGTTTTAATTGTTTATGGTCGTTAAATTATATCCAGATAATTTCGTCGAAGCCTAGATAAGTAGGCATAGGGCCCACGCATATCGCAACATCTCGACAGACACGCTTCTTTGTACAGTTGATACATTGCGATGCTAACAATTTTTTATCACGCACAAGGAGGTGTGGGACGTGCGTTTTGCATAGATTAATTATTTAATTCTTGACACTATTGTTTTCTCAGAAGCGTATTTCCTACACCGTTGTTTACGGGGCTTCTAAATATCTATGGAGATATGCACGACGTTTTGACAAGGTATTCTGTACAGATGGTGAAATTGTCTTTCCTTCTACCATCATAGTGCGTCGCCCATTAGGTCTACTTGCTTTAATATAATATAAATATAGTCGTTATATAATCTAAGCTAATGGAGGGGTCGGGAACATCATATATATAATATCACCAATAAGTCCGCAAATAGTCATCATCATGGGCATAGAATAAGGAACAATTTCAAATAATATATCTATGAAAATTATATGTCAATGATATGATATGAAAACGGCTTATCGCATAAATAAAGTTATAGCAAAGGCTAAGTTCAACACTACGGTGTCATGAGCCCAAAATATCTCGGATCAAGAGTATGTAAATGCGTAGTGCGCATGCGCGTGTAAGCGAACAATATGTCGTGCCCTTTTGACCTTCAAATATGGTGCTGTTACAGGAGGGGTCTTGTTTTAGTTTTTATATGTTGTTATTACGACTACAAATTATTGCACAAATTATTACACTTAAATTTATATTACGTGTTATGACAATTAAAATGTTAAATGTAGATGTATTATTAACCCAACCCACCTTAGTAACACTGCTTGCTGAAAAGTGCGATGCAAGGATGGCCGCCATATGCACCCTCACAATATTCTTTATAGGAACCTGTTTTACGTTTATATCTGATGACCCTCAAAAAACAGATGTCGCTGGCGGTAAATCTGTCATTTAACTAGATTTAATAAGATTGCCACCCAGAGAATTAACTCTAGGTGGCAGGTGGACAAGGAAGCCCTTTGGCTTATCGAGAGTCCAACCCTTTTATCTATGTGTATCCCGCCCTTCTGTGGTATGTGTCGATTTTATTTTAAAACATATTCACGCTACTAGCACCCACACAATCAGCAGATAATCTGTTTCATTCATTTACAGTCCTTTGTGAAAATTTGAACTTTCTTATATCTAATCTACACTGCTCCTTTGCTAATGTAACTTCATGTCCTCTAGTCCTTCTATCTTTCTTAACTGAAAACAAATAATTCTATCAATATTTTCATAACAATTCATTATGTTAAACACTTCTATCTGATCTCCTCTCAATCTCCTGGTCTCTAGTGTTGTTAATCCGCATTTTTTAGGCGTATTTCGTAACTAAGATCCCTCAGTTTTGGTATCATTTTAGTTGCTCTTCTCTGTACTCTTTCTAGCATATCTATGTCCTTCCTGCGATATGGCCTCCACGCTTGAATACAATATTCTAAATGAGGCCTAACTATTGTTTTGTACAGCGGTATTATTAGCTCTTTTTCCTTATGCGTTATGTTTCGCCTAATTAATCCAATGATTTGATTTCCCTTTGAAGCTGCAATTCCGCACTGCTCTGAAACCTTCATATCAGAACTAATGGTTAACCCTAAATCCTTTTCTTTTACAGTAATATTTAGTACAGTACCCCCATTGTATATTTTACATCTTCGTTCCCATGTCCTGCGTGGAGGCATTTACATTTCCCAAAATTGAACAGCATTTGCCACTTTACAGACCATTTGATCAACTTGTCAAGATCATCTTGTAAATGCTGTCTATCTCCATCACTTTTAATCCTTCTAAACACTTTTGTATCATCCGCAAATTTCAACACCTTGCTTGTTATTTCATCATCCAAATCGTTGATATATATTAAGAATAATATAGGTCCTAGTACTGATCCCTGTGGTACCCCACTCAATACCGATTTCCAGTTTGAAGCCTCCCAATCAACTACTACACGTTGTCTTCTGTCAATCAGCCATTTTTCTATCCAGTTTATTATACCATTTCCTATGCCATGGGCCTTTAGTTTAAGCAGTAATCTTTGATGTGGTACTTTGTCGAAAGCTTTTTGAAAATCTAAGTAGACGATATCTACTGGTGATCCCTCATCTACCCACTTAGTGATGCCTTCCAAAAAACATAACATATTTGTTAAGCCTGACCTCGCTTTAAAAAAACCATGTTGAGATGGGTTTATCAAGTTATGTTTAACAAGAAAATCCACCATGTGATCTTTAATTAGTCTTTCTAATAATTAGCAAATCACTGATGTTAAACTCACTGGGCTATAGTTCTCTGACTTGTTTCTCGAACCTTTTTTTAAATAACGGTATAATGTTTGCCTCTTTTCTTTCTAAAGGAACCACTCCCTCTTCTAATGACAAATTAAAAACTGTTGCAAGCGGTATGCTAATTTGTTCTACAATTTCCAATAGTAGTTTGGGCGGAATCCCATCCACTCCAGGTGATTTATTATCCTTCATAGCCCTTATTTTCTTAGCTACCATTTCCGGGGTTACAATTAATTGTCCTAAATAGTCCGAATCTGCCCCCTCGAACATAGCCTCTGGTACTGGCAGTGAACTAATATCTTCCCTGATAAACACTGAATTAAAATACTCATTCAGGTCTTCTGCCATTAAGAATCCCTCTGATATTATATTTCCAGCACTATCTTCTAGAGGACCGAGATTATTTTGAACTTTCTGTTTGCTTCGAACATACGCATAAAAACACTTACTGTCACGTTTTATATTACTAGCTAATTGTTGTTCATAGCTTCTCTTTGAATTCCTAATTTCAGCTGTAGCTTGGTTAAGTGCTTCTTTATAACTGTTGTAGTCTTCATCATTTCCAGTACATCTATATGACTTCCACATCATTTGTTTATACTTAATTTTTCTAATGGCTTCTTTCGATAAGTGTTTCTTTTTGGACCGTTTCCCTTGTTTTTGAAGGGTACAAATTTCTCAACTATGCACTTAATTTCAATCTTTAATATATTCCAGCATTCTGTTGCTGTCTTATTTTTCAGTGTGTTATTCCAGTCTATCTTTGCTAAATATTTCCTCATGTCTTTATACCTTCCTTTGTGGAAATTTCTCCTATACTGCTTTTTACTATTCCTTTCTGATTTTACTTTGATGGTAAAATGTATCTGGTTGTGATTGCTACTCCACAGTGGCTCACATATCTTGACATTGTCAACTAATTCATTCTGTGAGGACAAAACTATGTCTAACACATTCTCACCCCTGGTTGGTTCTAGCACATGTTGAGAAAGGAAAGTATCTTGAACTAAAACTAAAAACTTGTGGTCCTCACTCCCCATACTCTGAAGAGATTTTCATTGTATATGCCCGTGGTTAAAATCCCCCATAATAATACAGTCCCGTTTGCTTACTTCCCTTATAGCGTTTTGTATTTTTTCATTCTCTTCTATGCTTATGTTTGGACTTCGATAAACTAACCCAACTGTTAACGTTGAGTTTCCTGTAACTATGTTACACCAAACAGCTTCTTCGCAATCTGCTTCTCTTTCTAATTTTATTTCGTAAGCCTGGATAGATTCTTTAATATATAAAACAACTCTACCTCCCTTTCTTCCTATTCTATCTTTTCTAAACATTACATATCCTGTCAGTCCCAATTCGGCATCTGATATATCGGTGGTGGTCCAGGATTCGGTTATACCTATTATATGAGGGTCAATATCTTCTACCATAATGTTTAGTTCATTTCTTTTGTTTACTATACTCCTTGCATTTAAACAAACACATTTATATCCAGCTTCAGAAGAGTTTTCCAGACTGTTATTTGATGATTTATTTGTGCTGTCTTTATCTATGCCTCCATTTTCAGGCTTTTCTGTGAGTCCCCCTGCGAATCTAGTTTAAATAGATGCAACCTGTCCCACTGTCAACAGATCGCAGCAGGTTGTCTGAGAAAACTGCTGCCCCCTTTCCACATGCGTGACTCAAGACCATTCCATTCTCGAAATCACTCCAATCCAATTTTGGGGGATATACATTGGTAAGACGGTTGGTAAAGAAAGATGCCCGAAGAGCGGAAGGGAAAAGGAGACGAGGACGACCTAGACTGCGACGGGGTATAAAGAAGGATTTTGATAGAACTGGAGAGAAGTGGAGCATGAGAGCGAAGGACAGAGGTAAGATCAGTGACGGGGAAGAAACAGAAAATAAAACAGAAGTCTGTGATTACTATTGAGGCCAGCATAACCCTCGACATACATGGGACCAAGAGGAGAACAACAAATTGTCCGATCTCCCCATCCAATGCTTACCTTGACAAGACACACGCGATGTGTGACAGGAGGCTTTGACGGTAGCTGTTAGAGGTTAATCTTTAGGAGGAATAGTGTTCAGTTATATTCAAGTGGTGCAGTTAATCACTTTCTCGCAATACATTCAAGCCCTTGCCATAATGACCTACATACAAATAAGAGAGGGCCTTCTCAGATGACATCATCATTAGATGCGTCGCCTGAGAACACTTGAAGGGTTTCAGGCAAAACGCGATATATATCGATATATATCCATTTTCTTCGTTTTGAGAAAAAGTCACTGTTGTGCTTCATCCCGAAAGTTTAAATAACAACTTGTAAGTTAAGTTGATATATATATATATGGTCCCATGTATATTTTTTTATAAATTATAAAATATCCTAGCTCAACATGTGTTTAAACAAACATTTAATCCTGGTTTGGGCAAACTTCAAAAAATGGCGTTTATCGCGTTTTGCCCTAAACCCTTTACTTCAACATCTTCATTACACCCACGTCATTACTACTCCCACGTCATTACTACACCCACGTCATTACTACACCATTCTCAACGTTCGTCATATGCATGGTGTCGCATCCAGCAATAGCGTGAACACATGTTTTAAATGATGTCGTAAAGTTCTTCACATTAAATTGTCATAGATTATTTATGCAATTTTACAATTATTTTGTTTTTTAATACGAGGCAAACAAATGTTAAAACTGATTCACGTCGAACACTGCAGTGTTTCATTTGCATTCACGTAATTGGCGACTGCAGGTATTAATACAGTAACGGTGAAAGATTTTGATGGGTGGGTGGGTGGGTGATGATGATGACGACGACGACGATGATGATGACGGTGGTGATATGTGTGTGTGTGTGTGTGCGTGTGTGTGTGCGTGCGTGTGTGTGCGTATGTGCGTGTGTGGGGGGTGGATGCGCGTGTGATTGTGTGCATGTGACAATTGTACCTATTATGTAAACATACATAAAAAATCATTACATGTCTGCAGTGACGTATAATGTGAGATTGATAAACTCCAAATCTGTAGAATGACCCCCTCCATTTTCAGGTTATGGGCAGGTTGGCCCTTGACATTTTCATATTGTGTCGCACACACAACTGGCAATACAATGTGGAGTGTCGATAATTGGTCGTTATTGCAGTACCGCATGAGGCCTCATCAGGTAGCAAAATAAAACCGATACGCTAAATTGTCATCGCTACTTGGAAATATTATTAGCCTCACACGTCGGCTCGTTATTTCGGTCTCGTAAAAGAATCGAAACAATTGCTGAGAACGCCGAGAAAATTCGCCGTACCAATTGTTTGCAAATGCGACGTAACACACCGGAAATGAGAGCACCCGTGAAAATGGTTGACGGAAGTGAGCGTGTGCGTGTGTGCGTGTGTGCGTGTGTGGCAAGCTTCGGCAACTGTGACAGTCGGTATTAGGACGACTTCGCGGTTCGCGTCGTGAGTGGTCGGCGGTCCTGCATCGATCGATCAGAGGCTGCTTGTCCTCTGGAAAGGCGGCCGTCACGAGCCAGTTCGTGAGAGAGTATAGGCGAAGGAAACGACAAGACGCTATTGTGCCACGGCAAGGGAACTTTGGCAGAGAAACCAAGGTACTGTTGATTACTGACAAATTTGATGTATATTATTTTGGCACGACGTGTTTTGGTAGGGTAATCAACAAACTTCTAATCAAGAGGCTCGTCTATCGCTTGTGGTGAACAATAGCGGTAATCTCGTTCACTAAAAGCGAACCTTTTCATGGTTATTTGGAAGAAAATTAATATATATATATATATATATATATATATACAGTGTACAAATATAAAAACGTATTTCTACCACGTTTTCGCACGGTATGTATAACCAGAAAGCGCATAGGAAGCAATGGTTTGTTTTTTGTTTGAAATGAATGAAGAGCAACAATCCAGCTAACAGAAGACGTACTTTTCCGAACCTATTTGGAACATTATTAAAATGCGATACACAAACTCATTAAATAAGTATTTCTTGTAAAATTAATAATGAAACATGTATGTTGACAGTAAACATGTATATATATTGATGTTGTTCGTTCGTTTAATATGGACAATATCGCCGATATAAATTATTATAAACTCATAGTTAGTTATTTGGAGAACATTTCTTGTATTTCTCGATGAGAGTATACAGACTATATGTCGCGGAATACATATGCGAGTTTGTCGCCGGTGATGGTAACAGATCGGGTTCACACACCGGCTACTTCTGTACCAATCATTACGACAAAGGACGTTTATTTAAACATGGGAATATTAAGTATCGAGAATCCGGTTCTTTGACGTTCAAATATCTAGTGTGTGAACAGTTTAACTCCTATCCGCGGTCATCGTAGTAAAAGTGCGTATATTTTTTAATTTGTAAAAAAATGACTCTGATTGTTAATTCTGATAACTTGCCAAAGCCAACTGCCAGGCTAACATTTAGCTTTTGGAAAAGAGCAGGTAAATATTCCTGGGGATATATATGCGCTGTTGAAACGTATTATAGATTATGATAATTATTGTTGTTGTTGTTATTGTTATTATTATTATAGTCGACATTATGGAGACCTGTGCATAATCATATCGCGCGTTCAGGTGTGAAGATTTCAATTATGTGAATCAATTGAATTGATTGTGATGTACAGTGTAACACACTGACACAAGGTGGGTTAATTTTCTTCATATAGTAATATTTAATAATAATATTTAATATTTATAGAGCGCAATATCCATAATATGCTCAAAGCGCTGTACAATGCAATTCAATCAAGCGATTCAATGTATACTAATAAAACTGCAAAAAAAGAAACTTCAGGTAAAATGTAGAACAAATTAAGTTAGTTATATTAAAACTATTAATTACACTATAAATAAATAAAATTAGATAAATTATTCAATTTACGTACATGCATACCTACATATACATACCCACGTTCACGCACGCTCGCATACATAAATAAATACTAATACATGCACTCAAAATAATATATATATATATATATGTATAAAATAAAAGTAAGATATGCAGTAAAATATCCTCAAATGAAATGAAATGGTAAAAATGTCAGCAGTATTGAGCTTTGAACATGTGCGTATTTATTGTTTTTTTGAACGTCGACAGAGTTCTGCTGCACTTAATAGCAATGGGCAGTGCATTCCATAGTCGAGGTCCAATCACACGAAAGGACCTGTCCCCGAAACTGACCAGGTTCGTTCGTGGGATCATTTAACTTAAGTAAATTGGTCCGAGACCATTCGCCAATTTCTTCTAGGCAACAGCACAGACGATCCACTGAGTTCAGTTGGCCATCTCCACCAGAACTAAACGAAACATAAAGTTGCTGATAATCCAAGCCGAATTTCTTGATGACGTCGCCAAGTGGTGTGATATATGCAATGAACAGCAATGGCCCGAGTACGGAGCCTTGCGGTACACCAAACGGCACAGCAGTTGGAGAGGATTTGACACTTCCAATACGAATGATGCCGACCAGACAAGTAAGATCTGAATCACTCAAGCGCAGCGCCAGTGACGCCGAATCTGTGAGTGTGTCTGTTCAATACAAAGCCGTGGTCAATGGTGTCAAAAGCGGCGGTCAAGTCAAGCATAACCAAGACAACAACACAGCCACGGTCTACTGCAGACATAATGTCATTGCGTACTTTAAGCAGAGCCGTTTCAATGGAGTGATCTTGTCGATATGCCGATTGAAACTTGTCGTGCAAGTTGTTCTCTTGCATGTGGACATTGAGCTGTTTTGCTACAATGCGCTCTATTACTTTAGAGAGAAATGCCATATTATATACAGGTCGATAGTTCTGCAATGATTCTGGATGTAGTACAGCCTTGTTGATTAGTGGCGAGATGCAGCTAGTCTTATATTTACCTGGAACAACGGACGACTACAGAGATGTCACAACTATGTGCGACAAAATGGGCAGAAGTTCATCGATCGATTCTCTGACTAGCAGGTAGGAGCTGGGTCTAGGTCGCACGATTTAGGCGGTGCATCCATGATCATATTCTAGATTTCGCCTGGCGTTGGTAGGGAGACAGCTCCGATGTGCAGCAGTTGTTAATATCCACATTTTTCACCATTTTCTCTGTTAGAGCTGGTAGGCAACTCACAACAAATGTTGCTGATCTTTTCAGAAAATAGTCAATTCAGCTTCTGACGTGTGGGTAGGGAGTACAGTTCCCACTTTGCGATGCAGTAGACAGTTTATAATTCGGAACAATCGTTGCTGGTTATTGCCTGTGTCACGGATTATGCTGGAATAGTAGGCACATTTTGTTTGGATAAGTGGTGCTTTCACTCTCTTGCAGTGATCAGTGTACAATTGTCTATGCACCTTTAGTTTGTATTTCTCCAGGATCTTTCTCTCTGCCGTTTCTCTCGTTTCGCAGCCCGTAGGTCGTCGGTATACCACGCTGTATCTTGCCGTAATCGGACATGCTTTTCTTGCATTTGCGCGTGCCGAGCACCTAAGCTGACCAGCATATGCTTGTACTAATCAACCACTTCTTCTACGTTCAGCAAGTCAAGTTTATCCGAGCGGAACATTGGAATGTCTTATCGAAAAGACATTGCCTCAACTTGCGATATTTGATTTTCATAAAACCAGTGCGATGTTGAACAATGTCTATGTTGAAACTCACCGCAAAGTGGTCAGAAAGGCCAATGTCCGTAACGGTAAAATTTCGAACAAGGTGTTCGTTCGTGCTGCGGGTCATGAGTACATCCAACGTGTGTCCTTTCCTGCGGGTTGGCCCGCGAACATGCAATAACATTCCTGTGGCATTCACAGAATTTATCAGTCGCCGTGCATCAACATTTGCAGCGTTGTCATTGTGGAAGTTCAAATCTTCCATGATAATCAGAGGTCCAGGTTTTATGGCATGTTGGTCAATGAAACGGTCCCAATCTTAAAAAAAACACAGTAGTTGACAAGCCATTTTCACTGATGGCGGCGGACGGTAAATTACAATGATTCTCATTGATGACGTAGGTGTTTTCAGCCGCACTCGATGTGTTCAAACGATCGAATCGCCTAGGTATCCTGTTTGTGTAAGACGATTTCGGATTTATGGATAATAGCGACACCGCCCCCTTTGCCGGTAGGGCGAGCGTGTGGTTGATGGAATATCAATTTGGTACAATGTCTGTAATCACACTGGCGTCGCTCGAAGGCTTCTTGCTGAGGTGCGTCTTGCGTCACTGGGTATCATCGGCGGTTGCACAAAAGTTGTTCGGGGTCCGGTGTTATCCAGGAATAGACCACAGCGTTCTGCTTGACAGGTTTGCAACCGGTTCTCAAGGCAAGCGTAGACGAATGTCGATTAAAAAACATAACAGTCCGGAACCAGAAATCATTTTCAAGTAAAATGAAAACGTCCGAAGTAATGTCTGTACCCCTATACACGCACATGAGAAATATTAAAACGTTCCTTGAATTGAAATAGGTCAAACTTGTAATAATAAGACAGTTGTCGTGGGGGCTACTGCCAAGCGCTGCACCAGACCTGTCTTATCTGACAAAGACGTCAAATATATAACACAGCGGGATGATGATGTTTAAGGAAAGTTCTTACATAACATTGTGTCCGTTTGGTAGCACCCAGAACACTTCACTCCCCGGCAGACTTGTTCAATCAAACACCAACTCAACTTCTCTGGGAAGCATTCATATACGATGAATTAATGCGCAAAGTATATTCGTACACACATACCCACAATTCTCTGTAGCCATGTACTTGTTCATTCAACTAAATAAACTGAAGCAACATGGAGTGAACGAAGTTGCCCAAGGTTCAACACTGCAGCAAGAGCATTCGAACCCAGACTATTTCGATTGGCCGCCCGATGCTGTAACCACAACGCTCCTGCGTCCTGGCACTAGTTCTAGGTCTCTTTGCGGTCAGGTATCTTTGTCTGCACAGTTAGTCACCGAGTGCGTACATCTACACAGCCAGTGTATTTACATTCACCATTCAATCAACATACTTAGTCAGCCTCGTTGATCTTTCTCCAATCAACTTGTTTTTATTGGCGTTAACCCAAATGTCGGCTCTGTTACTCTGGAATTGACTGGCATTTACCGTTACGTTAACAACCAACGTGTGATTTCGACTACATTTTTGATCATGTTCTTTCTGTTCCAAATGCTCGATGTCCACGTTGGGCCATTAATAACCTCGAGAAGAATCCGGATGTTTGCAAGCCTGCCTCAATAAGTTCGAGAGTGTTGATGACGCTGTCTCGTTCCCATTTATCACTTGCGTGTGGAGCTTTTACTCTTTCCACCCTTTCTTCGCCCACGGCAGTCCATGCTATCCACTCCCACCCTGAGTTGTTCACTCTTGCCCTTTCGATGTGTATTTCTTAGCATTGTCCCTCCATCTTAATAATGTTAGCGTTCCTTTTCTCCTACCACCCACTGCGTTTTCTGACGTATTTGTAAGTTTTTAACTTTACGCCGGCTTCCAATAAGGCTCAGTCGGTGTCAGTCGGTGTAGCGTATACACTGCAGTCGGTGGGTGTCTGGTCTGGACTGGTCTGAACTCGTCGGGTCGGGCAAAAAGTGCCAGTCTATTCCTGCCTTAGCAACGGGATGAATTTCGAAAAACTAAAACCGTTAAATCAGTTCTTTCAAGGTTTAACAAGATTGCCACCCAGAGAATGAACTCTAGATGACAGGTGGATAAGGAAGCCATTCGGCTTTCAGATTGTGAATATGAGAACTTTATTATATCTAATCTACACTGCTCCTTTACTAATATAACTTCATATCCTCTAGTCCTTCCATCTTTCTTAACTGAAAAAAATATTTCTATCAATATTTTCATAACCATTCAATATTTTAAACACTTCCATTTGATCTCGTCTCAATCTCCTGGTTTCTAGTGTTGTTAATCAAAATTCCTTTAGGCGTATTTCGTAACTAAATTCCCTCAGTTTTAGTATCATTTTAGTCGCTCTCCTCGGTACTCTTTGTAGCAAATCTATGTCCTTCTTGCGATATGGCCTCCACACAATATTCTAAATGAGGCCTAACTATTGTTTTGCACAGTGATATTTATTAGTTCTTTTTCCTTATATGCTATATTTTGTCTAATCAATCCGATGATTTGATTTCCATTTGAAGCTGCAATTCCACACTGCTCTGAAACCTTCATATCAGCACTAATGGTTAACCCTAAGTTCTTTTCGCTTATAGTAGTATTTAGTACAGAACTCCCCATTGCATATTTTACATCTTCGTTCCCATGTCCTGTGTGGATGCATTTACATTTCCCCAAATTGAACAACATTTGCCACTTTTCAGACCATTTGGTCAACCTGTCAAGATCATCTTATAAATGCTGTCTATCTCCATCACGTTTAATCCTTCTAAACACTGTTATATCATCCGCAAATTTCAACACCTTATTTGTTATATCATCGTCCAAACCGTTGATATATATTAAGAATAATATAGGTCCCAGTACTGATCCCTGTGGTACCCCACTCAAAACTGATCTCCAGTTTGAAGATTCCCCATCGACTACTACCCGTTGTCTTCTGTCAATCAGCCATTTTTCTATCCAGTTAATTATATATTTTCCTATGCTTTAATCTTTAATGTGGCACTTTTTCGAAAGCGTGATTCCTCGTCTACCCACTTAAGGATATCTTCAAAAAACATAACAAATTTTGTTAAGCATGATCTCGTTTTTAGAAACCCATGTTGAGATGGGTTTATCAAGTTATGTTTAACAAGAAACTCCACCATGTGATCTTTAATTAGTCTTTCTAATAATTAATATTAAACTCACTGGTCTGTAATTCTCCAACTTGTTTCTCGAACCTTTTTTTAAATAACGGTACAATTTTTGCTTCTTTCCATTCTAAAAGAACCACTCCCTCTTCTAATGACAAGTTTAAAACTGTTGCAAGCAGTATGCTAATTTGGTCTACAATATCCGATAGCAGTTTTGGTTGGAATCCAATCCACTCCAAGTGATTTAGTATCCTTCATAGCCCTTATTTTTTCTTAGCTATCATTTCCGGGGTTACGATTAACTATCCTAAATAATCTGATCCCGCCCCCTTGAACTTAGCCTCTGGTACTGGCAGTGAAGTGATATCTTCTCTGGTAAACATCGAACTAAAATACTCATTCAGGTCTTCTGCTATTACGAATCCCTCTGATATTATATTTCCAGCACTATCTTCTAGAGGACCGACCTTATATTGAACTTTCTATTTGCTCAGAACATATATGCATAAAAACTCTTGCTGTCATATTTTATATCACAAACTAATATTTGTTCATAGCTTCTCTTTTAACTTCTAATTTCAGTTGTTGCTTGGTTAAGTGTTACTTTATAAATGTTGTAGTCTCCATCATTTCCAGTACGTCTATATGATTTCCACATCATTTGTTTGTACTTAATTTTTCTAATGGCTCCTTTCAATAAGTGTATCTTTCTGGACCGTTTCCCTTGTTTTTTCAAGGGAACAAATTTATCGATGATGCTTTCAATTTCACTCTTTAAGATATTCCAGCATTCTGTTGCTGTCTAATTCTTCAGTGTGTTATTCCAGTCTATCTTTGCTAAATATTTCCCCATGTCCTTATATCTTCCTTTGTGGAAATTTATTATGTATTGCTTTTTCTATTCCTTTCTGATTTTTCTTTGATGGTAAAATTTATCTGGTTGTGATCACTACTCCCCAGTGGCTCACATATCTTGACATTGTCAACTAATTCATTCTGTGAGGACAACACTATGTCTAACACATTATCACCCTTGGTTGGTCTAGCACATGTTGATAAAGGAAATTATCTTATACTAACACTAAAACCTTGTGGTCCTCACCCCCTGTACTCTGTAGAGATTTCCATTGTATATGACCATGGCTAACACCCTTCATAATAATAAGATAAGATAAGTTAAGATAATGCTTTATTGTCTCAACTATGGAGTTGATACATTTGTCTCGGGTGAGAACAGACATGACTTCAACATGTACATAAAACCATAAAACCATTCGATAAAAAACAGCAGATAAATAATACATGCATACACATTACTTATTCTAAAAACGACAAGTGACACTGTGGCAGCAGGCATCATGAATTAAGTTGTTTAATAGACAGTGGCACGAATGAGCGTTTGTATCTATTAAGCCTGCAGCGAGGAGTTATATAACGTCTGCCAGATGGCAGGAGCTGAAATTCATTATGCAGAACATGTTTAGTATCTTAAATAATCTTGAATGACTGTCTTCTTAGTGTCTGTTCAAAAATCTCCTGAAGGGAGATCATGGGAGATGTGGAACCTATGATTTTCATGGCAGTTCTCATCAATTGAGAAAGCTGTGATTTTAACTGAACAGACAGATTGCCAAACCAAGCAATAATCCCATAGCGCAGTACGCTTTCAATAATGGAGCAATAAAAAAGAACAAGTGTTTTCTCAACGACACCGAAAGTGCTCAGTCTGCGGAGAAAGTACAACAGCTGGTGGACTTTGGAGCACACACTGTGAACATGGACATTCCAGCTAAGTTTGGTATCAAGATGGACACTTAGGTATTTGTACTGACTGACCTGGGCAATTTCTTCACCATGGATAACAACAGGCATGTGATCGGCAACAATACATTTAGCATAACAAAAACATCTCTTGAGTCTTGTTGACATTGAGTTTGAGGTGGTTGTTGTCACACCAATGTACAAAGCTTTCAATTTCAGACATGTATGTATCAACATGTAACAGACCAAGAATAGCCGAGTCATCAGAGAATTTGATTATGTAGTTGTTAGTACTGCTGCTGGTACAGTCATTTGTATACACAGTGTACAAAATCGGCGAACTGACACAACCTTGGGGTGCACCGGTATTTGTTACCACAGTTTGGGAAAGAGTCTGATTTACCTTAACAAGCTGCACTCTGTCTGTTAGAAAAGAACGATACCATTACATGATATATGGATTGACGTTCATTTGTTTCAGCTTAGTGAGCAGAATGTGAGGTTGGATAAGATTGAACGCCGAGCTAAAGTCATGAACAATAGTCTGGCATAAGCCTTGGGGTTGTCTAAGTGTTTCAAAATTAAATGGACAACAGTGTTGACAGCGTCATCTGTTCCTCTGCCATGCCTGTAAGCAAATTGTAATGGGTCAAGATAGTCCTGAACGTCTAGCTGCAGTTTACTAACTACTATTCGTTCCAAACATTTCATGACAATTGGTGTAAGTGCAACAGGTCTGTAATCATTGTTTTCTTTTGGGCAAGTTTTCTTTGGTACAGGATTAATATGTGAGGTTTTCCAGAGTATTGGTATCATGTGGCTATCGACAGAAAGTTGGAATATGGGACAACAAGCCGGTGCAAGTTCCTCAGTATATGTTTTCAAGAAATAAACCGAAATGCCATCAGGACCTGTTGCTTTTCTACTATATACATGTTGGAAGACTTTGGTGACATCATCTACACCAATTTCAAACCTATCGGCATTACTGACAAACACATCACTGAGCACAGAATCACATCTACTGGAAGAATCCTGAGTATCAAACCGTCTGTAGAAATAATTCATTTCATCAGCAAAAGCCTGTTCATTTGTGGTTTGTATTGGTTTCCTAGTACAGTTCATGTTGATGGCCGACTTCGTTGTATCCCATAGTGTTCTATTGTTGATGCAATTAAAATGTTTCTCCATTTTGTCTTTGTAGTGTTGTTTTTCCTCTCTCAGTTTGGTGTTGAGTTCCTTTTGCACCCGTTTGACCTCTTGTGTGTCTTTCCTTGAGAAAGCCTGTTTTTTCTGTGTCTGCCGTCTTTGTTCTCCTTAGTAATGTAGGGTTTATTGTTGGGAAAATATTTCACAATTTTCTTTGGAATCACAGTCTCGATGCAAAACTTTATGTAGTTTGTCACTGCATCTGTAGCCGTGTTGATGTCGGGATTGTCCCGAGTGAAAACTTCCCAGTCTGTGGACATGAAACTAAGGGTCTCCACATTGTCAACAGACCACACATTAACAGTTTTCAGCACAGGTTTGCTTCTCTTCAGGACTGGTCGGTATGTGGGTATGATATGGATAGTATCATGGTCTGTGTTGGCAATAGGTGGTTTGATCTTAGCCGGGTACGCACCTGGTATATTCCCGTAGCATTTGTCCAGCGTTTTGCTTTTTTGAGTATCACACGCAATGTACTGTGAGAAGCCTGGACGGCTGAATTCCAGTCTACAGTGATTACAATCACCCAGGATGAAAACTGGTGCTTCGGGAGTCCGTTCTAGTTGCTTGTAGACACAGTCTGCAATATGCAATAATTGTAGCTGCTCTGGTCGCATTTGCACTGGGGGGCACGTAAACAGAACAAATTAAACCATTCCCAAACTCTCTGGGAAGGTAAAAAGGTATGAGGCTTAAACAGAGCAGTTCAACATCAGGGTTGCACATCTTGTCTCTGATTGTGTACTGCCTGCACCACTGGTCGATGACGTACATACCAATGCATCCCCCTTTGCCTTTCTTGGATGTTCATCTCTGTCTGCTCGAATGAGCGAGAAGCCATCAATTTCCATAAGAGAATCAGAAATATCTTTGTTCAACCAAGTCTCGGTAATAGTCATGACACAGGCTTCACGAAATTCGTAGCATACCTTGGTTGCAATCGCAGTTCGTCCATCTTGGGTTTCAGGGATCGTTCATTGCTCAAAATCATAGAAGGAAGGGGGACCTAGTTTTTCTTCTTCGTAGGCGCTGCCTGACACCGCCTTTTCTGCCTCTTTTCCTCTGGCATTTTTTCTGTATGTTGTTGTCGATATGGTTGTCTGTGAGTTCAAGGAGTTCAATGGGTGGAGCAGTGCCGCTGTCCCGAAGTGTCAGCAACATGTCTCTAGTGTAGGTGAGTACTCGCTGACGCTGGTCGCCAGATTCGAAGCGAGGTGTCATGAAGCCTGATGTAAAAAGTTCGCATAAAAGCAAGAGAAGAAGCGTCCACTTTGCGTAACTTGCCATCACATTCATTCTCATATTGTCCCACACCAAGGGTCATAACAAGTCAGTAAAACTGTACGTAAACTAGCTAAACAAGCACAATGTTGCAGCTGTCTGTTCCCCCGTGTCGCCACAGCGCAGCGCCACCTATCGGTTTGGTTTGCTCACTTCCCTTATCGCGTTTTGTACTTTTTCATTATCTTCTATACTTACGTTTGGACTTCGATAAACTAACCCAACCGTTAACGTTGAGTTTCCTGTAACTATGTTACACCAAACAGCTTCTTCGCAATCTGTTTCTCTTTCTAATTTTATTTCACAAGTCTGGATATATTTTTTAATATATAAAATAACTCCACCTCCCCTTCTTCCTATTCTGTCTTTCCTAAACATTGCATATCCTGTCAGTCCCAATTCGGCATATGTCATATCGATGGTGGCCCATGATTCGGTTATACCTATTATGTGTGGGTCAGTAACTTCTACCATGATGTTTAGTTCACTTATTTTGTTTACTATGCTCCTTGCATTTAAACAAACGCATTTATATCCAGCTTCAGAACAGTTTTCCAGACTGTTCTTTGTTGATTTATTTGTGGTGTCTTTATTTATGCCTCCAGTTTCAGGCTTCTCTGTGAATCCCCCTGCGCATCTAGTTTAAATAAATGTAACATGTCCCACTGTCAACAGGTCGCTGCAGGTTCTCTGAGAAAACTGCTGCCCCCTTTCCTCTTAGATGGAGGCCATCTCTCATGTACATATCTTCCCTCCCAACAAAGTATTCCCATACATCTATGTAGATGTCCGTCATCACATACAAAGAACCAGCACCCGAACATATTCTACAAGAGATCCGTTACTCTTGCAAACGCCAATATAACTTGTGTGTGTCTTGCAACTGCTCAAAGAAGCGTCTTGCCTGTAGCGTCCACTGCAAATGTCAAGGACAGTGCGCAAACGGCCCAAGTCTTGTACAGCTACTTGACAGTGACGACGATGACAATGCTGATGATGGTGTTTAACAATGGTGTATTAGAAGATTACAGGTAGGACATTTATGATATTTCCTTGTTATAATCAAGTTTGAATGCTATACCATTCACTGTTTGGGGTATAAGTGACATTCATGTGATCTTAGTTCAGATGTTAATTAAATAACAGAACAACGTTGGGGCGGAGTGATAAATAAGAAATATATTACTAAATAATTGATTAATTAATTGGTTAATTACTTAATTTATTTATTAAACGCCTTCATTAATGTGTGGCTTAATGAACCAGTATACGTATCATTACAAACGTATTAACCAATAAATAAAAAAGTTAAAAATATGATTAACAAACGCAAACAAAAAGTGTTAATTCGAAATTGGACCGAAACACCCTAAAACAAGGATTGGAGTAAAAACAAAGTTCCCCAGGGTTGATTTTGGTTGGGGTTTTCTTGGAAGTTCAGGAAACCCTACTGGTCACCTTAAAACAAAAATGTACTTTTTAACAAAAATGTCCGGGTCATCATCAATTTCTACTGGACTATTGGAGCAAGAAGTTAAACACAATATACGACATAAGGTCCAACAGCTGCATATATGTGCGACATTCATTTTGTGAGCTTGACAGACCTTGACGCCAGGCAATAGGTCAAGTGGTTGATCCGTCAATTGTTGAGACTACAGAAAACGCGCGCGGGACATTGACGAAGTATGATGTATGTTATAAACCAACTTCACCCAAACCGATATGTCTTCGTACGTGCAACGTTCTCACGTTTCGGAGACGCTCGTTCAATCAACTGGCACAAGTCTGCAAAGACTAGTACTTTAGGCTGCTTCAGTTAAGAACACAATCAATTACACCTGTGTTTTCTCGTGCGCGGGACGTTGATGAAGTACCAAGTACCCTATGTTATACAGTAACTTCACTCGCATCGATTTTTATTCGTACGTGACCAGTAATCCCGTCACTCAACCGGCACAAGTCTGCGAAGGCTGACACAGTTTCCGCAGTAATAGTGTTGATATAAAACGAATTGCACCTGCATTGTCTGGTATTGCTGAGTTGTAGTTGATTGACCTAATACAAGTGTGAGCGTGAATTTTAATTATGAAGCATAAATAATGGCTTACAGGGACGTAATTCGTGATTTTATGCAGTTGTTTATCAACATAATTGCGTCATAGATGCATTAATAATGATGGGATCTTTTTCGGCGTTACGATTTATTGCAAAACTGTTGTTGACTAGATATAGCCGATTAACAACAACTGTCTTCAATGAAATAGGCTTAGGTCAAGATCACGGTGTGTGTGTGTGTGTGTGTGTGTGTGTGTGTGTGTGTGTGTGTGTGTGTGTGTGTGTGTGTGTGCAAGCAATCACGCACAATGTCCTTCTCCCTCCGTCTCCCTCTTTCCTCTGCCCTCTTCTCTCCGTCTCTGTCTGTCTATCTTTCTGTCTGTCTGTCTGTCTGTATGTATGTCTGTCTGTCTGTCTGTCTGTCTGTCTGTCTGTCTGTCTCTCTCTCTCTCTCTCTCTCTCTCTCTCTGTCTGTCTCTGTGTCTCTGTCTGTCTGTCTATCTCTCTGTCTGTCTGTCTGTCTGTCTCTCTCTCTCTCTCTCTCTCTCTCTCTCTCTCTCTCTGTCAGTCTCTGTCTCTTTCTCCCTCTTCCCCCTCTCTCCTCTATCTCTCTCTCCCGCTTTCTCTCCCCCTCTCTCTTTCTCTCCCCCTTTCTCTCCTCTCTCTCTCCCCCTCTCTCTCTCTTATCTTAGTATCTAGTAATAACATCATTGTCTAAAAAAAGACTCTAAATAATTTATAATAAAATTGCTAGGCTAAAATGAAACTAACCCATAGAAGAAGAGTAAAGCACGCAATGCAAAATGACATTCCATATGCTGCTCATCATTACATTACAAGAATATCACAGTCTATGATTTCTGGCCATTACACACGTCTCTGTCGATAAGGGCTAGATCCAATTTCTGATAATGTAGATACCGCACGAGGGAAGAAGCTGTTTCTGAAGCGATTTGTCTTTGTTTGAGATCCTGGAATAGACAGCTTGGTGGAAGTCTTTCTAACAGATGGTGGGCGGGGTGTGTTGGATCAGTGATGATTTTGTGAGCTCTTGTCTTGGATCTCTCACTGTATATAACTGATAGAGGGGTGAGCTCACTGCCGGCGATCTAGGATACTGTTTTCAACATTCTGTCAAACCCATTCCTCTGACGCTAGTTGATGTTACCGAACCACACATATATGGAGAATGTTATCTGGGCATGTTGTTACCATTGTAACACGACCCTTTCTTTACGACGAACAACCTTTGACTTTGATCCCTCGTGTTCTTCTGTGTATCTCTCTTGCGATCAGATTCCTTGTCCATCAAGCCGGACAATACGGCTTCTCATTTCTCCTCTTGGATGTCATATTCCACTTGGGCGTGTCCTTGTAAGTCGTCGTACATTCACGCGGTCGTGTGATATCTGAGCGCGTCTTTCAGTAACGCCTCGTTAACTGAAGCCGGTTTCCGATCCACCGACTGAAGCGTCTTGCCGCGTTTCACAATCCAGTGCGCGTGTTATCTGATTGCATTGAGTGTACAACTTCCAATTTCTATTGGTCGCTGGTTAACGTCGTTTGCGAACGGCAAAAAACAGTACAATGCATTTTACCTCGAAAACCAATGCAATTGCATATACTTACTTGGCCACGAGGCGCACTCTGACTAAGCAACTGAACGTTGCAGTCACTCCTTATGCAGGTTTGAGGGATTAGAACATTTGTGTGGCAACGGTTTGTCACAGTACTACTTATTTACAAACTTTGCTAGAGATGTTAACATTTGACTATTCGTGAAGTGAGACGTATAGGTGGAGGGAGAAGGTATGAGTTTGTATGGCGCACTGCGTGAAATATTAATTAAGTTAAGCCCATTTATCAGTTCCGGAGGATGCGTATGAGGTCAGCTGTTTTTCAACAAGCTTCCTATGAGTAAACGATTATACCAACATTCAATCGTTTTAACTATCACGCCGTCAGCCTGGAATCATATATTATATCACCGATTGTTATAGTTGTTTGATAATGTTTGTATGTGTGATTTATACGATTCCAAAAAAAAAAACTCTATCTATCTATCTATCTATCTATCTATCACCAAGAGCATTTTGTGTTAAAGTGTTTGTTAATTCATCGGTGTGGTAATTACAAAACATACACTCCCAAAACCACTAGGGTAATGTTTGGAACGTAGATCCAAAACGGTGTTGACAGTTTTCAACCTACAGTTCAAAATAATACAGTGACCACTTTAAAATGTTGTGTTTTCTTATTTAAAAATGTGGATCGTGTTTATCACACAATCATATATACAGTTCCAACTACATTGTAAATCTAACCGAACATCGTGACGGCCCATATGTTTTTTGTCAGACTTTGGATCTGATCTATTTTCAAGCTAAACAGTGTTCAAAGTTCAAAACAGTAGTTATACAAATAAAATGCCCCCAGCAGACTGACAATGAACTGGCCAGCAGCTGTATGTTGAATGTGATATGTTGATACGAATCACCGTGATACATCGTTAACGTAAATAAAAAAAATCTTTGATTAACGGCGATTTGTGGAAACCACGTGGACATTTGGTGAACACCGGTAAAGTCGCACCCCGGCAGACACATTAGTCACGCAAAATTAAAGCCACTCTACGGAATTGCGTAAGATCCTTTCGTGAATTTTAAGTGCAGCCACGTACTTCGTTCATGTTAATATCGACGAAAACATCGTAAATTCATTACACATGTGAATACTAATAACTACACAACAGGTTATTTAATTCGCATCACGTTACACGTTTTGAATATTGCATCAGCTACGGTGATAAATTATTATTTGTGACGTGAAATCTGGCCTTTAGCTGGGTGTACCAGGAGTACGTAAAGTTTACGATCATAATTTTTACCATGAACATCCGGCAACAATTTAAATATCGCAGTATCACACATTTGTAATTTACTGGTCCGTGTACTGTTAGATTACACGATAATATAGATTTTACCAAATAAATTGCTGTTTTATGATAACAGTATAATATATCTTCTCTATTTCAAACAAGAAGTCAGCATCGGCTAACCATGTGATAATCGTGCACGGAATAAAATGTGTTGCTTTGATTTATACCGAAACTGTCCTCCACATTGAAATACATGAATTTGAAAACATCAGCTCAAAGTAATAGCAATGCAAATAATTCTAAAATATTCTGCACCACATCAGACTCGTGTGGGTTGTTGTTTAATAGATAGAAGACGAAAGAATATTGTTGAAAGGAGACGGATATGTTGTTCATAACAGATGAACTTAGAAAGATCAAACAACAGTGATTCGGGTATGCTGTACCGTCATTACTGGTGTTGTGGAGAGCGAGCTGGTAATGTAACGGTAACTTACGTGGCTCGCTCTGCTCTGGGTTGTCGCACGGGTGTACAGTATATGAGTGTAATTGCTGTACGAGATGTGACACAGTGATCCGGCAGCTGGCAAGCGAACAAGTTTCGGAAAAAGTACACCGAATAAACGAGAATGCGCATAAATTCACATAGTATAGTCAAATTGACGTTTGGAATTATAGCGACTTAGTTGCCAAAATTGTAGTTGTACAACTCGGGTGCGACTCTGTAAAGTGATCGGGTAATCGTGGTTGTCATGGGCGTCGCCCCGGATAACAAGTTTGCTATCTTTCCGAATAAGTTCCTGAAAGGTAATAACTGGATAAACGGGAATGAGCACAAATTCAAATAGTATAGTCAGATTGACATTTGGAATTAGCGACAAATTAGCTGTACAAATTTGTATTTGTACAGCTCTTCCCGTAGGCCTACAAAAGGGTGTGGCGTACATATATCTGACACTCTGGTACCGATGTTGTGGAGAGCGAGCTGGTAATATAATGGTAACTTACGTGGCTCGCTCTGCTCTGGGTTGTCGCACGGGTGTAGATGGGTGTGGCTGCTGGACGAGATATCCAGCGGTGGTTGACACAGTGATCCGCCAGCTGGGCGTTGCGTGCCGTTCAGGGACGGACGTGTAACGGCCCGTTTACACGAACAACTAGTTGTCGGATTAGTTGGCCAACTCGGTGTTGCCCAACTAATCCGACAACTTTAATGTAGGTGTTTACACGCATGACATGTCTCGAAACAGCGAACATATGCGACCTTGACCTCGACTGCGACTACTTACGATTGTGAGCTCTCGGGTAAAGAAACAGAAAATAAATCGACAGGAGATTCCGAGTCAACGAGTTATGTGGCTTCGTTGTTTACAAAACAATTTTGTGTGTGGAAACATATTATTTAGCAAGCCATTTTACCAATAACGATGCATTTTTTTTAATGTGAAAGTTTTGTGTAATTTCCTTCGCCTAATGATGCGCTGCGTTTTCTCCCAACTGGTATACCAGGTACTTCAATATAAATTTTATGATAGGACAGTGGCAACAGACTTAAATAAAAAATGACAGCTAAATGACCTAATGTCTAAGACATATTTACATTATTAATCTGTATTATAATGTGTAATAATATGCAATAATTCACTCCAAATGTATTATTACAATTATATATATATATACATACATTATATATATATATATATATATATGTATAATAGAGTACGTTGTATATATTTATATAATATATATTATATATATATATATATATAACCTACTCTATATTTGTGTGTATTTGTGTTAATATGCATCATCCTGTCATTTATCATTAAAATAACTAAATTCATTAGTCAATATTAACTAATTAGCAAGCAAACTCAATATATTCATACTTTAACTTCCGTGATTAAAATATGTTTGTATATTTCTGCAGAGCCTGGGCTTTAGACATACTGCAAACATGTATATTTAACATGTTTAAATCCCTACCAAATAATATTATATTTACATGATATAAAAATAATCTTCCATAGTGACTTTGGATGGTAAAAGAATTATTGGATAAGTCTATTTTATTTACGTAAGTCGGTGTCCCTGGATTCCTAAATGTTTTTTACGAAGAACAAACACTGTTACTGGAGACTGTGCACAAAAATTACACAATTATACATTCTGAGATACTTGTAATTTTTCCTGCATACACAATAAAACAGAATTTAAATATAGTTTACTGTGTCATAACTGGTTAACAGCGCACTGCTGGTACAATACTGCATGATTAAAATGTCATTGTTTCATAAAATATTATCCAGCACTTCAACATGAAGTACCATGTAATCTTTATAGAATGTTCACAGTATTTTGTAGATGAACCCGACATCCCTTGTGTCAAATGCAGGACTGCCGACAGTTTCTACATTACTCCCTCTGTGCGCAACGCATAAGATTATTATTCGCAATATACATTTCAGCCGTAGACCCGCATAGTCAGTCAGCTAAGGAATATTCACAGTTCACTGCCACACAACCCATGCCAATGTAGTGCATCAATGTTCGCATAATCCTGCAGGCTCAGGACAACAATCTGTTTACACGACCAACTAGTTGTCGGATCAGTTGGGCAACACCGAGTCGGCCAACTAGTTGTTTGTGTAAACGGGCCTTTACGCTATGCTGTTGTCGTGGATCGTGTGGCGGGGTGCATTCTCTCAATAGGGTTAGTTGTGCAGTGGTGCGTGAAGGGGTAGGGTGTGCGTGGTGAGGATGTGCAGTGCTGCCGACTGGTGACGTGACTACCACACTGGGTTCCCACTGGCTGTATGTAGGTTGCGAAACCATTAAGTACGCGTGGAGGCTAAAGAAGGTTAAAGGTTAAAGATGTGACGATACAATGTGGTTGAAATGTACGCTACATTCTTCTGTCGTCGCCATCTGCTATGCTTACGTCATGTGCTTACGTCATGTGCTTACGTCATGTGCTTACGTCATGTGCTTTTCACAGTATTGTACTTTGCCAAAGGCGACCAGCGTTAGACCTATACGAATCGTGTGACGCTGGAATTGCTTTTCTTTGCTCATTTTTTTTCGATCTTTTTTCTCTCCACCAAACTGCTCGTTTTTCCTTCGATTACCTGTCAGGTAGAATACACAGACCAGGTGATTCACCGACACGTACCAGATATGCGTTCAAGGCGCTCACCAGCTGTTGATATAACGGCTCTCTGGTCACAACCGTCTCATACGACGACATAAATCGATCAAAAAGATTACAACATAAGAGTGGAGCATGATAAACGAGACGATACAGCGTCACGACGTTATTACATCTTATGACAAATGACTGCATTTCATGGCTGTCCCGTTGTCAGTAGAACAGCATTAGTATAATTCCACCATTTAGACAGCGTCGTGTTCTGTTCAACGATTTCGTTCGGTATCTTTGGTCGGCGGATTGGCTACGTCTTTGTAGTGTTAATCCGGCGCGGCATCGACTGTTACTTGTTTGTCGAATGGCCCGCGTTAAGCAGCGAATTAAAGCAAATGGGTGAATTTGCAATGCCCAACGAAAGTGTAAATGATCAGTGTGATCATTAATCAGTCTGGTTGGCTTTTGGTCAGTGGTTTATTATGAGGATATATTTTGGTCGAACGTCCGGCGTAAATGTGGAAATATAAAAAAGTCTTACGGATATCGGATGCGTTGCACAGCAGAACGGATGTGCATTGAAATGTCCCCGCTATTCCAGATGGTTAGTTATCATTCCCGATATTTGTTTTGTTGTAATTTGAAGAAAAAAAGAAACATTGTTGGAAATTGGAATGTTGCGTTCAAGAAACATTCCAAATGTAATCGAAACATTCAACTAATATAAACACACTAACCATAATGGACGCAGGCGGGAATAACCGGAAGTTCATGGATGTGCTCTTTGGTGTTAGGCACGACCAACGCAGTTCAATCACGACCGCAAGTGGGACGAAACACAACCAATACAGCGAACGTCCAGCCAATATTATAATTGACTGTTCCGTCTTTCCGATACTCGGATTCGCAACGTCGTCTTAAGTCACAGTCTTTCGCATTACTGTGACGTTAATTCACATCTACAAAGCTAATTTGCAGACTGAACCCAGGTAACTTTGTGCCAGTGTATTGTTCAGATTCCGCCATGATGACGTTCGCGTGCGTTCTGAATACAGTGTTATATCACCTGTGGAGAACGTACGTGGGCACGTTCCTTCATTAGTGCTATTTGTGTGGCTACTAAGGCATTGTAAGCACCATTGTTATAAGGTGTTGCAATGCCTTGCCTACTTCAGAAGACTTCCGAAACACATAAGATCCGTGCACTAACACCGGATGGTGCTGGATCTGGATATCTTACCAATCAGTGTAGCATTTCGTGGTTGTCGGCGTATTGTAACACTGTGCTGCGTTTAATCGAAGAAACTATACATAACTCGACAGGAAAATAAATAATTTATAATGCTGGAAATGGAAAGAAGAATATAAAGGAAAAAGATAACAAGAAAGGAAAACAATGGGAATACTGTATAAAATGAAAGTAGGCTTTATGTGTAAAAACTGTGTAGACGCACATTTTCCCCCAAATTGTCTAATTGCTGACCGTCTCCCGTCTGTCTGGGAAACCGAATTGATGCGTTATTAAAAAGAAACAAGTATTGAATGTCTGTTTTGCGACAGATGACAAATCGTTTTGTGGCATTTTTAAAAGCAATTTGAAAAAATGTACTTTTTTCAACAGAAACTGAATGCTGGTTGTTTGTTTACTCGAGTGAATTGGGATAGTAGTTGACGAAGAAGACACCTTGGAGTGACAGCTGCTAATACCACCACGTGTTTGTGTGACGTCAATTAATCAATCTAACTAAACCTCACTACTTCGGTCACGGCCATCGATGAATTATGAAACTCTAAGCTGTAAAGTCAAGTCTAAATTCAGGAAACTTACTTTAATATCCTGTATTAAGACATCCTTTGAAAATATAATAGTTTATGCCACGAATTAAGGAAACTTACGCCGTAAAATCTAGCCAGAGTAAAGGAACGTGAAACCCTGAAAGGAACCCTCTTAAGAAAGGGCAAGGATGTAAACGCCGAAACTCGGTTTGGCGTAAGTCACGTACGCTCGTGCGCACGCACAGAAGGACAGACGCACGCATGCACGGACAGACAGACGGATGGACCGACGCACGCACGCACACTACTAAATATTTTAGTGTTATTTACTCTGCACATTATTATTGGTTTTTAACGCAAGCAGACATTAAAGATTGAAAACTAACGTATGCGCTTATTTACGAGCGATTAATCGCTGAATAACTAATTAGACTTTTGTCAAATATTGCCTTAATTGACTGCAATAAAACGGATCCGAAATGTTGATTAGTTACCCATTATACCGTCATAAACAATAGTGCTTACCGTCCAGATACCGGAACTGACATCACTTGAGTAGGTGAACCGATGACGTTAAGTGTGCGCCACATCACAAAAAAATCGATCGAGAATTTAAGACAATAAATAACCTATTAGTTACCGCCTTTAGTGTGTGACCTGTGTTCTGTTATTCATTACAGAAACTCATGCTGCTTACGCAACATATTTATGGTTTACTAAACGTCTATCGCTGTTATTACGTTTGCGGTAACCGCCTAAACGATGGTCGTTACTGTTAGATAGAAAACGTCATCGTTTTCTAACGGATTTTACCAGCAGTGTGGAGAAACTGCAGTAGTCATCAATCACATTAATGAACTTACGGTGCTTAGACTTAGAAACTATAGCTACCTGTCGTGAAGAAAACTCCACATATTTGTTCGAAATTTCAATAAAATAAATACTCGATGGTCACTTGCCATGGTTGTGACTTTGGCGCGTCTTTGTTCCTATTATAATGTCTGACGTGTCTCTTTTGTTACACCTCTGTACTCAGGTTCAAGTGGCTGTAGAAGTTTACGTTGTGATCTACATACTAACGTTGAAGTCAGGTAAGTGCGTCTCCCACAGGCGTCGACGTCCACACGCCTCTTTCCATGTTCATTCGCTTCCTTGAACCATTGACCTCTTATCGACAAATTAGCGATGTCTTTAAGAAAACACAACGATTTATTTACGTACGTTTTTTTGAAATGTTTTGGATTTGTACAGGGTCTCTCTCCTACCAGACACAACCGAGTGTGGTGATAACTCTCCAGGTGGCGCCACCGCAATATAGTGGTTTCGTTGCTCCATGGAATGATGAAAGCTAGTAATATTATTGATAATATTATTAATGAATAAACTACTTCTTAAGCGCCAATATCCTCAGACAATCCGAGCTCAGTGGCGCAATAAAACCAAAGGATTAAGCATTCTCGTACTAATGTGCTAGGCGAAAGTAGAATCATCTATTATTATCATCATCATCATCATCATCATTATCATCATCATCATCATCATCATCATCATCACTGCATATTGTGCGACCTGTGTCACCTCTTGTGGTCGTTTGGTTTGTCGTGCGATTCAAGCAAATCCTATCAAATTACCTAATTACCAAACGAACAATCTACCATTTCCCCCCTTTTATCTGACTCTCTACCCACCTGTCCTTCTGTATTTCGCCGACATATGTCAGACCGTCTCTTTCGTGTGCGTGCAGCGCTCCATCGACTGTTGGCGCGTTCCAAAAGCGCCCCTTGTCGTCTCTTTCGTATGGTCATTAAATTCGCATCAGCGATGACATAGACGACATTTCCTGCTGACAACTGCTGTAGCTCTCGTCAATAACATCTCGTGACGAGATTGTGTAGCGTAGATCTGTGCCTAGCGTTACCAAATGATGTTTTCCTTAGGAGGCGCTGACATCCATTAAGGTCACACGATTGTGTCAGGTCGATCACACGCACACAGAGAGGCAGATATAGTGGGGGGAGAGATGGGAGGGAGGGAGAGATGGGAGGGAGAGTAAGAGAGAGAGGGCTGAGTGAGAGAAGGGGAGGGAGGAGGGAGAGAGGGAGGGAGGGAGGGGTGGAGGGAGGGTGGGAGGGAGGGAGGGAGGTAGGGAGGGAGGGAGGGAGGGAAGGAGGGAGGAAGGGAGAGGAGGAGGGTGGGAGCATGGGTGTGAGAGAGCGACAGAGATGGGAGAGAGGGGGGAGAGGAAGGAGAGAGAAGGGAGAGAGAGAGAGGATGAGTGAGTGAGTGAGTGAGTGAGTGAGTGTGTATATGTGTGTGTGTGTGTGTGTGTGTGTGTGTGTGTGTGTGTGTGTGTGTGTGTGAGAGAGAGAGAGAGAGAGAGAGAGAGAGAGAGAGAGAGAGAGAGAGAGAGTGGAGAATGTGAAAGGAGAGAAAGGTGAGACAGAGGAGATGGTTAGAGGAGAGAGAACGAATGAAGAGGGAGTGAGGGAGTTTCCTAAAGGGAGGTTGACTGTTACTCATCGATTATTACTCACTTACTGACTCAGTAACTTACAATTGTTTAAAATGTGAAAAGAAAAAGGAAAAGACGGTATATAAATGGACCTCATTAGACCAGTTGTAATGTCATGCGTATTCAAGTGCGTTTTGAGAATCTTCTTGAGACGTCTCAGTGGGGTTATTGCATAGAGTCATAAACGTTCAACTACACGACACGTTGTTGCACACAGTACGCCCCTGGATGTATGCTTCTGGCAGTGGAGATAAATGAGGCACTCTTTCAAATAGTTATACAACCACCAAACTTGGCATGAAGGGACGACTTTTTCAAAAAAAGTTCGTTAGCCACCAGAAATGTCAAGATGGCCGCCATTTCCGATATAAAAATACTATTTCGCCATAAAATTTCACAGAATAATCCGATTTGAATTATCTTGGTGTCGAATCATGTTTTTGACTATGCAGAAGCTGAATTTAAATCTATAAATCTTCCCAGATGCAGCTTTCTATCATTTCTCGCAGAATATATGAAAAGGCTTGGGATGCAGTTACATATTATAAGATGAATGTCAATTTTAAACATACATTTTATTGCTATTCATTAAGCAGTACAAAAGGAATATGTAATGCACCTTCATAATTCTAAATCAACTGCTTACCTCCACATTTCGCCATGTGCATGTTTCTGTATCATCAAAACAATCAAATTGAGTTAAACACAATCATCCTGTCGCCATTTAATAGCTGTGAGTCACTCTGGTCAGATGTTCCGCCACGTCAACAATAGTACAAGTAATCGACTGATAAGTCTAAATTTGTCTATGACTTCAAAGTGTTCATAAAAATGTACTTGTTTGTCCTGTATTATTGTCTTTGCACTTGTATCACTTATCAACTTAGTGTTCACTTAACATTACAGTATGATCCTGTTTGTCCTGTATTATTGTCTTTGCACTTGTATCACTTATCAACTTAGTGTTCACTTAACATTACAGTATGATCCTGTTTGTCCTGTATTATTGTCTTTGCACTTGTATCACTTATCAACTTAGTGTTCACTTAACATTACAGTATGATCCTATTTGTCCTGTATTATTGTCTTTGCACTTGTATCACTTATCAACTTAGTGTTCACTTAACATTACAGTATGATCCTGTTTGTCCTGTATTATTGTCTTTGCACTTGTATCACTTATCAACTTAGTGTTCACTTAACATTACAGTATGATCCTATTTGTCCCACAAGGCTTTGTTGTGTTTGTTTATATTTATTCACTTATGGCATTCCTAGAGTCATGCATACAGATGATGGCATCTGCAGCTGCACAATGCTGTACAGGTGAGACTGAAGCCATAGCATGTGCATCGTACACAACATTCCTTCTTGCATCCACACTTGGCCAGCTGCTGTCAACTCAGTGCAATGGATGGCAGCATTGTCCAGAAGATCTGTCACAAGTCACCATCCTTTGTCCATCCCAGGCAGCAGGATGTTGGGTTTCTAGTTGGCAGACTGAGGGAGAGCAGCTCGAGTGGGGGAATGGACTCGTACCGTCTTTGCTTTCGAGCAAACGTGTCGATCCGTGCATCATCAACACCAGCAGCTGTACAGGACCTGTCATACATTATTACTATAAACTTCTCCAGGATTGCCAGTTCGTCATCTTCAACCTTTGGTGGGTACTGGCTGAGTTTGATGAAACCATCAGAGGCCCCCTTGCATACATTCCAGGTTTGCCATGCAGACTTCTTCCCTTTTCTCCGGAAGGCTGATACAACATTACAACCGGTGAATGCATGGAAGAAGAGAATCCCTCTTGTCTTCTCTGGTCCAACTGAGTCACTGAGGTCATGTACAGGAATGCACCATAGGTTCCGTCCTTGACCAAAAGCCATCGACAGCTTCTCCAGTCCAAACTCCTGCAGTGCTGACAGAACACTAACTGCTATGACTAGAACATCTGTGTCACTGGCTTTGACCATAAGAACCTTTGTGCCGTCATGTTCAGCACTACATGGGTAGTGGGATGGAGGTGATGTAATTTCTTCATCCTTCTTAATAGTTTCACACAGATAACATTTGCTCCAGTCAGTTTGCCTTTTAAATTCTTCTGAACTGGCTATCTTAGGGAATGTATTCAAGGCCGAGGGATTATCCTTTTACCACCTTTCAGCGCAGAGAGAGAGGCACATTCAGGTATGGGATACAACTAGGTTCCGGCATAAAAGGTGAATGCCCTACACCTGGCCCGATCGTTCATCCAGTGCCATAAGTCCCGTGCGATTTGTACACCACCCAGGTAACTGAAGTCCCGTTACCCTTGGCTCGGCTCTCTCGCGTTGGCACATCCTGTCGATTCAGTTGCGGCTATCTAATTACATCTAACTAATCTAATTTATAGATTTTTAGAGATCGGAGTCAAACATAATCTATCACATGCAGAGAGCTTCTGCATGCCACCCCCACCTAGTTCATTCCGCGAGCCAACGCCGTTTACCAGGGTGCGGCCGCTGCTATGCAATAGCAACTACTTGGAGCCGTAGGTGAGAGTTGGGTTAGTAGCGAGGTCTAGTGAGAATGTCTGATTTCTGAAACAAAAGTACTACCTCTCCTGCCACAACCCTTACACCTCATACCTCATGTACTACTACACTAACTACTACTACTACTACTCTACTACTACTACTTATACTACTACTACTACTACTACTACTGCTACTGCTGCTGCTACTGCTGCTACTGCTACTGCTGCTGCTGCTGCTGCTACTGCTGCTGCTGCTGCTACTGCTGCTGCTGCTGCTACTACTACTACTACTGCTACTGCTAATGCTACTGCTACTGCTACTGCTACTGCTACTGCTACTACTGCTACTGCTACTGCTGCTGCTACTGCTGTTGCTGCTGCTGCCACTATTACTACTGCTGCTGCTGCTGCTACTACTACTACTAGTGCTACTGCTACTGCTGCTGCTGCTACTGCTGCTGCTGCTGCTACTACTACTGCTGCTGCTGCTGCTACTACTACTACTGATACTGCTACTGCTACTGCTGCTGCTGCTACTGCTGCTGCTGCTGCTACTACTACTGCTGCTGCTGCTGCTGCTACTACTACTACTGCTACTGCTACTGCTACTACTACTGCTGCTGCTACTACTACTACTACTGCTACTGCTACTGCTACTGCTACTGCTGCTGCTGCTGCTGCTGCTACTGCTGCTGCTACTACTGCTACTGCTACTACTACTACTACTACTACTACTATTAGTATTTTAAGTGAAGGTACTACATATCATATGAAGGAAGTCTCTGAGATATTTAGGGTTGTAAATTCAGCTTCTGCATAGTCAAAAACATATGATTCGACACAAAGATCACTCAAATCAGACTATTCTATCAAATGTTATGGCGAAAATAGTATTTGATGTCGGAAAATGGCCATCTTGAAATTTCCGGTGGATAACGGGTTTTGTCAAAAAATGGTCTTTGATGAGTATTCGTGCCAATTTTAGTGCTTTTATCACCATTTGAAAGATTCCCCTGAAAGTGTCCACTTATCTGCTCCACTATTCGGTGGTGCAACACACGTCGACGTTGCCTGTGTAGTTGTTGTCTGCAGCGCCACCAGGCATATCACCGTCTCCTGCAGATACCGGCTGGACATCCAACTTAATTTTCAACTCTGCTGTCCGTTATGTATGAGCTTTGCTTCTACGGTGAAAAGTACGTCTACGTTGGTGATAATCGTGTTACCGTTTGGTGAGAGGGCGACATAGCGATAAAAACGAGGGACGTGGTAAGGAGACGCATGGACGTGGCAGAGGACACAATGGACAAGGCATCGTAGCGGATGAGGATGATCCACACAGAGAATACCACTTCCGATCATCGCCGCGCGCCAAGCGGCGCAACTGATTACACTAGCCTCAATACCCGCTGGCAGATCGCATAATAGAAACACTGAAGTTAAGCCGAGCCCGTTATCCAGTCATCTCTTTGCCATTCTAGAATCGGCGAGGGACAGTGTAATCAACCACCACACCTGACTTTCCGGTGGGAAATTAAACAGGCAAAAGAAAATGACAATATAAAATCGAAAGCTTACGCAAAAATTGTACGGGCGCCGCCATTTGCTTTATTTGCGCGAGGTATAGCTACATCTATACTCCATTACACACTATTTGTTTTCCCATTGGCACATGGTCGAGCAATAACAACCCCTCGCTACACCCCCTGCATGGCAGATCGAGCAACAAGCTTTGTAGACTAACAACGTGGAACAGTGTCACATAAAAATCGCTGAGCAAATCATTGCAGATTGAGGAGCACCAGCGCTCCGTCCTCCGCCCGTCTGATAGTGTTTCATGCGTCCTATGCGGTGGACGTAGAAATTGCGTTTCTGACAAGTGCGTCTACGCGCAATTGGGCAGCTTTTTGCATTCGTATGATTTCCGAGATTTCGCTGAGCGGACGAAGGCGATATGGCGATATCACCAAGCCTGATTACACGCCTACTAAGTTGGTAGTTTTGATGGAGTGTCGAGAAGACGATACATTCTGTTTTACGTGTATTCCGTTACCAGCTCGTTTAACTACAGCGGCATGTCATGGATATGTCTATTTCGTTCGCACGGGCGCACTATTCGGGTTTTCAGTAACAGCGTGGTCGTGGCTGACATAGACATGCAGATCAGCGGGAACATGAAGGAATTCATATCGTGTTTCTCATGAATCAACTAATAATCGAGGTATAGAGTGCATACAAACACACACACACACACACACACACACACACACACACACACACACACACACACACACACACACACACACACACACACACACACACACACACACACACACACACACACACACACACACACGGTAGTTAGATTTACGACCGTTAATAAAATAAGACAACTATTGATCAGACACTTTCTAGTGTGCGGATGTACTACGAACTACCAGCGTCTCTTGTTACGCAAACTCACCTTAAGCGGATGAGGTGAACGGGGTTCCAGGCGTCGTTGCGCGGCAACCCAAAGTACTTGATTGTTCTAGGCCAACATCAATTTAAGGAAATCTCCGTATAGTAAGTTTAAAACACTCACCCCGAAAAGGTTCAAAACTAAGGAAGCCAGTTAGTGCCATCTGAATCAAATTTTCTATCTCGTAATCACAAGATAGTATCTCGTAATTACGAGATAGAGCTAAATATGTATTCAGATGGCTAACTGGCCACTAACTGGCCACTAACTGGCCACTAACTGGCCACTAACTGGCTTCCGTACAAAACAGTGTAGACTGCTTTCAACTTAATTTCTGAAAACTCCGTGCCGATGTTCAAACCTGGTCGTCTTTATTTTAAAATCTTGATCTAATCGTTTTGTCAAATAGTCATGCTATGGAGTTTAACCTATACGTGCAAACGTATTATAATCATGCTTTTGTTCAAACATCAGGTTCAATGCGAGAATATTGACATATTTTCAACACGCTTTGAACTTCAGTTGAAGATACGCCAATCAGTTGTACGCGTGAGTGTTTTGAACGTCCTATGCGGGCGCCGCCTGATTGTACGAATTCCAGCTGAAGACGCTTTTCGCAGCATGTTTGTGCATGCGACACATGTAGAAAAAACAATTTCAAGGCCCCCTGAATGAAACGGGGAACGAAAGGACAACAAAACAGGAACACGACGTAGTTGTTTCGTTGCTCGCATCTCGAGGACTGTCTTTGGCTTTGCGGTCTATTCCAGGATGAAACTCGTGTAAAGTGTAATCCTGCGGCAATACACGGAGCAGTCGTTTGACTGTAGTACCGGGCGCCTTAGGACGTAACCTACGACAACAAGAATACGGTTATTTTTTGTATTTTAGATTTCATCTTGCCTTACAATTAAGCGTCTTCTCGTTGCTACTCAACTATCGCCCAGGCACCGTGTCAATGAAGGTGCGTCATTTCGTTTTTGGTTTGTTGAAAAAATTCAAAACGATATATAAATCCCCACAAACCCAATGGACCCGCCAATAAAAAAAAAAGTTTTTTACTACCAAACGCGTCTGATATGTTATAGATTGCCAAATCCTTCCACTGTCCTAAACCCAAGACACGCCCCGTGCCCACATTTAGGCATGAGCAACAGGATGCGAGGCTAAAAACAAATAGGTCTAGGCACATCCCTTAATCTTGTTGCCGTCACTGCAATAACTAGGGCATCAAAAACGACGAATTAAAAGTACGATGTATGTTTAACGAACGTCTCCTGATAATCACCCAATGAAACATATAACATCCCTTTAATATTTGATGAAGTATTTTTATTAACACGAACTATATGTACAATGTTTACTGACTTGCGTACTCTGACCTGAGCAAGACACTTTTGTGCGCAGAAAAAAGCAAATGGTTCCAGGGTTGTACACACGTTTCTAATTGTGAACTTATATCTTTTTATACAAACGTTCTAAAACGTAGCTTTTTAATCATGAAAACACGTGTTTTCCTATTGCTCAAAAGTAAAAATACTGTAACTTGAGCATTTAATTACCGATCCATTTTGAAGACGAATTCGTCGTTGATCAATCTACCTGATTGTTTATTGCATAACAGCCGAACTCTGCAATCGAAACCGGTCGCGTTGGTCTATTGTCTCTGGCGTAAATGTCACACAGTTGCAATATCGCATGATCGTGCTGCGTTGACAGCGACGATAACAGGATAAATAACACTCGAATCGTAGACGCTGTTTGACGAGTATTGATATCACGTCGCTAGCGATTGTCATGCTGAACGAATTAAGTTACTACACTAGAACTCGTCTCGGAAATGACTCTATCAACGGTATGCTCGTATTCGCTAAACAGTGTGCGATTCGCGTATCTTTGGTGAGTGTGTGTAACAGGCCCGAGACAGTCATATTGACATTTGGAATAATAACGTAGTGGGACGTGACAGAGGAGTTACGCGACGGCTGGAAGGGGAGACATCATTTGCTCAAGTCGCGCATTGCCTGTGCGCATGAGCTGCGTGGGCATCGTCTCGTCAGGACAGGCGAGGATTCTCTCGGTAGGTGAATGAATGAATGAATGAATGAATGAATGAATAAATGTGTGAATGAACGAATTAATTAATAATTGAGTGAATGAAAGAAAGAAAGAAAAAATAAATGAATGAATGCAACGACGGAGTGAGCAAACGAATACAGGAGTGATCAAGGGATTAAGTAAATGATTGAGAAAATGACACAATGAATGAATGACCGAACGGACGAACGAACAAATGAACAAAAGAACGAATGAACGAACGAACAAACGAACGAACGACTGAATGAAATGGTCCGGTAAGTGTACGAGTAAACGACGGAGTGAATAAATAAATACATCAATAAAGTTGTGAATGACTACTTGAACATGTACGCGAGCTGTCCAGTGGCTTTGGAGATCACATGCTTAATTCTCCAAGAACATTTTAATAAGCCAGAACAAACATACTGCGACCGACCGACCGACCGACCGACCGACCGACCGACCGACCGACCGACCGACCGACCGACCGACCGACCGACCGACCGACCGACCGACAGACCGACCGACCGACCGATCGATCGATCGATCGACCGAACGACCGACCGACCGACCGAACGACCGAACGAACGAACGAACGAACGAACGACCGAACGAACGAACGACCGAACGAACGACCGAACGAACGAACGAACGACCGAACGAACGAACGACCGACTGCTTAAATCAAACTACAAAACACGTGACAAATACTTAGCTGGCACTGGCGATATATCGTTTTCCGTGCCTACAAGTCAGAATGGAAGCCCCGTGGCATGCTGACTTGTAGCCCCAAAGTTGGCGGACTTGTTGTTCATGTCACACAGAAACTATTGAAATCCCGTACTTTTATAACAGGAGGCGTGCTTGCGTGTGATCAACCAGGAGAAGGTTGAACCAAGATGGCTGCCAGTGCGAATAACTCTTTTTTATAGCATGGTTTTAATTAAATCACAACAATCATCAAAACACCATGGGATGTCGTGTTGAAAGAGTAACAAAATGAACATCCCTCAGTACATACACACATTTTATCTAATGATTGTATAAGAATCCATATTTCGCAACTGTGAACGTACCATTTTAGTATAATGACAGTAAACAAAGTAATTCGTGTAACATTAGCTTGTTGTATACATTATGTACGACCAGTTCAAACTATATGAATATTAAAATAGTATAAAGGCTACGTAGAGTTGCTAATCAGAAGGTTGATTTTACCGCTAGAAAATATACCCATCAGGATCACAACATTAGTTGTGCCCACAGTATTAATCGAGAGTCTTTGTACCCGTTTGTACAGCACCGGCAACATGTCGACAAATAGTGTCAGTTCCTTCGTGATCGCACAGCGCATCTCACGTGTTAATTCCTGCAGAAAAAACGTCAAACTATAAGGTCTCATTACTCAAAACTTGGACTTTTAACACACATGCTTTATTCCATTGAACTTCTTCAAACATTTGCGAAGCATCTCGTTGCAGCATGGTAATGAGGGCGTTTGGTGCAACCCTTCCACGTACACATGCATGGAAACATGTGATACAGTAACGTACCTTCATCCCAACCCTAATCCTACCCATAACCTTAAACCTAACCCTAACCCTAAACATAACCCTTTTGCATATAAAACCAACCATCTGTAGGGATTTCAGGAAGTTCCATCCGCTTGGTAAGCGGCAACACATTTTCTTAATGGACATGCCTAGTCCTGGTCAAGTGATATGCATGAAGGAAGAAGACTGCGGTTTGTCGCGGAAGTAATGACCGCGTCACTCAGACCTGTAGACGGCTAGTTTCCTCTCGTGGGTTACCAAACATATGTCACAAAGCCATCTCGAGTCTCGACACGAAGGTCTCCCTATGTAATGCCAAAAGAAGACTCATCTAATATGTCTGGCCATGTCTTCTACGCATACTCAAAAAGCGAAGATTGGTACCGTCATCGCGGGTATCTCTCGTGGGCTTAACTCTTCTGTTTTGCGCCTTCTTGTAGTCATTCCGTGGCTGGGCGTTGCGATCTTCGTTTGGTTTCTCATGACATATAATGTTTTGTGCGCAACACCGGGGAGTCTTTAAAAATCTTTTCAATCGATACTTTAACCCATCCGTGTAAACAGCTGAAAAAATGTACTTACCAATCCATTAATCGTGAAGGCGTTCATATACATGCGTATTGTTAACTTCTATGACAAATACTGCTATAATACTGCAAGATATATCATGAACATTGCGGTATATAGCTGTTTGGAACAAACGACGATGATGTTCTGGTGTTGTTTTATGAAAATATAATGGCACCTTACTGGTCTACCCGCATCTTTTATTGATATCTTGAATACAGAAACATATATGTCTTCCGCAATAAAATCGAATACAAGGCTTATTCAAATTGTCAAGGTTATTAGCCTCGATATTGAAATAATCAACCTTTGTCTGATCTTGACCATGGCCAACCAGCCCGAATACCTCCTCCAAAATATGAGCGACGTTTGTGCAAAATAAGAAAACCAGGGTATAATAAAGTGTATTCCTATGTGGCGGCTATATCTGCATAGACAAGGCGTTCGTGGCGCTAAATCCTTTACTATAGCCATTTTTGGCAGTAGTGAACGCAGCGCCAGTTTATGTTATAAATATAGTTCCCGACCATTGACTCTGTAATGTTTTAGTCTCGATCTCGTCTATATGGGGCCCGACACCGCGAGCAGGGTGTTAAGGCGAGCATGTTTGTTCTACTCACGAGACAAACATGGTTGTCTATATTATGTTTCTTTAATTTTTGTGATTTTGGCAGAAATGCATAACCTGTACTACCTTTCAATGTCTTGTCTATTTTCCTCGACAAACAATCCAAAACTAATAAAATACATGCTGAGTCAAAAGGAACGTGTTTCTCAAAACCAATTTTAAAGTTCATTGTGGACTCGAAAAACGCTCAAAACTCCTTTCTCAAAATTTTGCGACTAAAATTATTTTAATACCCGCTTTGCTGTGGCATTCACATTTTTGGTCGAAAACCAGTGTACTATAGAGGACAGAAGAGAGGAGACAGATGGTGCCTGGACGACGCCGTTATACAATACAAGTGCCACAACTGAATGTGTACCATTGTTCTATGACGTATATCAGTTAGCAAACTGACGACATTATGATATCTTTCTACGAGTGCATGCGATATAAAACACGAAAAACATTGTAACTAATGGTTAAGCCTAAAGGTTGAACCTTCATTTTGAAATAATGAAAACAAACAATTGATTACACAAACAATAACAACACAACAATGGAAACCATAAACATTGCAAAATGATTCAATTATAACACAACTATTCAAAGTAGTCGCAAAATAGCGTAAATTCTTCATATTAATTGAAATGAATTTCCTATATGAGCCATACTACCTGATGATGTTTCTACCTTCACTCTTTCGTTTCCATTCATTAGTATTTAAAAACGTAACCCCATCATCATAAAACTATTTCATATCAAAATTAATATTGTCACCCCATTTGTGCCAATGCCATTCAGTGACTCAAAAAGCAGTGTCACTAAACATACGACGTTTCTTTGCCAGCACTTCCGGCCATTTTTTATTTCAAGTTAGCACCATTACACCGACAATCGATCTATTCCTCAGTCGACCTGGCACTCGCTTTATATCGATTTTTCATTGCGCCCATATTTCTTCAGATCGTCTCCTCGTTTTCTTGTTATACGACTGGAATGCCTGCAATTTGTATCTCTTAGGCCAAGCAAAATATATGTGCGACCCTGGTAACTCGGTCGTATATGAATACTCGAAGCAACATATTATCATTGTTTAATATAATTTTGTAATGTTCCGATAGCACCAACTGTGCTGTACGAAATACAATGTGCATAAGCTGGTGAATATTCTTGTTTTTTTTTGTAAATGGGTAACACTATTAAACTGCATCTGCCTATATCCAAAATGGTCGCTATTTTATTATAATAATGGTCGCTATATTATTATATTTCAATCAATCAATCAATCAATGTGGCATGAACTCGTAGAAAGAAATAAACATCTTATTCTTGTTCTCGTTCAATCAATCAAACAAACAATCAGTCAACCAACCAATCAATATGTTTCCCACACATAACAATACAATTTATGTTAACCAAAATCATATATAATTTATACTGTTATAAAAAGGGGTAACTAAAGAAATGACTGATGGGGGTACTTGTATACCCCTGTCCACTGGTTCATTCAGGTTAACCCTAAAGGTGTGTGTCTTCGCTGTGTATCACTATGGTTCATTATGCTTGTCATCATTTTCTTGTGTTTCATTTACACCATTTTGTTTTGTACGCGTTCACCTTCACTGCACGATATATTTACATAAAGTTAATATGCGATCATCTTTATTGGGTGTGTTTCATTTGCACGATATATTTTCAGCACCTTAGTTCAAGTGCGTTCACCTGTCGTCTTATTTGTTTCATTCGCCAACCAAGATTTACACTAATGAGAACGGCGTCCAGTTTACACAAACACAACCGTTAACGTGGCATCAACATCCTACTCTCATACTATTTATTAGCAATCGACAAGACGCTGGCAGTGCGGTTAAAATCGTCATTGTAGTGACGCGAATGAGAATATAATAGGTGCTGTTTAATAGAAACGAAATCGTAGTCGGGCGTCGTAACGTTCTTGTTCAGCGATACGCGTCGATGGTGTTGCAATAGTTATATTACTATTGCAATACTATTGCGATTGTTTCATAACTGTTGCGATAGTATCGCCGTAGTATCAATGAATAACACATAATAATACGTAGAAAAAACAGTCCCAAGCTGTACTTAATGGGTGGCGCCATCGCGTGGCTTCGGTAGCAGTTGATTCAAAATGATGAATCGTTGAATAATAATGACTTATATAGAAGAATATTTTTGACGATACGTTGGCAGGTAAGTCAAATAACAAAGCGAAATAGAAACAGTATATTTACGAACGCTGTGAAATTTACGAATATTATCAACTTGTGGGCCAAGCAGTCTGACAGATTTTGTTATGCCAACTATCATTATTATCGATAGTTCAGTGTGTTATTGACGATAACTATCAATAATTAATAATTTACTAACAGTAGTACTTTATCGTCGTATTGACGACTGTCGCGATATGTCAATAGTTCGAATTATTGGCACAGCCCTAACTACGTTCTAACTAACTAATTATATTCGGGCGAAACGTTTTCTTATACAATACTCGCTTTCATTTCATGTCGATTATCAAAGCGATTAGTGCATTATCTAGCATAAAGCATTCTGCAAACGTTGTGCAGTAGTACCGTATTAATTAACAAATCATTATTATTTGAGCGAAACGTTTATGGAATTAACAAAGCATTGTCGGTTTGATACAAGTACAAATACATTATGTCAAGCACAAGTACATGTCGTTCATTTCAGTTTCAGTCACCTTGGGCAAGTTCGTTCACTCTACATTACATAGTTCACTAAGCCGTATGAATGAGTACCTGGCTGTAGACAGTGGTGGATATTTGTGTACGAACAGTCTTCGCGCATTAATTGCAGCGTGGCTGAATACTTCTCAGAGAAGGCGCGATAGTGTTCGATTGAACATGTATGTCAGGGAGTAAAGTGCAAAGCACTTTGAACAGCCCTATGAACTTGATAAGTACTGCGCTGTATAAGAATTTACCTTTTTACCTTTACAAAGCAATTGTCTACTGGTAAACCAGATCTAGTTCAAAGTCGATGTTCGACGTACAATACATAGGCCTGGCCACGGAGAAGACGCTTCAGGGGTGAGCCTTGCCACTTTGTAACCTGGATGTCCGATAGCCACTACAGCTTTGAAGGGAGGCGCCAGGCGCGACTTTTGAAGTTACCCGTCGAAGCGGATGTTTTGTTAACTATTGTAACGCGTTTTCTATCAGTTCACCATAACCAATATGTTACTCATGCCTAAGATTATTTAGAATAAATCATTCTTTGTAAGCAGGACGCTTCTTTCAAATCTCCTGCCTGGGCAGTAGCATAGACGTAGAACCGAAGTTAATTATCTTCGTATTTGTGTTATTCTTATATCTAATATGCTGTATTACTGCGCATGTGTGAAATACGCTCTGTGCAGTATAGCTATTTGCAGGCCTCGGTGCCACACGGTGTCATAGGCAGCTGTCAAGTCGACGAATATGACACCAACTTTTTCGTTGGCTTGGAAGCTGTCTTCTATGTATTGTGTTAGAAGAGTCACTTGATCTGTTGTCGACCTTCCGCGTCTGAAACCGGGTCGATGATTGGCTCGATGCGTCTATATATGAGTCTTTCGATGATATTGTAGAGAACGCAGAGGAGAGATATTGGTCTATAGCTCTTGGCGTCATCCTTAGGTTTGTTAGGCTTTGGGATAGCCACTACAGCCGCTTGTCTCCATAGCTTTGGTATCATGTTTCGAATCATGCACGTTGACAGGAATGATCTCCAACCGAAGCTTTGTACTAAAGACCAGCGATGGACAGCGAAGCAGACTCAGACGACTAAAGAATGGTGTTCCACAAGGTTCTGTCCAAGCATCACTTCTCTTCAATATCTACAACTACGATCTGCCCGAAACAACCTCAAAGATGTACAAATATACGGACGACCTCGCAATCTTAACGAGGCACAGGCAATGGACCCATGTTGAGATTGGTCTCACACGAGACATGAACATCCTCTCCACCAACCTGAAACAATGACGACTGAAACTCAGTGAGAAGAAAACGTAGCATCACGTCGAGCGCTAATACACTGACTTGCTGGTACCACTTGGGGAGCAAACACAAAGACACTACGCGCTTCTACATTAGCATTAGTGTACGCGCCAGAGGAATACTGTGCACTGGTGTGGTGCAGAAGTGCACACACATCAAAACTGGACGTCAGCATCAACAACTCTCTACCAGTCGTCACTGGATGTTTAAGAGCAACACAAATTGAACACTTATTGTCTGCAGGCATTGTACCGCCGACACTTGGAAGACAGGCAGCTTTGCTGGCCTTGGACAAGCGTGCAAAAAACACTGGCCCACTACTATACAACTTTGCTCAAAAATGGCTAGTGTACAGCGCCTGAAGTCACGACACCCTTTCAACTGCCAGTCACATGAACTCATGACATGTCTGGGCCCCAGTGAAACAACAACACACTGGATATCAACCAAATGGAGAGAGGACTGGCTGTCCAAACTAACCTCCCTACATAGGTTCATTCCCGAATCATCTGTGCACTGTGCTGGTTCCGACCTCCCGCGAAAGGCTTGGACGAAGCTAAACCGCCTGCGAACGGGAGTTGGACGTTTCAACGCTAGTATGCACAGCTGGGGACTATGTGAAAGCGCTGCTTGTGAATGCGGTGCGGCCAAACAAACAACAGACCACATTATCAGCCACTGCACTCTCTACGGTGTTCCACATGGAGAGACTGGCATCGCCGAGCTGGACCTGGTGACCCGGGAGTGGCTGCTCAAAAACACTCGTCTATAGCAATCTGCTTTCACAGCCGGAGTCTTAATGATATATCTGACAACCATAAAATAACTACTGTCCAGTTAACTTCACGTGTTGTGTTCGGAGTTTAATATCCACGAATCATAAGAGCTGTTTATGATGCAGTAGACACACTGTGGAAGGAAACCGAAAGTAACAAAACTGTCTTTTGTCCAATACATTTTTTATATAGGCCTTATTTGTACAGATACGTTACATTCCATGCAGTAGACAAACGCGAGAAGAAGAAGAATATAGCTATGGCGTCATGACGCGATGATTCAATTGTTTTAAAATTGCATAACAACCGACTCTGGCGATACAGTTTTGCCGTTTGATTTAAATACGCCATCAATCGTACTGCGTAGATTCGATTAACAAATTGCGTAAACAAATCACGTCATAGCGACAACCGCAGTGATGTATTGTTTTGAAAGCGTTGTGCATTAGCAACACACAAACTAATGATGGGGAGAAGAATGATATTTTGTGTTACGCTTACTAATCCCATGGAATGTAACGTATCTGTACAAATAAGGCCTATATCCAAAACACAGTTTTGTTACTTTCGGTTTCCTTCCACAGTGTGTCTACTGCATCATAAACTGCTCATATGATTCGTGGAAATTAAACTCCGAACACAACACGTGAAGTTAACTGGACAGTAGTTATTGTATGGTTGTCAGATATCTCATTAAGACTCCGGCTGTGAAAGCAGATTGCTATAGATGATAGGCCTATGCACGGATTGTGATTCCGTGACATTTGGATAACGGGATCGGATGACATTATGTAATTTTGTACCAGTTATGCGGTTTCCACAATAAAGGCCATGTTCCTTGTCGCTTCGTCTAATTGATGTCGGTCTCTGGGAGTGGTCTTGGTGAAAATAAAAGCCACCGCAGTAATTTCGCATAGTTCACGTCGCTGGTAGCATATACATACTATATTATACGGCTTTCTCGTACACAATGAGGATTGGATTGTTTTAGGAATATCCCGTTTTAATAATTTTACATTTGCATCAAATGTAAAAATCGTGAATAAGTATAAGGATTTTCTTGAGTTGGTTATAAATAAAAATATCAAATTGATATGCTTATAATGGTCGGTGAGCGAATTCATACGTTTGATGATATAGGTGGATTTCCGGTAAAACTAAATGGATTGTGTTTGAAGTAAGCATAGAGTCTGCCAGGGGTATATGTTGTACTCATCCGGAATGGGAGCGCTGTAAGCTGGTCAACCAGTGGAAAATGTAGTATGGATTTATGCAAATATTTTCACAATTTCTTGTCAAAAATCTTACAGATTCCATCGAAGACGCTGTACTAGATGATACGAACTGGCGGATGAAGTCTATAATATAATTTGCACTTCTGCTCTGAAGGACGGTAGCTCCCGCTGCTATTAAAAGCTGGCCGAGTAAGCGTCTTAATCGTATTTCAAATCTTTTAAAATGTACGCGTCGTACTCTAAACGCTTCGTTTAGCCGCACAACACGAAACATCTTTTGTATCATGTAACATGTTTCACGCTAATTATGCATTAGTGTGTTATCAAGTCGTAAAAAATGCGGTACGTTTGTGTGCTCCTGGATCATGGGATATGTTTATTAATATTATTTTGAGCTCGTAAGACCAATTGTGCTCCTTAAGGTTTATTTCGCCCCTTAACTGTAATTGTGCCACTTTCTCTGGTGTGTCACCGAAGTAGTGTCCTCTGTGAAACGGCGGTGTTTTTTAATTACTAAAAAGCTATTTAAATGTAACAAGGCAATCTGTTTAATGGTGGATTTTCCTTGCCCTGACTTATAACTCAGAAGCCAGACAAAGATCGCAGGTTTTCACGAGAGTGGTCCGACATTTATTTAATCAGGTTTACGTGCGCGGAACCTCGGCGGATGTTTCGCGAAGCCCTTCGCCTGCTCTTGGTTGTCAGGCGTCGACCCGTCGTTGTTTACGCGTATTCGGAGTTGTCGGACACGTGTTCCCGTTTGTTGTACGCGTGTCTTCCTCTTAAGGCTGTCGAACGCAGTCAACCATCCCTAATCGACTCGGTATGCGATGATGCATAGACGTTAGTCGACGAAAACACTTGGACTGATGCCATGCCATTGTCAATGTGATTTCGTCGAAACGCAGACAAGATAATTTCGCCAATAGTTACCGTGTGTCTACAGGCGATCTGTGCACGAAGCGTGCATTTTGTTACGATAGCATACCATTTGGAACATTGCTAGAGTTTGTAGCCATGAAGATTCTTCGACGCAGCGCCATCACGAAACCATCTGATTCTCGGGTATACTGTGGCAATCATTTTGTTTCCGACATTATGAAAAACAAACTTTCATCAATATCTCCGCTACTATGCAAAATAGCGTAAAACAAATTTAAATAAAAAATAAGTTCTTATATAATGTCCGCCAAGACCCACGTAAACAGAGCGACCGCGGGTGCTGGAGTGTACATACTAGAAGATATGACGAAGGCGGACTACGAAACAAAGAAACGTGCACGTGCGCAGATGCAACGAGCCTTCGCGGAGGGGAAGCGTGCGGTGTTCCGCAGAGGCAAGCTGATAATAGACTGCGTCGTTGTGCTTGTGGACTAGTCACATATAGATGACATACACCTGTGCTGGCGCACTACAATATAACAATCAATTTACTCTTGAGCGCCTCGACTGCCGACATGCCCTGACTATGGTGGTCATCTGACTTGTTGGTTGTGTATTCGTTACTCCAGCCATTGAGACGTTGTTTTCTATGAAAGGTTACATGGTTGTACTACATGTGTTGCATTCATGGTTACTAGTATGTATTCTAGCAAAGCTCAGAGAATGTCTTCTAACTGATATGAAAAAAACCCAAAGTAATGGGTGAAAATAAGGAAATAGCGAATTTGTTACCATTTTGCCCGTTGACCAATCTCCAGTTATCTACGGAATATCAACTCCCAAGAACAACATTTTCTGAACTCTTAAAAACACATAACTTGCAGCCTTGCCTTGATAAAGGATTATCCGAAGAAGTGACAAAATCGCTAAACTGCAAAAATATTATGATTTGACCGAATTAAACGAGTCAATACACATAACTGATGGACTAATAACTGTTATCCATATCAACCTACAAAGCTCTTTCAAAAACTATTATCTACTTAAAGCACATATTGACTCCACAAATATAAAATTTGATGTAATTGCGATCACAGGGATGAATAACCAAGATAGAAGTGCGAATATATTTAAAGATTATAATTTCTTCTATCATGGACCATTAAATAACAATAAAGGCGGAGTTGTTGTTTATATTAAGAAAGATGTGAATGTCCACGAACGATTTGACTTAACGCTAAGTCATAATCCTAGGTTGAACAACATGTGGCTTGAAATAAGTAAAGATGGTGTCAGTTTTGTGATTGGCAATATGTATAGACATCCAAACTATAACACACACGTTATTTCTGATCTTATTGGATCAAACTTGTCTATTATCAAGCAGGAAGGTCAAATCTGTATTATATGTAGTGATGTTAATATTGATCTTTTACAACAGGACTCGTGTCAAACTAAGATATACATGGATACGTTAATGAGGGAAATCTGTTACCATGTATCATATTGCCAACAAGAATAACAGATCACTACGCAACTCTCATTGATCATATGAATATATATCGACCTTTAAAGTTCATGAAAAGTGACATAATTTCAGGAAACCTGTTTGTAGATATATCAGACCATTTACCCAACTTCATCATTATAAAAGGTGTATCCAAAACTCATGACACCAATGACAGACCTAAACTGAGAATATTTAGTGAAAATAATATATCAAATTTCACTCGGGAACTGGAGAATATAAACTGGAACAATATTATGACATGTAAGGACACGGATGAATGTTATGATATGTTTGTAACCAAAGACGACACAATTTTCAAAAAGAATGTTTCCCACTTACCAGAATGTCAATTAAACGCTTCAAGGAAAAAAAATGGATGACTAAAGGCATTAGAAATAGTATTTTAACAAATACTTGGTTGTATAAGAAATATATCAACAGACCAAAAGAATACAGTAAATCAGAATATCGACAGCATAAGAATAAGCTTACAACTATCATACGGCAGGTGGAGAAATCATATTACAGTAGCTTACTCTCACAAGCAAAACAGTCAACCAGGGAATCATTGAAGATATATGCGGAACTTGTGAATAAGGACAAAAGGAACATGCACAACATTATAAAGCTGGTCGTCAATCATATAGAATTTAACGACAATGAAAGTATCGCTAATGCAATGAACCAATATTTCTCGACTGTAGATAAAGAATTGTCAAAGACATATAATCAGGGAAACGAATATAGACAATTTCTATCTGACCCGATACACAATACTATGTTCTTTTCATCAGTCTGTCAACAAGAAGTGATCAATGAAATTAACAAGCTAGCTAGCGAATTCTAATGTATCAGGTATTGATAATTTTCCTTCGAAAATTGTCAAATTATTATGCAATTTCATTTGTAAACCTTTGACTTACATTTGTAATTTGTCGTTCTCCGAAGCCACGGTACCACAAGCATTAAAGGTGTCAAACGTAATACCTATGTTTAAGAAAGGATCAAGGTGTGAACCATCCAACTATCGACCAATTAGTCTGATGAATGTCTTCAATAAAATCCTAGAAAAGTTAATGTTGAAGAGGTTATTAGACTTTATGAATAAAAATGACATTTTGTCCAAACATCAATTTGGATTTCGTAAAGATCATTCGACTACATTAGCGATTTTTGAAATAATAGAAAATATTAGAAATTCTCTTGAAAATGGCGAATTAGTTGTTGGGATATACCTTGACCTAAGTAAGGCTTTTGACACCGTTAATCACGATATATTCTTGTACAAGTTGGATCATTATGGAATAAGAGGTCGTGTATGTAAATGGTTTAGACATTATTTAAGATATAGACAGCAACGTGTTAGCATTAATGGCACAGTTTCAGAATATGCTCATGTTCAAACTGGCGTCCCGCAGCGTTCCATCTTAGGGCCAGTGTTATTTCTATTATATATTAATGATATATCGAGTGCTGTGGATCACGTATCTTTGCGATTGTTTGCTGATGATACTAACTTGTTCATTAGTGGAATGGATGCTAATGATACTGTGTATACGGCTATGGAGAAGTTAGAATCGCTTAGTGTCTGGTTCCGATACAATTAACTAACTCTGAACCTGAGTAAGACATGTTGTACAATTTTCGGTAGACATATGGAACGTGAGGTCGTGCCATTGTTGTTGCAGGGCAAACGCATTGAACGGGTTAACTCAGCCAAATATCTGGGTATACATCTAGACTGTAAGCTGTAATGGTCGGAACATATTAAGGAATTTTATTCAAAGGTGTCTAAGTTATCAGGTTTATTTTATCACATGGCCTCGTTCATAAATGCAGATATGGTCAGGCAATTATATTATGCCTATGTATTTCCCCATATTAAGTATGGGATTAAATTATATGGATCAGCATGTAAAACAAACTTAACTAAAATATAAGTTCTGCAAAATCTATTACTTAAAACATTAGCAAAACGTATCCGGCGTGACAGTGCCACAGCCTTGCATCGGTAACTTAATATACTTAAAGTTCAGGAACTATTTAAACGAAATGTTCTAATATTTGTGTATAAAGAGCGTACGAATCAACTTCCTAGTCTATTCCACCAATTTTACTAATGTAATAGTGACTTCATGACCAGAAGTTCCAGACAGGAGAACAATTTATATATACCTAGGTGTAACTATAGAACTGGAGAGAACTCCCTGAAAGTAATAGGGGCTCGACTTTGGAATAAACTAACTGTAGACATTAAACATTCGAAAACACTACACATTTTAAGCATAAAACCAGGAGGTTTATAATCGGCATTAATTAAAGTTTAAATCTAATTATATATTGTAAGGAATTCGCTTGGGAATTCTCTTATATTGGTACAACTTTTGTACTAGCTTTAATTTACGGAAGTCGTTAACCTGAAGCTATTGCAATTGAATGCAGTGTATAACCTTTATATGCGTAATATTATGTATGTGGGAGTAACCTATATGAGTTTGATTTAATTGCCTACCAGCTCGATAAGTTATACTTCTCTGGTAGCCACCTCATCTGTGTTACATGACTCTTGAATTATGTTGTATACTATCTGCTCCAAGCGCTTTACACTTTCTGGCAGACATGTTCAATCGAACACCATCTCGACTTCTCTGGGAAATATTCGGCAAACGCTGCAATTAATGCGCGAAGACTATTCGTACATAAATATCCACCACTGTCTATAGCCAGCTGAGTACAATGGAGCAACGTAGAGTGAATGAACTTGCACCCATTGCACTCTAACCCGGGTTCACTCGATTGCCTGCACCCACGTTTTAAAGGTCGCCGATTAAAATGGTGTCCTTATACACAATAAAAGACATAAGGTATATCTCAATATATATGCAAATTAACGTCGCCCTTAGCGGAAAAGCAGAAACGCGTATTTGCCAAGCAGTTAATATATCTTAATGTATTTCCATCCAGATCGGAGTACGGGTACTTCTATTGTCACAGTGTCATACACTTGGCACGCAAACATGCATGCACGCACACGTGAAGGTCTTCATTTGTGCGTGGGTGACGAACCAATATTACACAATGGCGTAGTTAAAGGTACTCTTGCAGCTGATACGCCCATTGAAACGTCTTTTTCGCGGGCGATAATCAACGCAATGCTAACCGAAATGCGTCATAATTTGCTTTTTATTCAACACTTGCGGCAGAGGTAACACCGTTCGATCATGGCAACACGCACGCAGTACGTACATTATTGCCTTATATACCGGCTCCAGTCTATTTCTGTTTGCCAATATGAAGACTACTGACGTAAATGTTTTGTTGTCTGTGCGATTCGTAGCTAGGGACCATTCTGATGTCCATTTCCGGTTAAGTATTTCTGGGATGTTTGTTTTTGAGTGAACAAAAAGACTAATCCTCTTCTGTCTTCCCGCAACAGTGAGTCTTGTATGGTGTATACGCATTTGAATGATATAAAATGTGCTATAGAACTTAGTAGGCGTATTGTGTTTTTAACTGAAGACGAGCTAACACGGACACACTCCGAAATGAAATGAAACGATACAATATGAAACTTCTTATGAAACGATACAATAAAAGTGCTACGTTTCCGTTTTACTTGACACAAAAGTGAATGTAGCAGCAGCTAATTTCCAGTTTGACCGTGTTTTAGATAGGCCTATTTAGTACACCTTGTACGCTCATGCAAAGTCACCTCGGCCGGCTGGCGTTTCCGGTTTCAAATACTGTTTTTGAGCGCAATGTCATGCCAAGATCGCTTGTTATTGAACGGAGAAACATCACCAGTGACTAAGAAAGCCAAAATAGAATGCCACTAAGCGAGATATTCAGCATTCAAAAAAATTAAGTTGCAGTCGGGAACCATGATGTCTTGGCAGACCAACAGACGATATTTTGTCTCGTGGATAGGCAGTGATGTTATCTGAAAGATGCAACAGTGGGGGCGTGGTATCGCAGTAGTTAGAGCTTCAGGTTCATATCCTACTGTTGCCGTTTCGAGACTTGGACAAGTTCGTTCAATTCTCGCTGTTCCACTTCGATATGCTGTACATCAGCGGTTCTTAACACTTGGATCGCAACTGAAAGTTGGGGCGCCAAGCCATTTTGAGTAGGTCGCCAAGAGTATCCGGTGATTATCTGAACTATCCCGCTTTTTAACACTAGATGTATGCGATGTTCTCACTGGTTATTTGTTTATGATATACCTGTTATTTTTTTATTCTAAGTTTGCTGCAAGTTAATTGCATAGGTCGACGAGCAAGTTGCGGATCGGAAATTGGGTCGCAGCCAAAAATGGTTAAGAACCGCTGCTGTATATTGTTGAGTACTTGTTGACTATAGTGGTAGCTATAATATGTGAACGAATGATCTTCCCATAGTAATTGTTTGCGTGGCTGGATGCTACCCAGAGAAGCCAAGGTAGTGTCTAATTGAGCAGGTCTGCCGGGGAATGAAGTGTAAAGCACATAAACATTTCTAAGGACTGAATACCGTGCTTTCTAAGAACTTGAAACAATTAAATACCAATACGATATTGCAATTTGTGCAGCAGAGAAGGCAGCAAAAGCGACCGAGACGCGGCGACAATAGACACAGCCTATCGTCGAGTTCATGCCGTCGGCGATAGACAGTCAATGCATCGATGCGAATAAATCGATCCTAATAACGACTCGGTGATTTATAATGGCCGCCAGGTGTTGCCTACACGTACTGTCTTGGAGTGAGAGACACTCCATAAACGGCGTCGAACAACAAAACAGTTATGACCAAGGAGGTAAATTTCGAACCCGTTTCAACAAAACGACGGCATTTAGGACGTGTACTTTATTTAGAAATGTGCGTCGGCTGTGTTTAAAACTGGCGCTGTATGTTCGTAAGTGTAGAACCATTATGACGTGTCGGTCGTTATGTTGTTATGAAGATATATCGGGAACGTTTAAAGAGGCTTTTATGATTAAAGCAAACAATGCATTGCACTGTGATTTATTTGCAGACACTGGATGCTACGTGCTTAGTACTATGCCAAGAGAAACAACTCTTTTACAAATATTACGAGACATTTAATACCTCTTGCTGTTTCAGCCATCAATACAATTAATACCCTAACTTTGGATAGTTGTAAGTGCATCTCCTCCGACGCGCCGACGTCCACTCGCCTCATACTATGATCATTGGCATCCTTGGATCATTGGCCTCTGATCTACATATTGGTGATGAATTCCAGAAACCACAGCGACGGTTGTTTAGTGTTTTTGTTACGCTAGCCATCTCTAGAGGGCGTTTCTCTTACCTTAGAGGATTGGCTGGTGATCAGTTGTCCAGACTGCGTCAATGCAAACGAGTGTTGTGGTGCTCCACGCTCATATACAATGTATGTCATCCTTCCTTTACAGAGACGGCAATAACAACTGCGTAATAACGACAATGGTCGACACTATAGTCTAACATACGGTCCTCACTTGTGCGTGGCTGTGCATTTGTTTTGTCGTAAATGTCACAACGTCGACACCTGTCATGATCGCCGACAAAATTGGCTTAACTACCTAATTAAGTATCACAATCAACGACATTTGTCACAACACTGCCGCGAAATACGACACCGTGACCGTATTCCATGACTAAATGTCAAACGCCTAACACGATATTCAACGATAGATATTATATCTACCCATGCCATCAACAAATGTCACAACAGTAATTAATTACCGCAGTAACAGCCAGCTTTTTCCTGCTGAATCTCAATAACTGGTAAATTGCTAATGAAAATATCCACACTGATGCGATCTGATACATAGTAAAACATCCCGCATCCAACAAAACAATCTATCCATTGTACACTATTTAGCCATATTTACTTCGGGTCAGTTAATTTTGTTTTTGCGATTATTGTCATGACCGATGCTGGTCATGTGCTCATAAGACGTTAATTGTACAACTCAGCTGTGGTATTGAGCTCTGATGATGTCACGAACTGGAATTCGACTGTTTGAGGTATTGTCTTTAACATTGTCATTTATGTTACCAGACGTTGCCCGTACTCTTATTTTATTAACGAGCTATCTTCGAGCCAGGGTATGTATGTGTGTAGGTGTGTAAGCCAGGGTATGTATGTATGTATGTATCTTTGTATCTTTGTATGTATGTATGTATGTATGTATGTATGTATGTATGTATGTATGTATGTATGTATGCATGTATGTATGGATGTATGTATGTAAGTGTGTGAGCCAGGGTATGTATGTATGTAGGTATGTGAGCCAGGGTATGTATGTATGTAGGTGGGTGAGCCAGGGTATGTGTGTATGTAGGTATGTGAGCCAGGGTATGTATGTATGTAAGTGTGTGAGCCAGGGTATGTATGTATGTAGGTGTGTGAGCCAGGGTTTGTATGTATGTAGATGTGTAAGCCAGGGTATGTGTGTATGTAGGTGTGTGAACCAGGGTATGTGTATATGTAGGTGTGTGATCCAGGGTATGTGTGAGCCAGGGTATGTATGTATGTAGGTGTGTGAGCCAGGGTATGTATGTATGTAGATGTGTAAGCCAGGGTATGTGTGTATGTAGGTGTGTGAACCAGGGTATGTGTGTATGTAGGTGTGTGAACCAGGGTATGTGTGAGCCAGGATATGTATGTATGTAGGTGTGTGAGCCAGGGTATGTATGTGTGTAGGTGTATGAGCCATGGTATGTATGTATGTAGGTGTGTGAGCCAGGGTATGTATGCGTGTAGGTGTGTGAGCCAGGGTATGTCTGTATGTAGGTGTGTGAGCCAGGGTATGGATATATGTAGGTGTGTGAGCCAGGATACGTGTGTATGTAGGTGTGTGTGTGCCAGGGTATGTGTGTATGTAGGTGTGTGAGCGAGGGTACGTGTGTATGTAGGTGTGTGAGCCAGGGTTTATGTGTGTATGTAGGTGTGTGAACCATGGTATGCATGTATGTAGGTGTGTGAGCCACAGTATGTACGTATGTATGTAGGTGTGTGAGCCAGTGTATGTATGTATGTAGGTGTGTGAGCCAGTGTATGTATGTATGTAGGTGTGTGAACCAGGGTATGCATGTATGTAGGTGTGTGAACCAGGGTATGCATGTACGTATGTATGTAGGTGTGTGAGCCACAGTATGTATATATGTAGGTATGTGAGCCATGCTATGTATGTATGTAGGTGTGTGATCCAGGGTATGTGTGAGCCAGTGTATGTATGTAAGTAGGTGTGTGAACCAGGCTAATTATGTAACTAGGTGTGTGAGCCAGGGTATGTGTAAATATAGGTGTGTGAATCAGGCTAATTATGTATATAGGTGTGTGTATGTAGGTATGTTATCATTTTCCTCATAGCCAGTTTGCACCTCGGACGCCAAACTTCTAGGAATTTATGGTTCTTTCCGGTTTTTGGGTTCGTATCGTACATTATAGACGGACGTAGATCGATGGTTCATAACGTTAAATGTGTTTTGTGCGATTGTTCCGACTGAATATCGGTGCCTTGGAGAAGTTACAATTACAGTAGCCCAAAGCGTATTAATGTATGGATAAACTTGTAGACAAAGTTCACTTGATAACAACAGCATCAGTTTTGTTTTTGATTTGGTATAATACTGAGAGTTTAATTTCAGCTACGCCCATGCTGATTTCAATGGTCGTTTCAGAGGGTGATATGTGTTATTATATAATGATACAAACGAGAACAAAATACAATCGAGCATTCCTGATATCAACAGAAAACGTCTCAATGAAACAAGTTGCTTTCCAGTTATCAACTGAGTCATACATTTAGCGAGGTTGCGATATCCAGCTAGCTCAAGGTTATTTAGTTCTCCTTGTCAATACCCGTACTATTTCATCGTCAATGGGCGTGAAAGTACAGCACAGTCCACGGTAGCCCTTCCTTTATTAAAGGTAAACCCGCAATCCACCTATATAGTGCTATAGATCCATGTGGAGAGTTAGCGATGACTTTACTATCAAATACATTGCATGGTCAGCGCAGTTCAATCACCCATCCAGGAAGCATCTCCAGTCGCTGGGAACAAGAAGAGGTCATCTCTCTGCGAGTCCTCAACACGTTACACAGTTACCCCAGTGTGGAATGTTTTATTTCCGCTGGCATGTACACCCGATAGAATGAACCAACGGCTTTTAGTCTCTTCCCAAAGACGCAGGCAACGTGACGTGAACGAAATTGCTCAAGTTTCGAAAAGGAGGCAGATGGAATCGAACCACCATCACATCAATCGATTCCCCCTGTGGTTAAGGTTGTTCCTGTGTTAGGGCTCGTACCGGACATTAGACGGATGCAAATCGAATGTTCATAACGTTGGGTGTGTTTTGTGCGATTATTGTTCCGACAGAATATCGGCATCTTTAAGAATATACAATTACGGTGCCCCCCAAACGAGCGTATTAATATATGGACTAACTCGCAGACCCAACCTGAAATTATATCTTCCATATCGCGGACTAGACACCATTCCAGGATACGTTATATAGATATGTAGGGTGGTAGTGGCATTTCACAGACAGTTAACCATATTCGTCTAGATGCTTGGATCGCTACACAAATGAAAATTATTGCAGAGGTTAATACCGTCAGCCGCAATGTCAGATATCTCACATGACCTGCCTGTAATGACCAGATCACACAGGTCCATCAAATGGACTGCACTTCTAATTGATTGGTTAGGTCTGTCCATTTTCTATTAAGGTCCTTCCTAAGGTTAGAGTCGCAGTATCTATCAAAGGGGTCATATCTGCGTTTATACATTTATGTTACTAACAAAATCGCGATTCTGTATCAACTGGAAAATATGTACACAAATAAGATCAGGGGTTATTCTTTTGGCATCTATATTAAAAGTGTATTACAGCAGATTCATATATTACATAACTGAGATACCATCTTTATGAAATACGCCTAAAAGACGGTGGTTTAGTAAATCTACAGACAAGGAAGAAGGCTAAATATATGTTTGTGTTTAAAATATTGAATGGTTATGAAAATATTGATAGAACTATGTTGTTTTCAGTGATGAGATATAGAAGGAAGTTAGTGAAAGAACAGTGTAAATTATATATCAGAAAGTTTTCAGTATATGTAGATGAATGAACCACAATCAGTTACTGATTGTGTAAATGCCTACAGATTGAGTACGACTAAAACAAAATCGACAAATGCCCCAGAAGCGCAGGTCGCACATAAATTGAACAAGATGTTGGACTGTCAGTAGGACAAAGGCTTCCTTGTCCTCTTGCCGTCTGGGATTTCTGTTCTGGGTGGCAACATTGTTAAATCGTGTTAAACATTGTAGGTAATATTTTTACCGATACGTTGTTTGTGGGAAATCAGTGTGATTGAGTGGTGCTGTTTAACAGTTGCGTCACTTGGAACGTTTTTATAGAGGATGCTGTTTGTTAATGGAGATCTACGTCGCAAACTGAGAACTCTTCTGCGGGAAGCAGAGAAGCGATACATGTTAATGGACTTCCTTGCGCAAACACGCCACACACTTGTCCTGGAATAAAATTCACTATATCTTCGCAAACCATGTCACTTTTAACTGGGATATGTTTTTAACATCGCCAGTTTAATATCTGCTCGCCTCTTCCTCGCATAGCGATGATGCCAGAAGCGGGCTAGTCTTCTTGGCAGTGCATTGATGGCGAACCAGCACATGGGCGAGGTAACGAATGTTTTGCAAGCGTTGCTTTTGGCAAGGGTCGACATCTTCGTGTTGATGCCCGAGTCTGTTCACTCTTAATAACATGTGAAGGGGGAATGTCCCTGCATGAACATCTGTTTACAGAGCAAGTCTGTTGTTTTTACAAGTATGCATCTTGTGGTTAAATTAAATATTCAAAAGTTAACTTTTCTCATACAGCATGATGTTGTAGTTGCTGCAACATTGGCATCGATATAATCTGAATGATCGATGACGACCATTTAAAATCATAATATCTCTAGTGTGTGCCAATGGTTTGCTCAGTATGCTTGTTAGGTAAACACGGTAGGGTTTGATCGCTATTAGAAAACGTGACTTCAAACGTTCGTCGGTTTATGTCATTAACATCTCAAATTGTATATTTGTATGGTATGTCGTATAACGTGTTTATAAGACATACCTTCTTATATACAATTAGCGTACATCCACAAAAGGAGCAACACAAAAATGGCACCACATGCTACCATTACAATGTTTTGATTTATTTTAATTCACATAACACTACCTGGATCTTACCACTTTACAGCTTCCTTATACATCCGACAGATAGCAAAGCAAATAGGCAATGTTGTACGTAAATAACTCGAAAAATTACTTTTTTTCTAAAAGCATCGCCAATTGCTAGCGAGGCCAATGGTGCAAGGAGGCGTATACAGTTAGAAAAGTGACAGGACATCGGCGTCTGGGCGGAGATACACTTACACTGCCCCAAAAACGAGTGTATTACTATTTGGATTAACTTGGATACGCTACCTTCTGTTTGGTAAAATAAAATAACTACCGACATTGGTTTGATAGAAACTCGTTCATCGAGGGGAATGTTTCCACTTTTCACTTTTATAAATGAACAACATTTTACGTTTAGCGTCTTCTTGCTAAATTCAGTGACACTTGCACAGAGGCAACAGTTCTCATTTCTAGTAAATATCCCGTTCGATGTTCCTGATTGATCCTGGTCTCCAGTTAGGTGAATGTTGCAACAGCACAGCTCATTCCTTCTTGGGAGTTGACGCTCTGACCTTTATCCGCCATGACTCCTGCCGCCACGACTCCTGCCGTTGGATCCTCGTGATCACACACGCACACGCACACGCACACGCACACACACACACATACTCTCTCTCTCTCTCTCTCTCTCTCTCTCTCTCTTTCTCTCTCTCTCTTTCTCTCTCTCTCACACACACACACACACGCACGCACGCACGCACGCACACACACACACATATCCCACCTAACGAAATTACGAAAGCTTTCAGCCTGGATAAGGTGTTTCCGTGTAAGTCCTTTGGCCACTTTATTAGCACCTGCAGCAGCTCATATATACTCTCAGCCGTGGTAACAAGGTCATCTCTGCTGCCCGATTGACTTTGCACATCCATCACAATGATTGAGAGTCGCGCGCTTATCACCGATCCTTGGTCTAATCTAACTTCTAATGGAAACTGCGATGGCTAAATTAATTTCATTTAATGAATACCACAGCTATTGATCTCACAACTTGTAATTGGTAGTGCATGGTTAATAATATCCTTCACAAGGTTCGAACTTCCGTTGTGCGCAACTTCCGTTATGCGCAACTCCTCGTTATTCCACTTCCGTCTAACTTGAATCAGCATTGAATCATAACGGTTCAATACGTACATAACTGCGTTTGTTCTCTTACCAGTATCTCTTATCTGGTGTCCTTCGACATAACTTACTTTGTTGAACTGTCATATCTGTATTTGGCAGTGGACATCTACTTGATATTGGCCTTAATGGAGACGTTGTCCGGCTGTAATCAAATAATGGGCGCCCGTGGAAGACAACACCGCGACCTTGCAGCTCCTCGATTAAGTCCGATGTTCCTCGGCGACGCCCCTAATGCCGCGTACGACATGAGGTGTACTTTTCCGTATCTTATTGCACGCCGTATTTAATTGTCGGCCTATTGGTGCAGCAACGAGTAGATGCACGGTACCGGTATGACATTCATTAAATGGGAGCACAGCCCGCGTGGATGGCCTTAGGCATCGCGACGGTCGCCAGCAAAGGTTGGCACCGAGTAGCTATCTCTGGGGTCTCATCTGGTGTACCAGCAATAAACCACCCCCACAACCTGTCAACGGCATCGCGACGACTGACTCGTGTTACGAGATGACGATCAAGTTGCACGGGAAGGTACTTTCACATTGCCAGATCGTCTGGTTCAATATACGCGTTATTACGTCAGACGATTGTTTGCTCACTTCTGGCCCGGTCACGATTGGTTGTTTTCCTTCTTACGTCACTGGTCTAGTGTCACCAACACCCCCCAGTCCTGCCCAATTTCTGCTTAAATATTTTGAACTGTCAGTTAGCCCAAGGCTTTCTTGTCCGTATACTATCTGGAGCTTGTAGTTTGTATACACACGCACACGCACACGCACACGCACACGCACACGCACACGCACACGCACACGCACGCGCACACACGCGCACACACACGCGCACACACGCGCATACACGCACACACACGCGCACACACGCGCACACACGCCCACACACACACGCGCACCCACGCACACCCGCACACCCGCACACCCGCACACACGCACACACGCGCACACACGCGCACACACGCGCGCACACATACGCACGCACACACGCACACACGCATACACACATACACACACACATAAAGCTTTAACGCCAGCGTAATAATTTCTAAAGAAGTCTGCTGAATTGACTGTGGTGAACGTGGGAAATGGGAAATCGTTGAACATCAAATGTTATTGTGTATGACTCAGCCCCGCCTCGATGATATTGCCAATAAAGCTATTTTTAAACTGGATGTTTTGTTTACAATTTTAAAATGTCGCGTGTAGAAACTATAAAATGGCATTGTTACGTGCTTACTAAACAACATTTGGTGGGTGGTATACCTTCAATATACTTATTTTATGGTTTGAAGAACATGATATTAATTAATTAATTAATTAATAAAAAAACGAGGAATAGTCTGCCTCCTTTTTTAGGCAATTCTTTAATAATTTACACATTTATTCATTAATCCTGTCAATATGACTAATTCATGTATATGCTTAACTAAGCATGCGTGCATACTTAAACGCGGGCTGAATAATTAACAATATTTAACAAGATTGCCGTCCAGAGCTACAACGTCCAGACGGCATGCGGACAAGGAAGCATTTCGCTTATCGAGAGTCTAACAAGTTTCCACCTACGTATAGGGCGCCCTCCCCTCTGGTTCTATTGCCTTCTTTCAGTTTGAAGAAAATAGTTCTATCAATATCTTCATAACCATTCAATATATTATAAACTTCTATTTTGGTCTCCCCTGAGCCTGCTAGTCTCTAATGTTGTCAACCCGCATTCTAATAGGCGTCTTTCATAACTAAGATCTTTCAGTTCAAGGATCAGCGTAGTTGTTATTCGTTGTACTCTTTCTAACCTATCTATGCCCTTCTTACGATATGGCCTCCATGCTTGTCTGCAGTATTCCAAATGAGGTCTAACTATTGCTTTGTAAAGTGGTACAATCAGCTGTTTCTCATTATATGTTATATTTCTTATAATTATATATAGTATTTAGTTATCCATTGAAGCAGCAATTCCACATTGCTCGGAAACGTTCAGGTCAGCACAAACTGTCACTCCTAAATTCTTTTCTTTTTCTTTTACAGTTTTACCTAATATAGTATCCACGTTTATGTGTTTTTGTCAGCATTTCCATGTCCTAAGTGAATGCATTTACATTTCCCAAAATTGAATAACATTTGCCATTTTTCAGACCATTTGACTAATTTAGCCAGATCATCTTGTAGTGTGTGTTTATCTGGATCTCTTTTAACTCCGGCAAGATTTCGGTAATCTTCAGACAATCGTCAAAGCAAAAGACGAGCGTATTCGTTGCCTGGAGCAGAAGGTTGACGCCCTTGAAGCGAGGCGATCCGTGATGAAGTGTTTCGCGCCCGCGGACATCCGAAGCAGCACAACAGGCAACACTCTGACGAACCAATATACGTAAATGAAGACCTAACGGCGAAGTGAGCTGCACTGGCCTTTCAGACTCGAACTCTGAAAAGTCAGACAACGATAATGGACTGCTGGACGTATGCAGGACGAGTGAAAACCAATGCCGGTTTGATTAAAGAGATCCACACCGTGAAAGAACTTCGCGTAACCGGTTACCGCGACCGAGGGTCGGGCTGATGTCGCCGCCCCCTGACACTCGTCATCATCAACAACAGACTGTCATGTCAAATGCCAGTCGGCCTACACTATGTTGAATATTAATGCAAATTATATTCTGTATGTTGTTCTTCTTGTATAATAATTTTGTCGTGCTAATCACAAAGTGAAAACTTCAGTTACTTTTTTACAAGTACGATGCCTTTTTAGCAATCAGGTTTATTATTTATAATTTTTCCTAATTGTTTTCTACATACTGGATAGCCGGCTAGCAGAAGCCTATTATTTTGGAAACGTTATTCATGAACTTTTCGACATACTCACACAGACAACCATATGCATAATTATGTTGGACTTAAGAAGAATCATAATTGCATAAAACGTGTACTTAAATGTAAGTAGTTTAAAAACGTATACATACTGCTGTTTAACAAGTTGGTGTGTACACAGAATGGATTTTAAACATCCTTATTTTTTATTACAGCTTGGCTCCATGGCATTGGTGTATAACGAGACTGCCGAAATATGTGTTTTACTTACTTAACCTCAGCAAAGAAACTGTCAGGAACCAAAAGTAAAAATATATAAAATAATTATCTTCATGTTTGGCAATGCGTATGCTGCATTATATTCTCGCACGTTTTGTATAGATACAATAAGTATTCTATCATGCGTGTCTGCAAAATGTTCATAATAGTCTCGTTTCCAAATCATATTTGTATTTTGCCCATGGAAATGCTTATGCAGCTGTTTCATTACGAGTAGCAGTAGTACATGTTTACATGATGAGTATGTTGTATTCTATTTATATCCATTATGAGCGATAACAACAATTTTCTAGAGCAATTTGGTGGTGTAAAGAAAAACTCTCTCTATCGCATTTAAAAAATCGTGCTCAGTCAAAACAGTCAGAGTTTAAATGAAAAAAATGACGAAACCAATATAAAACTAGAGATATTTAAAAACAGTTGTGAGATCATGAAGTTGATTCCCCATTATTGCAAGTAGGTGGCTATAAATTAATATGCCAAGGCAAAATATGTAGTACGTTGGCCTAGCTATCTATCATAGTAACAAATACAACTACAAATCATTAGATATCTATACTAGTTCTGACATATGGGAAGGTCAACTTATTGAACTATCATGTTATGCTATGAAAAAAAAAAATTCTTGGAAATATATGCAAACCACCTAGAGATAAATTGAGAAGTTCCAAGCATTTACAGGCGAATTTGCATCTAAATTAGCAGATTTACAAAAATGTAAAAGTGACGTCTTAATTGTAGGTCATTACAATATTGATTTGCTGAAAATTAACGAAAAACCCATAATACGTGACTATGTTTTATACAATAACGTTACACGGTTTCTTCCCTAGAATAACTTTGCCAACAAGATTGTCAGAATACCATGGAACACATATTGATAATTGTTTATGTAATCTGTCTGAAGGATTCTTCAAACCCTCAGCTGGTATTCTTATAAGCAATATTTCTGATCACTTCCTTATTTTCTTTTATCTGGATTATCTCGAAACTTATAATGCTATACCAAGATTTATATAAATAAAGCAGTATAATTCTGACTCACTCAATACATTTTAAATTGAAATTCAAAACTCAAATATGTATGATAAACTTAACAACTTATGCAGAGCCTAAAAACTACGATATCCTTGATAAAAATGTTACTACTGCCATGGAAAAGATCTTGCCTATTAAAATAATAAAATTTAATCAATATAAACATAAGAGAACTCATTGGATTACTCAGGGCATTATTAGGTCAATTAAGTTTATAAATACATTTTATGCAAGAATAAACTCCGGTAATTACGTATCAATACCGGAAACTCAAGATTAATTTGCATACTTACAATATAATTCTTAATGAAATGTTCGACTGGCTAAGCAAATGCATTATCAGACCACTATTGAAAAACATAAACATGATAATATCAAAAAGACGTGGTGTTTAATTAAAGAAATTATTCAGAAAAAACACAAAGAAAAAACAATCAACTCTAGCCTCTAAGTTAACTATAACTGATGGTAAATCCTATAAAGATTATTTGAAAAACCCAACACTTCACACCTTCGGTTTTAAACCAATTGAAGTAGATATTGCTGTCAGCATAATTGATCATTTACCTCCAAAATTAAGTTGTGGAATAGATGGTATATCAACCAAAATATAAAAATTGATAAAACATGATATTAGCAAAGCAGTCACCCTAATTATAAATCAGTCCATAATGACTGGTATATTTCCAAACAAATTAAATATTGTTAAATTATTCCCCCTTTCAAAAAGGTGGTAATTCTAACCCTGACAATTACAGTCCAACTTCAATCAGCTATTTAAAAAAGTTTTGAAAGGATAATGTTTGATCAAATACACAAATATTTCCATTCCAAGATGTTATGTCATAATAGCCAATACGGTTTGAGAAAGAAACACTGTACTTAATTTGCGACCATCGAAATAATGGACAGAACTATACAAGAGCTTGATAAATCAGGTATGTCAATTAATATATACCTTGATTTATCAAAAGCGTTTGACACAATTGAGAATAATATATTGCTACATAAATTATATTACTATGGATTAAATGATATGGCATTTGATCTTTGTAGTGACAAGTTAAAGAATATAGCAAGTGGTGTACTGATTTGCTCTACAATTTCATTAAGCAGTTTCGGTGGTATCCCGTCAACTCCAGGTGATTTGTTTTCTTTCATATTCTTAATTTTCCTTGATATCATTTCAGGAGTAACAAACAAATGCCCTAAATGATCTGCTTAATCCCCCTCAAATTTACTAACTGGTACTGGCAGTGAACTTATTTCTTCTGTGGTAAACACTGAGTTGAAATACTCACTCAGGGCCTCTCTGAAACCCATCAGACATTACGTTTCCTGCGCTGTTTTCAAGTGGTCCCACTTTATCTCGAACCGTCTGTTTACTCCTTACCTAAGCGTAGAAACTGTTGCTGTCAGATTTATATAATTCGCCAATTTTTGTTAAAATGTTCATTTAGATTTTAAAAATTTGGTTGTAGCTATGTTAAGGGCCTCTTTGTAGTTGTTGTAGTCTTCTATATGTCCAATGTCTCTGTAAAATCCCCACATAATTTGTTTGTAAGCATTCTTACGTATAGTCTCCTTTGAAAGGTGTTTTTTTCTGGGTCGTTTCGCTGGCGTTTTCAGGGGGAAAATCTTTCAATAATGTCCTCAACCTCATCTTAGATCTTCTGGTCTGCAAATCCAAAATGTGGGTACAATCGTCAAATTTCTTACGCCAGGAGCTGCCGAACAAATCATCCATTCATTTATAACGTCTAGACTGGATGGTTGTAATTCGCTGCTGTTCGGAACTAACAAGTGTCAGCTACGTAGACTGCAGTGCATTCAGAACACGACTGCTCGTTTAATCACACGAACAAGGAAACACGAGCACGTAACACCAATCCTGAAATCAAGAAAGAATTACGTTTAAAATTCTCCTGATCACCTTCAAGGCACTCCACGGACTTGCACCGCAATACATTTCCGAGCTTCTTGTTGAATATCAGCCCACACGCTCCCTCCGATCGAATTCTGCTGGTCTGCTCACAGTACCAACCACACGCCTCAAGTCTTTCGGAGACCGTGCGTTCTCCAAAGCGGCCCCTGTACTTTGGAACAATCTCCCACAGTCAGTCAGACAGTGGGACACTATTGCGTCATTTAAGTTTGAAGACACACCTTTTTGGAATCGCTTTCACTATATATATATAATTGTGAACTTTTTTGTAAAGCGCTTTGAACAGAACTAAGGACTGAATACAGCGCTATATAAGACCTTATTATTACTATTATTATCTTTCAAAACGGTCCAACATTCTGTTGCTGTCTTGTTCTTCATTAAGGTAGTCCAATCTATGTGTGTGTTAAATATTTTTTCATCCGTTTATATTTATTTATATTTGTCTTTGTTGAAGTTTCACCTCCTTTGCTTTTATTCCCTGGTTGTACTTTTATATTGAAATGTATCTGGTTATGCACGTTCTTTCACATTATCGACTAATTCGTTCTGAGAAGAGAACACTACCACTGGTTGGTTCCAAACATGTTGAGTAAGAAAACAGTCCTCTATTACAAGCCGAAACTGTTGGTCATCACCTCTAGCACTCTCAAGTGATTTCCACTTAATATGTATGTGATTAAATCACCCATTATAACATATTCCCCTTTAGTGATCTCCTTTATACCATTGCGCAGGTCTACATCATCTTCTTGTCGTGTGCTAGGACTACGATAAACTAGTCCTATTGTTAATGTTGACTTACTGGTAACTATGTTGCCCCAAATAGCTTCCTCGTAATCTGTTTCATTTCCAGTCGTACTTCATATGCCTGTATAGATTCTTTAATATAAAGAATGACCCCGCCTCCCCTTCTCTCTTGTCTATCCTATCTAAACATGATATAACCTGATAGCTTCCCTTATTTTCTGGCATTTAAACATCCACATCTAAGTTCATTTTTATGGATATTTGGTGAACATTTCTTTGTAGATTTGTTTGTACCTTCTCTTTGAGGTGGTTCTACGTATCCTCCCTACGCATCTAGTTTACTCAACTGTACCTGTACCTTCATCTGTGCACCTGGTGAACTTACTCCCAAGGAATGCTGCTCCTGTTCTTGTCAGATGAAGTCCATCACTCATAAATAGGTCTTACCTCCCTACAAAGCTTGCCCACATGTATACAAAGCCGACTCCTTCCTCCATACACAACTTCTGTAACAGGGTGTTAATGGCCATTCCTCTACAATTCTTGTAGTACTGTCCCCTGCCACCCATTATCGGCAGTATACCCGATAACACGATTTGTCCAATGCGTCCTCTTTCAGTGTGCGGACCAGTCACCTATACTTGCCAACGATGGCCGTCGTGCCTTCCTTCTCAGCATTACTGGTGCCCAGTAATGCAAGAATAGATCCCCCGTAGCCGTTACCCTTGACTTGACCTACTCGTTCTGTGACATCCTCTATATTTGCCCCTGGTAGACATACTGTCATATCCTCCCCTTTGTTTATTGTCTTGTCCAACTTACTGATAATAGAATCCCCCATGACTACTCGCAGTTTCCTCTCTTTCCCGTTAACTCTTGCCTTCCTTCTGTGTGAGAGATCGAACTTTCAAAGTTGCTGCACCGACATTATATAACTCCCTACCCAAAGATGTGCCCAGCTGTAACAATGTTGGTGTTTTTAAGAGCAAACTGAAGACTCAGTATTTTAACATGGCGTACAATTGACTTATTATTATTATTATTATTGAAATAGCTTTAACATTGGGTACAATTATTTCAACTATGTCAAATGTTTCTATTTAACTTATTAATTTTAGTAATTTAAATGGTTTTACCTTTTTATTAATTATTATTATTCATATTTAATTGTGTGCACTATGTCGGATTTTTGTACTGTTTTTACCTACTACTGTGTCATTTCTTGTACTGTACAGCACCATAGGGTATAGTTGTATAGATATGGTGCTATATATGTCAATAAACATTTACATTTACATTTGTTGCAACTCCTCAACACTGACCTGTTTAACTGTATTTTGCTGAACACTCTGCCTTTGTACATCTGCTTTCTTCTCAGTCTTCTGTTTCACAGTCTTACCAACTGTCTATGTTGTATCTACCTCTTGGTCACCTGTATCGCTTTCGCTTCTGTACTCATTCTCTACAGTCTGATGGTTAATTAATCATGCACGTGGCAACAAGCCCAAAATGGTTCGTGTAAACACAATTATTTATCGGCTATTGTGCGTATATATGACTACAATTATGCATACAATGCAAGAAATAAATGGCAGAGAATTTACTTATAAATGGGAGAATACCACGTTTTGATACAGTATATATCGAATGTATGATTAGCTTACAAAGAATTGCTCCAATGGCTCTCTTGTTAAATATCGTGATAAACCGGGGCTGCATATTCCTAATTTTGTACCTAGCTTCAAATTTTATTGATCACAATCTTGCTTTCTCCGTGAATCCTGATAGCACGTCCTATCGGTACATCGTACCTTGACCGACCAGTGTAATGGTGTGTCTATGTCCATCAATGCAGCCACAAAGCAGGAAGGAGAAGGCAACTTTGACATGAATCAAACAACGGCGTCGTAAAGTGGCGCGTAGCGGCGATAGTGAGCTTACAAAATTCGCCAGGATAGTGCTTGGTGTCGATTGATGAGACAACAGCTGAAGGACGGAAGCTGGAGTCTGAGCGGTTGTTTTGGAAAACGCTGGATGTCTGGCGTGCATGCGCCTCGTAGGATTTAAGTCGTAAACAGAGAACGTACAAGTGCTATTTGCTCGGGAACGGAACTTAAATAAACACGTCATAATAATAATTATTTTATTTTCTAACAAAATATAGTAGTTTTAGCAAATGAACGTTCTTGTTTCTTATATTTTATTCAATCTCTTGAGTGAAAAGAAATAAAATATTATTAGTAGTAATAGTTGTGTTGTTATAATTATTATTAGTAATAGTAGTTTTGTTATTACTATTATTAGTAATAGAAGTGTTGTTATTACTATTATTAGTAATTGTAGTGTTGTTATTATTATCATTCGTACTACAATGCGTAAGATTCAATTAAACAAAGTTTATTGTTTATATAAAACAGCGAGAAAAGAAAGAAAGTCGTCATTGAGTAACAAGAAATGTTACACGCATTATTTATTATATACAGCACCACATTAGTCAAAGAAAGTTTGCTTAATATTTTCTCATCCAGCGCCCTGATGAAGGTTTTCAGTGATATAATTAAAGTAGTTAGATTTAGAGTTAGATACAGAAAGGCTTAGTATCGTGTCTGAACTGAGACAAATTGTAACTGAAACTTTTAGACATACATGAACCACTGCCTAGGAGAGCAAAACGAAAGAGAGTATTCAAGCTGATGTAAAGTCATTTTATTTATCTCTGCACAAAGGGCACCATATAATTTATCATCTGCTAAAAGTTATATCAATAGTATTACTACAGTGAGTGCAAATTGTTAGTTTAAAAAATATTGCCTGATACATTTACGCCAAGTAATATAGAACGTATAAACACATTTGTCTTGCAAATTCCACAGACTTACCCCATAGAAAGAGTTACAGTGTAACATAAATTATGTTTTCCGTCATGTTTCTGGTTCCTGTACTGATGCACTACTCTTTCTGGTGTTGTTTCGCAACTGTTACCTATCAGACGTCCCTTCCCTCCATATGTCGTCTTCTTATCTTTTCTAAACTCCAACTTCGCAGTCTTCCAAACTCAGCTGTGATCTTCCCCTTTTCTTGCGGCATGGATTTCTTTAAATAAGTAAGATAACATAAATAAATAAGGTAGCAAGTTAGTCGAGCATGTTTACGCCCACCGTGTGTATATCGTTATTAAAGGTATGGAATTGTAATTATCGTCACAATATGACGATTATCACCACAACATGAAAATTATCGTTACAATATGATGTGTTATCATATTGTAACGATGTTCAATTTTGGGAAATGTAAATGCCTCCACACAGGTCATGGGAATGAAGAGGTAAAATATAAAATGGGGGGTACTGTTCTAAGTACTACTGTAAAAGAAAAGGACTTAGGGTTAACCATTAGTGCTGATATGAAGGTTTCAGAGCAGTGCGGAATTGCAGCGTCAAAGGGAAATCAAATCCTTGGATTAATTAGGCGAAATATAGCGTATAAGAAAAAAGAATTAATAGTACCGCTGTACAAAACAATAGTGAGGCCTCATTTAGAATATTGTATACAAGCATGGAGGCCATATCGCAAGAAGGACATAGATATGCTAGAGAGTAGAGGAGAGCGACTAAAATGACCCAAATGAGGGATCTTAGTTACGAAATACGCCTAAAAATGTGGTTTAACAACATTAGAGACCAGGAGATTGAGAGGAGATCACATAGAAGTGTTTAAAATATTGAATGGTTATGAAAATATTGATAGAAACATTTTTTTCTCAGTTAAGAAAGATAGAAGGACCAGAGGACATGAAGCTACATTAGTAAAGGAGCAGTGTAGATTAGATATAAGAAAGTTCTCATTCTCACAAAGGACTGTAAATGAATGGAACAGATTATCTCCTGATTGTGTTGGTGCTAGTAGCGTGAATATGTTTAAAAATAAAATCGACACACACCTAAAAAAAGGCGGGATACATGTACATAAAAAGTATTGGACTCTCGATAAGCCAAAAGGCTTCCTTGTCCACCTGCCATCCAGAGTAATTTTCTGGATGGCAATCTTGTTAAATCTTGTTAAATCTTGTTATCATAACATGTAGATAAATTGTTTATCGTTATTCCACAATAGTAAAAGTAAACAGGTAAAGTGTTCTTATATGTGCTTAGGACTGTTCCAAGCGCTTCACACTTCACTTTCTGGCAGACTGTTCAATCGCATACCATCTTGACTTCTCTGGGAAGCATTCAGTCACGCAGCAATCACTGCGCGCAGTCTATTCGTGTACAAATATCCATTACTGTCTATAGCCAGGTACGCAGTCATACAGCTGAATGAACTGCAGCAACGTGGAGTGAACGAACTTACCCAAGGTTCGAAACGGCAGCTACACTATTCGAACCCTAGATCTCATGATTGAGAGTACAAAAGTAACGACGACACGTGTGGTACAACGTTTACCACCAAAACACGTCGCTGTAACAACATTTGCCGTATTGCTTAACATTCTTCAGGATAGTTCATTTGTACGCAAACAATTTCTTTTTGACATATCCAATACATGCACGCCAACTTCGTCAGTACATGTGACGTATGACGTCATCGTATGTGTGAGATAGTTCGTAATTACCCTCGTGCCGATTGATTGGTGTTTTGGCCTTTCTGATCCATAACACTTTTTTATGTGTCGTGTTCTTCTGTTGGCTTCCTTGTCTACTATTTTCGCTCCCTTCCTGTTTTGTTTGAAAGAAAGAAAGACATTATTTGCATAACATTTACCGTAGATCTCGGTGAAACCGAAATGGTTCCTCCGGCAACGTTGCGGCCCCGTATTCTAGATGTCATTGTAATGCCTTTGTCGGGTATCTGCGTGAAATTTATTAGCCGCGAAACCCACGTCTTTGGTGCGTGGCGTGGGTTGTTTAATGCGCACTCCATCATGTCGCCGATTGGGAGGGCATAATTATATGGACGTCTGGAGTAAACGTGGCGACGGCGTGACGCGTCCAGTCTAGTTCAGTGGGTGACGCAAATTTCCCCGCAGAAGACTCTTTCGCCGGAATTTACCGCCGTAGAAAATGTAGAGTGGTAGTGCACGATCTCTTGCGAAAGAAGGCTCATTCATGAACACTGATTCACCGTTTCAATCGTCTCTGCGCTACGGAGTTTTGGTGACAATGGTAAGTATCGTCCGCTTGTCTTACTCAATATAAGATTTTCTTACTAGACCGTCATTTTGTACCTGTACATAAACAAGTTAGCCATTTTATATATTGTGATGTCTATGCCGTTTTTATTTAATAGGCCTTAGCAGTCCAAAACGATATGTTGAACAGGTTGGTCAGAACACTCGTGAAAGGACGGAAGACAATCGCAGTAGACCGAAAAAGTTGGTGAGAAATAGTAAAAACAACCACACCCCAAGGGTGCAATGGGAAGAAGAACAAAAACACAACTTAAGAAAATTACATTTGAAACCAAGCCCGATGTGTATGACATGTCAAAAAGGAAGCCATTACCTTACCGAAGATTACCAATGTATGTCCGCCGTTGTTAGATTAACGCTAACATATTCACGAGGACACCGTCATTGAATTAGAATTGGAGTTACTACAATTCTTGAAGTTATCATATATAAAATAGTATACTATATTATTTGGAAATGTCCTGAAAATAGTGTTTATAGATAGTTAAAATAGTTATAATATTATATTGCATGTGTCAAGAAGGTGAAGAGGAAGACATAAATAAATATGGAGAGACAGTGTAAAAGATAAATCTCGACAACTTTGAACAGCCGTGAGAGGGAGGGAATGACAGAGGTTCGCGACAGGCGGAGACGATCCATTGAGAGGAACAGAGCGAATGATGTGGCCGACCCCGCTTGGGATCAAGGAGAAGAAGAAGAAGTTTCCAAGTTTGTCTTCCTCCTTGATCCCTTTGTGAGGCGAGAGACCACATCATTTGATCTCCCCCGCCTTCTCGACAAGTCGTCTACACCTAGCATGATCGTTTGCTGTTCTCCCCCGCTCTCGGGTATTCATCCCTGCCGTGTATCGAGACATTTCATGACACGAACTCTCTCCGTCGTTATACTCGTCTTCCTCTTCTCAGTCCGTCTTCTATTTTGTTGATCACTCTAGATGGGAACGCCTGTCGCCATTATAAATGATGCCGTCAACCTCAGTGACTCGAGATCACCACATATTGATTCTCGTTCAGGGGATGTCCTCCGGTCATGCATGCCGAATGTGGCCATCCTGTAGTGGACAGTACTGGAGTAGGTACTTACTGGTCATGGTGATTCCGCCCATCACCATCTTCTGTTGCCAGGCCTTCTTTGTTAATCTCCCCTTATTCATTCGCTTACAGCTTCATGCCCGTATTATTATGATTCCAACTAGTTTAAGATGTTTTTTCATTCCTTTTAACTGCCCCCTCTTTTTTCTATCTCTTCGTGTCACTCTAACTACTGTTCGATTCGAACTCTGTTGTACTCTTTCATATGAGACCAACACTTTAGGCGAGTTACCTAGTCCATACAACGTGCCAGAGTACAAGTGAGTCTGGCACGGCGTCGCGTGGTATTGTTTTACTTTTGTTGGCCTATAGCAAATAGGTCGTGCGTAAAACCACCAGCGTAGTGATAGCTTCACAATCACGTACGCTGGATCGTTATTTCGTGTGTCGTCACGTCTATATCGAACAGATGAAGAACCAGCCAAAAGGAGCTATGTCCTCTTCACGCACACTGGTTTCGCAAACACGTCCAATATTGACCTGTTCGGAGATTGGTTGATTTTGACTGTGCGCAAAGCATCCTGGGTAGTATTGCGTCCATCTGCATAGCGCGAAATTCAGTTAAGATTAACAGCAATAAGAAGTGCCGGTGGTAAAAGTGAGTTAGGTCAGTGGATCTACAGGCAACATAAAAACACAGTAAATAAATTAGCATTCCATTCGCAGTGTAAATAAAACATTCTTTATATGTTCTGCTGTTTACATTTCCATGTTTAACGCAGCTTCACCCACAATTCTAAGTATGCTCATGCGCAGTTGTCTAAATGAACAAATTCCGAACAGGTCGACGGTTTGTGCTTCGAGACAACGGCGCCGCCGGATTGAACAAATTGAAGCACACATCTCAGTCTCTTTCTTTACTTATGCAATTTATCAGGTCCAATCCGTCTTTGGCGTTTTGCCCCAAGCAGCCTGGAGTTAAATTACATCCTCATTTGCAGTAATGACCGCGACGTTATCTGATTTATCAACGGTTCTCCGCAAACGCTGAATGTCGTCGTCTTTTTAATTTGCAACATCGCGACGCAAATCAGGCCGTCTGCGTGAATTTTATATTAGAACAGAGTTGTCATTTGCGTCGTGAAAAGGGACGGAAATGCGGCGTATCGCTCACCAATATGTGCGAGCATTTCGCTGTCGACACCCGTATTGTTTCGGTTGGATTACTTGCAATTATTTGTCCGCAGGTACAGCTCAAAATGGATGGACGTGTTTTCTATGACATTAACTAGACCGCGATTGCGTATTGCCGGTGGGAGCACATTACCACACAAACGTTGACATCATTCATAGAAAGATAACGCCAGAAACGCGTTTCACACTGAAATAAAAACAACCGGCGACCTACTGACGTTCCATCATAACGCCTCAGCGGCATTGGTCACTGTCTGCGACCCTACAGCGCGATCTGCGCAACGTCGATCTTCCTAAATGCGCACATTACGTTGATAACAGGGACGTACCTATGTTGGGGGACACCTGCCTAAAAACAAAGCGACAAGATACACCCAGGCGGTGACCCAGTTACCACGCATACGTAATGTCGCAAAACTGTCAGTGTCCTGCACTAAAACGTCTTATTGATTGGCGTTTGACAGGCCAGTAGGAGACTGTCAAAATTATATCGGACAACCACTTTGCGCTAGTTGTTGAGTCGAAGGCGCGATCTACTTCCCTGAGCTGTCAAATGATATTAATGGTCTAGCCGCTGTGTTGTTGCCAAAATAATTATAAGGGCTATGGTTCACTCTTTATTTTATTTTTGTGACAAGCTTGTTGTACAATAAATACGTCGTCAAATCTAACTATAATCGAGCAAGCGAGTGATTGCGTATATATATATATATATATATTGTATATGTGTGTATGTTAAAGTCAGAATACTGGTTGATGGAAATAATGTTGCTCATTTTGTTTTATGTTATGGTATTATACTTTGATGTATACTAAATAGTCTGATTTGTATCATTATATTGTTTGTGTATTAATTTGTTTAAAAAAATAATAATTGAAAAACACTTTTTAATGCAATTTGGTCTTGTCGGCCATCATTATCAGTCATTTCATTAGTTTCGTACTTTTTCACAAAAAACGCTAAATCTTTAATTCTGGAAAAGATTTTGCGATGAAATGTGGTGCATGTTTTATCCTCAATGGTGTCGTCAAAATAATAAATTAATTTTACGAAATATTCACTATGTTAGACAGTTTTGCTGGAAGATGGGGGAAAGTGAAAAGATACAAATAATATGTTTTTCTTCAAAAGCCCCCATGGTTTTATTTATAACATAATCATCATACTTTGCTTATAGTTTGATATGCATAGCTATCCTACACCCAGACATTTAAGAATTTGAAACTGCTTCTTACTTCTTTCATAACAAAACATGGTTATACTATGTCAATTATTGTACATGGCAAGCGGCTAGTGCGTGACTATTTTAAATCTTAAGTCGTAGGAGCGACAAAGAGTCTTGTCGCATAAGAGAAATTGCTGAGTAGATTTTTGGTGCTACGACTTTCTCCTTAGAGTCGATGTACAAGCAGGTTATCAAAGTACTAAATTAAGAATATTTTTCCTGTAGTTGGACCTCGTTGTAGACGCTTCTCGCTCACCTCTGCTGACAAACTACACCTTTTTCATATTTCACTGAAACAACATCGTCGTAACTACAGCACGATGCAAAATAAACAAAGCCTGACAGACCAACAACGTTTCTTACTAATTGACCTATCCATCACGTGACCTGTTGCCTAGCAATAGCATCTTCAAGCCATCAAAACATGGATGCCGAACACGTGGTGCGTTCGTACATTCCGTTGTATATTATATTGAAATTCTGGCCTTAAAAGTGTTTCGTTATGACAAAAACAAAAGGCAAAATATATTAAAATGACAACGGTATGCCGGAATGTTTGATTTACGAGATGTCATGTAGCAATAGTAATGTAATTCACGTATATAACCGTTATCAACAATGATGGAAAAGGTAAAACTTGATGGAGGTCACGAAGCAAAAATTCGATTGTGAGATAGGCAAACTTCGACATAGAAAGGGTATACTGGATACATTAATTACCACCGCTTTGATGAAAAACATTGTCTTGTCAGGAGAACAGCTATAGCTGTGTATGAAACAATCACATCTCGGTCAGTGCTGGATGCAAGACACCGTGATATCCAGCATGCGAAACATGGTAAACACAGGCCATATTCCAGAAGCCACCAGCGACGCTTCGCGATGTTCTCACGAAGATCAATGAATCAAAATGTTACGGTTCCCTGCTGTGAAGCGTATCACTGCTCTGTGAAGTCTTCGTGTGAGCACAGACCTTGCGTGTGCTCAAACAGCTGTTTATAGCCAGTAAATCATATAAAAACGACCAAAGAAGTAACAAGACTTTAGCAGTTCATGCAGTTCTTCGGGTCGACAAGACAGTTGTAGGTCCGAGACATCCGAATTCGTTGTGTAGGACCGTATTAATAAACCACATAGGTGATAGCGTATATGTTGTCAAAAAGAGTCACATTTCTAAAAACGCTTTTGAAACGCAATCAAATTAAATAAAATGACGCATTTTGTAACGATACCAACACCGCCACCATGCACCATTCCCAACCCACACCACCATTCCCAACCCACACCACCATCATCAAATTGTGTGCGTGTGTGCGTGCGTACTTGCGTGTGTGTTAACGTTTTAGTCCCAGGCAGTGTACATCTCGGTCGCCAAACTTGTAGGGGTTCATTTATATTTTAAAACCCCCGAAAAGGAACATTAAATAACGTTTTTTTCAAAATGATATGTTGGTTAAGCATTCTTTCAGGTTTGTATGTTAGTAATGTACGTATTAGAAGGACGTGAATCGTAGTGCCATCTGGAGAATAGACATTTTGTTACCTTTGATTACGACGACGGCGACAACGACAATTGTTTATGAGCATAACACAGTGTTGTTAATATTCAAATTACCAACGGCCACCCTTGTACACCGTCTCCCGTCCCTGTCACCAAGTACATCCCACAAAGTATGTTCTTAATATAGCGCGGTATCCAGTCCTTGGGATTGCTTAAAGCGCTTTTCAATTCATCCCCGGGCAGATTCAATCAAACACCACCTGGACGTTTATTGGAAGCATTCTGTTACGCTGCAATTAATACGCGAATATTATTCTTACATATATACCCACCACTGTCTGTAGACAGGTACTTAATGTACTCATTTATATGGCTGAATTAACTGGATCAACGTGGATTTATAGAATGTGAAACTCGGAATCTCGTGGTCGAGAGTCAGAAGCTCTTTCTACTACGCCACAGCGCTCCAAGATCTGAAGCCGCAGAAATAAGTCAGCTCGCCGCGACATATCCTATTGGCGGATTCCTTCCAACGCAGCTGCCACACTGACGACGCGCGCCACGCTTCGGGGCTTCGGCGCTCTCTGCGCTACCGAGAATTACACTGCGGAAACTTGGCCAGTTTCGCTGGCTGACACGCTTGTTCAACAGAAACGCCGCGGGAAAGCTGCGTTTTTTGAGCGGTCGTACGCGCGGCGTGCCCGTGCCATGACGGTCTGTCTGAAAGCCGAAGAGGAAATTATAATCAAACGGGCTGTCGTCGGTTTTGCTTTAATAACGAAGCCCTTGTCTTGTTTCTGCGTAGTGCGACAGACGCGGGGCATGGGTCGTGTGTGACAGCCGCGCGCCTCACGCATGGCGATGACGGGGCTGCCGTAATGGTGACAGCTCCTATCCATTAACATAGGCGCCGGAACCGGGGGTTTGGGGGCTGAATCCCTCAATATTTTGATAGGGGACTGGATATAGAATTATACCCCAGTATTTATGGACGGGTTGCATTTTGGGGCGAACATTTTTAGTGGGAGCTAAAGATATGATTAGCACCACAATATTTAGGGAAAAGGGTGCAATTTTATATTTTTGTGAGCCTGAAGGTGCTTTTGGCGAGCCTCAAAGGGGCGCAAATCGAGATTTTTGGAGCGCTTCACAAATTGTGAACGTCGCAGCAAAAATATTCAACAGCACCCATCCCCGGTCTATCCAACAACGGTGTGGTGCTGACACTTCGGCTCGGCTCACTCAATATTCATTTCGTTCCGCCGCCTATGATTGATATAAGCGTTTTGCAGGGTGGCCGCGTGTTACAATCATGGGTTAGTTGCCTTAGAAATTGCATAATATCGTTATAGGGACTGGACTGGACATATAATCGTTCAAATTATTGACATTACATTTGATACAGTCGATCGGTGTAATATTGACGCCGGTAACAATAATACCTATCAGATCACAGTTTGATATCCGCGTTATTGAAAACCTATTTATTTAGATTGTCACAGAAGGTTATTTAGCTTGTTGCATAGTATTCCACCATTGAACGGTTGCTAGGGACGCGGAAGCGATGATGCTTAGCAACGTCATTATTGAGGTTGTTTAGGAATATCCACTTTAACTTCACTTGAATGCTGGTTGCAAGTCAACAATCATAATGTTGTGGTGTTTCTTTGCGTTTATATTATGCTGGTATGTACGACTGTTTTACATCCTAATGTTGTTTGAACAATACATTTGCACAGTCCATTTTATTCCTGAATGTAACAGATACAAACCTCTCTGCTATTACTGCGCGGAACTGTTCGCTCACTGTCTATAACTAAGTGATCGTTTACACAGCGGAGTGAACCGAAGTAACGCGGAGTGAACAAAATGCCCGTCCGATGGTATAAACCCTGCGCCGTCTAAACAACCGCTATATAGCAGTCGTGGTAGCAGCGGCAGCAGCAGCAGCAGCAGCAGTATCAGCAGATATTCTGACAGTATTACAGCAACAGTAGCAGTAGTAGCGGCAGCGGCGGCAGCAACATCACCGATAGCAGCAGTAATAACAGCAGCAGCAGAAGCAGCAACTGCAGCATCATCAACAATAAAGACAACAACAACAGTAGCAGCTGCAACAATAACTGTTAAAGAGCGCGGTGGATTTGATGCGAGAAAACACTCACACGGATGAAAATATATGAATGGAATCAATTATGTACAGACTGTGTCAATACTAACAAGGTGAACATGCGTTTTTATTATATAGTTAACAATTATAATTGACGGATATCTCAAAAAGGACGATTACACACAGAGGACAATCGCACGGTGGGTTAACGGCTTCATTGTCACCCAAGCTGGAGCATGCGATTTTGTTGATGAGAAATAACATTTACTTTCCAGTGAGCAAGTTTCTTCTTAAGTTAAGGTAAGTTCTTACATAGTATACAGTCCTCAGGACAGCTCAAAGCGGTTTACACTTTACTCCCTGGCAGACATGTTCAATCGAACACCATCTCGACTTCTCTGGGAAGCATTCAGCCACGCTGCAATTAATGCGATAAGATTATTCGTACACAAATATCCACCAATGTATGTAGCCAAATACTCAATTGTACCGCTGAGTGGCCTGAAGCAGCGTAGAGTGAACGAACTTGCCCAAGATACGACTCGGCAGCACAGGATTCGAACCCGGGTTCTCTCAAAGTTGCGCCACTGCAAGCCTTCTTCTGTCGAACAATGAATGAAACTTTCACGGAAGGTGAACATTTCCCGGTAGTCAAACGTCTTCGAATAAACGAACTCTGCAAGTTGTCCGGTACACCGGTCACAAACCAATACCACCATTGTCTCACAACGTCGAGTTCAAGTACTCGAGTACGTGACAGCAGTATAACGGTTACGAATAACAACCTGTTTTGTTTTTATCTCTGTCTCGAATTTTGTACGCTGGCTGGAAATAAGCATTTTGATCCGCTACGCGGTTGGTGTATTTCTACATAACAACATATCGAGATCACCGGTGTCGACGGAGATGGTACGCATTGGGTCGACTAATAAATAAGATACCAATGTTATATTCGCGATCACACCGGTAGGTCATACAGAAGCAGTCTGTCTAGCGGTCATTGGCTTTCGTCATGTTTACGGTAAAAACCGGAAGTGATTTAAATGTATAAAGTCTGGCCGGTTTATATGGCAAAATAACATTATACTCAGTGGTATAAACACTATCGCATATTGACCGCCTAACGTGTTTTAGTGGACAACATTTCTGGAATTTTTTTATGAGTAACGCTAAAACATAATTTGCTGTTGTTGTAACAGCAAATTATGTTGTCATGCATTGTACATTTAAACTGCAGTAGCCTGCAACTTTGCAGAGTGGTTGGCACCAAAACGTATAATCAGGTACTAGACTGCTGACACGAAATTATATGTACAGGCACTTTCTTTAAAAAATTATTCATTTCGATATACGTCATCCATTGACGTTAGATGACTATCAAGTAAACGTAGAGACTTGATACACAAATTTGAAGCGCTCTCGTTTGTATTTCGTTCATCCGTCCGTCCATCCGTCCATGCGTCGTTTCGTCAGTTCGTTCGTTCGTTCATCCTTCCGTTCATTTTTTGTCTGGTCGTTAATTTTTTTCGTCCGTTGGTTCGTTCATTCGATGGTTTGTTCATTCGTTCGTTCGTTCATTCGTTCGTTCGTTCGACACTTCGGTCGCTAGTTCATTCATTCATTCATTCATTCATTCATTCATTCATTCATTCATTCATTCATTCATTCATTCATCCATCCATTCATTTATTAATTCATTAACTCACTCACTCACTCACTCACTCACTCACTCACTCACTCACTCACTCACTCACTTACTCACTCACTTACTCACTCACTCGCTCATTCACTCACTCACTCACTCAGTCAGTCAGTCAGTCAGTCACTCACTCACTCACTCACTCACTCACTCACTCACTCACTCACTCACTCACTCACTCACTCACTCACTCACTCACTCATTCATTCATTCATTCATTCATTCATTCATTCATTCATTCATTCATCCTTCTTTCGTTTGATTGCTCGCGCTTAGTAGATTGGTAATAGCCGTGCGTTCACCGAGTGCACTCTTTAGCGTAGAAATCGCTCTCGTATTTATACTCCGGCAACGTATAATTACGTGTGCATCGTGCTCGCTTGTTATCACTCGGCGTTCGTGTTTATGGCCAATCGATGCGCGCCCGCGTATCGACAACAAACCCTTGGCGTGAGATGCGTTGCCCGGCCGGACCCGCGTCACGCCGTCGCGTTGTTGTAACGAGCTAATCACAGCACAGCGAGCGTCAATGAACACACTTTCTACTTGCAGGTTTGGCTCTTCTCGCGCGCTCCGACGTCCGCCCGACATCTGATTGATTCTCCCGCATCGACATCACTCACCCGTCGTCTATTTAATCGCCGTCGCGTCGGTCGGCGCCTTCCTTCGATCCGTCCGACGCGGCCGGTCTTGGATTAACGCCGCCCGTGTCCGCTTTCATCCTCCGCCAGTCGGACGTGTGGCGATCCTACGAGTGACACAGGAACCACACTCGGGGTAGACTCGGCGGCGCCGCGCGCGGGTAAGGTGCGCGTGTTCAAAGCGCGGCCCGACTCCTTCTACGCAGCGGCGTTTCTCGCCGCGTCGATTACGGCCGCGGAATTCTCACAGTGCGCGAGTGACGTCGTAAGCATACGACGGTGGAGCAGCGCCGTGGATGTCAGTTCCGACCGACGATCGGAGCAGCGACGACGTGTGAGCAGCAGCGTCGCTCAACCATGAACGCCTCGGTGAGCTCGCCGGGTCTGACGACAAACGCGACGACGACGCCGGCGACAACGACGACGGAGTGCAGAAATGAGTACTGCGTGAGCGACGACGACTACGTCGACATGATCGAGGCGTACGTCTTCCCGACGACGTTCGAGTGGATCCTCATCTCGCTGTACGCCGTCGTGTTCTTCCTTGGCCTCATCGGCAACGCCCTTGTATGCTTCGCCGTCTGGCGCAACCGCCACATGCGCACTGTTACGAACTACTTCATCGTGAACCTCTCCTTCGCCGACATCCTCGTCATCGTCATATGTCTGCCGCCGACCGTCGTCGGTGACGTCACTGAGACATGGTACCTCGGCGGAGTCATGTGCAAGATCGTGCAGTACTTGCAGGTGAGTCGTGTGTTTCTTCGTGTGGGGCGTGGTAACGTAATGTTTAGAACATTGGCACGCAATCGAGCGTAGTAATTGCAGCGTGGCTGAATGCTTCCCAAATAAAGACCAGCTTAGCCAAAGGGTGAAGTGTAAAGCATTTCGAGCTGTCACAAGGACTGGCTGCCGCACCATGTAAGCAGTTAACGTTGCCCTTCAACGAATGGACCGACGGTTAGACAATAATAAGAATAATAAGAATACATTTATTATTATTTGCAACTTTTCAGTTGGATTGCACATACATTCACCATAAAATCCCCAAATCACACAAGTATCATACTCTTACAATACGACACAACATTATGTTACAATACTCATAAAACATGTTGGACGGGCGGACGGACGCACGGGTGACAGACAGACAGCTGAATGGACAGGTAGACGAGTTGACGAGCTGTCGGACGAACGGACCGGTACGATCATATAAGTAGTAGGTAGCTGTAATAAAAAATGAAAGCATAACGAACGAGCGAACTACCAACATACAAAACGAACGAATGAACGAACGAACAAACGAATAAATGAATGAATATGAACGAACGAATTAATTCGAACGAAGAACGAATGAACTCTAATCAAAACACCAATGAATGAACGATCGATCAAACGATGGATCGATCGTCCGATCCAACGAATGTACGAGTACGAATAATACATCAACACGTACATGGACGGAGTTATTAGTTCATTCGTGTACCACTAACCTTGAAAGAAATTAAACATCCATGACGGAAACCACGTTTGCTACACCAAATGGTAAAACATGCACACTTGTCAGCAACTACGGAACCACGTCTTATGTGCGCCAAATCTGCTACACTCGACGTTATTCGTGGGTTTCGCTGGTGGTAACTGTAAGTATTACACTGATAACTATAAGTGCTGCACTAGGCAATAACCGCGGGTAGTTGTAAGAGTCACACTCGACGATAACATTGGGGGTAGTTTTGTAACACTCGACAATAACCAGAGGTTACCCTGGTGGTAATTATATATATATATATAAGTGTTACACTTGACGACGACGATATGTTACGCTCATGGTAGTTGTAACTGTTACACTTGACGGCGACGATATGTTACGCTCATGGTAGTTGTAACTGTTACACTTGACGACGACGATATGTTACGCTCATGGTAGTTGTAACTGTTACACTTGACGACGACTATATGTTACGCTCATGGTAGTTGTAACTGTTACACTTGACGACGACGATATGTTACGCTCATGGTAGTTGTAACTGTTACACTTGACGACGACGATATGTTACGCTCATGGTAGTTGTAACTGTTACACTTGACGACGACTATATGTTACGCTCATGGTAGTTGTAACTGTTACACTTGACGACGACTATATGTTACGCTCATGGTAGTTGTAACTGTTACACTTGACGACGACTATATGTTACGCTCATGGTAGTTGTAACTGTTACACTTGACGACGACTATATGTTACGCTCATGGTAGTTGTAACTGTTACACTTGACGACGACTATATGTTACGCTCATGGTAGTTGTAACTGTTACACTTGACGACGACTATATGTTACGCACTTGACGACGACTATATGTTACGCTCATGGTGTTGTAACTGTTACTTGACGACGACTATATGTTACGCTCATGGTAGTTGTAACTGTTACACTTGACGACGACGATATGTTACGCTCATGGTAGTTGTAACTGTTACACTTGACGACGACTATATGTTACGCTCATGGTAGTTGTAACTGTTACACTTGACGACGACTATATGTTACGCTCATGGTAGTTGTAACTGTTACACTTGACGACGACGATATGTTACGCTCATGGTAGTTGTAACTGTTACACTTGACGACGACTATATGTTACGCTCATGGTAGTTGTAACTGTTACACTTGACGACGACTATATGTTACGCTCATGGTAGTTGTAACTGTTACACTTGACGACGACTATATGTTACGCTCATGGTAGTTGTAACTGTTACACTTGACGACGACTATATGTTACGCTCATGGTAGTTGTAACTGTTACACTTGACGACAACGATATGTTACGCTCATGGTAGTTGTAACTGTTACACTTGACGACGACTATATGTTACGCTCATGGTAGTTGTAACTGTTACACTTGAGGAGCAACATGGGTTGTACTCACTGTAGACGCAAGTGCTACACTCGACGATAACCTTGGGTCGTACTATTGGTACAGCTGTAAGAGTTACACAAGTTTGACGATAACTATGGGTCGTACTATTTGTACAGCTGTAAGAGTTACACAAGTTTGACGATAACTATGGGTCGTACTATTTGTACAGCTGTAAGAGTTACACAAGTTTGACGATAACTATGGGTCGTACTATTTGTACAGCTGTAAGAGTTACACAAGTTTGACGATAACTATGGGTCGTACTATTGGTACAGCTGTAAGAGTTACACAAGTTTGACGATAACTATGGGTTGTACTATTGGTACAGCTGTAAGAGTTACACAAGTTTGACGATAACTATGGGTCGTACTATTGGTACAGCTGTAAGAGTTAAACAAGTTTGACGATAACTATGGGTCGTACTATTGGTACAGCTGTAAGGGTTACACACGTTTGACGATAACTATGGGTCGTACTATTGGTATAGCTGTAAGAGTTAAACAAGTTTGACGATAACTATGGGTCGTACTATTGGTACAGCTGTAAGAGTTACACAAGTTTGACGATAACTATGGGTCGTACTATTGGTACAGCTGTAAGAGTTACACAAGTTTGACGATAACTATGGGTTGTACTATTGGTACAGCTGTAAGAGTTAAACACGTTTGACGATAACTATGGGTCGTACTATTGGTACAGCTGTAAGAGTTACACAAGTTTGACGATAACTATGGGTCGTACTATTGGTACAGCTGTAAGAGTTACACAAGTTTGACGATAACTATGGGTCGTACTATTGGTACAGCTGTAAGAGTTACACAAGTTTGACGATAACTTTGGGTCGTACTATTGGTACAGCTGTAAGAGTTACACAAGTTTGACGATAACTATGGGTCGTACTATTGGTACAGCTGTAAGAGTTACACAAGTTTGACGATAACTATGGGTCGTACTATTGGTACAGCTGTAAGGGTTACACAAGTTTGACGATAACTATGGGTCGTACTATTGGTACAGCTGTAAGAGTTACACAAGTTTGACGATAACTATGGGTCGTACTATTGATACAGTTGTAAGGGTTACACAAGTTTGACGATACTGTTATTTATAGACGTCAGCAACACGGAATTTCTCTACTGAGAAACAGATTATCTAAATATTACGCTACCGCGAACCTCTTTTATACGGATTTATACTGAGTATCAAGTCAAAAACAAGTCTGTTCAGACATGCGGCATCTCTGTACACTGTGTGCTGGGGTTCCGTGTCATGCATGCATCTACGCGATCTGCGTGTAGTTCAACGACTCACTGTAGCGTCAACTTGCTCAATACTCGGCAATGATATCCCGTGAGGTCGTGATTAGAAACGGATTCCACCTGAATTCCACCCGCATTGTGGCGCCCAGTTTAATATCTCGTGAAAGGCAACACCGAGCGCGTCTAGTTTCCGCGTTGTACCGGCGTTATGACGAAAGGGAGAACCGCCTCGAAATATCACTTTGATCCTCGTCGCTCCGCCAAAAGCTAACATGAAACTGTTCGTTCACACGGGTTCTTTTCTGCATACACTGTGTGGTTTGCGTCTTACAATTCTGTATCAACGCGAGATCGTTGAGTGCCCGGAAATTCACTCCGCAGTCACCAATGCCAAACACAACATCGTGTTGGCAACGGGGCGCTATCGTAGCTCATGTATGTGTCGTTTTTTTCGACTGGCTTAAAAGGGAACCCCGGTTTCATACATCGCGGGTAATACTACGACCACGCAGTAGCAACGTAGCCGAACACATTGTTTAAGATATTAAAATTGTGGTATTCCCATTTAATATGTCTACATATAACTAGATAACTCGTATTTGTGCAATGGAGCGCAGCGGAGCAGTGAATATAGCAACGGACTCTCAACCGAGAGAACCCGGGTTCGATTCCTGTGCTGCCGTGTCGAACATTGGGCAAGTTCGTTCACTCTACGTTGCTTCAATTCACTTAGCTGTATGAATTACCAGGCTATAGACAGTGGCGGGTATTTCTGTACGAATAGTCTTCGCATTAACTGCAGCGTGGCTGAATTCTTTCCGGAGAAGTCGAGATGGTGTTCGATTGAACAGGTCTGCCATGGAGTTAAGTGTAAAGGGCTTTGAGCAGTCCAAAGGGCTAGATAGTGCTCTATAAGAACTTACCTTTATTTTATTTCGGTGAAATTTCAAAGGTATAATACTCAAAACCACATTCGACTTGTTTTACAAATGGATATCGTCGACACGTTACATATAATATAATAATAATATAATATAATATAATATAATATAATATAATGTAATGTAATGTAATGTAATGTAATGTAATGCAATGCAATGCAATGCTATGGTATGCTATGCTATGCTATGCAATGCAATGCAATGCAATCCAATGCAATGTAATGTAATGTAATATAATAATAATATAATATAATAATATATAATATCATAATAATATATAATAATAATAATATAATAATTGTGTTTATTTTTTCAACGTAATAACAATACACAAAGTGTGATACATCAAGAAATAATTATGTCAGAAAAAAGGGGTATACACATGACAAAGATTACATAAATACACATTAATAATAGTAATTGTGTGATAATCGGTATTTTATATTGACTTTCAGACGTTTTTTTAGCAGTGACATGTATTTTTACATACATTTGTCGATAATGCACCTTTTTAATATACAAACAAATGCATGAAATGTGGTCTTGATGGCAGTAATGGAAGGCAACGAATTCCAACATTTGACTCCAACAACTGGTAGACACTTTAACTTCACGTTTGTTCGAACACTTTGTCTGACATATTGATACTGAACTCGGGATGAGTGTGAAGAAGACTGTTTTGTAAACAAACACTGCAAATTGACAGGTACCTGTAAATTGTTATACACTTTATACATAATTGACAAGATCTTAAAATCTACTAGGTCTTGAAATGTTAGTACTCTACATCTATAAAAATAGCGTACGGGTATGATGAAGTCTATCAACACCACATACCAGTCTGGTCACCCTCTTTTGTAAGATTGTAATACAATGAACATTGGTGATATACGTAGTTCCCCATACTTCACAACAGTAACTCATTATTGGTAAGAAGAGTGAATAATACAAAGTAAGTAAGCTATTGGTTCCTAGGATATGACTTGCCTTATACATTACTCGAGCTATTCTAGACAACCTGGTTTTAACACTGTTTATCTGATATTTCCGAGTAAGTTTTTCATCAATGTAAACTCTCAAAAAATGTTGTCGTGTTGACTCTAGTAATTGTGTTATTACAGATTTTTATATTGAAGTCAATGTTTATCTTGCGATTACTAACGATAATGTGGTTGGTTTTTGAAATATTCAGAGACAGTTTATTAACAGTAAACTAGATGTATAGTTTGTTTAGTTCTTCAGTAACAACACGTTTTAGTCTATGTACATCGGTATCAGAATATAAAATGTTGGTATCATCTGCAAAGAGCACACATTTAAGAAGTTCTGATACGTTACACATGTCATTTGTATATAAGATGAACAATTGGAGCCTAGCACAGACCCCTGTGGTACTCCACGTGAAACATTTAGAAGATTAGATGAACATTCATTTATTTAAACAAATTGTTTTCTTTTACATAAATAACTTTCCACTATAACTGCATATTGCGGTTTATTACAAAACTGTGATGACACACGTCACCATGTCCACCATGTGAATAGCAACACAAATAAAAACATCGCTCATTCGCCAAAGTTCGTCTTTCTGCAGGAATCGGTTCCATTACCGTTCGTTTTGTAGTCCGCCTGCATTCAGAAGTCACCCAACCGCGTCGACTTCCGGTGAAATCTGCACCGACTACGAACCGGCCGCGCCTTTAATTTCACACGTGGCCGAACCGCGTACAACACGCAATTGAAAAATCGCATTACATTCAATCGCGATCGTTACGAGAGTTGACATTGCCGCGCGTGTGTTTGCTACGGCGATGCACGGGTGCCCGTTGACATGCACGGCGCATGCGGTTAACGAGCCATGAGGTGCGCGCTTCGGTCGGATTCGGCGGTTGCACATTGAGGCGTTTATTTTATTTAATATCCGTACACAATTTATTGCATAAAAACGGACTGACATATCGATCGCGCGAGGCGGCTAGGGAGAGTAATACGTGGCGACGAGGGTCGCGAATGGCGTGAACGGACGGAGGAGGTAAACAGTTATTACTATCCAAGAGGAGGGACCAGATCATCCGGTATTGAGCTGGTGTCGTGTTGGGACTTGTCGACTCGGAGCTGGTAAAATGACAGGACGTGTGAGCATAGCCGGAGATGTCGGCTAATGAGGGGGGTAATGAGCGAGTGTGGTTGTTAATTAATTGTCATACATATGAGTGGGGTTCCACAGGGATCGGTACTGGGACCTATATTATTCTTAATATATATAAACGATTTGGACGAGGATATAGCTAGCAAGGTGTTGAAATTTGCAGATGATACAAAGGTGTTTAGAAGAATTAAAAGTGATGGAGATAGACATCATTTACAAGATGATCTTGACAGGTTGATCAAATGGTCTGAAAAGTGGCAAATGTTGTTCAATTTTGGGAAACGAATATGTAGAATATACAATGGGGGGAACTGTACCAAATACTACTGTAAAAGAAAAAAACTTAGGGCTGACAATTAGTGCTGACGTGAAGGTTTCAGAGCAGTGTGGAATTGTAGCTTCAAAAGGAAATCAAATCCTTGGCTTGATTAGGCGAAATATAGCATATAAAGAAAAAGATCTAATAATACCGATAACGCTGTACAAAACAATAGTTAGGCCTCATTTAGAATATTGTATACAAGCGTGGAGGCCATACCGCAAGAAGGACATAGATATGCTAGAAAGAGTAGTGGAGAGCGACTAAAATGATACAAAAACTGAGGGATCTTAGTTATGAAAAACGCCTAAAAGAATGTGGCTTAACAACACTAGAGACCAGGAGATTGAGAGGAGATCAGATAGAAGTGTTTAAAATATTGAATGGTTATGAAAATATTGATAGAAATATGTTTTTTTTTCAGTTAAGAAAGATAGAAAGACTAGAGGACATGAAGTTACATTAGTAAAGGAGCAGTGTAGATTAGACGTGAGAAAGTTCTAATTTTCACAAAGGACTGTGAATGAATGGAACAGATTATCTGATGATTGTGTGGGTGCTAGTAGTGTGAATATGTTTTAAAATAAAATCGACACATACCTCAGAAGGGCTGGATATATGTAGATAAAAGGGTTGGACTCTCGATAAGCCAAAGGGCTTCCTTGTCCACCTGCCATCTAGAGTTAATTCTCTGGATGGCAATCTTGTTAAATCTTGTTAAATCATATGTCTAATGTCATATGTGTGTGTTGAGCGTGGGTGGGTGTGAGTACCCGTGTGTGTTTGTCTGTATGTATGTTTGTTCGTCTGTCTGTCTGTCTGTCTGTCTGTCTGTCTGTTTGTTTGTCTGTCTGTCTGTCTGTCTGTCTGTCTGTGTCTGTCTCTATGTCTGTCTCTATGTCTGTATGTCTGTTTGTCTGTCTGTTTGTCTCTATGTCTGTCTGTCTGTCTGTCTGTCTGTCTGTTTGTCTGTATGTCTGTATGTCTATATGTCTCTCTCTCTCTCCCTCGGTCTCTCTCTCTTTCTCCGTGTGTGTGTGTGTGTGTGCGTGTGCGTGTGCGTGCGTCTGTCTGTGTGCGTGTGTGTGTGTAAATTCTCCTTCTTCTTCTTTGTCTTCGTCGTCGTCATTGTCTCACCATTATAATCTTATTCTTCATTATTACTGTAAACTAGCAACCAACCACAATCGACTCTTGAATCACGTGACCATTGAGGTTGCATTGAGTCTGGTCATGACGTATGCATGCGTCCCAGTCGGGGTCAATCGGAGGAGATAGCGACTCAACCGGACTCGTTTCAACTAGTCAAGTCCGGTCGGGTTGGGAAAAGTCGCCCCGTGTACATCGGGCTTTACAATAACTAAATCCGCGACAGAACATTATCGTTAAATGTTAATTATCGGCAGTGTGTTAATTGCCTTTTAACGTTCCCTGGACTTGTCCGTATTAACAATCACAGCCGCGTTGCGCCAACATGCGATCCGCGGATTACCTCCGTGACTCGTGCCAAACGGAACGTGATGGGTTTATGCAGATCGCCGCCGCCAATTTTGTGTATACTGTGAGCGACAACCATGGCGCAATGAAGTGTCGCGCGTATCATCACAGTTCCCACGAAGAGACGACGTCCAGTGATGAATTCTAAGCCGCTGAAGATGAGTATCTGTGCATTTGCATAGCATGAACCGCTGCGGAGTGCGACCGACCGACAATGCGACGCCGGTTGCGAAATCCGCAAGATAAGCGGCACGAAACTCCCGGCTGGTTCTGCAATCACCGTGTCTACGTCGGTGATAGTGTCGGATTTTCCGCGATCAAACGTTTGGAAGATCGTAAGCAGCAATGAAGTAGCTGAGAATTGGTGCACGGGGGATGGAAAACCGGTGTAAATGATTGATCTGAACTTGTGAAATGTTTCGGATAAGATCTATCGCATTACGTGTCGTCATTGCATATTTACGCTATTGATAGGACCACGGCCAGATAATAGCAACAGAAGAGAAGAGCAGCACAGAAGTACAAAGAAGAAGATAAAAATGGATCGGGTACATGCTGAGGAAGAACGACAACAACCACTGCCTTACAGCACTGGTGTGGCCCGAAGGAACGAGAAAAATGGATCGGGTACATGCTGAGGAAGAACGACAACAACCACTGCCTTACAGCACTGGTGTGGCCCGAAGGAACGAGACAAATGGATCGGGTACATGCTGAGGAAGAACAACAACAACCACTGCCTTACAGCACTGGTGTGGCCCGAAGGAACGAGAAAAATGGATCGGGTACATGCTGAGGAAGAACGACAACAACCACTGCCTTACAGCACTGGTGTGGCCCGAAGGAACGAGACAAATGGATCGGGTACATGCTGAGGAAGAACGACAACAACCACTGCCTTACAGCACTGGTGTGGCCGGAAGGAACGAGACAAATGGTTCGGGTACATGCTGAGGAAGAACGACAACAACCACTGCCTTACAGCACTGGTGTGGCCGGAAGGAACGAGACAAATGGATCGGGTACATGCTGAGGAAGAACGACAACAACCACTGCCTTACAGCACTGGTGTGGCCCGAAGGAACGAGACAAATGGATCGGGTACATGCTGAGGAAGAACGACAACAACCACTGCCTTACAGCACTGGTGTGGCCCGAAGGAACGAGAAAAATGGATCGCCCAAAACAACATGGCGAACCACTGTGGAAAAAGAAGAGACCAAGAAGGTTGGACAACATTGAGCCAAGCAAAAACTGGTAGCCGTTGGCGGGGCGAGACGGCGTAGTTGCACAGTACCCTTATGGACGACAAGGCTCGAATATAGGCGGGGGGGTTGGCCACGGCGGTCAGCGATTAATACGGGACACGCAGAAGCCAAGATGGTGCGCCAGATACATTGCCCACCAAAAACCATGGCGGCTCTAGCTAGATGCCATCAAATAGCGCCGTTTCAAAATGTCCATTGGAAACTGCCGTGACTTGTGCACGTGCACATATAAATCCATGTTATCCCAAGCATATACTATACGGAAAGCGGCGGTGGTCCATGCTAAATGCCCACCAAAAGCGACGGTGAATCGTGCAAAATCCCGCCAAAAGCGACGGTAGTTCGAGCAAAATGTCTGCCAATAGCCACACTGAATAGTCAGTGACGGTGATAAGTGTACACAAATACCACGTGCGGAAACGTAATACCCAAGAAAGCTACAGAGGTGTGTACAAAACCCCAGACAGAAGACCACGGCGAGCGTTAGAGGAGACGTCAAGAAGCACTCTGGAAACAAGAGCAATGAGAAAGACGAATGTTGTGTATCGGCGAAATACAGTTGGCAAAAATCTAAAGTTCATAATAATCGTTCTCAATCTCCCAAGCGGCTGCTGGCTAGTTGATTCTACTATACAATAAGTATATAATATGCTCACGCAAATGCCGTGGGACCCCTAAACCAACTATTTGTTATCGTTGGTTTAGAGGCCGTTCAACTTTGTCGATATTTACCCACTTCATCCCCATGCATGAATTATTAAATATCGATACTTGCCAATATTGAAAATCATCGTGTGGGTACGCAAGACGTGTACGTATGACGCGGTACATACAAAACAAACCATATTGGGACGATTAGCAATTACATGACATCCGATCTCGTATCCTAGCAACGGGCTATACACAACAACTGCATCCTGGTGCGTTAGCGTCTATAGCATTCAAACGAGGAAAACAGTTCACTATTTTTTTACCTGAAGAACTTTTATGTTATTGTCAGCCTTTAGAGGTGGCATTATCCATTTAAATACTGCACAACAATCGGTTGTGTATAGCCAAGATGGCGGATCACCTTGACGACCGTACGACTAATGGTCCCAATTATGATATGATGCACATTGTGCGAATTGTTAGACTTAATGGGTTTACCAGCTTCTAAGGTTTTATGTGTACAGCGCATCGATCCACCAACTGACCAAGTGGGAATTAGCTCTTTAAAAGTACAATATTATTATTATTATTCACAACCATCGTTATACTGTTTAATATTATGCAGCTCCCACGCGACCGACCCTTGTATCATTGGTACGTGGGCATTGACCTCCACCCCCTTCGTACGCTGTGCACAAATAGGTAAATGTTGCCAACTGTAAGCGACCCCATATGTTGATAACACGCATTATTTTCGCCTTCGTCAACTCAGACAAATGATACACTTCCCTGTTTACGTCGCTTTTTTCTATTTACACTCCGTATCATTTACTATGACCATTCGTCCATTCAATTATAGTAATTTAAATGACGGTTTTCCGACTCCTTTTAAACTGTTGTTTTCGTATTAACGTAACCAAAACATTTCTGATTGGACGATGCCGCCAGTCCTATTTGATTAAATTGAACGCGTCCGATTTTTGGTTGACAGACATCTGATATTTATTCTATTTAGCGAGATTAGTTGGTATCGTGCGTTCCTAATCAGATTAATGTGTCTGTGTAAATCGGAATTTTATAACTTAATATAAAACATCTGAAGATATTAGACGATTGGGACCGATTATAACAAACGCAGCCAAATTCTCTGCCAACGTAAATATTTTCGCTTCATCAAAACGTTACTCACGGGTCGTTTTACGCATTCTGTGGCATGATTGGTCACTTGTGTCAAAACTAGTGACCTTTGCCTACCAGTACAGTAAAGGCAGAGTCAGTGACGGTATAATGATATTTCTAATTAGTGTATATATATATACATACATATATATATATATATTTATATATATATATATATATATGTATGTATATATATATATTTATATATATATATATATATGTATATATATATATTGTGTACGTACGCACGCACACAAGCACGCACGCACGTATGTATGTATGTATGTATGTATGTATGTATGCATGCATGTATGTATGTATGTATGTATGTATGTATGTATGTATGCCTGCATGTATGTATGCATGCGTGTGCGTGCGTGTTTGTGTGTGTGTGTGTGTGTGTGCGTGCGTGTGTGTGTGTGTGTGTGTGTGTGTGTGTGTGTGTGTGTGTGTGTGTGTGTGTGTGTGTGTGTGTGTGTGTGTGTGTGTGTGTGTGTGTGCGTGTTAGTGTGTGTGAGCGCACGTGTGTGTGCGCGTGTGTGTGGCTGCGTGTGCGTGTGTACGTTTGTTTGTGTGCGTGTGTGTCATTTTCATATCAAACAAATGATGAATAATTATCAACAAAACGGCTCATACTATTATTGATCGTTGGGCCAACGTTAATGTTGTCACTGTCGCAAATGACCAACGAGTGCTGTGGACTGCGGTGTTCTTATTCGTCGAACAGACATGCTAATGGCATTTCACCGACAACACCACTTGCCGTACTGTCGCCGTTTTGTTCCATAGCCGCGGTCATTTCTGGTTGAAGCGAATGCTATGACCTTTGCACTCGTTAATGGTCAACTGGTTCTTGGCTATTTTCATTAGCGGTTGTCCAGCATTACTATCACTATTGTGTCGCGCTTTATATTTGGAAATTGGCGGATCTGTTGTTTTCCGACAGGATGAAGGAACAGTTGTCACTTCATCCCTTGGTAAACATCCCGCTTGTGCAGCACTGACCTTCACCGTGCGGTCACGTTGACCTGGTGTAAGTTTTATGCGGGGCGAATACCTGGGTCGGTAAACGTAGACTTTTCTAG